>OV816027.1:58237800-58886007 GCA_929113105.1 Agrypnus murinus
AACAATGGAATATAATAATGTTGTAGTAGACCAAGCCTGCGAAATCTTTTTTCGGCCAAAATACAGCGCGTAATAAATCGATGCTATATGGAAAGTTTAAAAGATGCAAGAAGGAGATGAATTATAAAATTATTCCACTATATTAGCAAAAATTGAGAAGGTAACTATCTGTGGAAATGCCTGTTCCTTTATGTACTATTTTAATATTTGGCGTTTTGCTTTACTTTACCCAAATAATTATTTGTTGAAATAATACTTTAAAATTCGTCCTCTTTTTAAAATCGCTTTATCGTTCCCAGCTACAAGCAATACTCAAGAAAACTTTCCACAATTACTTTTACCTTCACTTTTGCAAGATTCTGCATTTACATGCATTGGGACGCGTCAAAGATTGACCTGTAATCTAGCGGACTTTTATTAAATCCAATTATGAGGTAGAATAATAATTGTCAAACTGGAAGGTTTGAATGTTATGTTACAACTAAAGCATGTATTTCACTGGTTGCATACATGGTCACCTACCGCATATCGACGTCATTTTGTTGATGTACAACGCCATCTATATTTATTGGCGTGTCCCATTGAACATAGAGAATTTATAGAAATTGAAATTAAACCAGTTCTAACCAATACATGTTTGGAAAATACTGACTTATTGAAGAAACAATCTGCAAACAAATCATTAAGTAGAACAATACTAAAACTTTAATGTTATATCGCACGTACGTGTTCAACTTACTTTGATAGAATAAAACAAAATAAACTATATATTTATTGACTTTTAATAAAATCTAACATTTCTATTTCCCTAATTCATAGAACATGTGTTCATAGATAACCTTAATTGGTACTGTTCCGTCAAAAAAATTATAAAAATTAAATTATTAGCAGACTTACCGAATACCAAATAAATGATCGGTACGGCCGTATAATGACGAAGTCGCTATTGATGTAGTTTGTAGTTTCAATTAGAGTCAGGCCAATGCGTTGCCACAGCGCCCGCCATTTTATATCACAATAGGGTTAATGAGATGGACTTTGATATTTTACTACCAAATAATGTTTTATATACACAACCTACTATTTCGTGTTTTTTAATTGAGTCAAATACTGTTCACATGTATGCCAATATTTTTCTGTACTTTTCAAATTTGGCGCCACGTGTTGTGAAATAAAATGGCTGCCTTGGCGAGACTCTAATTGAAGGGTCTCTACTCAATTCTAGAGTCACTGCATCTAGTCACCTAGGCCAGCTGGTCGATCAGAGTAACGCAAACCGCCATATTGGGGCAGAAAAGGGTGATTTTTAATAGTGGACAAATTAAAACCACGTTTTACGTGTTTGACATATTAGAGATTTGATCTTTCAGAATAAGAAAAGCCTTTTAAAGTATACGTGGATTTGATTAAATACAATACAGAACAATTAATGAACAATTTCGTGCTTCGTTTGCCCCAATATGGCGGCGGTTTGCGGTACTCTGGTCGACCAGCTGGCCTAGGTAACTAGATGCAGTGACTCTACTCAATTCATACTATCAGCGCCATCTCTAGATCAGGCCGAGAAGATTGCGCCCTCGTACTTACTTAGGTACTTACGAGTACTTACAATGTACTCGTATGTATTCAAAAACACTAATATATAGAATACATCGTATATATCGTATAATTATTTACTATATTTAATAGGTGGAAAAATATTCATTATCTTCTTTAACAGCATTAATAGTACTTGGGTTGATCAGACACTTTACATAAGATCAGACTCCTATATACAAAAACAGCAGTAAGTACTACATATCCAAGTACGCAAAAACCTGAGTACACAATACGAGGAATTCTACACTTTTTCAAGATACAATTCAATAACATAATAAAAACCATTGATTATAATAATATTACGTATATTTAAATAATTATAATGTTTCATTTTATATAAGGGAATTCTGCATACAAGTTTTGATAAATATTATTCCTTCACCTTCATAGTTATACTTAGTATATTGTAGCGAGGGTGCAGAGTTTCTTATAATTTTTATGTTAAAAATGTATTTTTATCTACTCGACGCAATTATTATTATCAAAATGAAAACTTTCCCCTTCAAATCAACATAAATGTGTAGTAACTATAATCGAAACTATCGGTATGCAGTTCTGATGTATTCAAAAACAGCATATACCATCATGTACTTAAAAACACCAGTATATGCTGCAATATATTCAAGCATGTATAATAATGTATAAAAAAAGCATCAATAATGTATAAAGCACTCACATATGCCTACTCCACCTGATTGTCAATTGTTTACTTTGAATTTTAAGACTAAATTTTGACTAGGTTTCCATCGTGAAGTCATTATAAAATAATTTAATTTCTTATTATTCTTTTTGTTTTATTACTCTTATAATGTATTTATATAATTTTTACTTTTGCAGATGTATATTTATTATTATTGTTAAAGTAAAGCACGCATGGATATACACTATTATAAGCACGTACTCAAAAACACCGGTATATGCTTCAAGGTATTCAAAAGCACCCATATATACCTAATGTATTCAAATGCACCCATATATACCTAATGTATTCAAAAGCACCCATATATACCTAATGTATTTAAAAGCACCTATATATGCTACTCCACCTGATTGTCAATTGTTTACTTTGAATTTTAAGACTAAATTTTGACTACCCAATTTTCATCAAGTAGTCATTATAAAATAGTATTACTGTCAATTTTGAACTATATTATATTTAAAAGTAATACAATATTTTGTTTTATTTTGTAAAAATTGGTCAAACAATAGCTTTTAGAAGTCTGAAGAAACAAATGATAATCAGAAGGAGTTATCCAGGTTTTTGATTCAGGCGGCAGTATAATTGTAATGTATACAAGAAAACCGGTATATACAATACCTGAAATAACAAGTTTGTAAATTTGTTTATTAGCTGTATATTTAAATGTATTAATTAATAATTTATTATTAATGTAATTTTTTAAGTATAATTATAATTACATTTTTAACTTTTGCTGAAGTATATTTCATATATTTTATGTTGTAAATTAATTGCTAAATATTTAGCTTAATTGTTATTGTTAAAGTAAAGCACGCATGGATATACACTAATATAAGCATGTACTCAAAAACTCCGGTATATGCTTCAAGGTATTCAAAAGCACCCATATATACCTAATGTATTCAAATGCACCCATATATACCTAATGTATTCAAAAGCACCCATATACACCTAATGTATTTAAAAGCACCCATATATGCTTACTCCACCTGATTGTCAATTGTTTACTTTGAATTTTAAGACTAAATTTTGACTACCAAATTTTCATCAAGTAGTCATTATAAAATAATATTACTGTCAATATTTTGTTTTATTTTGTAAAACTAGGTCAAACAATAGATTTTAGAAGTCTGAAGAAACAAATTCTGATCAGATGGAGTTATCCAGGTTTTTGATTCAGGCAGCAGTATAGTTGTAATGTATTCAAGAAAACCGTTATCTACAATAAATGAAATAAAAAGTTTGTAAATTATGTTTATTAATTGTATATTTCAATGTATTAATTAATAATTTATTATAATTTAATTTATTAAATATAATTATAATAATTATTTAATTATGATAACTTTGTTTCTTATTATTCTTTTTGTTTCGTTACTCTTATAAGGTATTTTCATAAATTTTAACTTTTGCAGAAGTATATTCCTTATATCTTATGTTAAAAACTAAATGCTAAAGATTTAGCTTAATTGTTATTGTTAAAGTAAAACACTCATGGATATAGACTAATATAAACATGTACTCAAAAACACCGGTATATGCTTCATTGTATTCAAAAGCACCCATATATACATAATGTATTCAAAAGCACCCATATATACCTAATGTATTCAAAAGCACCGTTATAAGAAAATTGTTTATATATCATTGTTCCTGTATATATTTAGCTCTAGTATTTTTTTTATAGTGTATATAGGACAGAAGGAGCATTTTGTTAAAATTAGAACAAAATATATTTTTGGTATTCAAAAGCACCGCTTGTCAAACATATATATATATATATATATATATATATATATATATATATATATATATATATATATATATATATATATATATATATATATATATATATATATATATATATATATATATATATATATATATATATATATATATATATATATATATATATATATATATATATATATATATATCTATAGGGCACCACTATGCGTCCCCCCATGTAAAATCTTAGGTTCAAGCAGCGTCCGAAGTCACTCGGCGTCCGGATATACGGACGCTGGGTGACTAGTGCCTCAAAATTGCACCATATGAAGCTTAAAGTGTCTAGATGGTGAAAATGTAAAAATTAGCTGTGCGCAGTTTGACACCCATTCCTGATTCGTGTATAAAATCGTAGTTCGAGCGTTTGCCACACGCAGCGCTAATAGCGCGGGATTTGTATACATTTGTATACAAATTTATGGCATAGGTTTACCCTGCGTCCGCATATTTAACAAGAATTGTGTTGGTAACACTGATTCCTTTGTGGCTAGACAGTGACGTCATTTCAACGGGACTTCACTTTATGCATTGTATTTCTTAGTAAAGATTGCGTCATTTAAGGTGACAAAAATTCGTACATATTATATTTTGTTAAAGCTATTTAAGAAACACTTTTATTACGTTTCATTTATGCGTCATGTAAATTTCGTTTAAACCGGTTTTAATTGCTCCTACAAATGGGCGATAATTTTAATAAAATCGTAAGATTTAATAAGATTTAATTCAAAGCTCTATTGATTTAAGTGAAACAAACGTAACCATTATTATATTATCATTCAGTATTTAATCAATCACTGATGCTGTTAGCTAGTAATAAATCTGGCTGTTTAATCTTATCCCATATTATATTTTAAAATTTTTAAAACTCATGTGTTTGTGAGGCAGACAGTGACATCATTTCAAACGGGACTTCTTATGCATTAAAATATTGAAATTAAATAACTTTTACAACTTCTAATTTGTTAGATGACATACAAACTTGAGATTTGGCACAATTATAGGAATTGGGATTCTTGTAAGTAGGAAAATAAAAAAATATATTTATGTCAACCCTCGCACCCCCTGTTAGGAGTTGTAAAACTTCTAGATGACTTAGAAACTTGAAATTTGGTGTAATTATAGGATTTAAGATTATTATAAAGAAAAATATAAAAGAAATGTTATGATGTCAACCCCTGCACCCCGTTTTGGGGTTGCAAAACTTCTAGATGACATACAAACTTGAAATTTGGTATAGCGATGGAATTTAGGACTCTCCTAAAGAAAAATTTTAAAAAAATTATTAAATCAACCCCCATATTCCATTTGGGGGTTGCAAAACTTCTAGATGACATACAAACTTGAAATTTGGTATAGTGATAGGGTTTAAGACTCTCGTAAAGAAAAACATAAAAAATTTTATTAAGTCAACCCCCGCACTTTATTTGGGGGTTGTAATACTTCTAGATCACACACAAACTTGAAATTTGGTATATTTATAGGGTTTAGGATTCTAGTAAATAAAAATTAAAAAAATGTTATTATGTCAACCCCGCATCCCCTTTTAGGGTTGTAAAACTTCTAGATGACATACAAACTTGAAATTTGGTATAGCGATGGAATTTAGAACTCTCCTAAAGAAAAATTTAAAAAAAATTATTAAATCACCCCCCATATTCCATTTGGGGGTTGTAAAACTTCTAGATCACATACAAACTTGAAATTTGGTATAGCGATGGAATTTAGGACTCTACTAAAGAAAAATTTAAAAAAATTATTAAATCAACCCCCATATTCCATTTGGGGGTTGTAAAACTTCTAGATGACATACAAACTTGAAATTTGGTATAGCGATGGAATTTAGGACTCTCCTAAATAGAAATTTTAAAAAAATCATTAAATCAACCCCCATATTCCATTTGGGGGTTGTAAAACTTCTAGATGACATACAAACTTGAAATTTGGTATAGCGATGGAATTTAGGACTCTCCTAAAGAAAAATTTAAAAAAATTATTAAATCAACCCCCATATTCCATTTGGGGGTTGCAAAACTTCTAGATGACATACAAACTTGAAATTTGGTATAGTGATAGGGTTTAAGACTCTCGTAAAGAAAAACATAAAAAATTTTATTAAGTCAACCCCCGCACTTTATTTGGGGGTTGTAATACTTCTAGATCACACACAAACTTGAAATTTGGTATATTTATAGGGTTTAGTATTCTAGTAAATAAAAATTAAAAAAAATGTTATTATGTCAACCCCGCATGCCCTTTTAGGGTTGTAAAACTTCTAGATGACATACAAACTTGAAATTTGGTATAGCGATGGAATTTAGGACTCTCCTAAATAAAAATTTTAAAAAAATTATTAAATCAACCCCCATATTCCATTTGGGGGTTGTAAAACTTCTAGATGACATACAAACTTGAAATTTGGTATAGCGATGGAATTTAGGACTCTCCTAAATAAAAATTTTAAAAAAATTATTAAATCAACCCCCATATTCCATTTGGGGGTTGTAAAAGTTCTAGATGACATACAAACTTGAAATTTAGTATAGCAATGGAATTTAGGACTCTCCTAAAGAAAAATTTAAAAAAATTATTAAATCAACCCCCATATTCCATTTGGGGGTTGCAAAACTTCTAGATGACATACAAACTTGAAATTTGGTATAGTGATAGGGTTTAAGACTCTCGTAAAGAAAAACATAAAAAATTTTATTAAGTCAACCCCCGCACTTTATTTGGGGGTTGTAATACTTCTAGATCGCACACAAACTTGAAATTTGGTATATTTATAGGGTTTAGTATTCTAGTAAATAAAAATTAAAAAAAATGTTATTATGTCAACCCCGCATCCCCTTTTAGGGTTGTAAAACTTCTAGATGTCATACAAACTTGAAATTTGGTATAGCGATGGAATTTAGGACTCTACTAAAGAAAAATTTAAAAAAAATTATTAAATCAACCCCCATATTCCATTTGGGGGTTGTAAAACTTCTAGATCACATACAAACTTGAAATTTGGTATAGCGATGGAATTTAGGACTCTCCTAAATAAAAATTTTAAAAAAATTGTTAAATCAACCCCCATATTCCATTTGGGGGTTGTAAAACTTCTAGATCACATACAAACTTGAAATTTGGTATAGCGATGGAATTTAGGACTCTCCTAAAGAAAAATTTAAAAAATTATTAAATCAACCCCCATATTCCATTTGGGGGTTGTAAAACTTCTAGATGACATACAAACTTGAAATTTGGTATAGCGATGGAATTTAGGACTCTCCTAAAGAAAAATTTTAAAAAATTATTAAATCAACCCCCATATTCCATTTGGGGGTTGTAAAACTTCTAGATGACATACAAACTTGAAATTTGGTATAGCGATGGAATTTAGGACTTCTCCTAAAGAAAAATTTAAAAAAATTATTAAATCAACCCCCATATTCCATTTGGGGGTTGCCAAACTTCTAGATGACATACAAACTTGAAATTTGGTATAGTGATAGGGTTTAAGACTCTCGTAAAGAAAAACATAAAAAATCTTATTAAGTCAACCCCCGCACTTTATTTGGGGGTTGTAATACTTCTAGATCACACACAAACTTGAAATTTGGTATGTTTATAGGGTTTAGGATTATAGTAAATATAAATTAAATGCCTCAAGAGAAATGACAAGTATTTTTATCAAGTACAAGGGCAACTGGTAGTAGTTTCAACTACTACATACAGAGTGTATTGTCGGCTTTGTTGCATACGCGAATAGCATGTAAAAACCCAGTTTCTAAGATATTGACTCCCCTAATTTTACACTGAACAACACATTTGAGGTCCTTAAAATTTTTTGAAAATAATTATGGTGTACGTTATAGATGTTATAGATACTCTTAATATGGAGCATTTAAATCTGGAATTAGATTTTGTCTAGTACCCTTGGTTAAAAAAAATTATGATGATGGAGAGCATTTTAATCGAATTGTATACAAAATAAGTTAACAATATTCACAAAAACTTACAGACTTTTTCTTTTACTTTGTCTTTTATAGTCGCTGGAGGTTTCCGTAATCAATGTCTAACAATTGCCAACACTAGTCTGATCTAGATCTAGAATCTAGCATAGATGTTGTAAATTTTTAATTCTGCTTCCATAGTTTATAGTTTTGCGAACGACATATTTGGGGTAAAGGGGGACATAAAAGACTTATAAATCGTCATATCAGTGGCGTATTTGGGAGGGGGGCAACGGGCAGGGCCCCCCGAATTTCTTTTAATAGTTCAGGTTATTTATGTCAAAATCTAAGTATTTTGATTCGGAATTTATATAGAGTAGCACCCGCCAAAAAAAATTCCCAAATAAGTGACTGCGTCATATATATCTTCAAAATAAATGAAAATGGGAGTAATAAAAGAGAACTAATTTTATAAACTTTAGAACTAAATAAATAACTTTAAGTGTACCGACAACAGTGGATTAAAATATATGCAAGTATCAGAACTGACATACTATTTTAAAAACGGAGGGTGCTACAACAACTCTAATTGCACTTCTGAAGACAGCATTCCAAAATACAAATGCACCCACTTTCAAATGAATAATTTTCACTGTTGTACAGTGTAGTTTATAGGAAATGTCACTACAGAGAAGTTCTAGATCTTATTGACTACTATTCAAAACAGTCTTCTTTACCATTCTGTGTTAAATAGCTTCCAAGATGCAAGCGATGTTATAGTATAGGAAAATAAAATGATTGTAAATGGGAAATTTGCTAATAAGCAAATTTCCCATTTACAATTTTATTTTCCTATGCCAAAAAAATCGCTTATAGCATGGCAGCTGTTTAAAAATTTTAGTTAAAGAAATGGTAAAGTGGGGTAGGGGGTGATGAATAGTACTCAAAGGGATTTGCAACTTTTCATCTTAAATAATTAGGGGAGCCAATATCTGAGAAAGTGTCTGTGCACATGCTATTTGCCTACTTATGGAAGAAAAACGAAAATACACCCTGTATATTGTTCTAGTTATTACATTACAATTTATTGCATTACAATTAATTTGGTTTCGATTAGTATCTGTTTTAATAATAATACTAATAATAATTTTAATAAGAAAGAAAATTTTCAGTACAAATAAAATAATAATGTTAACTGTTAATGTTAATTTTATGTAAATAAATCAATTTATGTAATTAGAAATATAAAAAATATCAAAAATGTTTAAAAGGATAGAAATATTATAAATCATCAATCTACAATCTAATAATAGTAACAAATTAATTATTAATAATAAAAATTAAATTCGTTAAAGAATAACAATATCACAATATTACCAAATAATTGACTTTTTTTCGCACATTCTGTTCAGGGAAACAGAATATGCGAAAAAAAGACTAAGACTATAGAAAATTTATATATAAGTAAATACTTTATAAATCTAAATCAACAAAGGGTGAAATTATAACAACAGTAGATTAGTAATAATAAGGGATCTGTTTGTCTTACAGTTCTCCAGTTAAATCTATAATTTAATCATGAATGCTCTTACATGTGTATAAACTAAAAAACAAACAAAAACTGTGCTGCGCATGTATTACATAGATTCTTATATGAATAACAAAAGTGTAAATTTGATTTATTTTTTATTTTATTTTATTGCATATTTATTTCGTATTATTAAGTAATTATTATTACATAATATTATTAAATGTACGTAGCACAACAGTGTTTTTTTTTCAATAGACTAAATATTCCGAGAAATTATTTAAGAATTTAAAATATTATTTGGGTATAATATTTCTACAATAAACCTTGCCAATCAATTTTGCCATTTTCAACTTATGTGCTACCTAGACAAAAATGAATTGTTTTATTAAAATTTCCTTCAACTTCAGCGCGTCTTGTATTTCAATAATAAAAATTGTGACGAGTAAAATAATAAGGCTGACGTGTTTTAGAATTACGTACAGACGTGTATGCTAATATATATTGAACATATTTCGACTGATGATTCACGCTACTCCTGAGGGTTCTTAATACGAGCAACATTTCCACTGATAATTCACGCGGTGCAATAGTTTATCAAGTTATAGGTCTTAAAAGTATTAATTTCATAGAAAAAAACTTCAAATAAATCTTATTGGAAATTTTGTGTTCTACAAATTTGGTTATTACCATTTTTAGTGTATAATCAACCATTAACTATATATTTAGTAATAACCATGTTGAGAAAGTTTAGCGCGATATAAATATTTAACATAAACATTTAATTGAGAAAAATAATGCCTACATACGAAAAATGTTCATTTAGCCAAAATGAAATCAAAAAATCTTGATTCTATCTCTATTAATAAACAAGAAAACATAGTTCCCTATTTTGTTATATAAATCTTTAATAAAACGCTTTTTAATAGCATAATAATCGCAAGGTTTCTATCTAACCACTACAAAAATTTCATAGATATATGGCATGTACTTTCAGAGATAAAAATTAATTTGTTTTTAATAAAATTGTTCCTAAAAATGGGTACATTTTTATTACCTATTTGTCTGATAAAAACAAAATTATTTATAAATTATTAACAAAAGCATTATTACTATTATTAGCACTATTATTACTATTATTTAAGACCTTCTTATAAAAATGTTTATTAGCAAGATAAAAAACCGTTGCATTACACCATTCCCTGTTAAGCAATGTTATGTGGATGACTAATGCATTCTCAAATTTCCCAAAATTCCTGACTATGTTTATTTTAACATGGTTTATTTACTGATTGCAGGGGTCGAAGTAGTTAAAGTGTGACGTTATCTTGTGTATGCTATAATAACCGTCTATAACTTCTTTCGACTCACTTTTATTAATTTAATTTTGCTAAAAGAGCTGATTTTACTTATAGAAAGCATTTGTAGGTTATTGCTCTGCTTACACAAGACGTATGTTTAATTAGGGGAAGCCACGAACTTTATACTTTTTACATAAAATCTTCCCATGCAAATGAAAATCTTGTTCCTTAAATTATTTATGTTCGAAATTTTAAATGTTACTTTAGATTCTGAAACCTAAACATTCTTTGTTGAAAACTAAAGTAAAGTTCACTAACGGCTTTAATCGTAAAAGTCGTTACAAAACATTATTCTGGATCACTTGAAACCCCCGAAACAAATTTTGGTTAAAAAACCTTGAATAATTCTTGTTTTAAGTACTTTACTAGGATTTAATTAAAATATTTTGTTTTGGCAAGAAAAGGAAAGTGGCAAACACTCTCTTATACTGCATACACAGGTCCCTGTTCTTTTCTACTTGTCATTTTCTACGAATTTCTCAAAATATTTTTTAATACCGCTTTATGAAGTTATCTAGAGCAATTGAGGCGCTTCTTACAAAAACAGACATAGTCCAATAATTCAAATTTCGTGGTTAATATCGTTATATATGTTTATGAGGTTGCCCATCGATTGGTTTACTCGGTTTCTGCAAAAACGGCCCTAGTCCACAGTTATAGCGTCGAAAAGTTTGAATAGTTCCACAAAAACAACCATAGTCCGCTTGGGTTTCTACAAAAACAACCATAGTTCTGGACAATGGTTGTTTTCACTGAAAATCAGTTGTTGAAGCATAAAACATAACCTTCAATAATAAAAACAGATTTAGTGTAATTGGCGATTTCTTATAAAGATTATATATTTCATTATATAGGTTATATATTTCTTATAAAGATTATTGGACCGTTTTCAGCACAAAATTTAATATTAAGTTTGGTCTCCCTAGATCTGACACTTGCACTGTTTGCGATCGCTTCTTCTCAAAACTAAATTTATCTACTGATTTAGATGAACGTCGAAGTATTGAAATGGAAAAGAATCTTCATCTGGCTAATGCAGATAGATTTTATGAAATAAAAAGACAATGTAAGATTAAAGCCAAGCAAGGGGTTGTTATGAGCATAAGCTATGATTACATGCAAAATTTGCAAAATAGTAAACTAGTTTTGTTGCACTTTATTCTCAAATAGGAGATGTAAAATTAATATGTCATTAATATGTAATATCAAATAATAATAATAATATGTACTATCGTTAATAAGTCACATATATTTCAGAATTGCGAAATTCAGGATATAAGGGGGCAGTAGCTGCAACCTGTTATTATTTCTAAATGTCGAAAAAATAGTAAACTCTTTTTGTTTCGCTCGAATTTTGAATGGTAGGGCTGAAAACACTCTCTCAAAATTCTGTGTAGCACCACGGATAAAGATATCACGTTTTATTGAAAGTTGCATTGGAGCATAGCGGTGTTTAGCTCTGATGATAGATCAATATACTAGTATTTTTTGACGAAGTAAATGATCATAATGATATTGACCATGGTAATAAGTGTCTTCGATCTACTTAAATTCTCTATTTTTTGAGCATAGGCGATATGAAGTGGTATTTTTAAAACCATCATAAATGCGTAATGAGCAATTTGAAACAGAGCGTCACATTTACGTTGAGTACCTACTTTTATAGGAATCTTTCTCATTGCTTCTACTGTGACTGTTCATACTCCCTCAATATCCATTTCAGAATTGTGATATTGAGCAAAACAAGTTGCATTCAAATGAATACATCTACATTACTAATTACATCTGCTACACATATAGATTGTTTGACTTTGAACATCTTCTTTGTTCTTGTTTCAATATCAAGTAACCACTATGTATAGTATTGACGAATAGTGGCCACTTTTTGCACCCATGACACGTATTCGACAGTTTGCCACTACGTTCTCGCGGAGATTCAACATTAACACCCATATTTTTGTTATAATTGTAAACTAGAGGTATGTAAAATAAGGTATGTTGTTGATTTTCTTTTCCTTTTTGTCATATCTTTTTGCAGTTTTCAATGGTTCAACACCTTACTGCATGCTTATTGCCGTCACAACCGAATTGTCATTGCATCGAACAAGAGAAATTCGTATTTTCTCTCCAGATTTGCGTCAAATGCTCCCGTCTTTTTCTTAGCAATTGGATGTGTAGATTCTAGGTCATCCACTATTCCTGTTGTCACGAATGGTAGCTGTTGCAAAAAATCCTTTTTCTTTAAGACTTGCACATAATTTATATCAAAAAAGAAGTTGTCACGAAAAATATTATGATTATGGTTGTTCTCTACAATAGATAGTAGATCAAAAGCAATGCCACCTGCCAACCCACGTACTAATTTTTAAGGTTTGGAGGATACGCCTCCATATGGCATAACTTCTAAAGTACCTTTCAGCTGAACAAATACACAATAATTTGAAATCGAATCTTTCCGGTTTTCGTTTCAAAAACATTTTGCGTGAGTGCCGTCCAAAATATAGAATCATCTGTTCATCTGAGGATAAGTTGCACTAAAATACTGCATACTGCATGGAGTTTTTCATGCATGTTAAAAAATGCCGCAAACTTTCAAAATCTATCAGTTTTATAGAGCTTGATGAACATTTCTGAACTTGTTTGTAATCGTGCAGCTTTTCAATGTCGACTACATTGTCTTCTTCAACATACCATACAAATCAGCCTGTGGTAACGTGTGATCTAAAGTAAAAAAAAAAAATTCACAAGAAAGAAAACATACGCCCAGATTCAGTAGAGCTCAATTACAGTAAACAGTATGTATTATTTGCAACCAACCGAAACGTAGGTAAGATACACAACTTTTTTGCATCTGTGTCATGCAAAAGTACGGGGATTTATGGTATTCGTCTCATATATTACGCTTTGTGTTTTGACGACTCTTTCTCAGGTGTTGCTTGATCATATCTACAAGGCTTCAATAGCATTAGTATCCGGACTGTTGAGAGTCCCTTTAAAACTCGAAAATTATGATTTTCCATCTTTTGGTCGATTTGGTGTGTGACGAGACCCACCATCCTGTTGAATGATAACATCGCAACCAGGATAGAGGGCTTCAAACTTAGTAACAACTTGGCGTAGTTTTCAGTTCACTATAGTGAAACTGGAAGTATTGAAGTTGTGGAAAAAACTTCTCATCGTCTAAGATTAATGTCTGATGGACGTCTAAGAATGTTGGTGGAAATTTGTGTGAATCGTTGTGTTACTTTAAGAGAGATTACGGTACTTTGGAATGAAAAAATAAATTTGGGACTGTTATGGAAATGCTGTAAGTTAAATGGAAGTAAGGACACAAATCTGCCCTTTTTAAAGGTAATTTGTTATCTTTAAACTTTGATACATTGAGTGTTCCTTAACTATCTTTGTAACACAAACATTTTCTGTATTCACTCAAAAAAGCCAATTCTAACCGAGAAACAAGAAGAATGACGAGTGGCATGGGCTAAATCTGTAACGGCACAGTTATTAATGCTGAAATGTATCAACAAATTCTTAACGCTAACTTGTTACCAAGTGTTAAAAACCTTCATCTCACCACGATTTCATCTTTTAACAAAACGATGCTTCTTGTCACACATCAAAAACCACCAAAAGGTGGTTTGAAAATCATAACTTTAAAATTTTAGAATGGTTCTCAAGCAGTCCGGATCTAAGTATTATTGAAACCTTGTGGCAGAAGATGAACAACTGAGAAACATACCTCCAAAAACAATTCCCATGAAGAATTTGAAATTATCAGAAATTGGGGCATCATTCACTTCAGAATATCGGAATCCCCAAGTTAGAAGTATGTCAGCCAAAATTCAAGCGGTGAATAAAGCAAAGGGAGATGTTACTTAATTGTGTTTTTGGAATGCTGCCCGAATATTTAGTTGAATTTTTGAAAATTGTTTTCTGCAGATCTTGTTTTTACAGAAGGAAATAGTTATTGGTAGAAAATGGTGTAATTTGGAACACTAGTTAGAAAAATAAAAATGGAATTCAAAAAAGCGCTGGCAGATTGAATTGTCTGGTTTTTTTATTTCAAAATTGCAACTGTCCGAATATTTAGTTGTTAGGGCTCGTACATGTTTTGTAAATAGATAATTCCTCCAATTGTTGTCAATATTGACTTACCTTTTGAAACGATGTAGAAATATCAATAAATTAGTATAGGTTTTATATTATGAATCTTTTCTCATTATAATATGAGTTAATCACTGGTAATGCTGATTTATTTTAGAAGTCTTTTTTACTAGTTTTCTGTTTCGTCGCAACACGGGAATGACGGTTATTCTACAGGAATGATAATAATAAAACAACTAAGCAGGAAAAAAGTTTTATTGAAAAGTAAATAACTAAATAACATATTCTTTGACAAACAAAATTGGAAAAAAAGTTATACTAAATCTGGGCACGTTCAAATACATCTAATTTTTCTGGAAACTGAAACTTCTGTTTCATCACAAAAAATCACTATAACATAGAAAGGGGGAGATAAAAGGTGTCTTTTACACATAATAGCAGGTTACTACAGCGCACCTATTAATTGTACGGTGCAGTTAAAGATGTTCCATGGAAATGAGGAAAATAAAATGTTACACACTTTATGTCGGGGAAATGTATAGAAAAGCTGTAAAAACCTATATTTTTATACGTCTTAGATTAAAACAACATCAAGGATATACTTTGGTCATGCAGAAATAAATCGAGTCCCTTTAAAAAATTGGAAAAGTATATAATTGCTGTAAAACACTGGTTGGTTACATGCCATGGGAATGATAAATTGTTAATTAAGATACTGATTATTAAACAAAAATTGGTTAGTTAGATAAAATATATAACTTGTTTTATGTAGAGTATATATAACTAACATGTTTAATTTAAATCAATAATGCCTTTTAATTTCTTGTAGAAACCTCAAACGTATTAGGAACGAAAAATGTAAGGCAATCTTTTATTACGATTATCTCCCATTTGCAGTGCAAAACCACCTACAAGTTTTAAATAAAATTCTGACGCATAAATGAAACGTATTATAAAAGTGTTTATTAAACAGCTTTACAAAATATAATATGTAGCAATTCTTGTCACTTGAAATGACGCAATCTTTACTCAGAAATGGACACTGGATACGGAAAAATACACTAAAAAGTAATTACACTTTAAAAATAACTACACAGGATTAATTAACTAATATTAAAAAAATGCAGAATCGACTACTTTCTGTTAAATTCGAAACGATTTTGTTTTTGGGAATAAAAGATAACCGTGATTTTATTCATTTTATTACTAATTTCCAGTTTAGACTTTAAATGATCGTTAACCTATAATAATAAATAAACCTATACAATTGAAATAGTTTTCATATAGAAAATACATATTAAAATCAACTGACCTAATTGGAACAATCGTAATAATTTAATATCTAAAATGTCCTTTAAGAGCAATCATAGTGTATACTGTATACGAAAATACGTTTATCGCTTAACTCAACTGTTTTTTATTGTAATCAGAATTTTACCTTTGTACTAAAATGTATTACAGAAGGGCAATAAGAAATAAAAAACGAATCTGATATGTTTAATTAGGTATTGAAATGAAAATGCTTTCCTAATATTTCATAATTTCATAAAATCAATTATTTAATAGACATGTAAAACGTAGTTTCTAGTACAGTTCTAACATAAATACAAAACAAAACCCAAACGTATTTTAGCCATTATAATAGTAATATTGTAAATTTTAGCGTCGAATTCGATATCAACGACCTTAGAAACACCTTTAAGGACAAAATCTCATACAAATCCAATAAAAATTCTAATTTTACGACATTTTTATGTTTATGGTACCTTAAAACTTATTTAAAACATTTTAAATAAAATTCAGACACACATGAATGGAAGTAAAAGATTTATTAAGTAGCTTTAATAAAACATAATTATTTTTGTCACTTTAAATGACGCAATCCTTACTGAGAAACACACATAGTACTTTGACAACGCAGAGAGCTATATCAAATCAGCTTATTTCGAATTACTCCCAGATGTTAAGTCTTATGCAAATAAATCAAATTTTAATTATCATGGCCGCCATATTTCATCCGTCCTTTAAGATTTGCAAACGCTGACATCAAATTTGAAATCAGCGACTTGAAAAACCCCTTTGTAGAATATTTCATACAAATCCAAAAATATTTCGAGTTTTATGATGTTTTATGCATATAGTATTTTTAATCTGAAAGCCTTTTAAATAAAATTCATACACATACAGAACGAAACTAAAAGTATTTATTACATAGCGTTAATAAAATAGAATTATTTTTGCCAGTTTAAATGACGCAATCTTTACTCAGAAATGCAGAGAGTAACTCGACACCGCAGACAGGCAAAGGAATTCAAGCAGGCTGGCCAATACTGAAAAAATAAATGGACGCTGTATAAACCTATAGCTTGCATAAAATAAACAGACGCTGAATAAACCTATAGCTTGCAAAAGACGCTGACTGATACCATCATTTATATACACTTATATACGCCGGACGCTGGGCGCTACGCTTTTGGTCCGGACGCATGGTAGGCCTCTATAGATATATATATATATATATATATATATATATATATATATATATATATATATATATATATATATATATATATATATATATATATATATATATATATATATATATATATATATATATATATATATATATATATATATATATATATATATATATATATATATATATATATATATATATATATATATATATATATATATATATATATATATATATATATATATATATATATATATATATATATATATATATATATATATATATATATATATATATATATATATATATATATATATATATATATATATATATATATATATATATATATATATATATATATATATATATATATATATATATATATATATATATATATATATATATATATATATATATATATATATATATATATATATATATATATATATATATATATGATACTTCACTACTTTTCCGGGTTTCACTCCGCGTATTCACTATTCGGCTCCTAGAGGAACCAGACAATGGTTGACGACGTTTCGGCAAGATCACACTTGCCATCTTCAGGTCACTTCTAACTTCCTTCTGCTTCGCGTGGTTACACGATGTAGACTGACGTCTTGCTGCTGCGGTTGGTCTTTATATACGGTTACGGTGTTGCGCATGGTTGCGGTCGGCTGGTTTTTGGCGCGGCTGCGTGTCATTGGTCTCGCTTGATCCGGTGGCTTTCTCTCGCTTTCCCTTTTATCGTTCTGCTGTGCTGGTTTTATATATATATATATATATATATATATATATATATATATATATATATATATATATCTATAGGGCACCACTATGCGTCCCCCCATGTAAAATCTTAGGTTCAAGCAGCGTCCGAAGTCACTCGGCGTCCGGATATACGGACGCTGAGTGACTTGTGCCTCAAAATTGCACCACATGAAGCTTAAAGTGTCTAGATGACGAAAATGTAAAAATTAGCTCTGCGCAGTTTGACACCCATTTCTGATTCGTGTATAAAATCGTAGTTTGAGCGTTTGCCACACGCAGCGCTAATAGCGCGCGATTGTATACATTTGTATATAACATTTTTGGCATAGGTTTACCCTGCGTCCGCATACTTAACAGTAATTTTGTTGGTAACACTGATGGCTATGTGGCTAGACACTGACGTCATTTCAACGGCACTTCACTTTATGCATTGTATTTCTGAGTAAAGATTACGTCATTTAAGGTGACACAAATTTTTACATATTATATTTTGTTAAAGCTATTTAATAAACACTTTACGTTTCATTTATGCGTCATTTAAATTTCTTTTTTAAAACTGTTTTGATTGCTATTACAAATGGGCGATAATTTTAATAAGACCGTAAGATTTAATAAGATAGATAAGAATGTAAGGACATTCTTTCGTTCACAAAATACGTCTGAGGTATTTAACCGTTATTATATTACCAATCAGTATTTAATCAATCACAGATGCTGTTAGCTAATAATAAATCTGGCTATTTAAAATACTATCTTATCCCATATTATATTTTAAAACTTTTAAAACTCATATGTTTGTGAGGCAGACAGTAACATCATTTCCAATGGAACTTCTTATAATAATAAATCTGGCTATTTAAAATACTATCTTATCCCATATTATATTTTAAAACTTTTAAAACTCATATGTTTGTGAGGCAGACAGTAACATCATTTCCAATGGAACTTCTTATGTATTACAATATTGAAATTAAATAAACTTTATAACTTCTAAATTGTCAGATGACATACAAACTTGAGATTTGGCACAGTTATAGGAATTAGGATTCTTGTAAAGAAAAAATAAAACAATGTTATTATGTCAACCCCGTACCCCGTTTTAGGGGTTGTAAAACTTTTAGATGACTTAGAAACTTGAAATTTGGCGTGATTATAGGATTTAAGATTCTTGTAAAGAAAAATATTTAAAAAATGTTCCTCTGTCAACCTCTGCATCCCATTCGGGGGTTGTAAGACTTCTAGATGACATACAAACTTGAAATTTGGTTTAGTTATAGGGTTTAGGATTCTCGTAAAGAGTGATATAGAAAAATGTTATTATGTTAACCCTCCGCACCCCTTTAGCGTTTGTAAAGCTTCTAGATGACACAGAAACTTTAAATTTGGTTCAGTTATAGGGTTTAGGGTTTTCGTAAAGAATGATATAGCAAAATGTTATTATGTTAACCCTCCGCAACCCCTTTAGGGTTTGTAAAGCTTCTAGATGACACAGAAACTTGAAATTTGGTACAGTTATAGTTTAAGATTATTGTAAAAAATATATAAAAAAAATGTTATTATATCATCCCCCGCACCCTCTTATGGGGTTGTTAAACTTGCAGATGACACAGGAACTTGAAATTTGATATAGTTATAGGGTTTAAGACTGTCGAAAAGAAAAATATAGTTTTTTTTTATTAAGTAAACCCCCGCACTTTATTTGGGGGTTGTAAAACTTCTAGATGACATACAAACTTGAAATTTGGCATAGTTATAGAGTTCAGAATTCTCGTCAAAAGAAAAATAAACAATGGTAAAATTTCAACCCCGCACCAACATTGGGGGTTGGAAAACGTTTATATGACATGCAAATTTGAAATTTGGTATAGTTATAGTGTTTAAAATTCTTCTAAAGAGAAAAATAAAAAATATTAAAATGTCAACCCTCCCACCCCCTTTTTAGTTATAAAACTTCTAGATGACGTACAAACTTGAGGTTTTGACATAGTTATAGAGTTTAGAATTCTTGTCAAAAGAAAAATAAACAATGGTAAAATTTCTACCCCCCACTCACATTGGGGGTTGTAAAACTTTTATATGATATACAAACTTGAAATTTGGTATAGTTATAGTATTTAAAATTTTCCAAAAGAGAAAAATCAAAAATATTAAAATGTCAACCCTCCCACCCCCTTTTGAGTTATAAAACTTCTAGATGACGTACAAACTTGAGATTTTGACATAGTTATAGAGTTCAGAATTCTCGTCAAAAGAAAAATAAACAATGGTAAAATTTTAACCCCGTACCCACATTGGGGGTTGTAAAACGTCTATATGACATGCAAACTTGAAATTTGGTATAGTTATAGTGTTTAAAATTCTTCTAAAGAGAAAAATCAAAAATATTAAAATGTCAACCCTCCCACCCCCTTTTTAGTTATAAAACTTCTAGATGACGTACAAACTTGAGATTTTGACATAGTTATAGAGTTTAGAATTCTTGTCAAAGGAAAAATAAACAATGGTAAAATTTCTACCCCCCACTCACATTGGGGGTTGTAAATCTTCTATATGATATACAAACTTGAAATTTGGTATAGTTATAGTATTTAAAATTTTCCTAAAGAGAAAAATCAAAAATATTAAAATGTCAACTCTCCCACCCCCTTTTGAGTTATAAAAATTCTAGGTGACGTACAAACTTGAGATTTTGGCATAGTGATAGAGTTTAGAATTCTTGTCAAAGGAAAAATAAACAATGGTAAAATTTCTACCCCCCACTCACATTGGGGGTTGTAAATCTTCTATATAATATACAAACTTGAAATTTGGTATAGTTATAGTATTTAAAATTTTCCAAAAGAGAAAAATCAAAAATATTAAAATGTCAACCCTCCCACCCCCTTTTGAGTTATAAAACTTCTAGATGACGTACAAACTTGAGATTTTGACATAGTTATAGAGTTTAGAATTCTTGACAAAGGAAAAATAAACAATGATAAAATTTCTACCCCCCACTCACATTGGGGGTTGTAAAACTTCTATATGATATACAAACTTGAAATTTGGTATAGTTATAGTATTTAAAATTTTCCAAAAGAGAAAAATCAAAAATATTAAAATGTCAACCCTCCCACCCCCTTTTGAGTTATAAAACTTCTAGATGACGTACAAACTTGAGATTTTGACATAGTTATAGAGTTCAGAATTCTCGTCAAAAGAAAAATAAACAATGGTAAAATTTTAACCCCGTACCCACATTGGGGGTTGTAAAACGTCTATATGACATGCAAACTTGAAATTTGGTATAGTTATAGTGTTTAAAATTCTTCTAAAGAGAAAAATCAAAAATATTAAAATGTCAACCCTCCCACCCCCTTTTTAGTTATAAAACTTCTAGATGACGTACAAACTTGAGATTTTGACATAGTTATAGAGTTTAGAATTCTTGTCAAAGGAAAAATAAACAATGGTAAAATTTCTACCCCCCACTCACATTGGGGGTTGTAAATCTTCTATATGATATACAAACTTGAAATTTGGTATAGTTATAGTATTTAAAATTTTCCTAAAGAGAAAAATCAAAAATATTAAAATGTCAACTCTCCCACCCCCTTTTGAGTTATAAAAATTCTAGGTGACGTACAAACTTGAGATTTTGGCATAGTGATAGAGTTTAGAATTCTTGTCAAAGGAAAAATAAACAATGGTAAAATTTCTACCCCCCACTCACATTGGGGGTTGTAAATCTTCTATATAATATACAAACTTGAAATTTGGTATAGTTATAGTATTTAAAATTTTCCAAAAGAGAAAAATCAAAAATATTAAAATGTCAACCCTCCCACCCCCTTTTGAGTTATAAAACTTCTAGATGACGTACAAACTTGAGATTTTGACATAGTTATAGAGTTTAGAATTCTTGACAAAGGAAAAATAAACAATGATAAAATTTCTACCCCCCACTCACATTGGGGGTTGTAAAACTTCTATATGATATACAAACTTGAAATTTGGTATAGTTATAGTATTTAAAATTTTCCAAAAGAGAAAAATCAAAAATATTAAAATGTCAACCCTCCCACCCCCTTTTGAGTTATAAAACTTCTAGATGACGTACAAACTTGAGATTTTGACATAGTTATAGAGTTCAGAATTCTCGTCAAAAGAAAAATAAACAATGGTAAAATTTTAACCCTGTACCCACATTGGGGGTTGTAAAACGTCTATATGACATGCAAACTTGAAATTTGGTATAGTTATAGTGTTTAAAATTCTTCTAAAGAGAAAAATCAAAAATATTAAAATGTCAACCCTCCCACCCCCTTTTTAGTTATAAAACTTCTAGATGACGTACAAACTTGAGGTTTTGACATAGTGATAGAGTTTAGAATTCTTGTCAAAGGAAAAATAAACAATGGTAAAATTTCTACCCCCCACTCACATTGGGAGTTGTAAAACTTCTATATGATATACAAACTTGAAATTTGGTATAGTTATAGTATTTAAAATTTTCCAAAAGAGAAAAATCAAAAATATTAAAATGTCAACCCTCCCACCCCCTTTTGAGTTATAAAACTTCTAGATGACGTACAAACTTGAGATTTTGACATAGTTATAGAGTTCAGAATTCTCGTCAAAAATAAATAAACAATGGTAAAATTTTAACCCCTCGCCCACATTGGGGGTTGTAAAACGTCTATATGACATGCAAACTTGAAATTTGGTATAGTTATAGTGTTTAAAATTCTTCTAAAAAGAAAAATCAAAAATATTAAAATGTCAACCCTCCCACCCCCTTTTTAGTTATAAAACTTCTAGATGACGTACAAACTTGAGGTTTTGGCATAGTTATAGAGTTTAGAATTCTTGTCAAAAGAAAAATAAACAATGGTAAAATTTATACCCCCCACTCACATTGTGGGTTGTAAAACTTCTATATGACATACAAACTTGAAATTTGATATAGTTATAGTGTTTAAAATTTTCCTAAAGAGAAAAATCTAAAATATTAAAATGTCAACCCTCCCACCCCCTTTTGAGTTATAAAACTTCTAGATGACGTACAAACTTGAGGTTTTGACATAGTTATAGAGTTTAGAATTCTTGTCAAAAGAAAAATAAACAATGGTAAAATTTCTACCCCCCACTCACATTGGGGGTTGTAAAACTTCTATATGATAGACAAACTTGAAATTTGGTATAGTTATAGTATTTAAAATTTTCCAAAAGAGAAAAATCAAAAATATTAAAATGTCAACCCTCCCACCCCTTTTAGATTATAAAACTTCTAGATGACGTACAAACTTGAGATTTTGACATAGTTATAGAGTTCAGAATTCTCGTCGAAAGAAAAATAAACAATGGTAAAATTTCTACCCCGCACCCAAATTGGGGGTTGTAAAACGTCTAAATGACATGCAAACTTGAAATTTGGTATAGTTATAGTGTTTAAAATTCTTCTAAAAAGAAAAATCAAAAATATTAAAATGTCAACCCTCCCACCCCCTTTTTAGTTATAAAACTTCTAGATGACGTACAAACTTGAGATTTTGACATAGTTTAGAATAGAATAGAATAGAGTTTAGAATTCTTGTAAAAAAATAAACAATGGTAAAATTTCTACCCCCCCACTCACATTGGGGGTTGTAAAACTTGTACATGATATACAAATTTGAAATTTGGTGTAGTTATAGTACCTAAAATTTTCTTAAAGAGAAAAATCAAAAATATTAAAATGTCAACCCTCCCACCCCCTTTTGAGTTATAAAACTTCTAAATGACGTACAAACTTGAGATTTTGACATAGTTACAGAGTTTAGAATTCTTGTCAAAATAAAAATAAACAATGGTAAAATTTCTACCCCCACTCATATTGGGGGTTGTAAAACTTCTATATGACATACAAACTTGAAATTTGGTATAATTATAGTGTTTAAAATTTTCCTAAAGAGAAAAGTCCAAAATTTAAAAATGTCAACCCTCCCACCCCCTTTTGAGTTATAAAACTTCTAGATGACGTACAAACTTGAGATTTTGACATAGTTATAGAGTTTAGAATTCTTGTCGAAAGAAAAATAAACAATGGTAAAACAACCCCCACTCACATTGGGGGTTGTAAAACTTTTATATGACATACAAACTTGAAATTTTATATAGTTATAGAAGGCCAGTAACCGGGTAATTTATTTCTGCATCTTCTACAGAATTGATTTTCTTGTTGGAAAATGTTCGGAGGTGTTCCGTGAATGTAACGGTTGGGAATGAATTTGTCAGGACGGGGGCGGTTGAGCGCTAGCCGCCATCTTGTAAAACATGTTTTATCAAATATCTCGTGAACCGTGCATCGTACGACAAGAATAGTGTTGATCGTTTTTTTGAAATTCTGCTTAATGCTTTATATAAATGGAAGTATATCTGATTAACGTCCAAGTGTACGCAAAAAACGTGTTTGTCTTTTTCTTAAATAATATAATAATGTAATAACTTTGGTTTTAAATTAATACTCTAGGAATGTTAAAACTTGCTTACTTTACTTGTTTTGAAAAACGATGTTTGTTAATTAAATTATGTCACATTTTTTACGTGAAAAATTAATTTTAGAGAAACTGTTCGTTCAAGTTACATTAGACATACAACTTTCCTAAAAGTTTGGAAAAAAAATTTCAAATACTATGAGACTTAAGCTGTATTTTTTGGTTAACTTTGAATGTACAGTTTTTCTAAAATTTATTTTTCACATAAAAAATGTCAAATAATTTAATTAATAAACATCGTTTTTCAAAACAAGTTAGGTAAGCAAGTTTTAACATTCCAAGACTATTCATTTAAAACCACAGTTATCACATTATTAGATTATTTATGAAAAAACGACGATTATTGATCATGCGGTTAAGATTTATGCACCGTATTTGAGTGTCTAAATGGCTTCTTTGTACTGACTTTTTGTTAAATTTGGAATAGTTATTCACAATACATATAAGTAAATCCACTGTGGTTTTGTTTAGATTTTTTAATGTACCGTTAAATTTTTTCTGGGTACATTTGGACCTTAAAATTACTCAAAGATTTTGCTATATTGTTATAAAAATGAAACTTCAGGACAGGTAACCCTTCTATAGACGGGTTGGCTGTGTTACAAGTCTGCTCCTGGTCTGTGAGTTTTCGTAATATTGTTTATTGTAATTTTCGTTGTACTCGTAATTATTTTTTTAAATCTTTAGTTTTGTGTAATAGTAACAGTAATAGTAATAGTAATATTTATTTTTCCCAACAGACAAAATGCCTATGGTGGAAACATAAGCTAACAACAACATTATACTAATAACATGAACAAGTAGATGTTACATAAAATAATATCATAAAAAATAATATAATAACATAGAACTAGTGTGTGAACAATATGCCAAAGTGAGATAGTTTAGTTAATAATAATACATTAAATTGCACTGTTATGTGGTTGCTCATAAATACTAATTATCTTAGATCTAGTACCTCTCGATGTGAAAACATCTATAAATATGTCAAATCTGTTACTAGGTAAACAATTGTATAATTTAAAGATAGTTAACATGGGACTATTATAATGGTGAAAAGTGTTTAGTATTCTATAATAAAAGACCTTTGTTGATCGGCTAGTAGATCTAGGTACATAAAAGTAAATTTGACTAAGAAGACCAGAACACTGTATACGACCATTAGTAATGTTTTGTAAGAATACAAGACTAGAAAGATTTTTTCTTGATAGGAGTGAAGTTTCATTAACAATAATAAGCAGAGCCTGGTGATTACAATGCCTAATTGGATAGTTATCATATGTTTTGTAGTAACAATATTTACAAAATTTACGAAAAACATTTTCAAGAAGACAAATATATATTTCCTATCTTTAATGAAAGTAAACTATTTTTGACAAATTCAAGGTCAGTTATGTTTACAAATTTTTAAACGTGTTCATTTTAACATTCGTTTTTTAGGGATTTTCCATATAGGTTCTCTTTTGCAATTATTAATTTGATAAACCTTACAGCTGTAGTTCATATAAAGTACTTGTAAAAAATAATTTATTTATGCAGCACTCATTCGGATCATTTAAAAATTAAATATCTTAAAATAAACACGTTCTAAGAATTCTATATAGTAAACATGCGAACTTTAGAATTAATTGTTTTTGTTCCTCAAGGCTTGTTTATAGTAACGAATGCAACTAAACTACCGTTGTAGATTAAAAGGCAAATAAGATTTTATGTCTGACCAATTTTTATTATAAAAAGTCATGTATCTTTTATAACAGTGATTATTACATTGCCATTTCACGATTCGTTTATGTATCTACGGCATACATAAAAAAATGTTGTGCTAAATTTAAAAATTTTTAATATAGAAAACGCATTGTAACATTATATATTATACATTCCCAGATTTGCTACAATATCTGAAGTATTATATAACAAAGTTAAAAAAACTTTAAAACCTGCGTAATATGACACATCATATAAACACTCCCTTATACTGCATGCACGTAGGATCCAGCTCTTTTCTGCTTCTCATTTTCTATGAGTCTTTCAAAATATTTTTTAATGTCACTCGATGTTGTTTTATAGCAATTTTACTTTGTCCAACAAGCGTTGATATTCGTACACTGGTATAACTGTAAACGTTTCAAAATTGAAAACAGCATTCACAAAGCATTCCAATTATAATGTCTGAACAAGGATTTTCTAAGCACCACAGTCTTTGAGGTTCAGTCCAATACATGAGAGTACCACTTTTAGGAGATAAAACCCTCCAACCCAAGCAATAGGTTGGATTTTTTTCTGCATTAGCAAACTGAATTTCTTTGGGCATGTGATATACTTTTTCATCACATCACACTGAACCCTTTAGTTCAGTTACATTTGATTTTGTAAGAAATAGAGAAACCATACGAGATCTTTGGGAAGGCTTTTACTTCATTTTCTGCGTTAACGTCTCTATTTCTTTTTGTTTTGATAGTACAGTAGCTTTTGAGCAGTAAAGTACTTTTTTTTCTTTTCTTTTCCGTCATATCTTTTTGCAGTTTTCAATGGTTCAGCACCATAGTGCGTGCATGTTGAATAAAAGAAAAGAAGTTGTCAAGGAAAATATTATGGTTATGGTTCTTGTCTACAATAGAATCTTACCGGTTTTACGTTTAGAAACATTTTGCATGAGTGCCGTCCAAGATATGGAACCATCTATTCATCTTAATATAAGTTGCTCGAAAATACTCCATACTGCATGAGTTTTTCATTCATGATGTAAAAATTACCTACTAAGAATTACCAAAAAGAATGAAGCGGATGTAATCATGAACGACTTCAACGCAAGGATAGGTAAAGGAAGAGTTGAAGATATTGTTGGAGACTATGGTATTGGCAAACGGAACGACAGGAGTACCAGTATATCCCTATACTGGTACAGTTCTTTAATGAAGAAAACTTAATGGTAGCAAACATCTGGTTCCAATTCCCAGAAAGGCGATTATACACTTAGAAAGGACCAAGAGACAATGAAGGAAATATCATAGGAAATGATAATCAAATAAATTACATACTGATTGATAAACGATATAGAAACGGGATTATAGGTGTAAAAAGTTATCCTGGATCATACATCGGATCTGATCGCAAACGCCGTAGCTGGAAAACTTGATATTAAATTGAAGAAAATCCAGAAGAGAAAGAAACAAAACAAGGCCTAACTTTGAGAAACTGGGAGAACCAGAGAGATAAAACAGGAAATAACAACAGTAAGAGTGTCAAATAGTAAATTTAAGGAAACTAAGTACAATTGGAAACAACAGAAACAATGAAAAACTCTTGGCAGTCTATTAAAAACGTAATACATGAAGTACAAGAAAATGAATTGGGAATCCAAGAGCCGAGAGCAAAACAGAAATGGATGACGGGAGAAATCATTTTATTGGTGGACGAAAGAAGGAAGTAGCTGCAATCTTAACATTAAATTCAACTATTTTTTCATTTTATTTTGACATTTCAGACACCTGCCATACATACACAATGCGTTACTACATGTTACAGGAGTTCATAGGAATTGTCATTATCTACAAGTTTTAGTGGTTTTAGTTTTTGTGGTTTGAAGCTTATGTTTGCGCGTTGCTTGTACAAACAGGTAGCTCTGTTTATTTCATTAGGTTTGCATACATAATATACACCAGTGGTCGCCAAACTTATGAAGCTTCTGAGCTACTGCACCGTTTTTAAATCCTACTATGAGCTACTAGTCAAGAGAACTACCAACTTTTTTAAAAAATCTTACATTTGTTTATTGCCTATAAACTTACATTTCTAGTAAATATGAAATCAATTTTAATTAAACTGTATATAACAAAAAGAAACTGAAATTGAATTGTACATAAGAAAGAAATTGAAGTATTGCTAGTAATAAATAACAAATGTAATAACAGATTTTTTATCAGACTTATTAACTTTAATGAGAAGGATGGACTTCTTTTTTGTCATCAACAGCTCAGTGGAGGAATCATGGTTAGCCATCCGGAGCGTTAACGCGATCTACCGAAAATGTCCCCGCGAGCTACTAGTACCTCGCCATCGACGGTTTGGGGATCCCTGATATAGACGGTAATAACATAGGGATGGCATCGAGAGAATGTACTGTAGAATATTTTTGTTTTGTATGACAATTTTGTTTTGTGTGCAATGCCAATTGTTTTATTTGCTAAACTATAAAGACGGTAGTGTATATCATTGGACATCAACAATGTACTTAAAAATCTTTTCCGTTGGTTTTTTCGACCTCCAACAACTCTCCAAGGTTTCACCAGCGAGTCATGCAAAACTAGAGTACGGATTGCTTATTTCTCATTGCTTATTCCTTTTCCAGGTTCAAGTCCAACAAAACGTTTCCCTGTGTTTTTTTTATTCAGAGATGGACCTTAGTTTTTCTTCAGGTGTTTTCTTAACTGTATTTTTTTCAGTTTTTTTTACTTAAATGCTTTCTTCTTCTTTTCACATTCTCAAGTTTACTCAAAACAAATAACCAGAAACCTAAGTGCAGAGATGGTTTCTTTTTGTATCAGAACTTGCCCGACGAAGAGAACACAAAAAATTGAACAGCTAAAAAATCATTTGGCAGGTCAATCACCGCTGGATATTTTTTCTAAAACTTTTTGATCATGAAGTTGAAAATATAGTATTGCCATTTTTTGTAAAGTAGGCTCATGATAAATAATACACACGATTTTATATTTACAAGGCAAGAACTTTTCAGTTTTATTGGCATCCTGTTTTTATTAGGCTATCATACGTTGTCCCAAGCTGATTTGTATTGGTATGTTGAAGAAGGCAAAGGAGTCGATATAGCATAGAACTGCATGACGAGAAACAAATTCAGAAATATTCAGTAAGGTCGATAAAACTGTTACATTTTCTAACTTTGCGGCCTTTTTTACAACTTCTTTTCCTTAAGGTGCTGTCTTCTTATAGAATGTTAGCAACAACTTCGGCAAATCTTATAAACTTATAAATACTTATTAGTAAATTAGAAGTACGTAATTCATGTATAAAAAATAATCGTATCGGGAATAATTCAATATAAGCATAAAAGACGTTCCTATAAAAATGCTGTTGTTTATTAATAACAAGTCGTAGCAAAATAAGAAACCTTTGCACTACGCCATTTCCGTGTAAAGCGATATTATGTAGGTGACAAGCATTATTATGGATTATATTTCCCAAAATTTCTGTCTTTGTTTATTTTAACATAAAGTGACGTAATCCTGTATATGCTATTATACTTTAGCATAGTTGCTTCCACGGTCATTTTACTTTTTTTAATGTCTCTGAAAATAAACGTTTTAAATTATTTTTTATTAAGAACTTGCATTATTATTATTACTTGTTTATGATAAATCTAATTTTGTCTGTATTACCTACAATTCTCCTCTACCTTAAATAGTAGAGGAAAATATGAAACAAAAGCCGCTTATTTACGATTTTCGTGTGAACGGAAAGGTAAAAATGTATGCATGCATTTTTATGCATGCATACATTTCGTCAAAAAATCGTTCTGTGCAGGGGTCTTCTAGGGGTGGTTTTATGATAAAACCATCAATTTCTGATTTTTTGTAGTAATATTCTATTTATTATAAGCTTTCTGATGGTACCATCGGTAATTAAATGCGAGTATTAGAAATAAACAATGTTTAAGAAGACTTAAATAATTTAACACGGCAGTATACGGGCGAGAAATATTTCAAGAGCGATTATCTCAAAAGCGGCAATTTCTGTAAATTGTAATTTTTGTTTGCACTCAATTTTCTCGAAAACCGTCGACTTTATCAAAAAATCATACTGTATAAACATTATTACTCAATAGTAGCGCTATCTGATGGTTTTTAATTTTCTTAATTATCTCTCTTAATAAGGGAGATATTTGATGAAACGTAAAGCTCTGCATATTCCCCCTCTTAAAACGTCGTATACCCCCGTACACCGCAGCGCTCAACAAACTATCCATACATGCATCAAATAATGCTTCCTGTTATTTCTTACTATTCATATTTTTTACCCTTTGTTATTAAATATATTATTTAACTGCTATAAATTGGAAAATCCTTTGTGTGTACATATGTATAAGCTTGTTTATTGTTTCCAGCCTTATTTTGTGGAACTCCATAATCATGAAATAAATAAAGATTATTAAAAGTTTCACAGTTTTATTAAAATATACCTGACAATATTGTTTCGACAGCTATGCTGTCATTATCAAAGGTAATATAATTACAAACAAACACGTCGCTAAGGTAGATACAAAATAGGTAACTAGATAAAATAATAATAATAATAATAAAAATTAATAATAAAAATCATAATTAAACATCTAATACTTCCAGTAACGGAGAATTACTGAGCTCAAGTTGTTCATTCATTAAAGGTACCCTGAGTTTGTGTTTGTATATCTCAAAGGCTTCTAAAATGTCTAATTTGTGTTTGTTATTACAAAAATGTAGGAATTTAATATTATTTTGAGGAGTCATTGTGTGATTTTGTTCTAAAAGGTGTTTGGCGTAATTCGATTTTTCAGGATGTTTATTTTTGTAATGACGTACGTGTTCTTTATATCTTATGTCAAAATTTCGAAGTGTTTGTCCAATATATACCGAACTACAAAAAGAACAATTTAAACGGTAAATGCCCGATTTCATGATATCATGTGTTCTGTCTTTAGCATTAAATAAAAATGAAAAAGTGTTAGTGTTGGTTTTAAATGTTATTTTATAATTGTTGGTTTTTCTTAGTATATGTGCAATTTTTTCTGATATTTTGCCAAAATATGGTATAGATATGTAATTTGTGTCTTCTGTTTGATTGTCAATGGGATATATTCTTTTGATAGCTAACCTATAATCTTTTTGTTTAATTAAAGTGTCAATCATGTTCGGATTATAATGATTTGCATGTGCTAGTTGTTTAATGGTTGATATCTCTTTGCTAAAATCTGATTTTGTTAGTGGAATAGTTAAAGCTCTGTGTACTAATGATCTGTATGCTGCTATTTTATGTGTATTGTGGTGACAAGATTCATTTGGTATTGTTATGTCTGTTTGTGTTGGTTTTCTGTATATGGAAAATTCAAAAAGATTGTCTGCGTTAATCTTGATATTTAAGTCTAGAAAGTTTATAGCCCTGTTTTGTTCTGTTTCTAGTGTAAATTTTATATTAGGATGGATATTGTTTATAAGAATTAAAAATTCATTGATAACCTCAAAACAACTGTCAAAACAAGCTAAAATGTCATCAACATAACGAAACCAGAAGATAATGTGTTTAGAGAGGTTTAATTCAAATATTCGATCTTCAAACTTGTCCATAAATATGTTAGCTAATAGAGGACTTAGAGAATTACCCATAGGTAAACCATCCTTTTGTAAATAAATTATGTTATTAAAAGTGAAATAATTTTGACTTATACAAAGGTCAAATAATTGAATTAACTCTAACCTTTTAACTAATTCTATATTACTATTGATCAAGAAACTATCTAATAAAGGAATACATTCTTGTGGTGGTATTCTGGAGAACATGTTGCAAATATCAAAACTAACAAGTTTTGAATGTGGTGGAAGATGTATGTTTTGCAGCTTATCTACTAATTCTAATGAATTTCTAACAGAGTATTTCGATTTGTAACCTATCGTGTTAATAATCTGGTTCAGTTTTTTGGATAAAATGTGATTAGGTGCATTGATGTATGATACAACTGGTCTTATTGGCATATTCTGTTTGTGGGTCTTCACTAATCCATACAGTTTAGGTATTTGTGGGTTTTTATTAATTATTTGTTGCTTTTCTAATTCTGAAAAGCAGATATTGCAGTTTTCTAAACCTTGTTTTATTTCTTTTTGGAATTTTGTGGTTGGGTTTTTGTTTAACGTTTCAAAATTTTCTTTATTAATAAATTCATTAACTTTTTGTATGTAAATATCTTTAGAAAGAATTACCAAAGTGCTACCCTTATCTGCTTTAACAGAAATTAGATTGTTCTCTGTGATTTTCTGTTTTATAGATTGAAGAAGTGATATGTTAGATGTGAGGTAGGGAAAAAATGAGAGTTCTGGAACCACCCCCCACTCCTGACCTTGACCTTGAACCTATCTCGCTCTAACACATGGTGACCTTGAATCTATCTCTGTCATGTTAACGTGGCAACACCGCATTCTCAAGGTCAACAAAATGGCAACACCGCATTCTCAAGGTCAACAATATGACAACACCGCATTCTCAAGGTCACCAATATGGCACCACCGCATTCTCAAGGTCAACAATATGGCAACACCGCATTCTCAAGGCCAATGATATGGCAACAATGCATTCAAGACCACTCTTCAAGGTCATCAAACACCATTCAAGGTCAAGCTTTAGATATATATAGCAGGTCGCATGTATTGAAAATGCAAAATGTGTGTAGAAGCGAGCTTGCAGAATACGTGCCTGACAGAACGAGTGTTATCATTTCGTAATTGGAAGGGTATACAAACCCCAAAATCTTTAGCTGAGGCCGGATTTGTGTATACGGGGCGTGAAGATAGAGTAGAATGTTTTTATTGCCGAGTGAACATTTTCAAATGGGAACCGTCGGATAGTCCAATCGTAGAACACCTGAAATGGTCACCACATTGCGTGTTTGCAAACGTGTTAGCACCCATAAACGTTGAAAGCGGTAGAGACGTTTGCGGTTAAAAGAAGATACAACATAGAATATAACACTAAGGAAGATGTTACCAATCAAGGCGGTAATATTATTAGCAACCTTGTACGAGGGTGTAGTGTACGTTGCAAAACTTCCAGACACAACAGCAGCTTTTATTTCATACAACTTCAATACGAGTGTGTGGTATGGAATGCAACCGGTGACGTTGCAACACATGGGAATGTTTAAACACGAGGTCGGCAATAGAACGCAAGAAGTACGATTCAGGGTCAAATTCGTGTACCCAACATATACCATGGATAGCGAGTGGCAAACCCTCGGGAATAGTCCGGTAGAACAATGTAAAGTCAGCAGCGAAACGTGTTACGCTTCAGTGGCGACCTTGGGCACCCTGTTAATCGCAGTAGTTGGTGTAAGCATGGGAACATATTGTATCGCTCGTTATCGTTACCACTAAAGACTATGACCTTGGCTCCCACCCGCCAACTGAAACCATGACCTTGGATCCCACCCCTCGACTCAGACCATGACCTTGAATCCCACCCGTCAACTCAGTGTATATAAACGCATACGCAAGAACACTTCAGTAGTACAGCATCTACACAAGAACAATTCAGCAGTACAGCATCATGAACGTGGTAGAGGCAACCGTTTTAGTAACATTCGATTTCGAGGACGACGAGGATGAAATGCGAGACGAAGAATTATATGGTGGGAACGTCGAGAAAACTTTAGACCACCACAAAGAGGCATTCATTAAACGCGTCAAAGAGAAGAGTGTTCTTGAAGCTGGTTATCTGGTGTTTGCGCTAGTGACGTTTGCATATTCCATGGACTTAAATGGGGAAAGGATATGGTTTGACGGAAAAAGTGGGACAGCGCCGAAACAATTGGAAGAACCGTTAGACGAATGGTACGATACAAATATAAAAATTCCCATCATGAGACGTATAGAGGAGTATAATACCGATAAGTTGCGAACGGAACATTTGTGTCGTTTCACCATACTAATAGCGGAGAGTTAAAGTGCTGTTTATAGACTAGTATAAGCCGGATAAGTTTCGAACAGAACATTGGCGTCGTTTCACCATCTTAATAGCGGAGAGTTAAAGTGTTGTGTTGTTTTTGTAAAGTCACAGAAACAGCCAGCGCATTATTTAGTGAAAAGTACGCCGAGGCTTAACTAATGTATTATTGAAATAATTGTACTCTGTAAACAAATACAAGATTGTAAATTGTAAAAGATAAATGTACTCTGTAAACAAATACAAGCGGGTAAATTGCATATGTATTTAGTTAAATAAACCACGTATTTATCTCATTATATCGTTTCATTTAAGACCGATCTCCGTCTCTTCTAGAGATTAGTTTAACGATTAAATCAAAAGTGAAACTAAGATTTAAAAATGTCATACCATTTTAATTTCAATTAGATTCTTACTTAACTATGAAAATATCCAGAGGAAAGATCAACACAACCTCAAGGTAAGAACGACACCAGACAGTCAGGAATGTGCAAACAAAGAAATTCCACAGACATCGTTGAGAACAGGTGAAACAAGGTTAAGGAGATTGTATTTACACAGAAAGGAGTGGCCAGACAGGTACGAATGTGCAGGCAGAACAAAAGAAATTCCGCAGACGTTGTTATGTTTACAAAAAAATGTACACGAAAGGTCAACACTACCTCAAGGGTAAGAACTACAGCAGACAGTCAGAAATGTGCAAACAAAGAAATTCCGCAGTCTTTGTTGAGAACAGATGAAACAAGGTCAACGAGATTGTATTTACACAGAAAGAAGTGGGGGCACAGATATATCTATAACTTCCAAGCTTCACCACTCAGTTACATTTACAACAGTGAAGATGAACAACGAAATGAACAATGAAAGTGGAGTAGAAAGTGGAGTAGAGAGTTCGTCGCCGGAGGTCGACCGACCAGCGTCTCGGGGATCAAGTCTGTGGAGCGAGGATACGGAGATCCTCGTTGTGAACGACGTTGCGCAGGTAGAGGACCTGGAGGAGACTGAGGAGATGGAGGACGAGGTGGAAGACCTGGACGAGGTGGAAGACCAGGAGGAAACCATGGAAGTGCTGGTAAGTAACTAAATAATTTAACAAAATTACTTTTAACAAAAATACTTTTAACAAAATTACTTTTAAATAAAAGGAGGAAACGATGCAAGTGCTGGTAACTAACTAAACAATTTAACAAAATTACTTTTGAATAAAACACATAGATATGAGACATATATTTTTATTTTAATGTTTATAGCCGGAGAACGTTTTAGTGGCGATGTCGCGACCCGTACTAGTACGGGGGCGGTTTAGCACGCTGGTGCTGTGTTGCGTATGTAGGGAGACCTACATAACCGTCCCTCGGGACTATGACGCGGTGAGGTACGCCGCCACTCACCAAAAGTGTGAGGCATGCACATAAGTGAGTTAGAATTTGTATATTGTAATAAAATTACGTTTTAATTTACCCCGTGTTTTGCAGGTGCAGCGCGAGTGTAAACAATCCCCAAAAAAATCCCCCAAAAAAATCCCCAAAAAAAATAAAAAAAAAAAAAAAAAAAAAATAAAAAAAAAAAATAAAAAAAAAAAAAAAAAAAAAAAAAATAAAAAAAAAAAAAAAAAAAAAAAAAAAAAAAAAAAAAAAAAAAAAATAAAAAAATAAAAAAAAAAAAAAAAAAAAAAAAAAAAGTTAAGGTAGGTTAGGTTAGGTTAGTTGAAAACTAGATACTACAAAGAAAACAAAGCTGATACTATAGTAACCCCCTTAAATGAATTTTAAGGGGTGTCAAGGTAAAGGTGAGGTAAACAACAGGGGGGGGGGAGGAGGCATGGGGAGGGATGGGTGGTGGGTTGAGGGGGGGGGGTTTGGGGCCGGGGGGGGAACGAAAATTGAAAAATCAGCGCTCTAGCTCTCAAGGTTAACGAAGGGCAAGACTTCGATTGCTCGATTTGCTAAGTAGAGATAAATGAAGGTCGTCACGGGTATGCTGTTGACCACAATTGAATGGTCATAGAGTATTTCCGGGTTACAACAAACTTTTGGATTTTGGTTTTTTTGGAATTTTTTTTTTTTTTTTTTTTTTTTTTTTTTTTTAAATTTTGGATATTTTTCAGAGAGTATTGTCTGGTTGCTACAAACTGTTGAATTAAAACAACATAGTGAGTAATGGGTCAGACGGTTTTAGTGACTTTTTGTTTACGGTTATAATATCTACAATTTCTTTTATTGTATACAATCAAATCATCAATTGTAAAGGAAAAAGAATTATTTCATGCTATTTTTTATTTAAAATGTGTTGGTCCTAACTAAATAATATTAACAAAAGTACTAAATAATATTAACAAAATTACTAACTATAATGTCTATAATGTCTACAATTACACATCACTGCTGATCCATCTCCATCGCCAACCGTGCATTCAATATTTGAAAGTAAAGGCTGCCGTGACAATTATCATCGCAGGTACACTCATCCGCATCGTTGCCTCCAAACTGGGATACCGGACCGAGGATATGCAACCGTTCGCAACACGCAATTGGGTCGAAGGTGTTGTACAGCATCCGTTTCATGCAGCCATCACACCAATGGGATGGTACGTGGGAAATCGATCTCGACACCGTTGTGTGGTATTGCTGTGGTAGGGTGGCCTTACTACACACACTGCGTATGCAGCCCTTGCATAGACGCTTCTCTTTCCACGTGTAGTATGACCACCACAGACAGTACGGGACATCTGCCACTGTAAAGCACCCCTGCAATACCGTAGCCACCTGTTGAAACCGTAGGGTTCGGTTTGCACAATCAAGGTCCTCCAGGTCACCGAAACGGTCTTCATCATAATGTCTTTCGGAGTTAGCGGTTGTATACCAATACCATTTCCACATCACCCATAGTTCGAACACTAGGCGTTCAATTCCTATACCTATGGATGATTGTGGATTCATCAGCTCTCGATGGTGGCGGGCGATGGATACATGTGGACCCAAGGAGGCAGCGATGCAGCGTAACGATTGAGCCCGTAGGCTGAGCCAGCGATCCCATTTCTGCGCATCTGGCGCGGTATCTCCTTCAACGGAATGTGGTATGCGAGGTGCGATGACGGACATTGTGATGTGTTACCTGGTGTGGAAAACACTCCCTATTATATCGAAGTTACAACACCCACGGAGGGAGTGGGAAGTGGAACACCTTGAGGTACCTATACACCAATGCCCTTGAGAAAATGTAAGGTTTCTGTCTAGACACCGACCTATACACCAATGACCGTGAGGAAATGCAAGGTTTCTGTCTATACACCACTGACCGTGAGGAAATGTAAGTATTTGCGCGAATGCACGGTAAAGTGGTGGGGGTGATGGAGGGGTTCAAGGTGAAGGAGTGGGGGTGAAAGTGGGGTTCAAGGTTAGGGAGTGGGGGGTGGTTCGACAAAACCGGAGGGCGACGAAGCGGAGCGTCAGTCTGTCTTCGTTCATCATGGATACATCATCTAGTAGTGTTACCAGTGTTGGTGAAGTGAATAAGTGTCGTTGTGTGACATTGTCCTTCTGGTCAAAATTATCGATGAAGAAAGCGTGCCCGGTACATGTGCCGCGTACACCATCTCCAGTTGCTGCGTGCCCGGTACTTGTACCAACTATCGAGCGTGCACCATCTCCAGTTGCAGCGTGCTCGGTACATGTTCCGCGTACACCTTCTCCAGTTGCTGCGTGCCCGGTACTTGTGCCAACTATCGAGCGTACACCATCTCCAGTTGCTGCCGCAAAGAAGATCATAGTACTACAAAATGTGGTAGTAAAGGCGGCAGCCGTTAATGTGGAGAAGCCGAAGTACGACATGCTTTCCGGGCGTTCACAACCTTTACTGCGAGAGCTGTTGACTTCGACAAATGTGTTTTACGCTGTTGGAAGTTTGCACATGAGAGGAATCCCCATCGTGACGGTCCAGGAAGCACCTGCGGCATCACCATGTTCGGGTGAGTGGGACTCCCAATTGTTGAATAGCCCACCGGGCAGCGAGTATGATATCTCAATTCGGGGGTCCCTTTTGGGGGATGCATCACCATCTGCAACCGATGATGAAGTGAACCTGCCCATGGAGATTGCTGCAAGTGCAAATGTAATTGTTGATGAAACGGAGTCGGACTGTTCCACATCAATTGCAAGCGATCCTGACGATGACGATGAGGAGTTAATCATTCCGGGTACCCCCTGTGATGACGGGGTGCATGACCATTTGGACATAGACACAGCGACACTTATGGAGGTTTCTGATGACACAGCGTCCATACAGTTGTCCGGCAGCATCAGAGACTTCACAACTTCGGCGATGGTCTTCATAGATGGTGTACCATGCGAGAAGCAGTCTTTACCGCTTGCTGTCGTTGATGACGCACAGCAGACAAGGATTACACGACGGTTAAGAGAAGTGGCGTCCGGTTTGCGAGGGTGTGAGAGTGAACGCATCGCTCTCCTCCAACGCAAAACGGAGCTCTTAGCTGCTGTGGAAAGATATGAGATCAAAATCAAGAGTATCAAGACGCAGCAGCTACGACAAGTGATGGAGGAGTTGGGGTCCTGTGAGAGCGAACGCCTCGCACTTTTAACCGAAGCGGAAAACTTGTCAGCTTTGCGTCATCAACGACGTTAACGGTTGGTATAACTGTGACCTCCCACTAACAATAACCCAGTCCTCTTCCTATCCCGGTCGGGTTTGCATAACACGTCCTCGTCGTCCCGACTGGAAATCAGTATCGCGAACGTTAGTGGTAAAAGTTGATGTAAAAGCTTTATCGTTTGCCAGTGCGTTCCCGTTTACTGATTACAAAGAATATGCATGTGTGTAGCTGTGGCGCGTCCTTCACCCGACGTGATGCCTTAGCCCGTCACCGAAGAGAAAGCTGCCGTGGACCGCTGGACTACCCATCCACGAGCGGTAAGTAACCATTCCTGTGAAGTTGTATGATGTGATACGAGTATTTTGTTGATTACAGCTGGGGGAGCTTCGGATGCTGTAGGTTATACCGGTGAAGGACCTGCATCTAAGAAAGCGAAAAAAACCTCCCCGCAAGGTACGTGTACACATTGTTAACGGCTTTAGTGTTAGTGATCTGTGCAATTGTTTCAGGAAATACCTCCGCGACGGTGTATTGCGATGTGTGCGAGCTGGATGTTCCACGACGTGGCTACGCTGGACATCTACGAAGCAACCGCCACAATCGTCGTAATACCGCGTCAGTGCAGTCGGAGGAAGTGGTGGTCCTGGAGACGGCTTTCAAGTCGCGTATAGCCAGTTATCGAGTCTCGGTGAGAAATCATCACATAAATCTCAGAGAATTTACTGATGAGACCCGCGAAAATGTGTTAAGACTATTAGAAAGAAACGTTCAGCGCTTTCGTAGTGTGAAAGTCAATCTAGAAGTATTCGGAATGTACTTTTTGGAAAGTCAAAATTTGCACGAAATTAAATCGTTTAATACGCAAAATGAGATTGTGACCGGGACTTCGAATCTGACCGATTTGTATGATGATTTCGTTGAGGTGCTGGATACGAAGATGTCGGACTTTAATGATCGGAACTCAGGTAATGAATAGTTACGGGTTACGATTCGATTGCTAATTGTAGGGTCCTTGCAGGTTGGGTACTGGAGCAGCTGTTATTTATAGAAGTCAACGTCAATAAATACAACCCGCTCCGTGCTTCCTCCTATGTTCCACTTCCGCCGTCGATACAACATAAAAAGGCTGTAATCAACGTGCAAAATAACGATCAGTGCTGTTTTGGTTGGGCCTTGGCGTCCGCTTTGTATCCGCCGAGGGGGGGACCTTCCAACAGGACGACTTCGTATCCAAATTTTGCACAACTGTTTGATTTTGAAGGTATCACCTTTCCTGTCAAACTGGATGCTATTTCGAAATTTGAAGCGCGTAATCCACGCTTATCTATTAACGTGTATGGTTTGGAAGCTGTATTTAAAGACGGAGAAATGAAACAAGAAGTTGTAGGGCCTCTGCATTACTCTAAGCAAAAGAAAGAAGTACATGTAAATTTATTATTAATTTCTGATATGGAGGGTAATAGTCATTACTGTTGGATAAAAAACTTTTCGCGTTTGGTATCGTCACAGTTGTCGGCTCACAATGGAGAAAAACACTTTTGTGACGGCTGCTTGCAGTATTTTCCAAGTGAAAGTAGATTAAAACAACATACCCGTTTTGATTGCAATCATGTTTACACCAAGTTACCAACTATCGAACCCGTATGCAATAAATGGGGGCACGACCAGCCGGGTAATCTATTGAAGTTTGAAAATTTTCAAAAGCAACTTACAGTACCTTTTGTCGTTTACGCGGATTTTGAAAGTGTGTTGAAACCTTTGGACACGGTTGAGCCGGATCCTAGTGGAAAATTTACCATGACATCGTACGAACACGAACCACATTCGTTTGCGTATTACATTAAGTGTTCCTACGATGACGCGTTATCTAAATTTGAATTGTACCGTGGTCCGAATGCAGCAAGTGAGTTTATGCTGCGCTTAGAAGGAGATGTTAGAAGGTTGTATAAGGATCATTTAAGACATGTTCAAGACATGCGACTTTTATCGTGCCGACAAACTTTCAACTATGATAATGCAACCGTGTGTCATATTTGTGACAAACCCTTTGGTGAAAACGACGTTAAGGTGAAAGATCACTGTCACCTCAGCGGCGAGTACCGCGGAGCGGCTCACTCCGGGTGCAATTTAATGTATCAAATTCCCGACTTCATACCGATATTTTTCCATAATTTGACGGGATATGATTCACATCTATTCATAAAGCAATTGGCATTAGAAAAAGAAGCAATCGAAGTGATTGCGCTCAATAAAGAGAAATACGTTTCGTTTTCGAAACAGCTTTTGGTAGATGAAATTAGGGACGGGTCCCAACGAATACAGGTATGTCTTAAAATGCGCTTTCTGGACAGTTTACGATTTTTAAATTCTAGTTTGGATAAGTTATCTCAAAATCTAACTTCCGACCAGTGTTTGACTATCAAAAAGTATTTTGGAGATGGGGTTAGCTTCGACTTACTGCGACAGAAAGGTGTGTTTCCCTATTCGTACGTCGACAGCTTCTCCAAACTCGCACAGGACACGTTGCCGACGTATGAGGACTTTTTCGATCGTTTGACAGGGGAACACGTCTCTCGATCGCGGTATGCTCGCGCTGTGGAGGTGTGGAATACGTTTGGTTGCACGACTTTGGGCGACTATTCGGATCTCTATTTGAAAACCGATGTCTTACTTTTGACTGATGTCTTTGAAAACTTTAGACGTGTATGTCTTGAAAATTACAAGTTAGATCCGGCGCAGTATTTTACTGCACCGGGTTTAAGTTGGGATGCTATGTTGAAACGCACGTCTGTAGAACTGGAGCTGCTCACGGATCTGGACATGCTCCATTTCTTTAAGAAAGGTATTCGGGGAGGTGTCAGTACCTGTGTTGGCAGGAAGTGTTTCGCGAATAATACGTTTCTTCCAAATTATGACGCGTCCAAGCCCCATTCTTTTATTATGTATCTCGATGCTACCAATCTCTACGGTTACAGTATGCGACAGTATCTGCCGCAGCGCGACTTTGAATGGCTTAGTCCGTACGAAATTGAACAGTTCGATCTAAATTCCGTGGCGGAAGACGCCGATATGGGTTACGTGCTGGAAGTAGATCTACACTACCCAACGCGGTTGCACGATTTACATAATGACTTTCCTTTCTGCCCCGAACCTCTGGTGCCGCCTACGGGAAACGCGCGTCACCCAAAATTAATTCCAAACTTGTTCGATAAAACGCGTTACGTTATCCACTATAGAAATTTACAACAGTGTCTTAAGCATGGTTTAGAATTAACCAAAATTCATCGCGTGTTAAAATTTCATCAGGCACCCTGGTTGCGTTCCTATATTGATTTGAATACCACGTTACGTAATCAGGCAACTAACGAAGCGGACAGGGACTTCTTTAAATTAATGGTTAACAGTTTATTTGGCAAGACAATGGAAAATGTCGATAAAAGGGTGGACGTTCGTTTGGTTAGTCATTGGGAACGTCATGGTAAAAAGCATGGGGCTGAGACGTTAGTAGCAAAGCCTCAATTCAAAAGCGTTGCTGTCTTCTCGGAAAATTTGGTCGCTATAGAGTTACAAAAAGTGTCGGTTACATACAATAAACCGGTGTACGTGGGTTTTACTATTTTGGATCTTTCTAAAACGATAATGTATGAATTTTTTTATGATTTTCTCAAACCTTTATATGGTGATAACGTGCGCTTGCTGTACACAGATACTGACTCTTTCATTATAGAAATTCGTACTGAAAATTTTTATGCTGATATGAAGCAACACTTAGATAAATTTGACACCTCAAAATTCCCACCTGACAACATTCACGGTATACCGCGCACGGCCTCGGTGGTTGGTAAAATGAAAGATGAATATTGTGGAGTGCCCCTCTGCAGTTTCTACGGTGCAGGTGCTAAAACGTATTGTGTAAACGTGCTTGACCGCGACGGTGAAATGGCGATTAAAAAGGCGAAAGGGGTAAAAAGGGCGGTAATTAAGCGCGATCTCACCGTTGAGGACTACCGTCAGGTTGTGGAAGATGGTGTTGTGCTCTTCCGAAAAATGTTTATATTCAAATCACGTTTACATGCTATGTACACAGAACTTCGGAATAAAGTAGCGTTATCACCAGCCGATAACAAACGTTACATTATTCCCGGGTCGCACAACACTTTAGCATGGGGACACCGCGATATTCATCCGGGGCGTGATAGTTATCAGAATTTGGATCGTCTGTTAGAATTACTGCAAGCCGAAATGTAATTTTGGAACTCGTTTGTTGGTAGAACCGACGGTACTGATTAGTATTATCGCAGAGGCCCCCGGCTACGTTGACAACAGCCTTTTCTTTGTTATGAATTATTGTAAATAGTATTTATGCTTTGTAGTTTGTTACCGTATATATTTCATGTATTTATTATGATATTGATTAATGTGAATAAATTATATACATCATACTCTGTGTTTCTGTAAAGGTAGAAGAAATAAAACACACTATTGATATCAAAAAGTGATTTATTATTGTTTACTGCTTACATAAAATGATAGTTATATATTAACATTGCAACACATACACTGCATGCACTGTACTACTTAATGCACTATATCACGTGCTGCTATATACGAGTTGTGGGTATTATCAAAGCCCAACCACTTCACTAAAACTTGATCTCCCTTTTTTTTTAACACCTTCTCTACTAAAAATACTTCAGGATGTTTAACCATCTGTAATTCCTCCGTGTAGAAGCCTCCACGTATCTCTTCCCCGTTCGTGTCTTCCAAGATATACGTTATGGGATTGGTTCGATTAACCTTTTTAATTTGAAAGATTTCGGTACTCCATGTGGGAGTATAACCTTTCGCAAACGCTTCCCGATGCTTGCTGATTCGCACGTGATCACCGACTGTGAATTTAGCACTTCGCAGGTCGGTGGTTTTCTGGAAATCGTAAACTGTTTCTAAAAGAATCTTGGCGTTGCTGTGGTTCACTTCGATGGGTTTGTAGCCGGTGGTGCGGTGTACGGTATCGTTGTATTGGTTAACAACCTTTGGTAATAACTGCAACCACTTATATGACCCTTGCATGGAAAATTCCTTCCACATCTTGTTTTTAAGAGTTCGGTTTACACGTTCTACCGGACTTGCTTTCATACTAGAAAAGGTGCTGTAATGGTTGATGTTGAACGTTTGCATTAGCTTACGAAAATGCTGGTTGTAAAATTCCTTCCCCATATCCGTTTGTAAATTGTCGGGAGTACCTCCTGTTGATGTTAATAATTTTTTCATTGCTTTCGTGACGTCTTCACCGGTTTTTCGTTTAAGTGGACACGCCCAAACACGCTTGCTAAACATATTCAACAATACTAAAATATATCGAAAACCTTTATTTATTTTAGCATAAGGAATCATTTCCACAAGATCGGCCATGTACAAATCGTTCAGGTCTTTTACGATTACGCGTCTTCTTTGAAATCGTTTACGAGCAGGTTTATGCAATTCTTCAATTATTTGACGTTTTATACTCATTTAGAAAATGCTGGAACACTAATAACAGCTTCAAAAATAAATATGTCCTTTGATCCAGGCTTCTTCACCTTAAACTTATCCCCTTTCTTCAATGACACTCCGATGAGTGATTCGGCATCGTATAACGTATCGTTTAAAAAGATTTGCGCATCTGTGGGATAGTATTTGATTTGTTTAATGATACCTTTTGTTAGAGGAACGACATACTCGAAGTTGGTGGAGTTCAAAAGTGCATAACCGTTTTCATGGTTGTATATTCCCATCATATACAACATTGTCTCGTAGTGTAAATTAGACACGTCTTCTAAAAAGAATACTTTTGCACGAGCGTCGAGTTTAACTCGGACAGGAGTTTTATGAAGATGTTTACCGAACTTATCCAGAGTCATCGTCGTGAGGTACTGACGATATATGATGATATGGCTGACTAATAACAGCTTCGAAGTAAAATGGGACGGCTGTAGACGGATATAGCATCATTGTTGTGTACCTTACATTTGGTATATCGTCTAATAGGTACACTTTCGAACGAGTGTCGAGGGGTTTTGTGAAGATGTTTCCCGAATTTATTGAGCGTCATGATTGCACTAACGTTAGCAATATTATGAAACGGATCGATACGCGTGTGATGATTTATTCGATAATTTTAGCAGCTCTCAATTCATCGATAATATATATGATTTCATTAGTGTGACCGGTGTGGCCAGCCGACTTTGAACTTAAAAGGAGTCTCAATCTGTCCACTAGTTTATTAGGATCTTTCCAAGGTATAAATTCCACCTGTTTATTATTATAGTTGAGAACGCGCATATCACCACCGCCACGTTTTGGTAATGTGCGAGTTTTCGATCGCGTGACCGGTGTAGTAGGTGTAGACTCGCTTCGAAATCTTGCTCCAGGAGTAGTTAGAAGGGGTCTAATTATACTTGAATATTTCTTTCCGGTTCCGTGTAGCTGTGCACCCTCAATGTAACCTCTTCTGGTAGCATTGGTACGTGTAAGAAGGTCCTTATACTTCTGCAAGTCTGATTGGGTGTATCCAATAGGTGCTTTTTTAAATACTAATTCGTAAAAACCAGGAGTGCCTGTATATTTAAAAATTGTGCCTGAGGGTTTTTTAATAATAAAGTCGTTCTCGTCAAAAGTGAGTACGGCGTCTCCGATTAGGTACTGGTGAGATTCCGGATGGAATCGTACTCCATAATGATGATCGAACTCGTTCTTAGTATCCTTGAACATGTTTTCCATATACATTTTAGCTCTACCAGAAAAGGTCTCATCTATGTAAGTTTGGAATTCCGGACTGAATCCAACAGCAGCAAGTTGTTCTTTCAATTGATCCAATGTTGGGACCCCAGATTCTTCCAGGACTTCTGTTTCAAAAACTGAGATATCAGGTGAGGGAACGCTAGTAGTGCGCATTCTTTGGGTGATAGGTGATGGTTCGTGAGGTATTCGTCTTGCGGGTGGAAGTCGTTTATAAAATTTTTTTGGGGTCGAGGTAGGTATGGGAGAAGACACTTCCGTTTTTAAGGGTTCTTCTTTCGGAGTTAATAATTCCGTTTTAACTCCGGTTATAAACTCACGCAATGGTTGAGTGATAGGTTGATAGCGGCGTTGTAGTTCCACTTCTGACCGTGCAATTTCAGACTTGAGACTTTTGTATTTCTGTTTAACATGACGTCGTGCTTTAACCAAGTCTTCTGCTACACGCTTATCCATGTTTACTAAAACGTTTAGTTCGTGTCTTCGGTATTTATGGTGAAGTAACAGTCGAAACCTTTTCGATAACGTCCTCCATTAAGTGGATAATCTTTGTCGATTACTAAAAAGCCATATTTCTCCTTCCAACAGTGTAAACACAAGTGTTTAAACGCTTCGAAAGTCATATCCCCGCTAACATGATCGTTAAATATGTGTTTTAAGTTAGTATTATCCTGCTTAAACACGACAATGAGATTTGAATTATCTCTTACGAGTTGTTTAGGTATCGCAGAATATGTCTGACATAAATAAAAACAGTCGATGTGTTTATGTCTCCCGAAGCAGAAGTAATCACGTATGGTGCTTTGACTATCGCAAACTACATCGTCGAAGATAATAACCGAGTTTTGGTTTGCATCCTTAGGCGGTAATATAGTTTCAGAAGAATCGTATTCGAAATAACCGATGGGTAATGATCGAAACAGGTCGCGCAGATATGCGTATTTCGGTTGATAAAGAGATTTACTATAAACATATACGTTTTCGAAGCGTAAACCGTTTGGATGTTCTAGTAAACTTATCATTAGGTTGGTTTTACCACATCCGGAACTGCCTACTATTATACCGCGTTTGCATCCTGCACCCAACAATACGCTATGTTTAAACACTTGTGGCGTCGGTGAACAATTATCCCGATTTACAACCGGTAATCTGTGTCTCTGATGCACCAACTTTAGCTGCTCCATGTAGGACACGTTGTGAGGGAAGAGCACACGTGTGTGATATATATAAATATATGTAGACGGGTCCCTTACAGTCACTCTTCACCTGTGATAGGAGGAGTAATGTGTTATGAAACGTACTCTGCGAAAAGCGGATAATCGTCAATCAACTCGTAAGGGGAAGGGAGTGATCAACACTCTCATTAATAAGTTACCGTTAGAATTACATTTACCAGGGTATAACTACTGCGGACCTGGCACCCGTTTACATCAAAGGCTTGCTCGTGGAGACAAAGGAATAAACCCGTTGGATGAAGCTTGTAAAGAGCACGACATAGTCTATTCAAAAACTAACGATCTTGGTGAACGTCATAAAGCCGATAGTATATTAGGACATAAGGCGTGGACTAGGTTTCGTTCTAAGGACGCTCGTTTTGGAGAGAGAGCGGCTGCACTTACTGTGGCCGGCATTATGTCTGGAAAAAGAAAATTGGGTATGGGTGTTCGACGGCGATCTAAGGTGAAAAGAAGGGGTACTTTAACGTTCAACAACGCCATCAAATTAGCTAGAAAACGTATTGGTGGTAAAGTAAAAAAGTTATCTTTAAAACGATCTGCTCGTCTTGCCCTAGCGGCCTTGAAACGTAAACGTATCATTGCTCCCAAAGGTCGGATTATACCTATTCCCAAGCAAGGTGGTTTCCTACCGCTGATTCCTTTATTTGCCGCTCTCGGAGCTATAGGCTCGTTAGGAACTGGAGCAGCTGCGGTTGCCAAAGCAGTGAATGAAGCAAAAGCAGCGAAATCAGCGCTCGAAGAAACGAAACGACACAATATAGCGATGGAGCAAGCGCCTGTAGGAAAAGGATTATATTTGAAACCGTACAAAAAAGGATTAGGATTGTATTTACGACCTCCAAAAAACTACCCTTAAAGCTACCACACCGACCACTGACCAATATCGATCTGTCAAAGTACGTAAACGAGTTAAAAATTCCATACTTCAGAGGTATTTTTATGCGAAACGGGTTACCGAAACGTATCCGTAAAAACGAATGTGGAATTGTGAATTTGGATGATACAGATGGGGAAGGTACGCATTGGACATCGTATGTTAAACGTGGTCGACATATATTATACTTTGATAGTATTGGACAGTTAAAACCCCCACTAGAACTCGTTCATTACTTTAAAAGTGATGGTAGCTTAAACGTTATTAGTTACAACTATGATGCTTTTCAGAAGCTAAATTCGTACAATTGTGGACATTTAGCGCTGAACTTTTTATATGAAAACACTCCTTAACATTTCCTCAGTCTTACTGGGAATGTTGAGATGTCTCAAACATTTATCTTCTCCGCTACAACGTCTGTTTTAACTTCTCCTTTTAACCCTCCCATATATTTGGATCCTACAAAACAATGGGTTATGCGTTTGACAAATTTCGAAACGTTCAATACTGTTCCGAACGTAACGGATAAAAACAACGTGTTTAAAATGGGAGAAAGAATAATAAAGATACCTACTGGATCATATGAGCTTGCTGATATAGCTCAATACATTAATTCTCAAGTAAACGGTGAGTCTGTTAACATCGATCCGAATCATAATACCCTAAGATCGATTATAAAAGCCGATCACGACATTGACTTTACAGTTGAACACTCTATCGGAACATTGTTAGGGTTTAAGAATAGAATCTTAAAAGCTAAGGAACGTCACATATCTGATTTTCCAGTTAAAATTATCAAGGTTAACTCGCTAATGATAGAATGTAATATAATAACAGGAAATTATATTAATGGTACACCTGCCCATGTGATACATCAGTTCTTCCCCAGTGTTCCTCCTGGATTCAAAATAATAGAAGCACCTGAGACTGCACCCTATTTACCAATTAATGTCAATACTATTTCAAACATTACCCTTAAAATATTGGATCAAGACGGGGATTTGGTTAATTTCCAAGGGGAAACCGTGACGATAGGACTTCATTTGAAGAGCGTGGATGATGGTGTTCAAATATAACACTCCTCGATGTTGCACTGATCGCTCTGGCTATAAAAGATCGTGTTGGAAGCGGAAAATGGTTAGTCAGGCATCGGTCGCTACTCAATTGACAAGGGGTAACCGCTTATTCTTGCAAACCTTAGGTTTTATTATCCCAAAATGAATGTGCTAAATGTAAACGAAAAAGTGCTCGTCGATAACTCGATTGTTGGAGCTGAATTTCACACTCACCAACCTTATACCACTCGTTTTGAGAATAATGATGAAATTCGAATACCTATTCAAGAGGATATGTCCACTTTGCCTTCGCGTAGTTATCTATATGTAGAAGGTACTGTACTGAAAGAAGATGGTAAACCATCAGCGAGTGGTAAATTTATAAACAATGGTATTGCATATCTTTTTAGTGAGATTCGGTACGAAATGAATGGAGTTGTGGTGGATTCGGTAACAAAAGTTGGTCTAACAACCACCATGAAAGCTTACCTTTCCCACAATTCGAATGAAAGCGTTAAGTTACAAAACGCTGGTTGGTTTCCGGATGGTACCAGCACCTTGCTAGATAGTAAAGGTAATTTTTGCGCCTGCATACCTTTATCAACACTGTTGGGGATTTTTGAAGACTATGGAAAGATTATTATGAATATTCGTCAAGAATTGGTATTAATTAGAAGCAATTCCGATGTCGATGCCCTAATATCCACCGATGCTAATGAAAAGCTTAAGGTTAACTTGCAAAAAATACATTGGAAAGTTCCACATATTCAACCGGGATTGGCTGAAGAATTATCATTAACGAAATATATTGGGAAAAATATTGACACTCAAGTGGCATTTAGAAGCTGGGAAACACATATTTATCCCGCTGTACCGCAAACGGATAAGCACAGTTGGTCTATTAAAACATCGACCACTCTGGAAACTCCCCGTTACGTTATCATAGGGTTTCAAACCGATCGTGATGGTCAGTTGCAGAAAGATATGAGCACATTCGACGCCTGTGATATTCAAAACGTGACGGTATTTTTAAATACGGAAAGATATCCTTACGATCAATTAAATATTAATTATGGTGAAAATCGATATGCTACTTTATACGAAATGTATGCTAACTTTCAACGATCCTACTATGATAAACCCAACGAACCTCTACTGACTCCTGATAGATTTAAGGCACTTACACCTCTAATCGTCGTCGACTGTTCGCGACAGAAAGATTCCTTGCTAGGGAAAGCTGTCGTTCTTCGAGTTACTTTCGAAACTCACAAAAGCATTCCAGCGAACACTACTGCTTACTGTCTCATTTTGCACGATCGTGTATTTACGTATAATGCATTGACAAAGCAAGTACGTCAACTGTAAAGGAAATCGTTATATACGTCCAAGGACCTGTTACCTTTATTAGTATAGTCGCACGCTTCGATCATGCTAGTTATCGATGTGCAAGGTTTCAAGACTTCAGAAAAAGACTTTGCACCCAAGGAATTAGCCGTGTTTGATGGACATCGTGTGTCTCACTACGTTTTCAAACCTCCATTCGCCTTTCGCAACTTACCACCCACGTTTCGTCAACAAGCTACTTGGTTAATGCATAATCATCATTGTCTGGATTGGAATGAAGGATTCACACCTCCCTTTATGCTCCCTGTAATTCTGCAACGCTTAACTCAGCAGGCGGATACCATTTACGTGAAGGGATCTGAAAAGAGCAACTACATTCGACGTTTCGTATCACAACCGGTGGTGGAGTTACCAGAGGAACCAGCTCTACAGGCTATGCTTCCATCATGCTTTTATCATCATCATTCACTGTGCTATTGTGCATTAAGTAATGTATACTACTTATATAAAACTCATGTAATGGATTTTTCAGAATAAAGTTTTTAAATATTCATAATGGTTTTATTAAAACAACATAATAAGATTACAACTATTTATTCATTGTCTATTACAACTTATATAACTATTCACGATTAAATATAACAATTACTAAACTTTAATACCCAATCCAGATAACATCATATGATTACAACTATTCATTGTCTATTACAAACTTATATAACTATTCACGATTAAATATAACAATTACTAAACTTTAATACCCAATCCAGATAACATCATATGATTACAACTATTCATTGTCTATTACAAACTTATATAACTATTCACAATTGAATATATAACAATTACTACCCTTTAATTCCCAATCCAGATAACACACCAAACCCGAAGGAAAACCGACAGCAGCAAGGTTGTCACGTGCACGTTCAGTTGCAGCAATCCATTCACTATACGGTGTAACACATTTACATTTGATAAGAATGAAATCACATTTATCAGGCAACAAGTTAATAGTATGACGATGTATGAGCAACCCCTGTTCTGTACATGTGGAATTTTGTATATTTATAAGTTTACCATTTTTTAACAAATAATGGACTTCTACACCTGCACACGAAGTGTGTCGATAATCGTTTTCACTACGTACAACCACAGTGTTCGATAGTTTAGCTCTTTCGATTAACAACCCGGTATTGTGCGTTTTATAACGCGAAAATTTAATTTCACCCTTATCTGTTGTTTCAAGAACCCAGTAATGTTGCCAACCCACTTTGATTGAACCCATTTTTGTAACTGACGGTAAGCGACTGATGTGACTATTTAAACTATACCCCCACCACTTTTAAAACGTGTATTATAGATACCCTCTCTATACTCTTCTTTCAAAACTGGAGCGATTACATTTTCCACATAGCTTATTCGTCTCTGAAATCGTACCCTATCCCTTGCTATTATCTCCCATTGACTTCTGCGTGCTTGACGATGTGCATACTCCCATGTTAACATGTAATGTATTTTGTTTTTACTTTCATCAAATGTCACTAAACCACCCATTTAATCCGTCCTCTATTAAGTCATATGCAAAGTCCCTTAGATGTTGCGCAATGAGCTTTTTTACCAAACACTCATCACAAATCACACCTCTAATGAAGTCTTGACACAACTGCACGCCTTTTCTATATCGTTGTGCTAACTCTTGACAATATTCTGGACTGAATATCCCCGTACCATGAACAGCTTCGTGTACCGCATCCTCCTCTAGCGCTTCTAATTCACACCGTAGTTTCACCACAGCATTCAGTTTATCAATAGCTTTGCTTGATACGTCTTCACTGTTACGCGTCTCCATTGTATTTCACTACGTTACACCTAGACCATGTGTTCTTATATTCACCCGCCCCCCACCCTTTCCGCTCTTCATTCTTCCATTACGCAATACACCTTTTGACTTCCACATCCACTATTACCTTTTCTGGTAGATAATGCACAACTTCTAGCATTCCAAACACGTTCGGGATTTGCATCTTCATTAATGGTTCCAATATGTTTGTGATGTTCACTATGCAGTCACCCGGCATGTCTACAACACCATCTATTATGCTATGGTAGAAATTGAAAAATTCCAAACCCTTCAGAAGGTTTAATCGATATGTTAGTAACGGTATTAACTGCCACAGCTCATATAAGGACTCCCACGCTAAATACAATTCATCATCTCCTGCATCAGTTATCTTTATGATTTTTGTTTTATCGTAATTTCTGTTAACACGCTCAAACGAGATAGTTTTTGTACCCATTTTCAAAGGAACCCCGACCTCTTCTCCTGCTTTAAAGTATTTATTAATGACTCCTTCATTGGTTATTAACGCGTTCCACTCCGTTTCATCAAACAGCATGCACTGATTCTTTACTCCAGCTACTTTTATTACAGGAGTGAATCCCAAATGAGCACATAATCCAACAAATACAACTTTACTTTTTGATTTGTTTAAATAAAACACTGATTGATTCACTAGCGGTGCCCATTTAGCATCCTTAGGAAGCTCGTTTGGAACCATCAACTGCTTTTCTAGAGCTTGCGCTTTCGCATTCTCAATTGATTTAGCGAGGCTTTCCATTGTAACACTGCACTGTACACTGCAACTGCAAACGCTTTACTCTTCCCATACATGCAACCTGCTATATATATCTAAAGCTTGACCTTGAATGGTGTTTGATGACCTTGAAGAGTGGTCTTGAATGCATTGTTGCCATATCATTGACCTTGAGAATGCGGTGTTGTCATATTGTTGACCTTGAGAATGCGGTGTTGCCATTTTGTTGACCTTGAGAATGCGGTGTTGCCACGTTAACATGACAGAGATAGATTCAAGGTCACCATGTGTTAGAGCGAGATAGGTTCAAGGTCAAGGTCAGGAGTGGGGGGTGGTTCCAGAACTCTCATTTTTTCCCTACTGATGTGTTGTACATTTTGTCCTTTTTCAAAGACATCTCTTTTAATAAATTCGAAATTTGGAATTTTGCATAGTTATTATGATCTTTCTTAAGTATAGTTTCGCATTCAACGGCCAAAATTTCTTTAATTTTGTTGGTAAATTTTGGAAAAGGACAAAATTTGAATTGATGTAATTTATGAGTAAGTTCTAAAGGTACTCTATACAGAACTTACTCATAAATTACACAATATCCAATTTGACATCTTAGATTTTGACATTAGAGAAACCGTCAGTCACATTAAATTCAAAAAATACACCACACAGAAAAATAAACTTCATCGACTTGTACAACAAAAACGTACACTACAAAATAACCATAATTGTCAGAACATTGCAAACTTTTATCCTCGTTTCATAAACTTGTCGAATATAACATTCAATGACAGAGAAACACGATTTCTTAACAAAGGTTTCAAATTTTGTCCTTTTCCAAAATTTACCAACAAAATTAAAGAAATTTTGGCCGTTGAATGCGAAACTATACTTAAGAAAGATCATAATAACTATGCAAAATTCCAAATTTCGAATTTATTAAAAGAGATGTCTTTGAAAAAGGACAAAATGTACAACACATCTAACATATCACTTCTTCAATCTATAAAACAGAAAATCACAGAGAACAATCTAATTTCTGTTAAAGCAGATAAGGGTAGCACTTTAGTAATTCTTTCTAAAGATATTTACATACAAAAAGTTAATGAATTTATTAATAAAGAAAATTTTGAAACGTTAAACAAAAACCCAACCACAAAATTCCAAAAAGAAATAAAACAAGGTTTAGAAAACTGCAATATCTGCTTTTCAGAATTAGAAAAGCAACAAATAATTAATAAAAACCCACAAATACCTAAACTGTATGGATTAGTGAAGACCCACAAACAGAATATGCCAATAAGACCAGTTGTATCATACATCAATGCACCTAATCACATTTTATCCAAAAAACTGAACCAGATTATTAACACGATAGGTTACAAATCGAAATACTCTGTTAGAAATTCATTAGAATTAGTAGATAAGCTGCAAAACATACATCTTCCACCACATTCAAAACTTGTTAGTTTTGATATTTGCAACATGTTCTCCAGAATACCACCACAAGAATGTATTCCTTTATTAGATAGTTTCTTGATCAATAGTAATATAGAATTAGTTAAAAGGTTAGAGTTAATTCAATTATTTGACCTTTGTATAAGTCAAAATTATTTCACTTTTAATAACATAATTTATTTACAAAAGGATGGTTTACCTATGGGTAATTCTCTAAGTCCTCTATTAGCTAACATATTTATGGACAAGTTTGAAGATCGAATATTTGAATTAAACCTCTCTAAACACATTATCTTCTGGTTTCGTTATGTTGATGACATTTTAGCTTGTTTTGACAGTTCTTTTGAGGTTATCAATGAATTTTTAATTCTTATAAACAATATCCATCCTAATATAAAATTTACACTAGAAACAGAACAAAACAGGGCTATAAACTTTCTAGACTTAAATATCAAGATTAACGCAGACAATCTTTTTGAATTTTCCATATACAGAAAACCAACACAAACAGACATAACAATACCAAATGAATCTTGTCACCACAATACACATAAAATAGCAGCATACAGATCATTAGTACACAGAGCTTTAACTATTCCACTAACAAAATCAGATTTTAGCAAAGAGATATCAACCATTAAACAACTAGCACATGCAAATCATTATAATCCGAACATGATTGACACTTTAATTAAACAAAAAGATTATAGGTTAGCTATCAAAAGAATATATCCCATTGACAATCAAACAGAAGACACAAATTACATATCTATACCATATTTTGGCAAAATATCAGAAAAAATTGCACATATACTAAGAAAAACCAACAATTATAAAATAACATTTAAAACCAACACTAACACTTTTTCATTTTTATTTAATGCTAAAGACAGAACACATGATATCATGAAATCGGGCATTTACCGTTTAAATTGTTCTTTTTGTAGTTCGGTATATATTGGACAAACACTTCGAAATTTTGACATAAGATATAAAGAACACGTACGTCATTACAAAAATAAACATCCTGAAAAATCGAATTACGCCAAACACCTTTTAGAACAAAATCACACAATGACTCCTCAAAATAATATTAAATTCCTACATTTTTGTAATAACAAACGCAAATTAGACATTTTAGAAGCCTTTGAGATATACAAACACAAACTCAGGGTACCTTTAATGAATGAACAACTTGAGCTCAGTAATTCTCCGTTACTGGAAGTATTAGATGTTTAATTATGATTTTTATTATTAATTTTTATTATTATTATTATTATTTTATCTAGTTACCTATTTTGTATCTACCTTAGCGACGTGTTTGTTTGTAATTATATTACCTTCGATAATGACAGCATAGCTGTCGAAACAATATTGTCAGGTATATTTTAATAAAACTGTGAAACTTTTAATAATCTTTATTTATTTCATATGTATAAGCAGTTACAAAAGTTGGTAACTTATTAGTTGACCCATTTAAATTTGTTATGGTAGGTTAATAATTTATTAATTATATCTTCCCATAACTTTAAACGGACCGTTGAATTTTAGACGTATGCTTGTGTTTATTATTATAGTTTTATGAAAACCCTGACAGATGTGAAATTATTAGTCTGGAATTTTAGTTTGATTTTGTCATTCAGTGGTTGAAACTGTGGTGACTGTTTGAAGGGTGCTTTCTTTAAATAAAAGTGTGTCTGTTTCGAGAGGTTAATAAGACTGTTTTTGCATCACATTGTTTACTTACCTTGAACTCCTATAATTGTAAGTATTATTTTTCACCATTTTATAATGTTCTTACTCAAAACAACAGTTTAACATAATTTGGTAGTAGTCATTTATTTTATTTCGTTCGAATATTATATTTTAGAATTGGAAATCATGGAAGTAACAAGTAGCTCGGAAAGCGAATTAGAATCAAAGATAAAAACGATTCAATATCGCAAGAAAAAACAGAAAACCTGCATAACTTGTCAACAAGCGGACAATTTAGTTTCAAGTGCTCCAAAATCATTCTTAACATTTAAAAATAGTGTTCAATTAAGGCTAAATCAGCTAAATGTAGATCCTGGTCATGATGAATTTTTAAATAAAGTTCTAGGCATTATTAATTCCTCTCAAAGTCATGAGTTAGACTGGCATCAAAGGTGTTACTCTAGTTTTACAAGTAAAAAAATATTAAAACTTTTCAAGCTAAATATATAGCAGAGAATTTGTTTAAATCTTGTGAAAGTCACAGATAATTGAGATCGAACAGAAAGATGATCTGCAATCTTACGATTTCTTGCAAATTGGTTGTTCTGAAATATCTGAGATCGTCAATCTCTGCAACAGCATTAAAAGTGATATGTCACAAGTAAAGGGATTGGACAACTACAAAGATTTAAGTAGCAATAGTTTTAGAGAGTACATTCCAGATAAACTGTTTTTATTAATACAGTTGCTAGTCGAAGATTCAGACGATGAAAGGAAAAAAAATGTTGTTCTGAATATTTGTCAAGACATAATTTACTGTCATTCCAATTTTAAAAAGCATACTCCAAAACACGCCGCTTTGGGTTCACTGGTTCATCAAGAGACTAAATCAAGCAAAATCATCGAAACCCTTCATTCCTGTGGGCATTCTCTACCTTATAGGAATATCAATATCATGAGAATTAGAAACTCCGTTGCACAATCTGAAATTCTACGAAAATGAAAAAACATTGTTCCATCACAATTAATAAGAGGAAGATTTATTCAATTTGCTGGAAACAACATTGACCTTTTAGAGGAAACTCTTGGTAACGGTTCAACTTAATATTAAATATAAATTGTAGTAAACTGTGTTTTTTGGCTGTTTAATCGCTATTTATTGGCTTTTCAAACATTCTATACTTTAAACAATCTTGCTTTCTTTTTTTCCAAACTCTTATATTACGTTTGTATGAAGACATTACAAAATTACAAACATAAATAGTTCGTATAAATGAATCGTTGCACGTATTTACGAAGCCTGTAAGGAGTTGTGCCACGCGCTATCACAGCGCTTCACAAAACAATCGATATCTCCAAAACTATTAAACATAAGTTTATAATTCTTTTTTTAAAAACTTTTTGAAACCTTTACCATTAATTCTTCCGCAGGATGTATAGGAAAATTTCCAAAGATAAGAAACTTTGTCACTTAGTGTAATTTTCAAGTTCAGACATATTGTTTAAATTAATTAAACAAATTTTATTAATCTGCTTTATATAGTTAGAAGCGCTCATGTTTGAGCATTAATTTAAAAAAAGAACTACAACGATATCGCAATTAGTTCCCAAGATATTGCGATATAAATATTAAAGTGTGGATTTTAAAAATTGTCGATTTTGATCTAAAATCACCCCTACAGCACCCCTGCACAGGACGATTTTTTGACGAATTGTCGGAACTTCTACCCCAATACATAGGCTATCATATAAAAACATCCATACATTTTTGCCTTTCAGTTCATACGGGAATCACGATAGCTGGTCGATTTGCTTCTACTAAAACAGTAGTCGAACTTTAAAACCAATTCTAGCACACGTAAAAAACAAATGCTGATTATTGTGTCACTTAATTCACAAATGACACTTAATTCGAATTCTCAGTTAGTGAACAGATTCAGAATTGGGAAATTGCCAAAAATTCCGTACTTTTTATAATTTTTAAAGAATTTTGAAAACATTTACATTTTTTCGGCAAAGAACAGAGCTAAAAATCTGATTTTGTACCGTAAATCTAGTTATGTTAAAAGTGTACGTTATGATGTTGACATTTCAAAAATGTGTAATTTTATTTAAAAAAATAATTTCTCGAACGATGGATATTAGGGTAATGGACAATGGCTAGAATTTCAGACTGTGTTTGCATGCATGTAAAAACTGTAATAATTACTTTCTACTATTCACTGAACTTATTACTAAAGATGATAGCTTAAATATGTAAATCGATTTCTACAGCAGTAATTGTTGGACACCGTCGATGGAAAACTTTAAAATGTAAACGGAAACAAAATGTTTTAAAATACTTTAGTATTTTAGATTTTAATTACTATGGACGACATATTTCATACGTCCTTTCAAAATTTGCTAACGATGACAACAAATTTGAAATCAGCGACCTCAAAAATCCCTTTCTATAAAATTTCATATAAATCCAATAATATTTCGAGTTTTATGATGTTTTTATGCATATAATATTTTAAATCTGAAAGCCTTCTAAATAAAATTCATACACTTACAGAAACGAAACTAAAAGTATTTATTACATAGCGTTAATAAAATAGAATTATTTTTGCCAGTTTAAATGACGCAATCTTTACTCAGAAATGCAGAGAGTAACTCGACACCGCAGACAGGCAAAGGAATTCAAGCAGGCTGGCCAATACTGAAAAAATAAATGGACGCTGTATAAACCTATAGCTTGCATAAAATAAACAGACGCTGAATAAACCTATAGCTTGCAAAAGACGCTGACTGATACCATCATTTATATACACTTATATACGCCGGACGCTGGGCGCTACGCTTTTGGTCCGGACGCATGGTAGGCCTCTATAGATATATATATATATATATATATATATATATATATATATATATATATATATATATATATATATATATATATATATATATATATATATATATATATATATATATATATATATCTATAGAGGCCTACCATGCGTCCGGACCAAAAGCGTAGCGCCCAGCGTCCGGCGTATATAAGTGTATATAAATGATGGTATCAGTCAGCGTCTTTTGCAAGCTATAGGTTTATTCAGCGTCTGTTTATTTTATGCAAGCTATAGGTTTATACAGCGTCCATTTATTTTTTCAGTATTGGCCAGCCTGCTTGAATTCCTTTGCCTGTCTGCGGTGTCGAGTTACTCTCTGCATTTCTGAGTAAAGATTGCGTCATTTAAACTGGCAAAAATAATTCTATTTTATTAACGCTATGTAATAAATACTTTTAGTTTCGTTTCTGTAAGTGTATGAATTTTATTTAGAAGGCTTTCAGATTTAAAATATTATATGCATAAAAACATCATAAAACTCGAAATATTATTGGATTTATATGAAATTTTATAGAAAGGGATTTTTGAGGTCGCTGATTTCAAATTTGTTGTCATCGTTAGCAAATTTTGAAAGGACGTATGAAATATGTCGTCCATAGTAATTAAAATCTAAAATACTAAAGTATTTTAAAACATTTTGTTTCCGTTTACATTTTAAAGTTTTCCATCGACGGTGTCCAACAATTACTGCTGTAGAAATCGATTTACATATTTAAGCTATCATCTTTAGTAATAAGTTCAGTGAATAGTAGAAAGTAATTATTACAGTTTTTACATGCATGCAAACACAGTCTGAAATTCTAGCCATTGTCCATTACCCTAATATCCATCGTTCGAGAAATTATTTTTTTAAATAAAATTACACATTTTTGAAATGTCAACATCATAACGTACAACGCTAACGATGACAACAAATTTGAAATCAGCGACCTCAAAAATCCCTTTCTATAAAATTTCATATAAATCCAATAATATTTCGAGTTTTATGATGTTTTTATGCATATAATATTTTAAATCTGAAAGCCTTCTAAATAAAATTCATACACTTACAGAAACGAAACTAAAAGTATTTATTACATAGCGTTAATAAAATAGAATTATTTTTGCCAGTTTAAATGACGCAATCTTTACTCAGAAATGCAGAGAGTAACTCGACACCGCAGACAGGCAAAGGAATTCAAGCAGGCTGGCCAATACTGAAAAAATAAATGGACGCTGTATAAACCTATAGCTTGCATAAAATAAACAGACGCTGAATAAACCTATAGCTTGCAAAAGACGCTGACTGATACCATCATTTATATACACTTATATACGCCGGACGCTGGGCGCTACGCTTTTGGTCCGGACGCATGGTAGGCCTCTATAGATATATATATATATATATATATATATATATATATATATATATATATATATATATATATATATATATATATATATATATATATATATATATATATATATATATATATATATATATATATATATATATATATATATATATATATATATATATATATATATATATATATATATATATATATATATATATATATATATATATATATATATATATATATATATATATATATATATATATATATATATATATATATATATATATATATATATATATATATATATATATATATATATATATATATATATATATATATATATATATACAGGGTGGTCCAGACCACCCGTACACCCCTTTTAAAATGCGGGGGATTAAAAATTTTTAACAAGAGGATGGGTGATCTTACTAATGTCGATGTGCTCTTTCGAATGACGCCAAAATGGAATCCCCCTGATTCCCCCTTGTAGGGGGTAAGGGGGCAACTTTGAAAATTCAAATGGGTACCCCTAAATTTTATTGCATATTTAGATTCTACTCATCAAAATGTGAATAATTTATTCAAAACATTTTTTTATTTTCGCAACAGGTGGCGCTGTAATCGCAAAAACCGATTTTTTGCATTTTCCGCCGTCTATGGCATATTTACAGGTGCAAATAACAGATTTTCATATTTTTTACTGTTTTTTACTAAATAGTGATGAAAAAACTTTGCTAATATGTACTTTCATGAGAAAAAATTTTACCTTACGATGAAAAACGGAAATTTTCTCCCTAAGGTGTTTACGACAAACAGATTTTTTTTTTCTGTATTGTACGTGACAATTTTTTTTTCTGAAACTTTTAGATCGTTTTTGAACCTTGACGTCTACTTATTTAGATATTGCTTAATCTTTTTAATCTTTATCTGAATATTTATTTTAAGCACATGTAATTAATGTTTACTTCTTTAACTAATAAAAATGATCGATAAAACATTCTAAATTATAATCTGCTTTGCATATGGCAGAATAATATTTAAATCGTGTTAATTTAATATTTAATTTTAACAGAAAATAACTTGCTACAATTCTTTACTTCGCAAATATATTTAGATGTCAATTTTCCGAGAATTATGTATTGCAAATGTTCTTATCTACCATCCAGTATGCGAGAGTTCATTTTCGGGAATCATAGTATGTTTACTGCGGGAATTAATAAGTGCGACTTCTTTTGTTTATAACCAGTGATACATCATTCAGCTTAGAAGCATTTTTTGTAAGAGGCAGTTGGAAGAGCAGTTGCGGAACAGCGATTGTCATTTAGCAAGATAAGTATCGGAAGTAATAATTGTTTTGTAATCAAATTAAAATTTCGTACATCCAATAATTAAAATATCTATGTAGTTTTATTAGGTCCAATTACACAGTTTTTTTGTTCCAGTAATGGTTTATTCAAACAATGAGGCATATGATATGGTGCAAATTTTGGGCGAGTGTGGAGGTTTATTTGCCTCTGCAGAAAAATTGTGGCGCGAGCGTTACCCGGATCGCACACCTCATTCCAGAAACGTATTTTCACGTTTGAAAAAACGTATTTTCGACCACGGAATAATTCAACCTTCCCACAACAAAGGAAAACAAATTTCTAGACGAGTTCGAGATGTCAGGGCACCAGATGTTATTGCATCAATTCATCTGACACCGCACGATTCATTGAGACGTTTGCAATATGATTCTGGGATCAGTAAAACAACGGTGTTGAGGATTTTGAAAGACGACAAATACTACCCGTATCGCATGCATCAGCATCAATCTTTAAGCGAACACGATAGAGAAGAGAGATTGGGTTTTTGCACTTGGGCGAGTCAGCAACCGGCTGATTTTCATAGGAAAATTTTATTTTCCGATGAATGCAGCTTCAAATGTGATGGAGAAGTGAACACTTGGAATTGTCGCTACTGGACCACCGAGAATCCCCACTGGTTGCGAGAAGTGGATCATCAGCATGTGTGGAAAGTTAATGTCTGGTGCGGAATCAGTCAGTCGATTCCTTCCCGGACAGAGTAAACGCTTGCATCGCCCAGATTGGTGGACACATTGAACACATTCGAAACTGGTATTTGCATCATTTAAAAATAAATATTTTTCAGAATTCGATCGTAACCAAGTATGTCAATAGGTTTTATTATTTAACATTTGTTTTTCTGCCTTTAGATGTACACCGAGCTCTACGCAGACTTTCCGTCATGATCTTTCCGTTCTAGATTCTATTAATTTTAATTTTTTATATTTTTTTGTACTACGCCTTTAAATGGTATGTAATTGTTGAAAATCAACTGTTCAAGTAAATAATTTTTATTTCACAATTTAAAATTTTATTCGTTTAAATTATTCTTACTTTATGGCCCGAGTGAATGAGATATCCATGTTCCATCATTCATTGCTATACGCTAAAAGAAAGATGACCACCGAAATTTAATAGTGAATTACAAAGTGAAATTGTCGTCGGCAGATTTTTGTAATGCCGTGACTTGACATGTTTTGAAGTAAAACCATCTTCCCCAGTAGAATCTTGGAAAATATTGTTAGAATGGAACACAAATTCTAACAACATTTAAGGCAAAAAAATATTGTTATCACGTACAACGTTAGAAAAAAATCCGTTTGTCGAAAACACCTTAGGTAGAGAATTTGCGTTTTTCATTTGTAACGTAAAGTTTTTTCTCATGAAAGTACACATTAGCAATGTTTTTTCATCACTATTTAGTAAAAAACAGTAAAAAATATGAAAAACTGTTATTTGCACCTGTAAATATGCCAGGGACAGCGGAAAATGCAAAAAATCGGTTTTTGCGATTACAGTGCCACCTGTTGCGAAAATAAAAAAATGTTTTGAATAAATTATTCACATTTTGATGAGTAGAATCTAAATATGCAATAAAATTTAGGGGTACCCATTTGAATTTTCAAAGTTGCCCCCCTTACCCCCTACAAGGGGGAATCAGGGGGATTCCATTTTGGCGTCATTCGAAAGAGCACATCGACATTAGTAAGATCACCCATCCTCTTGTTAAAAATTTTTAATCCCCCGCATTTTAAAAGGGGTGTACGGGTGGTCTGGACCACCCTGTATATATATATATATATATATATATATATATATATATATATATATATATATATACAGGGTGTATTTAGTATAACTGCCATTATTAAAACAGGTGATAGAGGACATCAAAACAAACAAAAAAGTCTTATAAAGTGGTGGTCTACCTCTGCAGGTTTATGAAAAAAAAATTAGTAAAGTTGCAAACTTTGATGCCACATTATCACGTTATTAAGTATACTGTGATTGTCAGATTTTGAGAGAAGGTGTATCTCATCAATCACAATAAAAAGTCTCAATACAATTTTTTTGTAAACATGATAGTTTAAGCAAAATTACAAATTTTAGAAATCACATTCTGTTACACAATCGATTTGACAACCCTGCAATTGGGTGCAACTTTTAACCCACTTAGAAAGTTCATTCACGTTCAAATTTACACATTTATTGTCATAATTACAGTATTTATTATCTTTAGGGTATCGACCTTTTCCAGTGGTATCATTTGGACAAAAGACAGATGGTTGTCTGCAATTTACCTAATTTTTAAAGGGTAATAAAGAATAAACAAGAATGTGTGCGTATTATTTTATGGGCTCATTTATTATTTGAGAATTACTATTAATTATGGTTACAACGAGTCAATGATTACAATAATATGCAAATGCATTCAATTATTAGCTGTTAACACCATAAATCAGTAGCATATCATGCATTTCCCGAATACTAAACCGGTCCATGGTTAGCAGTAGATCGCACCTTTACCGAAATAAATAACACAAGAACAACACAAAGAATTAGGACAAAGAACAACACAAATTAATAAAACCAACAGTAGATAACAGGAGCAAATAGCAAATAATAACAATAACAACACAAACACAACAAGATAGCAACAAATCGACAAACTGAACAAGGGAACACTATGTACGAATGACGCAGAAAATGTCTGGTGGTGCACACAAAGTTCAATTTTAAAATTTAGTTAGAAATAATCATAGAACATCATAAATCCAGGTACAACCCCTTTGTGTACACTGAATGGAATGTCTAGGTATGTATTGTAAGTTTGCAATTTAATCCTTTGTTCAGGTAAACAAACAGATTATAAAAGAAATAAGACATAACGGTACTAAATCTTCATCATCTTCAATTCAAGTAATGCAATCATATGCATTTAATGTAAACAAATACAAAAATTATAGAATTATCAATTTCTGGCCGGTTTCCACTTATTTGAAACCTGTGATAACTTTTCTGATTAATATTAGTTTACAGACTAGTTTTATCAGTAATTTCTACTTCAACTATTTACCAACATGCAATTTCATACTGAAAAAATGGATACAACACCCTACCTAATCAAATAATACACACTTTCTTGCTTCTTCTTTTTTCATTCATTATTTAGTACAAGTACATTACCCTTCAAGAATTAGGTGAACTACAGACAACCATCTGTGTTTTTGTTCATACAATAATATCACTGGAAAAGGTCGATACCCTAGAGATAATAAATTCTCATAATATTTGAAACTTGCAATTTAAGCTAGGGAAACCCAACAAGTTTAAAGTTTTGGATGCTTTTATTTCCAATGTATTACCAATTCCTTTAAAAGAAACTCAAAACTGTTTTAGACGTTCTGGAATCTGTCACCTTTTTTGCTGTTCTATTGTTTAGCAGTAGTAAAATTGTCTGAGAAACGAACTGTTAATAGTCATATTGTAAGGCTCCCAAAACAATACAATACCCATCACGACCACAATGTGTATGTAAACAAACTTCTTCATTTGTCAATGAAAAACACAGTAAATACCTTGTTTATTTTTTTTACGGTCAATCCAATGATTTTCAGTGAGTGCACTGTTGCCATTTCATTCGCCAGTTTTATTCAAATAACGCGAAAAGTAATGCTGATAGGAAAAAATTTGTTTGGAGTTTTTTGTCGGCATTAATGTCACCTATCACCTGTTTTAATAATGGCAGTTATACTAAATACACCCTGTATATATATATATATATATATATATATATATATATATATATATATATTCTAACACTTAACATTTACTTAATAGAATATTAACTATATATTAAACTTAAACCTCAACAACAACATACTTTATTTAATCTAGTAATATAAACTTCATATAGGTAAGAACTGTCATGGGAGAACATCCTCGGCCTTTATCCAGGACTTTTCGTTTAAACCAAGCCATTTGACGTAAATGTCACCAATGCTGCAGTGTTTAAGTACTTTTTCAACTAAGTAAACGTCTGGCTGTTTGGTTTTCTGCAGCTCAAACTCGTAGAAAGCTCCTCGAACATCAACCCCATGAAGATCTTCCATCAGATATGTGACAGGTTTTGTAAATTGAACTTTAACTATTTTGAATAATTCAGTTGACCAGCTGGGCGTGTATCCCTTAAAAAAGACCCCCTTGAACTTACTAATACGTACGAGGTCATTCAAGTCTAGTTTACGTTTACTTCCTGCAGCGACATCTGCTTTTACATTAGTGTCATAAACGGTTAGTTTGGTGGTAGGTGTAACAGTAGCAGGAGCTCGACCTATCGTTCTATGTCTGGTGTTGTTATAGCTGTCAACTACCCTCTGTAATATATCTATCCATTTAAATGATCCTCGGTAGCTAAACTCTTTATACAACTTTTGCTTAATTGTACGGATAACGCGTTCAACTATCGAAGCCTTAATTACGGAATATGTAGAGTAATGATTTATAGTGTGCTCTTTCATTAATCGTTTAAAATGTTTATTGTAAAACTCTTTCCCGAGATCCGTCTGAAGATTCTTGGGTATGACTGAACTCTTAAAGATGCTGCGGACCTGCTTTGTCACCTCTTCACCGGATTTAGTTTTCAACGGTCGTGCATACAGATATTTCGAATAACAGTTTATCATCAGCAGTATGTAACGATACCCCTTATTTACTTTAGCATAGGGAATAAACTCGGCTAAGTCAGCCTGGAACAAGTCCTGGAAATCTTTTATTATAGTGCGGCGTCTTTGAAAGTTTTTTCTAGCAGCCCTGTGTATTTCATCAACAACGGTTTGTTTAGCACTAGTCATTATCATACAATTAATCTCAACGACACCGAGAGAGCAACGTCTCAAATAATTATATTGGCAGCAGCCGTGTTTGATGAATACTGAACAATGTTAAAGCAATATATCATTATATACCCCCGAAATATTCTATTCTATGATGCCTTCCTCCTTAAGTTCGCTTATAATTGATATTATTTCGTTTTCATTCTGTGGACTAGTGTTGCCGGCACTCTTTACAGCATATAACAAACGAAGCCGGTCGACCACCTAGAGAGAGACAGACAAAAAGTCACCAAATTTAGAGAGAGACAGAGAATCTAGGATCCCTAGAACTGTCTGCCTCAGGTGTCGCAATACCTACTATTAGTTGGGTCGTAGGTGTAACAGTAGCAGGAGCTCGACCTATCGTTCTATGTCTGGTGTTGTTATAGCTGTCAACTACCCTCTGTAATATATCTATCCATTTAAATGATCCTCGGTAGCTAAACTATTTATACAGCTTTTGCTTAATTGTACGGATAACGCGTTCAACTATCGAAGCCTTAATTACGGAATATGTAGAGTAATGATTTATACTGTGCTCTTTCCTTAATCGTTTAAAATGTTTATTTTAAAACTCTTTTCCGAGATCCGTCTGAATATTCTTAGGTATGACTGCATTAGCACTCTTAAAGATGCTGCGGACCTGCTTTGTCACCTCTTCTCCGGATTTAGTTTTCAACGGCCGTGCATAGATATTTCGAATAACAGTTTATCATCAACAGTATGTAACGATACCCCTTATTTACTTTAGCATAGGGAATAAATTCTGCTAAGTCAGCCTGGAACAAGTCCTGGAAATTTTTTATTATAGTGCGGCGTCTTTGAAGGTTTTTTCTAGCAGCCCTGTGTATTTCATCAACAACGGTTTGTTTAGCACTCATCATCATACAATTAACTTCAACGACACCGAGAGAGCAACGTCTCAAATAATTATATTGGCAGCAGCCGTGTTTGATGAATACTGAATAATGTTAAAAGCAATATATCATTATATACCCGAAATATTCTATTCTATGATGCCTTCCTCCTTAAGTTCACTTATAATTGATATTATTTCGTTTTCATTCTGTGGACTACTGTTGCCGGCACTCTTTACAGCATATAACAAACGCAGCCTGTCGACTAGCTCGTTAGCCTTATTCCAGTAGACGTATTCGACTTTGCAATCGCTTAATTTTTTAAAATTGGACGACGATGATGATGATAGTCTAATGCCTAAACCTTTGATTCTGGGTAAGTTCGGTTTAATTATATAATCATACTTCCAATGTTTAACAGCTGTTAGTTTACCCTGTGGTCTATATGATTTCTTATGCGCATTAGTAAGGGCTATAATCTGCATATAATTATTGATATCAGCTTGCGATGGTATAGACTCTAATTCTCTAAACGTGAGTAAGTCAAACAGACCGGGTGTTGCTTAGAAAACGTTATTTTTAATTATGATGTTTGTATCACTCATAGTCACAGGGGAAGATGCAAATGTCCACGCGTCTCGATCAATTTTATATCTAATACCGAATCTAGTTCTATCTATATTTTTGTTTCCGACAGCGTTAGCTATTAGCATACCGTAATGAGTAGGGAGATCAAGAGTTTTATTAGATTCTTCTTCTTCTTCATCTGTTTCCGATGATGATGATGATGCTGATGCAGCAGGCTGTTTTTTAACTTTCAACAGGGGAATGTAACTAGCAGTAGTAGTAGTAGTAGCAGCAGATGGTTGTGTCTTAACTTTCAATAGAGGTACGTTAGAGATGTTTACTGATTTAGCAATGGTTTCCAGCGGCAATATAACTGGATTGGGCGTGACGCGATACATACGTTCTGCTTCTGCTCTATCACGACGAAAGTATGCAAATTTCTTACGTATAGCATTACGGGCCTGTATTATTTTACGCTTTAAAATCAGATCATACGTGTTGGACATGCGGCTATGCAGAGACTACTAAACGAATCGACTCTAATTATAAACTTATATATGAATCAAAACCCTTCCGATATCTGCCACGGTCTAGAGAGCTGTCTTTATTAATTACCAGGAAATCATGTGGCTCCGTCCAACACAGAGACCAAATGTTTTTGAACTGATCATAGCTAATACCGTCTCCTACAACATGATCGCTAAACACGTGTTTTAAGTTCAACTCGTCTTGTCTAAAGAGAATAATTAGGTTTGCATTGTCCCTAATCAGATGTTTCGGTATCTTGGCGTACGTTTGACCTAGATGAAAACAGTCGACGCCCTTATTCCTACCCATGCTAAAATATTCTCTAATCTTTTCCTGCCTGCTGCAAATTATATCATCAAAAATGAACACTGAATTAGGTTTAACATCACCGGGGCTGAGTACGTCATCGTTTTCGTTAAATTCATGATATCCCATAAGTGGTTTCATAACGCGTCTTAAGAATTCATATTTAGGCTGAAATAAAGACTTGGCGTATAGGTAGATATTTTCAAATTTTAATCCGTTTTCGCTAATAAGTAAACCTAACATAGCATTAGTTTTACCGCAATAAGATGGACCGCTCAATATTGCTCTACATGATACAGGTAACAGGTCGCCATGTTTCCTAACATCCTCGCCTGATCTTTGTAAAGATGTATCATCGCAGTCGTCTAGGTTACATATGTTTAGTGACTTATTTTGTTTAACAACCTTCATTACGGTATGCGTACGTGTCTAGCCACGGTTTCGTTAAACGGATTATACTCGATTAATGCGTCGTGAAGGATCAAACAATACGCCTTAGCTGTGTTCGTAAATGCGGCAGAAGATTCGAGCTCTAGTCTAATATCGACAGTGGAATCCTTAAAACTCTCTACCTGTCTTGAGCAGTCAATAACAAAAGCTGGATACGTTTCAAACGAATTGTAGCTGAGTAAACAGCTCTCAGCCGCACCTCTACCTATACCGTCATAGTAGTTCTCACAAAAACGAATATAATTTAGATACGCAGGAATGTAGTACCTAAGGTCGAAATCGAGATTTAAACGCTGATGTGGGAACACTTGCGAATTTAAATACAACTTAACGTCGACTAAGTTCTAATGAGTAAATGTAGTCGGGTTACCCGTTCTTATACCACGCTGACGCTCGTCTTGTAAAACTACAAAGACCCAGCGCGGTTTCTCTAGATCATTGGAGTTCTTTACGCGCCAAACTTGATTTTTAGTAGTTCCCAACGAGGGTAACTCGTGTAATTCCCAACGTCTAAACGGAGCGATAATAGAAGAATTAATTAATCTCTTAAACTCTCCACCAGGTTCACTTTGCTTTCATCTGATAACAGTATATGCGGAACTTCCCACGAGAGCTTATCAATCTTGATATCTACATCGGTACCTGCATCACCTGCGTCGCTTTTATAGCAATTAAAATCGTTCTTGGCGCGAATTAAAACTAGCTGACAACTCATATGAGGTATTCTATGAGCTGGTTTGTGCCTAATATTAGTTGAATTTCATCAAACAGAAAGTGGGCAAAATTGTTTACCAGAAGGAATTGCTTGTTTGCAGCACGCGTTATGCTACCTTTAACAAGTACATAGCTGTCATACAAAGCTAAAACGTTATCGGAATTTTGTATGCTGATTCTAATGGTGTCGGAATGATTGGCGTTTAACGTAAACGGCAGATAGGTATAAAAATCCTCTTTTATTATATCTGTATCGACGCGAGGCTTCCCAAATATGTTTAATTTATCAATGGTAAATGTGTCAGTGTTAATATGCATTTTACTTCGTTTTGACATACTGCTGCTGCTGCTGCTGTTATCGTACTTTAAAGCCTAAAGATTCAAGAAAAAGGCGACGAGCTTTAGTTAGTTTTAATCGAAGGTCTGCACTGGTTGACGTTCGACGGTGAATGACCTTTGATGGACATATGCTGATGTTTTTATAGCTAAAGTTTATTCCCATTTTTCACGTTTAAGTTCTAGCCTGATGCTCGTGAAAGTGTCCTCAGACAGATTTATCAACTCCCCTCTCGCGTCTACCAGTCTAATGGTAATGTTGTCGATCTCGGTGACAGTGATGGGAAAGTAAATCACATGCGATGGCTCCTTTTCAATCACATAACCTGGTGGTACGCAAACACCGAATTCGAAGATTGTATGACCCGATTGGTTGTTTCTATATGAACCGCCTGTAATATTCGTGCCTACAAGGATGTTTGGAGTTGAAAGTATATCGACAATTCGATCTGATAGGTGTCTACTACCTGGTTCTAGCACGCGCTTTTTAAATCCTAGTAGGGATCCTATGTTATCGGGCTTGTTAAAATCAATCAACTCGGTAGCTGATTCAATCTCACACTTTCCCGTATTAGTGTTAGCTTTAATTTGTAGTAGCAGATCTCCCTCTTCCGGATCACCACTAATTTGATTCTTTATATAGTTACCGATTTCAGCCAATTCGTAGCTACCCGGTTCAATAGCTATTACCTTTTCTCCGTAATAAAATTTATTTTTGCCAGGGTATATATTCCGTATAGTGTGACCTGTATATAAGCCTACTAAACCTAGTAAGTATTCGTAACGCACGTGATCTAGTGTTATAGGTGGATAAATACGATCCGTAGAAAGCTTGTTCCCTGTACCGTACACCGTGATGGTCCTAGCCATACTTAACTGATTTACACTTTCACCTCTCTGTTATACAAAAATCGTAGACACACATGTCCGCAGTTGTATGTATTGAACTTTTGTTCTTGGGCTACGTTGTAGTATACGGCGCAGCGAGGCCCTAAATATTTCACAAGTTCAGTTGGTGGTCTCAGGTCTCCGAAGGGGTCATAGTACAAAACCACGTTTCGATCCTTTCTATAGGCAACCCAATGAGTACCCGGTCCTCCAGCGTCGTCAAGATTAACAATAGCTCTTTCGAATTGCAAAGGTTTCGTTGAAGGTAGACTTGTTCTCATATAGACACCTCTAAAATAGGGAATGTCTTTAGCATGTTTTATTATATCTAGGTCTGTAAGTGGTCTCCGAAGCAAGTTATTCAGTTTTTTGACCGCCTGACATATGGTTTTAAGTACAATGCAGCTCCGCCATCTCTATACGGCTTCAGGTAAAGGGCGTTCCCGTTCTTACCGTCTAAAGCGATAGCTCCATACTTTTATTATGCAGTGTAGTTTCTTCTGGCTGTCTCTTATTACTATTAGCAGTGTTAATAGCTTTTGCTACACCCGAAGCGCCTCCTATAATTGCACCGAGAGCCGAGAGGCCAGCAAAAATTGGTATGAGTGGTAAAATACCCCCGGTAGCTGTAGGCACTGGAATAATTCGGGGTACTTTAACGTTTTTTCGACCGCCTACGTTTTGAATGATTGTTCTGGCAGCGCTCAGGGCATGATGTATTAAGTCTTTACCCGTGAGTCTCTTGCTTGCATGATTCACTATACCAACAAGCTTCTTTAAAACGCCGCCTTTAAAAGTGACAGTTTTTTTCTTCATCTTTCTAATGAGACTCTTTTTCGCTGACGGTTTGTTTGTCTTTACGCCCATTCCCAACTTTCTTTTAGCCTTCATTATACCGGTTACAAACAGAGCTGATGCTTTTTCCCCTAATTTAGAGTCTTTAGCCTTAACACGCTTCCAAGCGGCTTCTTCTAATACACGATCTGCCTGGTGTCTACTGTTCAAATCGGAGCTTTGAGCGTACGATATGTCGTGTTGCATACACGCCTGGTCCAAAGGGTTTATACCTTTATCGCTGCGTTGTAATCTTTTAGATAATTTAGTACCAGGTCCACAGTACTGATAGGAAGGAAGATGTAGTTCAATAGGCAGCTTGTCTATGAGCTTGTTAACAAAGCCGTTACCCTCGTGAACTAACATCTCGTACTGAGAGAAGAGACTGCTTGTACCTGTATTTATACTCGGCCGCCGCCGGACTAATCTGCGTTCTGAAATATCTGCATATAGATAAATTCTCTATGATCAGCTTGTAGAATTTTACACAGATGCTTTTCAACATTATGTATTCTTCTTTGAAAACGGTATCTGTCCAGAGCTAATGTTTGCCAGTCTCCCTTTCTCGCCTGTCTGTATGCATACTCCCATACTATCATATGATGTATATTATTCATGCGTGCGTCGCCGAAACTCACTTTCTTTACCATATCAATGTGTTGCTGCTGCTACTACATATCGCTATGTTTGGAGAGTTATTGATATTAGTAAAACTAAAACTTTGTTTAAATACATTTTTTATTCTTCAACGATACATTTAGGCTAAGATAGAAAAAAATAAGTGATTAGCGTAGATATAAGCAAACTAAGCATCTTCGCAGCATTCCCGTAAGATTCACCACATTTCCTATCTGCGCTAATCAGGCATTTGATATAATACACTTAAAACTAGAATAAAATGGTGCCCATATCAATATGATTAGGTCAACCGATAGTAGTAGTAAATTCCGTTATTAGTCGGCATTGTACACTCTCTGTATGTTGTAAGAGTTCGTACGTGTTGCAGATTCAGCTATTAGGGCATCAAACGATGATCGTATAACTTTTTGAGTATCCTCGAGCGCTTGTACTTTATCTAATAATTTTTTATAATTACTATCTAGGGTATTATTCGTTTCTTCTATCTTTGTCAACACACTCGAATGATTAGTTTCCATCTCATCATTTGCTATTAGGAGATTTCTCTTTGTTTCTTTTTCCAACGTTGTTAGCAAACTGTTAAGTTTACTAGTTTCAATGTCAACCTTTGTTACCTTTTGCTTTAGATCTTTAATAGTATTCTGAGTGTCGGTAGTCATTGTAATGAAGGTTTGTACAGCAGAGTCGAATTGAGCATCTACATAGGCTTTAGAAGTGACATCCGTACCATCTATAGAGTAACTTACTGAAACAATACGTTTACCATCTGCATTAAACTGCATTTGATCGTTTGTATGCATAGCTCGCTTGTTAAAATAATGCCTAGAGATTACATATTTATCCTCTAGAGGCTCACCTATATTACAAATTCTTCCATCTTTAGCATCATAGTACGACCCCTGTCCGTTATCCTCTCGTCTCAAACATTTAGAGAGCAATTTTCTTTCAACATCGTTCACCAGCTCGTTGGTATACTTTTTCGTGCAAACATCGTGGTCGTCAAGCGTTCCTTTAACATGTACTAGTCTTCTCTTCTTAACATCACTTACACCTTCATCGCTATCTGATAACGTTAGTACAGAACGCTTCGTGACAAGATCGTTATCGTTGATAGGAGCGCCTACATTAGTTATACATCGGTTCTCAACATCGAAATTGCCCTCTGGTGTTAATTTGAAACCATAACCTCTCGGTCCACGTTTTGTTGCGGCCATTTCTTCATCTGTCATACTCATCATAGCTCTGCCGAAGAAATCTATTGTGTTCATGATGACGTATGACAAATAACTGTCACGCACGAACGAAATACACCGTATTTATAGCTGAGATCTTTATAGCGTAATGATGTACATATTTCAATACGTCATGACATTTATACTGCAGTGATCTATATGAATGAAATAAAATATAATATCCACCGTTCCAAATGTATAAACATAAATTATATACGGTGAATTAAATTTAGAAAACACCACAGATATTCTTCATTTCTCTCAGCTAGCTCAGGTTTGCTCATTAAAGCATAAATTATATTAATTGCGAGACTCTTATGTACTTTTATGCCTGGAAAGAAGAAAAAACTTATATCGTAAGCTCTAAAACTCCTGCAAGCTGGACAACTGCTACTCAACTCTGAATTTGAAATGTCGGATTTTGTATTAACATCAATTAAACACATATATGAAATTTAAAACACAATGCGTAAATGGGAAATAGAAAAAATTAGCAATTACTATTTCACTTTATTCAAAAACTTAACGTTGTCATGCTATAATAACATTAGAACTTCATGTACATGAGATAGAAGGGTCAAATTTATAAAAAGAAACTTAAAAATTTATTCCATAAAAACTTAACGTTGTCGTGCTATAATAACATTAGAATTTCATGTACATGAGATAGAAGGTTCAAATTTATAAAAAGAAACTTAAAAATTTATTCTGTTTAATCAATAACAAAAGATGATATGTCAATTATAATAAGCTTTTTTTTGTTCAGGTATAAAATCTCCTAACAACCCATAATTTCGATCGGATAACCAGATAACTGAGATATCGATATGCAAGAATTTTGACTTGTCGGAACTTGCATATGGTCTCGTATAAAAGGGGTGATTATAATACTGAAAGCCTCATTAGTTGGCATCATATAGGTGTGTTTACATTGAGTGGTTATTTTGTTCGGGTCGTGGTTTATTGTTTTAAATTATACTATTTGTATGTTTTGGTGTTAATTGAATTAATAATATTTACTGCGTGCGTGTGCTTAACGTATAGAGTTTTTTTGTTTAAAATTGCGCGTAGTGCATATTTACAGCGGTGTAACACATTAGGTAAGTTTCTTTTTATAAATTTGAACCTTCTATCTCATGTACATGAAATTCTAATGTTATTATAGCATGACAACGTTAAGTTTTTTATTGAATAAAGTGAAATGGTAATTACTAATTTTTCTATTTCCCTTTGTACGTATTGTACGTGTCTAAAACTAATACATCAATAGCGTTTACTGTCTCAAGCCTTACTTTGTGCAACTCCATAATCATAAAAATTTGCATTTATTTAAATATTTTGTTACTCTTATAATCTCTAGATTTATTGGGAATTGACCACATTTTATAACTGATTATAGTTATGATGATGAGACCTGTGTGATTGACTTATTGCCCCTAGAAATAGGTAAGTTGTTTATTAGATTCCTGTAATATTAAAATTAAGGGGAAAAAGAGGAAAGTGTCGGAACAAATTTTTGTTTATTAAAAAAGAAGAAAAGTGACAGACCGCCCTAAAGATTTTATGTGAAAATTTAAGTATTTTGATTCGGAAAGGAAATAAGTTAAAACCTAACCATCAACCATACTCTTTTGTTTTTACTGTACAAGGCTTTTAAATGTTCAAGGATTAGTACCTGCTATCGTGCCTCAAGTAGTCAGTCCGACCTTTTTTGGGGTATGGTGATGCATTTTAATCTGATAATTATCTCGATTTTAAGTTTACAAAAAAGCTGTCTTTAAGGAAGTTTGAAAAGATTATATATTGATGAAAAAAAAGGGAGAGAATTTTTACAGAAAAGAACCATTCAAACTTACCTGTTTTTAGTTTGAAGCAGGTATAAAAAACCGCAAATTTCTAGTGATTTGGAGGTCGAAGCGTGCCTTTTTTTAAAAAATGTATAAAGCCTCAGGGTGTTTCCCTTTTTGTCGTCGTCGTCGAGGGTAAGGTAAAATTTAACTCCAGTTTATTTTGGTACCTTCTACAATATAGCTGTATTATATTTTTTGTTGTAACAATTGGTTTAAAATCTAATAATAAGAAATATAATATAAATACAAAGATTAGTTAAAGTTTCACAAGTGTTATTAATATCTTAACCTGACAATATTGTTTCGACACTTTGTGTCATTATCAAAGGTAGATCAGATTGATAAACAAACATGTTGCTAAGGATAAATACATACAGAAAATAGGTAACTAGATACAATACATAACAAAAATTAAATATCTAACACTTCTAATAAAGGAGAATTACTAAGCTCAGTTTGTTCATTCATTAAAGGTGCTGTGCGTTTATGTCTGTATATTTCAAAAGCTTCTAAAATGTCTAATTTGTGTTTGTTGTTGCAAAAATGTAAGAATTTAATGTTGTTTTGAGGTGTCATTGGGTGGTTCTGTTCCAAAATGTGTTTGGCATAATTTGATTTTTCTGGATGTTTAAGTCTATAAGAGCGTACGTGTTCTTTGTATCTTATGTCGAAATTTCTAAGTGTTTGCCCAATATAAACTGAGTTACAAAAAGAACAATTCAAACGGTAAATGCCGGATTTCATGATATCTTGTGTTTTGTCTTTAGCATTGAATAAAAATGAAAAGGTGTTGGTGTTAGTTTTATAGGTTATTTTGTAACTGGTGGTTTTTCTTAGTATAGTTGCAATTTGTTCTGATATCTTGCCAAAGTATGGTATTGATATGTAGTTTGTGTCTTGTATTTGAGTGTCAATTGGAAATATTCTTTTGATAGCTAACCTATAATCTTTTTGTTGAATTAAAGTGTCAATCATGTTATGGTTATAATGGTTTGCATGTGCTAATTGCTTGATGATTGAAATCTTTTTATCAAAATGTGATCGTTTCATTGGAGTAGTTAAAGCTCGGTGTACTAAAGATCTATAAGCCGCTAGTTTATGCATTTTATGATGACATGAATGTTAGGTATAGTGACGTTTGTGCTTGTGGGTTTTCTGTATATGGAAAAATCAAATTCATTGTTTGTATTAATTGTAATAGTTAAATCCAAAAAATTAATAGCTCTATTTTGTTCTGTTTCTAGTGTAAACGTGATGTTTGTGTGAAGACTGTTAATAAGAATTAAAAACTCATTGATAACCTCAAAAGAACTGTCAAAACAAGCTAAAATGTCATCAACGTAACGAAACCAAAAAATAATGTGTTTAGAAAGATCTAATTCAAATATTCGATCTTCCAAATTATCCATAAATATGTTAGCTAATAGAGGACTTAGAGAATTACCCATAGGTAAACCATCTTTCTGTAAATAAATTATATTATTAAAAGTGAAATAATTTTGACTGATACAAAGATCAAATAATTGAATTAACTCTAATCTTTTTACTAATTCTACATTATTATTAACTAGGAAATTATCTAACAAAGGAATACAGTCTTGTGGTGGAATCTTTGAAAACATGTTACAAATGTCAAAGCTTACAAGTTTTGAATGTGCTGGAAGATGTATGGTCTGTAGTTTTTCTACTAATTCTAATGAATTTTTGACAGAGTATTTCGATTTGTATCCTATGATGTTAATAATATGGTTGAGTTTCTTGGACAAGGTGTGATTAGGTGCGTTGATATATGGTATTACTGGTCGTATAGGCATGTTGTGTTTATGTGTTTTAGTCAGTCCATATAGTTTTGGTATTTGTGGGTTTTTATGTATGATTTGTTGTTTTTCTAATTCTAATAATAAGGACCGGTTTAAATTTAAAAGATGATTAGAGTATATTCCTTCTTGATGAGAGGTGATTAAGGTGTTTTAATTTAAAGTGATATCTGGTATTACAAAGCGCAAATGGTAAGTTATTTTTTCTGCATTAGAATTAGTTTTTTTCTCTTTTTAAATAGTTAATTCAGCCGTTGATAATAATACATATTAGTGTTAGAAACCAGGCCGATCTTTGAACGTGATTCAAAAGCCTGTGTATTTATTAACGTAATTTTCTTAACATGGAGATCCGAAAGCCCTTCACGAAGGGTAGCTACTGACATAGATATATTGGTTAGTCGAGCTTGCAAAACTCGTTGATATCATTGACGATTGTTGGTTTCTTTAAATTTCATGATCTCTTTGGGTAGAAAGTTTCATTAGAATACAGCTGTCTTGATCAATTGGTTAGTCAGATGTGAAATATAAAATTCAAGGGCGGGAAATCCCCATGATGGTGACTTCAAGAATGACAAATTCAAAATTTTAAACGTTTTATCGAACTGTGTTGACAGCATAACAGATTCAGTACAGTTTCAAATTTAGCGCCACATGTTGTGATATAAAATGCCTGCATGTCTTCTTCTTCTCTAATACAGTTCTCTTTTTACGCGACCTCTACATACCGGTAATACAGATTTCTTCGAGAGAGTGAGAGAGAGAAGGCTCTTTAATGCGTCCTCTAATAGGTGATAAGGAGAGAGCGAGAAGGAGAAAGCGAGAGAGTGAGAGAGAAGGCTCTTTAATGCGACCTCTAATAGGTGATAAGGAGAGAGCGAGAGAGCGAGAGGGAGTGAGAGAGTGAGAGAGGAGACATCGAGAGAGGAGATTCTTTAATGCGACCTCTAATAGCATCAGTACGTAGGATAATACAGGTTTCTTTAATGCGACCTCTATTGGTAGTACATAGGTCGTCGTCGTCGATAATACAGATTTCTTCATGACGCCCTCTAGTAGTAGTAGTAGTACACGGGCTGCCGGTAATACAGATCCCTTCATGACGCCTTCTATTAACAGCGCCCTCTGGTTTTTTCCTAGCAACACTTTAGCACCATTTAGCCGAGCGCCGAACCAAATGCCGGTAATATACAAGGCCGGTAATACAGATTCCGTACTTCGAGACAAAAATCACGTCAGACGACACCGGCGCCATCTGTTTTCCCCTAGCAACGACGCTACCATTTAGCCATGTGACGAACCAAATACCGATAATACAGAATGTCGGTACAAAAATCACGTAAAACGACACCGGCGCCATCTGTTTTCCCCTAGCCATGACGCTACCATTTAGCCATGTGACGAACCAAATGCCGATAATACAGAATGTCGGTACAAAAATCACGTAAAACGATACTGGCGCCATCTGTTTTCCCCTAGCAACACTAACACCATTTAGCCGAGTGACGAACCAAATGCCGATAATACAGAATGTCGGTAATGCAGATTCCGTACTTAACCACCTAGAGAGAGAGAGACAGCCAAAAAGTCACCAGATTAGAGAGACACAGAGAATCTAGGGTCCCTAGAACTGTCTGGCTCACGTGCCCCAATACCTACTGTACAGAGTTTGTAGCCATACATACAAAAACAGCGCAATAACTTTTGATCGAGGAAGCTCGTTTTAAATTAGACGATTTTATAAAGAAAGGTCCTCCAAAGTCTACACCTACTTTAGAAAAGGGGTGTGAGGGATGAACTCTATGTTTCGGTAAATTGGACATAATTTGCTGACTATAGTTACAGCTTTAAACCGAAAACATGTTACACAATTTCTAACAATTCGTTTTGATTCTTTTAATCCGCTAAGGGGCCAAAATTTTAATTTGAAGTTTGAAAGAACAGTGTGTGGTCCAGCATGACCGAGCTTAATATGTTCACTTTTTAGTAGTAGGGTAGAAACAACATTTTTGGAGGGTAATAAGAGAGGGTGTCTCTGTTCAAATGGCATATCGCAGTAAGCAAGCCTGCCTCCTACTCTAAGGAAACTATCTTCATCAATAAAGAAACTTAATTGTAAAATTGACTTATTTGTTAGAATTTTATTTCGATTTAAATCTGAGATTTCCTGGAAAAAACATTATTGTTGTAAGTTTTTAATGATTACCATCAAAGATTTTTCTAACTCGTTAACAGTGAGGGGGCCATTTACTTTTTCGGAAGTGAGTCTAGTACTGTTTATGAATCTCAGACAAAAAGCAACGGTTCTTTGTAACCTTGAAAAAGAAGAAAACTTTGAGAAAATTGAGTTCCAAAAATGTTCTGTAAGAGCATGAAGTATTTTGTGAGATTTTCGTTCTTCAAGAGGTTTATTAACTATTACATCAAATTCAAACTTATTCAAATCTAAATTTATGTCACGTAAAAATAAAGGACCATGCCACCATAAGGTACACTCTAAAATATCTTTAGATTTCATACCACAAGAAAGGAAATCAGCTGGATTGTCTGCAGACTTGATATGACGCCATTTATATTTGCAGGTTAAGTTCTGAATTTCTGCAACTCTATTTGCAACAAATATTGACCATCGTGAAGAGTGGGACAGTATCCAAAACAATGCAATTTGAGAATCAGTCCTTAGATTTTACTGAGTTTATATGGATTTTGTTTCCAAACACAGAAACAATTCTCTGGATTAATCTTGATAGTAGTACCATAGCTGAAATTTCAAGTCTGGGAAGAGTAATTGTTTTCACTGGGGCTATTCTCGACTTGGAAGTAACTAGGCCCTAGGCAGTGGCGGATTTAGGCACAAGCGTTGGAAGCGGCCGCTTCAGGCCCCACAAGTCAGGGGGCCCCGCAGAGGCCTCCTGCCAAGGACTGCACTGGACACGCGACAAATAAAAATTATTGGCGTGGGAATTCACTTTCTCGAAAAAAGTGAAACAAGAAACAGATCGTATCGTGTACAGGCTGGCAAAAAAAAGTGTACAGTTGACTCATTAGAGTTTTGTACGAAAAGGCAAGCACTTAGAGCGTAAAATATTGTAACGAAGTATACTGTTTCACAGCAGACCTGCGAGGAATGTATAATCTCTGTCGGTCCGAATGCCTGTCTTCTCGCACAATCAGCGTGTTCATCCGACTACTATGATGACTTATTTCTTGAATTAATGGTTTCTCATAGACATTCGGTGAACAGTGGCGGATTTACGCACAAGCGGTGGAAGCGGTCGTTCCAGGCCCCACAAGTCAGGGGGCCCCGCGGAGGATCCTTGCCCAGGATCGTAGTGGCCATGCGATAAATAAAAATTATTGACATGGGAAGTCACTTTGTCGCGAATACTGAAACATGTGAGAACAACAGTTCATATCGTGTACAGGCGGGTAAAAAAGGTTTATGGTCGACGCAATATAGAGTTTTGTGCAAAAAGGCAAGCATTCAGAGTGATAAGTAAAATTTTGTAACGGAATATACAGTTTTGCAGCAGACCTGCAAGGAATGCATCATCTCTGTCCCTCTTGCCCTCTCGGCTTGCCTTCAATGCCTTCTAACAAACTCTGCGCGGTCATCCGACTTACATTCGGGGAAGGGGAACTGTACCATGCTTTCGAATGGGTGAAATTCCTTAATGTCATTTGTCAATTATCAACACTTCCCAATGTTGAAACAATTTAAAAAAGATCCTAACATTACCAATATGTAATGCAACTGGAGTACGATCTATCTTCGTTCTTAAACGTGTAAAGAATTATTTAAGAAATAATCTTGGACAAAGTTATTTAAAAAAATTATCAGTAATGTTTATTGAAGATGACATTACACAAAATTAATGTTTGGCATTGAGGATAGACATTATAGAGATGGCATGTGTATTTAATATCAAATTATGTAAATGAAGCCATATCTGATATCACAAGGCCTATTAAATATGGCCGCATTACAGAAATCTACCGGGGTTTAATTCTACTGGGAGTTAATTAATTAAATCTCCATAATCGTGATAAAAAAGTACAACTTTATTTGGTATACAAATAACTAATTCATCTACGGCCACTATAGAAAATTGCACATTTCACACTGTCTAGTAACGATGAAAATGACTCATTGTTCATAATCTTTACACTGTACGGAAATGACCGTTGGGAATGATTTCGCATTTTCAGTGGTTCCATTAAAATGCCATAGATGTCAGCACATGCAATATTTCTAATTATTTGAAATATACAAAGTTTTAACTTTTAGATAAAGATTAATTTATTTTTAAAAGTAAAAACTTGTTAATGGACGACTATTATACTCACAATTTTATAGTGATATGTGTATAAATCACAGACGGCACCTTAAGACAGTTGTTTCGAGCTTTTGGTTCTCCTCAGATAGGGGCAGTTCGTCTGTGATTTATACACATATCACTATAAAATTGTGAGTATAATAGTCGTTCATGAACAAAACTCACTTTATTAAAACACGTTTGTATTTATTTTGTGTTTTATTTATGTTAATTTATTTTGTTTAATTAATGTTTTACTTTAAATTATATTTTATATGCAAATCCATATAGAAGAAATTATCACCCCAGCTGGAAATCGAACTCTGGGCCTTCCACTTTCTGAGCGACAGCTCTACCTCTGAGCTACTGTGTCGACTACCAGAATATAAAGTTATTACAAAAATTGATATTGAATTAACGTAAAACTGTTTTAACGATATATCCTTCTGATGGCTTTAATCCATACATTTAGAATAACCGGTCTATTACATGGAGATCTAAAAATGTTTTGGGAATTTATTATTTCAAATTACATTCAAATGAAACATTAGGTATTCAATATATTTGTAAAATTGAGGTTATGATTTACTTACACTAACAAAAAAGCAGCGGCGGAACAACACGACGTCCAAAATACATTTAAAAATGTGTCTATGACATTTAAAAAATTGAAGACTCCAACAAAACTACTATTATTAATTTAAATAATTGTTCAAGTTTCAGTATTAATTTTAAATAATAAACGATTATTACATACATTGAGTTATACGCATTTCTCAATTTTTACAACTAACACCTGTTTTCCACAAACTGTGGGCATTGTCTACTTTTGACAATCCAGCATCTCAATCTCAAATCATATTAAAGGTTAAATATTTTTCCTAGCTTTTGGTGTTTTATTACGTTTTTGTGGTCGTAGATAGTAGTATAGTGTAAAGTGAAAGTATAGTGTGTAACACGTACAAAAACGCCAACTTCACACTCGTGTGACTGCGGCATGAAACAAAGTCGGATTATTTTAAAAATCTTGAGGAGGCAATTTCGTCCATCCCCCTACCGTGAATTCGCGACTGATATTAATAATTATATGTAACATACTTAATTTTGATAAAAAAATAAAAGGTATTTAAATTGTAGTAATTGATTTACTCTATGGGGCCCCAAAAATTTGTAACGCTTCAGGCCCCTTAACTGTTAAATCCGCCACTGGCCCTAGGGTACATGAAACTGAATGGTCTGTATAAATTGTGCGGATAAATATACATGCACCAAAAGCAGCTAGAGATGCGTCAGCAAATCCATGGAGATCAATAGTTTGGATTTGTTTATTTATAAAGAGATGCCTAGGAATTCTTAGCGTTTCTAATTCTGGCATATCAACAATAAAATCTTTCCATTGCTGAATAAGATTTGTATCACTAATTTCAGTATTCGAATTTAACTTCTGAAGCCAAATACGTTGCATTAACATTTTTCCTTTACCTATAATGGGATTCACAAAACCTAGGGGATCAAAACATTGAGCAAGGGTAGAGAAAATCATCCATTTGGTAACAGGGCCATGAAAAGGTAATTTAGGGTGAGTGATACAAAGACAATCAGAGCTGGAGTTCCGCTGGAGTCCTAAAACTTTGCTAGGAGCATTACTTAAATTTATGTCAAATTCTGTTCTATTAGACTGCGATACTTCTCTTAAAAAGTTTACGGAATTGGAACACCACTTATGGAGATGAAAACCGAAAACGTTCAGGAGTTTATTTAGTTCCTGATAGAGAGCTCTTAAGTCGTCATAACTATTGCATCCACATAGAATATCATCGACATAGGTTTGAGTTAGGATTGCTTCAGCTGCAAGGGGACATTCGGACTTTTTAATTAAAGCGATTTCATGTAGCACACGAGTAGCAAGATTTGTGCCATACGTCACTGTTACAAGTTCAATGCACTTTAGGGATTTTTAAGGATCATCTCTCCATAAAATGTTTTGCAAGAAGGTTTGCTCCGGATTGATCATTACTTGTGGTACGTCTTGCACTACCAATAGAGGGAAACACCCTCACTTACCCCACCCTTTTGTGAGTTTACCTATTTTTGTACATACTTGTAAATAAACACAGTCCACTAAGCAACCACTGAGTTAACATCTATTATTATTCAACCTACCCAGCACGATTCATCATTTGGTCCAAACGAGCCGGATTCAATCAGTTAAAAAAAAACCGTATTTTGTCACCGCATTAGAGTCGGCATAGTTTCGCTTCGCGAACGGTTAATTTAAAAGTTGTCGTCGGTAGCGCGAATCATTAATCAAGATAAGAATCAGTACATCACCTTACAAGTACACCACAAGAAGATCCAGGAACAACATAAGGGCCAAGAATCATCAACTACTATCAAAGGTCAGATTCCTTCCTTATTAATCAATCCTAATATTGTTTCATTCTTTGGTAGCGTGTACATTTTTCATTGTAAACTAAGTAATTATTATTTTTAATTCAAAAATGGTTGAAACAAAACAACTCACTGCCTATAGACATGAGCGCAAAGAGGTTTCAGACCGGATTAATAGAATCAATGAATTTGTTAGCAATTTTGATTCAATTACTCAAAATATTAGCAGCATTAGGTCAAGACACACAATCGTTCTTAACGCATTTAAAGAATTTATGGACATTCAAGCATGCATAGAAGAAAAGGTTTCAAGTTCGGAACTTGAAAACGAGGCAAGGGAAAGGATACAATTTGAAGAGCTCTATTACGAGGTCGCGGAAAAGATCGATCAATTAATTCAAAATTATAACGATAGCAAGGTTCAGGTCGAGGCAAATGGTAAAATCGTACAAACCGCGTCTAATTCACAACGAGAGAATAAGATTAATTTGCCAGTACTCAAATTGCCCGAATTTAGCGGCAATTATTCCGACTGGCTTAGCTTTCGGGACTCGTATAAAACGGTTATTCACGAAAACAATGCCTTAGCTCCAATTGAGAAATTGCATTATTTAAGATCTACCTTAAAGGGGGATGCTTTGAGAGCAATAGAATCAGTAGCTATTACAGCAGGTAATTATTATATCGCATGGGAATTGTTAGAAAAGCGCTACGAAAATAAAAGATTAATTATACATGGGCATGTTAAAAACATTCTAAATACACCAGGTATTACAAAAGCTACAGCAGACTCTCTTCGAAAACTATTAGACTTAATTAAAAATAATATCGAATCTATAAAAATTATGGGAATTCCAGTAGATAGATGGGATGCTATTCTAGTTCCAATTATTTTCGAAAAATTAGATTTTCAAACAAAAAAGGAATGGCAATCTAAACTAACGTCAGATCTTCCTACATTTAACGAACTTGTAGTATGTTTAGATTCGCGATGTCAATATCTAGAGTCTCTAAATTATGAGACAAATCATTTTAATCAACCTCAAAAAGGTCACTTTAAAGGTAATAAATTTGCTGCTACTAGCCATCACGTTGCAGCGCATCAATCAACAAAGAACTTTTGTGCTTTCTGTAAAAAACCTAACCATTCATTGCAGCAATGTTCAAAATTTTTAAAATTCACAGTATCAGAAAGGTTAGAGCAGGTGAACAATTTAAAACTTTGTTTAAATTGTTTAAAGGGAGATCATGACAGCGAAAACTGCAAATCAAACAAGACCTGCAGACTTTGTCAGTTGAAGCATAACAGTTTATTACATACAGATTCACAAAATTCTATTGTAAACCATTGCAGATTAAACAATAATTATTGTGAAAATTTATTATCAACTGCTGTAATTTACATTCAGGATAAAACAGGAAAATTTCAGAAATGTAGAGCACTTTTAGATAATGGTTCACAATTAAATTTTATAAGTAATGCATTGTGCGCTAAATTAAATCTTCAGATCAAACGTGTTCAACATAAAATGACAGGTATTAATATGGTCGCTAATAATGTCACTAATGTGGTAACTACAACTGTAAAATCGGCGATTTGCGAATTTCAAATTATTCTAGAATGCTATGTTTTAAAGGAAATTACTAATAATTTAACGCTAGTTTCGTTTCCCAAGGAAGGTTTAGATATTCCAAAAAATATTATGTTAGCTGATGGTAATTTTAATATTAGTTCGAAGATTGATTTATTGATAGGTTCAAAACTATTTCTAAAACTGTTGACAGCCTGTAAAATTCAAGTAAAGCCACATGATTTGTACTTACAAAATACCGTTTTCGGCTGGATTATAGGAGGCGAGATGGGTCATCATAACAAAAGCAACATTTCTGCTTGCAATTTAGTTGTAAATCCTAATGCCGACTTAGAAATGCAAATTGCTCGTTTTTGGGAATTAGAAGGTACCGACGGTTATGATCACAATGCATCTCAGCACGTGGTAGACCCGTCTGAAACCCACTTTCAGAAAACCCTTTTGAGAAATACCGAAGGACGATTTATAGTTTCCTTTCCCATAAAAGGTGAGAATATTACTTTAGGTGATTCTTACCAGATAGCAAAGAAAAGATTTTTAAGTTTAGAGAAAAAATTTAGCAAAGTTACTCAACTTCGCGATAACTACGTACAATTCATTCATGAATACAAGGAATTGTGTCATTTAGAACGAGTACCCGAGTGTGAAATTAATAGACCAGATACATATTATATTCCCCATCACGCAATTTATAAAGATTCAAAAATTCGAGTTGTTTTTGACGGCAGCGCAAAAACTACAAACAATTTAAGCCTGAATGATAATTTATTAGCAGGTGAAACTATTCAACAAAATCTTGTTTATTGTTTCCAGCCTTATTTTGTGGAACTCCATAATCATGAAATAAATAAAGATTATTAAAAGTTTCACAGTTTTATTAAAATATACCTGACAATATTGTTTCGACAGCTATGCTGTCATTATCAAAGGTAATATAATTATAAACAAACACGTCGCTAAGGTAGATACAAAATAGGTAACTAGATAAAATAATAATAATAATAATAAAAATTAATAATAAAATTCATAATTAAACATCTAATATTTCCAGTAACGGAGAATTACTGAGCTCAAGTTGTTCATTCATTAAAGGTACCCTGAGTTTGTGTTTGTATATCTCAAAGGCTTCTAAAATGTCTAATTTGCGTTTGTTATTACAAAAATGTAGGAATTTAATATTATTTTGAGGAGTCATTGTGTGATTTTGTTCTAAAAGGTGTTTGGCGTAATTCGATTTTTCAGGATGTTTATTTTTGTAATGACGTACGTGTTCTTTATATCTTATGTCAAAATTTCGAAGTGTTTGTCCAATATATACCGAACTACAAAAAGAACAATTTAAACGGTAAATGCCCGATTTCATGATATCATGTGTTCTGTCTTTAGCATTAAATAAAAATGAAAAAGTGTTAGTGTTGGTTTTAAATGTTATTTTATAATTGTTGGTTTTTCTTAGTATATGTGCAATTTTTTCTGATATTTTGCCAAAATATGGTATAGATATGTAATTTGTGTCTTCTGTTTGATTGTCAATGGGATATATTCTTTTGATAGCTAACCTATAATCTTTTTGTTTAATTAAAGTGTCAATCATGTTCGGATTATAATGATTTGCATGTGCTAGTTGTTTAATGGTTGATATCTCTTTGCTAAAATCTGATTTTGTTAGTGGAATAGTTAAAGCTCTGTGTACTAATGATCTGTATGCTGCTATTTTCTGTGTATTGTGGTGACAAGATTCATTTGGTATTGTTATGTCTGTTTGTGTTGGTTTTCTGTATATGGAAAATTCAAAAAGATTGTCTGCGTTAATCTTGATATTTAAGTCTAGAAAGTTTATAGCCCTGTTTTGTTCTGTTTCTAGTGTAAATTTTATATTAGGATGGATATTGTTTATAAGAATTAAAAATTCATTGATAACCTCAAAAGAACTGTCAAAACAAGCTAAAATGTCATCCACATAACGAAACCAGAAGATAATGTGTTTAGAGAGGTTTAATTCAAATATTCGATCTTCAAACTTGTCCATAAATATGTTAGCTAATAGAGGACTTAGAGAATTACCCATAGGTAAACCATCCTTTTGTAAATAAATTATGTTATTAAAAGTGAAATAATTTTGACTTATACAAAGGTCAAATAATTGAATTAACTCTAACCTTTTAACTAATTCTATATTACTATTGATCAAGAAACTATCTAATAAAGGAATACATTCTTGTGGTGGTATTCTGGAGAACATGTTGCAAATATCAAAACTAACAAGTTTTGAATGTGGTGGAAGATGTATGTTTTTCAGCTTATCTACTAATTCTAATGAATTTCTAACAGAGTATTTCGATTTCAAATATCAAAACTTGTTAGTTTTGATATTTGCAACATGTTCTCCAGAATACCACCACAAGAATGTATTCCTTTATTAGATAGTTTCTTGATCAATAGTAATATAGAATTAGTTAAAAGGTTAGAGTTAATTCAATTATTTGACCTTTGTATAAGTCAAAATTATTTCACTTTTAATAACATAATTTATTTACAAAAGGATGGTTTACCTATGGGTAATTCTCTAAGTCCTCTATTAGCTAACATATTTATGAACAAGTTTGAAGATCGAATATTTGAATTAAACCTCTCTAAACACATTATCTTCTGGTTTCGTTATGTGGATGACATTTTAGCTTGTTTTGACAGTTCTTTTGAGGTTATCAATGAATTTTTAATTCTTATAAACAATATCCATCCTAATATAAAATTTACACTAGAAACAGAACAAAACAGGGCTATAAACTTTCTAGACTTAAATATCAAGATTAACGCAGACAATCTTTTTGAATTTTCCATATACAGAAAACCAACACAAACAGACATAACAATACCAAATGAATCTTGTCACCACAATACACATAAAATAGCAGCATACAGATCATTAGTACACAGAGCTTTAACTATTCCACTAACAAAATCAGATTTTAGCAAAGAGATATCAACCATTAAACAACTAGCACATGCAAATCATTATAATCCGAACATGATTGACACTTTAATTAAACAAAAAGATTATAGGTTAGCTATCAAAAGAATATATCCCATTGACAATCAAACAGAAGACACAAATTACATATCTATACCATATTTTGGCAAAATATCAGAAAAAATTGCACATATACTAAGAAAAACCAACAATTATAAAATAACATTTAAAACCAACACTAACACTTTTTCATTTTTATTTAATGCTAAAGACAGAACACATGATATCATGAAATCGGGCATTTACCGTTTAAATTGTTCTTTTTGTAGTTCGGTATATATTGGACAAACACTTCGAAATTTTGACATAAGATATAAAGAACACGTACGTCATTACAAAAATAAACATCCTGAAAAATCGAATTACGCCAAACACCTTTTAGAACAAAATCACACAATGACTCCTCAAAATAATATTAAATTCCTACATTTTTGTAATAACAAACGCAAATTAGACATTTTAGAAGCCTTTGAGATATACAAACACAAACTCAGGGTACCTTTAATGAATGAACAACTTGAGCTCAGTAATTCTCCGTTACTGGAAATATTAGATGTTTAATTATGAATTTTATTATTAATTTTTATTATTATTATTATTATTTTATCTAGTTACCTATTTTGTATCTACCTTAGCGACGTGTTTGTTTATAATTATATTACCTTTGATAATGACAGCATAGCTGTCGAAACAATATTGTCAGGTATATTTTAATAAAACTGTGAAACTTTTAATAATCTTTATTTATTTCATATTCAACAAAACCTAATATCAATAATGATTAGATTTAGAACATTCAATATAGTTTTAAAGGCAGATATTTGTAAAATGTCCGACAAATATTAATGAATTCGTCTCAAACAGACTATCAACGAATTTTATGGCGCGATAATCCTAATAAACCTTTGGAAACTTATAGACTATTGACAGTCACATACGGTTTAAAAAGTTCTCCCTTCCTGGCCGTACGTTGCTTACAACAATTAGCGATTGACGCAATAGATAACTTTCCTGAAGCTTCGGCAATAATTATCAGAGACTTCTACATGGATGATCTGATAACTGGTTGTAATTCAAAAGACGAGGCATTGAAATTAAAACAGGAGATAACACAAATTCTAAGCGGCGGAGGATTTGAACTAGCCAAATTTGCATCAAATGATTCCGACGTAATATCAGAAGGTTTAAGTGACACCGTTCATTCCATTCCAACAACTGATAAAGATCCTTATACAAAAACGCTTGGTTTATACTGGCATTGCAAAAATGATTTATTAGGTTATTCAGTAGACTCGATTAAACCTTCGAAAAAATTAACTAAAAGAGTTATTTTGTCACTTATTTGTAAGATTTTTGACCCGTTAGGTTTAGTAAGTCCGATAACAGTTAGAACAAAAATGCTCTTGCAAGAATTATGGAAATTAAATTTAGGTTGGGACGACATTGTTTCGGAAAATATAAGTAAATCTTGGTATCAACTTATTAACGATTTAGAGTTATTAAACAACGTTAGAATTCCGCGATTAGCCATTCAAAATAATTCAAAAAATATACAGTTACATGGATTTGCAGATTCCTCCAGCAAAGCCTATGGAGCAACGATTTACATAAAATCCGTTGATCATAATGATCTAATTCAAGTAAAATTATTAGTTGCTAAATCAAGAGTAGCGCCATTAAAACAGCTCACCATTCCTCGACTAGAGCTACTAGCCGCTCTTTTGTTAGCTAGGTTAACTGATAGCGTCCTCAATACTATGAATAATATTCAAATCAATCGGGTCTATTTATACACTGATTCAACAATAGTATTAGCATGGTTATCAAAACCAGCGTCAACTTGGAAAACGTTTGTTAGTAATAGAGTTGCTGAAATACAAACACTGTCAGGAAACGCTACTTGGCTTCATGTAGACACCACACAAAATCCTGCTGATTTAGTTAGTCGCGGATTAGCAACCGAAAATATCGAATAACTTATGGTGGAATGGACCGGAGTTTTTAACAGATTGTGATAAATTACAAAATAAACCTATTGACATAGATCTTGATAAAATTCCTGACAAAAAACAAGAAGCTGCAGTAAACATAGTAGTACATCAATCTTGCGACATTATAAATAAATTTTCGGATGTTGCCAAATTAAAACGAATTTTAGCTTGGGTATTAAGATTTGTTACCAACTGCAAAAATAAAACAAAAAATTATAGCAAAACATTATCTATAGAAGAGATAGATAACGCGCATATAAAGGTAATTAAACTGGTGCAGCTAGAAGCATTTCCAGATGATTTAAAATGTTTGCATTCCGATGGGCTTATTAAAAAATCAAGTTATTTATCAGCTTTGAGTCCTTTCTTAGACAAGAATGGTATAATAAGAGTAGGAGGTAGGTTAAATCGCGCAAAATTATCATTTGATAAAAAATACCCTATTATTTTACCTAAACATCATCATTTTACTACTATTATTATAACACGTTTCCATGATGTGCATTTACATGCCGGGGCGCAGGCTACACTTGCTGCCATTAGGCAAGTGTATTGGATAATCTCAGGACGAAGTGTAGTGAGGTCTGTACTACATAAATGTTTGGCATGTTTTCGAGCGAAACCGATTTTATCGCAGCAAAAAATGGGCGATTTGCCATCGCAGCGACTTGAACCTGTGCGACCCTTTTACAAAAGCGGAATAGACTACTGCGGGCCTATACAGTTAAAAGAATCGCGCGGTCGTGGTAAGAAAACGGTAAAGGCTTATATTGCCTTATTTATTTGCCTATGTACTAAGGCTGTACATTTGGAACTGGTGAGTGACCTAACAACGGAAGGTTTTTTAAGCGCGTTAAAGCGATTTGTGTCTCGTCGAGGTAATGTGAGAGAAATTCATTCAGATAACGCAAAATGCTTTATAGGCAGTAAGAACGAATTAGAGAATGTAATTTATAATGAAGTAAGTAAAAATAAGATTATTAGCAAGTTAGCGGACCAAAATATACATTGGCATTTTATACCTCCACGGTCTCCTAACTTTGGCGGAATTTGGGAGGCTAATATAAAAACTGTAAAAAACCATTTAAAAAGAGTAGTTGCAGATGCGCTCCTAACATATGAGGAAATGTACACGCTGCTTGTAAGGATAGAGGCATGCCTCAACTCCCGACCTCTCATCCCATTAACATCTGATCCAAATGATCTAAATGCCCTCACTCCAGGCCATTTTATTATTGGCGAATCTTTAACTGCCCCGATAGAGACAAATTTAACGGAACTTAAAATGAATCGTCTCTCCCGTTGGCAATTTGTGGAGCAAATTCGTCAACATTTCTGGAATCGCTGGCGCAAGGAGTACATCAGTCAGTTGCAGATAAGAAACAAATGGAGAAGCGCTACCACTGAAATAAAACGGGGAACCATGGTTCTCTTGGTAGAAGAAACAACACCGTTGCACTGGCCACTAGGGCGAGTTCAAGAAGTTCACCCAGGCAAAGATGGGTTAATACGTGTAGTCACGGTCAAGACACAAAAAGGGATTTTTAAACGAGGAGTGACGAAGATTTGCGTTTTGCCAGTGAACTCTATGTGAAACGCGTTAACAACCCAAATTTGTGTGTACAGTGTTTCGAGACAATCTTGTTTAACAGTAATTGTAGTATGCATTAACTTAGTTATCAAAATGTTTAGTTATCCAATTTAAAATATATATTGCATATATGTAGTCATCCTTATATAATAGAGTTTACTTTTATGTTATTATATTTCATCTTTATCCATTAGAATCTTACTACTATTATTATCAATTATCAATCTAATATTATTATCAAGTTTAAATCCAATTAGTTAATTTTAATTATTCTTTGTCATATTGTTTTTTGACTTTGATTGTGCAATTTATGACATGTATAGTCAGCTAATTATTTGTTATATTGTCAAAATAACTTGAAGCTCTATAAGACTTCAATGGGGCCAGCATGGTACGTCTTGCACTACCAATAGAGGGAAACACCCTCACTTACCCCACCCTTTTGTGAGTTTACCTATTTTTGTACATACTTGTAAATAAACACAGTCCACTAAGCAACCACTGAGTTAACATCTATTATTATTCAACCTACCCAGCACGATTCATCAACTTGTCTGTACATATTTTGAACATGCGAAGTTAGGACAAACTGTCGAGTTTTATACAAAGTATGTCATGAACTTTAAGAGTCACGTCATTTAGTGAGTATCTTGAAGTGCTTTTGCTACTTGCATCAAAAACACTCGCAATTTAGTACTTACACTTGCTTCTCGAATTACACATAAATGAGGAATAAAATATTTATTTTCTGAATTAGAATTTAATAAACTTAATGGAACATATTGAGCATGTCCTAAAGCAATGTATTCGTCTATAAAGTCTTTGTAACTTTTGAACAACTGTGGCTCCTTTTGGAACCTTTTTTCAATAGTTGAAAAACGTCTTTTGGTCATTGTGTAAGAATCGCCACGTTTTTTATGTTCAGAAGAGGTTTTTAAGGGCATGTTAACTTGAAATCGACCATTTTCTATAATTTTTGCTGAAGAGCAAAATATTTCTTCTGCAAGCGCATCATCAGGGCTGAGACTTTTATTATTGGGAAAAGGGACATCTTCAATCTCTCAAAACTTTTCTAAGGCTTCGTGTAAATCTGAAGTTTGTAAAAAACAACAAAGTTGGGATTGTTCAGAAACTATGTATGGGTCAATTTCAGTGAAATCTGATAGATTAGCTAAGCATGAGATTGCTTGGGAAGGGATGGGGCTACACCTACAGTGTATCCTAAATATGTATTCATAAGTGTTATAAAATTGTTTTGAAGTCTTACAATTCCACCAGTGACAATTTTATAGAAAATATCAGCTCCTAATAAAACATCTATTTCAGATGGAATGTAAAATTCTGGGTCAGCTAGTTGAATATATTCGGGAATAATTATATCTTCTCTTCTTAGGAATAACTGGGGCAACTTCCTAGTAATTGTTTTTAAAACCGAACAAGTAATAATGTACTTGCAATTGTTGTGTATGTTAGAATAAATTGTAATATTTACAACCTTGTTAGATTTGGTGGCTTCTGGCTTCTTTGGTAATTTCTATAAATGGTGTAAATGAAATTACACCATTTATAGAAATTTGGCGAGTAACTAAGGGGAGCTCAAGTCTTTCAATTAAATTTTGAGTGATAAGTGAAGTTGTGCTACAGTTATCAAGAACTGCCTTGAACCTTAAGGGAATACCTTCTACGGTAAAAACTGTAACAATTGCAGTAGCTAGTAGTGTTTCTCCACTAGATGACAGTGTAGAAAGAATGGTGTTTGACTGAGGGCTAGTCTGTGGAGGAGAACTTGATTGTAAGTGTGAGGTAGGGATTGAGGGTTCTGAGAATGACTGAATATTGAGTGGAGAGCTATTGGAGACATTTAAAGAAGGTGAATGGCTCTTGTGAGGAATTGGAGTTTGTTTGTGATTGGAGTTATTTTGAAAGTTTCGAGATTGTTGAGAACTTTCAAAATTTTGTTTGCAGCGGGGATTCAAGTGATTGTTGGTAGTTGCATCTACATGCAGAATTGAATGATGCTTTTCGTTACAAATTGAGCATCCTTGAGAATTGCATTGACTTATAAAATGCCTTGAACCTAAACAAGTAGCAGAGCCTACTATTTTTCACAAAATCACTTTTTTCTTTTGAAGAAAGAGCAGTAAATTGAGAGCATCTGTAAATTTTGTGATAATCTATATTACAATACAAACACTTTACATTACTACTTTGAGATAGGTTAGAACCAGGAGTTTGACAACTTTGTGCAACATGAACATGATGCGAAACCTTTTGGGGTTTCTTCGTTGTACCATTTAATTCTGGAACCGTTCCTCTTTCCAAGATAATGCATCTCCTCTCCAAACAATTGAGAAGATCTTTTAATGTGGGCAGTTTAGTAGGATCGGTTTCAGAGTCATAAGAACGTTTGGTACTAAAATCCAATTTTTCACACAGAACATAAATTAAAATGAAGTCCCATTGATCTACCGGAACTTGCAAATTTCTAAGAGCCTGAACATTTTGTTTAATGAGGGTTACAAATTCTCTTAAGTTAGCAGCATTGCCTCTACTTAAGGAAGGTATATGTAAAATACTTTTAACGTGTGCAAAAATTATTGAAATTTGGACTCGTGCAATAAATCTTGCCTTATGAAACTCGTTCTTTAATATACTAATTTTCTATTTTGCGTCTATAATAAAGCTGTTAAAGCACCCAAACAGTGCGTTAATAGTTCATTTGAGTGCTTTAATAGCCCAACTTTTTAAAAGTTGGTAGCATTGAAAAAATAATTGACAAAAACAGAAAATTAACAAAAACTTCACTCTAAAGGTAAGTACTCACAGCAGCGGATCCGCAGGCGGATGTCATACGATTGGTTGATTTGGCTTAAACCGATTCGAACCGACCAATCGTATGACATCCGCCTGCGGATCCGCTACTGTGAGTACTTACCTTAAAACTTTGAATTTTCAAATGCTACATCAGTGTTGTCAACTATCACAAAATTCCCTAAATTTTGAAATTGCGGTTTTTGTATTTAAGACGGGAATAAAAGGCTCAGAAATAGCATAAAAACTCGTTTCATAAGTCATTATTGCACTCGTCCTTTAAAAAACTCGCCGCAAGCGGCACGTTTTCATAATTTGGACTCTTGCAATAAATCTTGCCTTATGAAACTCGTTCTTTAATATACTATTTTCAATGGCTTCATTGGGACACGCAAATATAAAAATAACTTACGTAGAATAACTTGCATAAATGGAAAAAAAACATCAAATTTAAATGATCAGATCTGTTGTTTAATCTTAGAACAGATATGCCATTTATGTATGACCAAATCATTAATATTTATAAAGAAACAACCTAGTAAGAGAGAATAGTCGAGGAATACAGTAAAAAATGGTATGCGTAAAAATTAAAAATAGTGAGGTAGTAAAGAAAAAAGTAGAAAATACACTTTTTTTAAATATTACAAAAATTAAATTATAGATTTTTAAAAAGAACGGTTTTAGTAAGTGTACGCCTAATCCTGTCATGTTGTGATATTTTTAATTTTTTTGTTTCATGTTGGATTTTTATAATGTAATATTTATTTAAAATTAATTTTATTAGATCGGTGGGATGATAGTCCAGGGGATCTGTTTCAAGTAGGTGTTCACCATGTCGGAATTATTATATTGTGCTCACTAGAATGCACGCACTACTTGATTTAAGAAGTAGATACATAAAAAACACCCCCTCTATTACTGTTCTATGTATGTATCTATGGTTGATCAGTTGTCAAAATAAAATAGATGTGGTAAAACTAAAAGGTTGCCATTTAGTTATTTATTGTAAAAGTGTTTTAGACAGCGTTTTATCCACGCAAGAATGTTTAAACGCGAGAGCGAAGCTCGAGCGTTTAATTTTCTTGGGTGGATAAAACGCGTCTAAAACACGAATGCAATACAACGTTTTATCCACAATCACAGTCATTTAGAATCAGATTTCATCAAAAAATAATTTGACATTTCGCTCTGACAGCGGCTGTAACGTCAAAAATTATTGAAATTAATTTAAAAAATCGTGGGACGTGTTGAATGGTTGCTATCATGTTGCTATTTAGTTGCGATTGTTTATGGACTCCATTTGTAAAAATTCATCTTACTATTTGAAAAGTGGAAAAGATGGAAGAGATTTGTGAGAACGACTTTATTCCTGAACAAATACTTGAAGAAGCTCAGAAAGCAACTTTAGATTTATTGCCGTGGAAGTCAAAGGACGCCTACGAAAAAGTATTTGCCGAGTTCAATAATTGGAAAGAAAAAAGTGGTGTAAAAGGAGCAATAAACGAAGAGGTACTCCTAGCATATTTCTACAATGTTAATAAAAAGTTTGCGGCATCAACATTATGGACGAAATATTCTATGTTGAAGACGACATTAAACGTGCACAGAAATATAGATATCTCAAAATACAGCAAGTTGATCGCCTTTTTGAAAAGCAAGTCTCGCACCTACAGACCTAAGAAGGCCAAAATTCTTGAAAACAAACACATCAAGCAATTTTTGCAGGAGGCTCCAGATGAAAAATATTTGATGATGAAGGTACCTAATAGTTGTGATTTGTGTTTGTTTGCATTCAAATTTACAGTTTCTTCTTTAGGTGGGACTTATAATGGGTGTAGCTGGCGCTTGCAGATGTAATGAGTTGACATACTTGAAAATTGAAAATGTCCAAGATAAAGGAAAATATTTGTTTATTACGATTGCTGACACAAAAACCTATGTTTCACGAAGTTTCACAGTAATGGAAGAGGGTTTTTCTGTTGACGCTCTGGATATGTGTAGGAGGTATATGCAACTACGCCCAGCTTCTATGGCTTCCCAGGGCAGATTTTTTTACGATATACAAATGGAAAATGTACATACCAATCTGTGGGTATCAACACCATGTCAAGAATACCTGCTACAGTGGCCTGTTTTTTGCAATTACCGGATGCTAGGTCCTATAGTGGTCATAGCATGAGACGCTCCTCAGCTACATTACTGGCTAATGCTGGTGGCGATCTTATGGCCATCAAACGTCACGGTGGATGGAAGTCGTCAAATGTCGCAGAAAGCTACGTTGAGAATTCTTTATCAAATAAATTAAAAACAGCGGAAATGATTCAGAAAGAGACTGCCAAACAAGTTGCAATGAACAATACCGGTGAAACTTCTTGTGAAAGTTCAATTCCAGCCACGGTTGAAGTTAATCTGTCTTCGCCAATAAAACAAAAAAATAATAACCATGTTTTGTCTATTAACGTGAATATTAATGTAAATCTTAACAAATAAATAAATTCATTGTGTGTTTTATGGCGTGTTTTATAGCGTGTCTTATGGCGTGTTTTATGACTTATAAAACACTAAGGTTTTATAGACCACATTAAAGGTTGCCAAGCAGTTCAATTATGACCTTATAATATAGTGATTGTGGATAAATTTATTTTATCCAACACCGTGAGTTATTAAGCCCATAACTATAGTGATTTTAGCAATTTAAAGTGACCTATAAGTTACTAGTGAGTTATAAACCTTAAGTCACTCTTGCCATGGTGATCGCGTCACAGCCTTCCCATAAATTGAACTAATTTTTTCTCAAATAATTTGTCAAATAAAAATGTCACAACTGTCAACAGAAAAAGAATGCGTTTTAACGAAATTCTGACGGTGTTGGATAAAATTATTTATTCAGAACATATTACATTCATAACACAAAATATTACATACTCAATATAATACATTTCAGAACATCACTTATTAATATTGATATTTATATTAATGTCAATTGTACCGTTATTACTTCTGGTCATTTGACAATTTATTTTGTTATTGGAAATTTCATTACTTGATTCTGCGCTATTCACTACAGCACTTGGAACAGTGGCGGTGGTGAACTCAGATTTTCCTTGAATTTTTCTTGCCGTGTTAATTTTTTCTCCCAACGACTCTTCAATGTACCCCTCTGCCACAGTAGACGATTTCCATCCACCGTGGCGTTTAAGTGCTGTTATGTCGCCTCCACCATTAACCAAGAGTGTGGCAGAAGACCGTATCAAACTGTGACCAGTGTAAGCCTCTGCTTGTGGTAATTTCAAGTAAAATGCGATTCGAAATGGCACCTTAGACAATATGTTTATTCCAACTGGTTGAATCGTGCATTTTTGATGTTTGTAATTCAAAAAAAATATGCGGTGTGGTACCTTGGCAGGTCGTAAAAAAAACATACTTTCTATAGAGATCAATAGGACTGACAGGATATCCCTCGTTTATGATGGTAAAACTTCGAGGTTTGTTGGTTTTTGTGTCAGGAATGGAAATATACAGATACGCTCCCTTGTCTTCCATGTGCTCAACACTCAAATTTCTCAGCTCGTTACAACGGCATGCCGCCGCAATACCCATTATTAGTGCAACCTATAAACATATATTTAAATAGGAATTCCAAAAATTAAATAGACACTATCTCACCTTCTCCATCAGATATTCACTGTCCGGAGCACTTTTTAAAAACTGCTCAATATGTTCCTTTTCCAAAATCTTGGCTTTCTTGGGTTTATGAGCTAGACTCACTTTTCAAGAAAGATATAAGTCTACCATATTTCGAGATGTCAACATTTTTATGAAGGTTTAACGTTGCTTTCAACATGGAGTATTTTGTCCACATTGACGAACCTACATTTTTCTTTCCAATGTCAACAAAATACGCCAACAATATTTCTTCGTTTATACCACTAACTCCTTTGTCTTCTCTCCAGGACTTGAATAGGATGAACTCTTTTTCATAAATATCCTTCGATTTCTTGGGTATTATTTTCGATAATGCTAGTTTAGCATCGTTTTGAATTTCAGCCGGAACAAACACTTTTTCTTCCATTATTCGGCGTCGTTTTCGCGTGATGAAACTTTTTTGGAACCAAACACGATTTTTGTTTCAATGTAAACAAAAATTTTATGTGCCATGGTGATCGCGTCACAGCCTTCCCATAAATTGAACTAATTTTTTCTCATGAACCAAATAATTTGTCAAATAAAAATGTCACAACTGTCACCAGAAAAAGAATGCGTTTTAACGAAATTCTGACGGTGTTGGATAAAATTATGTATGGAACTCGTGTGTTATCGGTCCTAAGTCACTCTAAAAAACAAAGCCACTCGCACAAAGTGCTCGTGGCTTACCCGTTTTTTCTCGTGACTTATTTCCCTTATAACACACATGTACCATAAATAACTATTAATTACAAAACTTTAACAGATTATGAGACTTAATTAATTAAAATCAATAATAATAAAAGGTTAGTATGGCGAAGTTTTTACAGTATCCTCAACTAGATCCAAAAAAATTTTCATCATGGAAATTTAGAGTAATGAACTTACTTGATGAAAAAGATGTCAGAGAAATAACAACAAAGATTGATACGACCAAATTAACTGAAAAAGAACTAAAAGATTTCAAAAGAAAGGATGCAACCGCAAGGTCTACAATCGTTATGGGCATTCCTGATTTACATCTGGAGTAAGGAAGTGTGGTTACTAAGTGAGACATTCGTAGAAAATTGTTGCAATTGAAGCAAGAAACAAATGATCTACAAAAACATTTCTGTATTTTTGATAAACTAATAAGTGAATAAAATCCAGTGGAACAAAAATGGATGAAGATGACAAGGTATGCCATTTATTACTTACGATTTCCAAACAATATGAAACTGTTATTACTGTTCTGGAAACTAAAGATAACTTAACACTAGACTTTGTAAAAGCCAGACTTTTAGATGCTGAAGTCAAACTTAAAAGCGGTAAAAAAGCTGAATCACTGCCACAGGATGGTGAGTGTTCGTTTGTCAATTTTGAAGATGGAAAATATTCTATTACTATAAAAATAATTACTCTCAAAATTATTCTCATATGAATCAATACAGAAAATCAAATCAAAGAGGGATCTACAATAATAACAGAAGTCGCGGAAGAGCTGGATATTTTAGACGAGGTACAAATTTTTCAAGAGGTAATTACAATAATAATACTAATTTTCAATATCAAAATAAGAGCCAAAACAGTAACAATGTAAAATTTAATAATAATAACAGTAACCATGCAAAAGTAACGAAAGAAGAAATTGATGATATTTGTTTTGTGGCACTAACTGCTGAATTACGGTGCACAGATCTAAATGAAGTGTCGTTTATCTTAGACTCTGGAGCTACAAATAACTATGTAACTTCAAAAATGAGAAATTTTATTACTAAGATTGAAACAATTGAACCCGTAAGTATTAAAATTGCTAATGGTACTGTTATGAAAGCACATGAAAAAGGAATATTACAATTATATGCTGGCCATACACCAATAAAAATTGAAGTACTCTTACTTGATTAATTACAATTCAACTTACTATCTGTACAAAAAATTATTCAAGCAAATTTTACAGTATTATTTAAAAATGAGTGTGCCGCGTTCAGAAGAAAACAATTTAAACTTGTTTGTAATAATGTTAATAATTTATTTGTTGCTGTGTTCCATGTAAATAAGCAAGAAAACAGTTTTGTGGCCAAAACAGAAGATGATTTATGGCATTTAAGACTCGGCCATGCCAATAGAAGAGGATTACAGTTATTGGGGCTACCTCACAGTAACAAGGTCTGCGACTCCTGTAAAGAAGCTAAGGCAACAAGAAAACCTTTTAAGGAAGTAGAGTATCCTCGTTCTCGTCGTATAGGGGAACTTTTACATTGTGACGTGTGGAGGCCAACAAAGACATCAACCCTCGCAGGTGAAAAATATTATATATCATAACAGACGATTTTTCACATTTCAGTTCCATATATTTACTAAAAGAAAAAAAATGAATGTAAATCTATTCTAAAAGCTCATGTACAAAAATTAAAATCGGAATCGATTCATGTGGTAAGAATACGCATGGACCGTGGTGGTGAATTCTTATCAAATAACCTTAAAAAATACTGTAATGAAAATGGGATACGTCAAGAATTTACATGCAGCTATTCACCTCAACAAAATGGAGTCTCTGAGAGGCTCAATCTCACTATACTAAATAAAGTACGAGCCATGTTTATTGATGCTAACCTCCCTAAGTATCTATGGGGAGAGGCGGTTCGTACCGCTGTCTATCAGTTGAACCGAACACCTTGCAGAGCTATAAATTGTAAAGTACCTGCTGAAATTTACCTGGGCAAATTAGATCTGTCGAAATTAAAAGTATTTGGTGCTAAAGTATGATATTGTATACTACCCAGGGCTGACAAATTAGAACCTAGAGCTCGAGAAGCTAGAATGGTAGGCTACGCTAGTGCAGGGTACAGATTATGGGATCCCAAGACAGATAAAATAGTTATATCACGTGACGTCTCATTTGATGAGATGCAATTTCGTTATTCACCCACAAAGGTAATTCAACAAATAGAATATACATCAGAAAACGAAACAGAGGAAGATGAGATAGAGCGGGTACATGACGTGGCGGAGGAGGGAGCCGAGAGAGTACAAGAGGACAGATCATACAACACACACACACAAACGTATTATCAAAAAACCAAAATATTTAGAAAATTATGAAGTCTATGCAGCTTATTGCCTATTAGGAGAAACTATCGGCCCCTCTACATACAAGGAAGCATTAGAGTCAACTGAATGGCAAGAAGCAATACAAAATGAAGTTAGTGCACTCGAAAAGATGGAGACTTGGAAAATTACTGAGTTACCAGAAGGACATAAGGCCATTGACACGAAATAGATTTTTAAAGTAAAACAAGATGGAGTAAAGGAAGCTCGCCTAGTGGCAAAGGGGTATCAAGAGGACTCTTATGAGGACCTATATTCACCTGTGGCGAAAATGCCAACAATAAAAATGTTCATTAATCATGCGCTGCAAAATAATTTACATGGGTTACAAATAACCCAACTAGCCAACGGCCTTTTTAAACGGAAAACTAAAATCAGATATATTTATAAAGATGCCTGAAGGTATTAATTACGACAAACGAAAAGTACTCAAACTTAATAAAGTCTGGAACTATCGCAATAAATCGTTTATTAAACGTTTTTGAAAAAAATCCTCGAACACGTCAATTTTTATCTTAAATGAGACATATTTTACTGTAATCGTCACTTAAAGATATTCTTTTGTTTTTGAGTTATGACGTAAGCAATAATTTTTTTAAATGGAAACCCTAATTTTTTATGGTGAATTTGGAAAAGGCATGAACTTCTTAGACCAAATATGATAAAAAAGATATTGTACATAATAGTAATGAAAAATCGAAAACACGTCAAATAGGTCAATGATTTGATAGCTTATTTACTGTTTCATTGCGTATAATGTATTGAAATTATTATGAAATACAAAAGAAACAGTAAATAACAAAGTAAAGAAAAACAATTAAATTAAATATTCGAACTGACCACCATTTTGTGCAAGGCAGTACCCGAGTCTGTACTGAAATTCGTCGGTGGAATTAATCTTATTTCTGTGCGAATTCTTTGCCGTAGCTCTTCTACTGTTTGTGGGCGGTTTATGTAAACCTTACTCTTTAGATAGCCCCATAAAAAAAATTCATCGAAGTTAGGTCGGGTGATCTCGGAGGCCACTAAACAGTTCCCCTTCTGCCCCTATCCATCTACCAGGAAAAATTTCGTTTAAATAATTCCTAACACCAATAGCAAAATGTGACGGAGCACCATCTTGCTGAAACCATAATGTATCGCTTGGTAGATCCGGATCTTCATTGTTCGGAGAAAGCATCGCAAGAGCAGGAATTAAAGAAATCCAAATACTTTTCACTTGTCAATGAACCCTCGATAAAAAATGGTCCTAGAATTCTATCCCCTACAATTCCTGCCCAAACGTTGAGTTTTTGAGGAAACTGCGTGTGCGTCTCGTTCATCCAGCGCGGATTTTCAGGTGCCCAATATCGATAGTTATGACGATTCACTGTTCCATTAAGGTGAAATGTTGCTTTATCAGAAAAAATGATGCGATTTGAAAAGTCGCCATCGATATTGCACCGCTACATCATTACCTCACAGAACTCTGTTCTGCGATCAGGATCATCTCCGTTAAGCTCTTGCACTAATTGAACTTTGTAGGGATGCCATTTATGTTTCTTTAAAATCTTTATAACTGACCTTTGAGAAATGTCATTATTTGCGGCTAGTTCTCTTGTTAGTTCCATGGGGATTTTCTTGTAGAGACAACAGAATATCTAATTCGTTACCTTCTTCGGTTGTTGGACGACCGAGGCGATCTCTCACATGTCCGAGTTCAGAAAACTGTCTTCCTATTTTGGAAACTGTCGCTCTTGTGATAGGTTCTTTATCAGGATACTTGTTATTAAATATCTCACAAACCTCTTGTTGTGTTCTAGTACGGTCGCCACATCCCCTCAATATTACAAATTTCAATTTGCTCTGTTTCAGCCAAATATCGCACCGTTATTTACTGAATTACGTAAAAAAGCTCACAATAAAAACAGATAAACAAACTGATAAAGAACTGTCATAATTTTAACGCTGTCAGTTGTTACATGGCTACTTGATTTTTTTATTAAAACTTGAAACTCTTGATTGTTATTAGATTTTTGTTTTAAAACTTTTTTGTACGACCCTGCTATTTCGGATTGTTTACCAAACTTGGTTTTAGAACAGTAGGTTATATTTACTGGTTACTAAGCAACAACGCGTCGGTTCAGTTCTGTCAAAACCAGAACGGTAAGTAAATTATATGTAATTTATAAAATAAATGCATCATTTTTAGATGTCTCTTTCGTGAAAAATCATTATTTTCTAAATAATTATTGAACTATTTAAAAAAAGTATGTCTTTTATTTAAATTTGCTGTGAAAAAATACATAATAATAACAACGGATGCTATCTATTTATTTATGTTGAAACGACAAAAATATAGTGACATTCAAAAATAAAATTACAAACGTATCCATGGTAACGACAAAACCTACTTAATGGTTGGTGGATATACAGGGCAAAAATAAATTATCTTGAATCTATTATTTTTTTACCATCTTTGGGATATTTCCTTAGTTAATACATTTGTATTCATAATGGTCGTACAAAAAATAGTATAAGCATCTCAAACAGTAAGGAGTTTACCGATCTCCTCCAATATTGGCGACTGAGCGAAGCGAAGTCGCCAATATTGGAGGAGATCGGTAAACTGTCCTTACTGTTCTCGATACTTAATATACTATAACGGCAATTATCTCGAAAATTTCAAAATACAGTACCACTTTTTTAGCATATTTGATCTTAGAATTTTATGCTCTTTCTAAATTCATCATAAAACATTAGGGTTTCCATTTAAAAAAATTATCGCTTACGTCATAACTCAAAAACAAAAGACGATCTTTAAGTGACGAAATGGTATATACATGGTAATCTGGGTAGATGATATACTAACTATGGGAGTTAAGGAAAAGGTTGATGAAATGATAAAGTTATTACAAAGAGAGTTCAGAGCAAAGAATATGGGAGAACTACAAAATTTCTTGGGAATGAAAATTACAAGGAGTGCAAATGAAATAAAGTTTAGTAATGAAGAAATGATAAACAAGATTCTTGAGCGTTTTAACATGCAAGATTGTAGAGGTGTCAACACTCCTATGGAAACAAACATACCGTAGAGTGGGGATACTTGGAACAATTTTGAGATTCAAATTTGTGTAAAATACACAAAATGCAAAAAAAATAACAAAACAATGGTATCAGTACCTGTATGGGGTTTGTACCTATCAAAGGCATCTAAGAATTATGTCAATACCTGTACAAAAAATTGGAAAAAAAAATAAAATGTTTGTTGTTCCAAGTTACCCGCCAAACCGAAAACTTGGAACACGTATTCATTTTCCATAATCGACGCAAGTTAGAAGCATATATGCATACTTGGAACAGTTGAGATTTAAAAAAAATGTATTTTGCCATTAAAAAAATATATATTTATTTATTTTAACAGGGAAACATACAAAATAAAGATTTATTCTTAACATATATAAATAAAAAAACAATTCTAAGCGGAAAATATCACAAAAACAAAACTAAAATAACTTTGACTCGGATTGCATCACAAACAACATAGGTAATTAATAACTGTTACATGACTTCTTTATGAAAATAAACTTTTGTTCCGACTACTACCGGTTCATCCAGAATATCTACTATTTGGTTATGGTCGATTTCAGAATAATCTTCAACATCAGGATAGTGGAAATTTGTCTTCGAAAGTCTAATTGATCTCAGAAACCTGCACATGTACGTTTTGGTATCATTGTTTACTTCCATAGCTTCGCCAATATATTTAACAAATTTATTGTTCTTCCCATACACAGGAAACTGAACTAACAAAAAATCTCCCATTTTAACAATTTTATTGTCAGGTTTCTCTAAAGTTGATTTAGCTTCTTCAGCTTCTGTAGTGGGCTCAGGTTCGTAAACAGCTTCTTCAGGCACATGATCAGCTATTTCCTCTTCATCTGAAAAGTCCTCAGCGCCTAGAGAAGATGCAGAGTCGTGAAGGGAAACCTGAGCATCACTTGAATTTGAGTCGTCGGAAGACCATGTACCAGAAACACTCTTTCCAGGTTCAACCAACATACGTTTTCGTTTAGGTTCTGGATGCTTATTATCACTATAACGCATTTGTTTCAGCTGTTGTGTCAAGGCAGTGGTCAAGAGTGATTCATCTAAAACATTATCCTCATTTGGGAGGCGTTTCAGTACTTCATGTTTGTCAAGTGGATATATACCACTGGCACGAAACCCAGACTGTATGTCTTTTGTTTGATTTTCTGTCATGGAGTCTAATGTTTCACGAAGAAGAGCTGGAAACTGAGATTTTGGTACACTTCCTCTATTTGATAATTTCCACTTCAGTAAATGCTTTCGCCATGCCGCTTTTAGTGGACGAAAAAAACCCACATCTAAGGGCTGGCACAGATGAGTGCTATTTGGAGGAAGCAGTATAAATTTGATATTGTTCTTAGTGCACTCGCGAATAACTCTTTCCGATAAGTGACTCGATAAGTTGTCGCCTATCAGTGCTTTGGGACCTGGTGACAACTTCTTCATATATGGCAACACTAAATACATAAACCAGTCTTCGAATACTTTACCGTCTATCCAGCCCGATTTTGTGCTATTGTATCGTGCACCTTTTGGGCCCCTTTCTCTGCAAGACTCATACATGTGCTCAGCTCTGTAAATAACATAAGGAGGTAACAGAAGGCCACTAGCCGTACATGCCATCATAATAGAGGTACTCATTTTTGATGTATCAATACACCGTTCTGGGTGTTTACTTCCCCGCCTTACTAAAACTTTGGAACGACCAGGATCGTCACTCAAGTTGCTCTCATCGTAATTTATAATGGCCTCCGGAGGAACGCCTTCTAAAGTTTTCCTCAGGTTTTCAAAATACATTTCTATGGTTTCTCTTGAGACTTGTGCTCTACTGCGCTTAATTTTTTCACATAGACGATTAGACAGTTCAGGGTGACGAGTACAAAAGTGCTGAACCCAATCTTTTCCTGGTGTGTTATTTTTGAAACGTGGTTCAGTTCTACCGCAGCTGTCCAGATATGTTTTTATGACACATCTAAGATCGCGGGTTGTCAGCGGAAAGCCCCATTCCGCTGCCACGAGCAGACCTTCAACTATTTTAGTTTCTTCTTCCTCCCTAAGTACTGCAGGGCGGCCAAATTTATTCATATGTTGCTGCCTACTTTTTCTAGATAGAGTTCCCAAGGATATTCCGTATTTCTTTGACGCGCTTCGCAGGGACATTTTCTTAGCTCTTATATAATTTATAGCCCTCGCTAGCTGTTCTTTAGTAAAATCAGCGTATTTTCGGGTGCCTATTTTTTTTACGTGGCGTCTCGGCATGTTGACATATATATACTGCAACAACATAATAAACAATTAGGTACTTCCAATTTTGTCACATTTTCGCGATCAACGGAAAACATGGAACAGGTCCGAAAACTTGGAACGGTGTTCCAAGTTTTCGGACAGTAGAAGAAATCGTGCGCTGGCAAGGAAAAAGTTCAATATGGCAACACTGTTGTTTCAATGACCGAATGTATCAGCATCGAACACTTCAGTTTAGTTGAGGTTATGTACACATTGTAAAACAAATTTGATACTACAATAAATGTTGTCACCACAATAGAAGTTTTTTGTGCCATATATTTCTGACATTTATTGTATTCCTTACAATAAATAATAGAAAAAATGACATTAGGTACTTACCTTCGTACACTACCACTAACTAGACTCTACTGAACACAACTACATCAGACTCAAAGCAGTTTACCCTTTCTTCGGTAAGATATCCCGCCAAATTGGCAAAATGGAAGTTTTGTTCCAAGTTCACGCGCTGTTCCAAGTATCCCCATTCTACGGTACACATTGAAGAACAAGAAGAAACTTAAAAATATTCCCTACGAAATCATTGGATTTCTTACTTTTACAGTCACTTGTGACTGTAAAAAATTTTATTTCATACTGTCCGGTAAAAGGGTATTTACCGGACTCATTTGAGTCCGGTAAATGAATTATTACGTTACAAGGCCGGTAAAAATTTTTACCGGACTGAAAATCCAATTTGAGTCCGGTAGAAAATTTTACCGGACTGAAAATCTAATTTGAGTCCGGTAGAAAATTTTACCGGACTGAAAATTTTAAATGCATTTTTTTAAAAAATGAACAATGTGAGGCAGTATGAAATAAAACGCCTTACGTCATACTTCCGGTAAACCATTACAGTAGCTCGTTTCAACATTCGAGACTCGGCTCCTTCGTCGCCTCGTCCCGAAACGTTTTCAACTCGCTACTGTAAACTTGGGTTTACCGGACTTATAACGTAATATACTATTACCGGACGCAAATACAATCAATCAACTGGACAATGTTTTAGTACGTAATCAGTTACCATGGAAACTCGTTCTTCATAGATGTCCATATTTTGCATTCGGAAATTTATTTTATATAATTTTTTTTAAATTAAACCAATATTCCAATAATTGCAGTATGAAATAAAACGCGTTACGTCATACGTCCTGGAAATGGTCTTACAGTCTCGTTTCGATGTTCCGGACTCGGCTCCTTCGTCGCCTTGTCCGTAACATCTTACTCGACTGTAAAATTCCATTTCCAGTACTTATAACGTAATAGTTATTTACATTAGAGTGTGGTAAGTTGTATTTTACAATGCGACAGCTCGTTTGGGGCACGAGCCCGAAGGGCGAGTTCCCCATTCGCTGGAGCATTGTAAAATAACTTAACGCACGACATTTGTATACAATTTTTTGGCCGACAATTACTATTTAAGAAAAAAATTAATTTGGAATAATTTTGGTGATTATTTGATTTTTTTAAATTGGTACTCCAGCCTTTTGATGCGATTTGACACAAATTACTTGATTCTGAATATTTCAATAATGACAGACAGCGACAGTGAAGTTTTTGAATTAACACCGCCAGAATTAAAACAAGATATCTAAAAAAGATATCTAATTAGTGAACAGAATTTAGTTTGTGTTGATTTTTGTGTTTATTAAGTTAAAAGTTACAAGTTAATAAAATAGTTTCTTCAAAATTTGAGGGCTTTCTATTCAACTAATTCATGCTGGAGCAACAGGTAGAATTGCAGGAATTTGGATCTTGAAATTGATGATAACACAGAAGACACCAGTACTTTCTATCAAAGCTCTATACAAGAAAAGGATACGAACAGGTTGAGGTTAAGTAATAGCTATACGTACGTACTTCTGATTTATGTAGGTGCATACTTTGAATTGTTTCTCCATATATCAATACTAAAATATGCTGTAGTCTGCACAACTGCTCTGATAAATCTTGGCGAAAACTTTTCATACCTACTTTTTTATCGACTGTAATTACACGAGAGGTCTTTTTTTGTCCGGATAAAATTGATTTTTTTAACGATAATTTGGTTGCTTGGTAAATTGACGATACAAACCACCTACGATAAAAAAACGAGTCCGAAGGACGAGTTGTTTTATCTGGTGGTTTGTAGAGTCAGTTTACCAAAAAGAAACCAAATTAGAGTTTAAAAAATCAATTTTATACCGGAGAAAAAAACCTCGAGCGTAATTCGATGAGATAATTTAATGAATAATAAAAAGGAATAACTAGGTAATTATGAAGAAGTCAAGAACACATTTATTAACTTGAAAATGACAATTATTAAAAACAATAATCAGGTTCGAGAAAGTTAGCCATGGAAGTTTAAACACATTTTATCCAGATGCAAAGTTAGGGCCAAGATATATAGACGTCTGGTAGAACAGCTTGCCTATGTTTCAATGTAAATAATTGTGTCAAAAATGAGAGCTAGTAAGCCGTTTACTTTGTGGAAAATAGATGGCGCAACCTTACCAAGGTACTTCAAAAATTGACACAAATTTTAATTTTAGGTTATGTATCTATCATTTGCCACGAATGCCACGTGTTTAGAAATACATTAGTGTAGTTAATTATTATTATTATTTATTAATTTCTGTTTTAATGTGAATTGTGTTTTAAAATTCATCACTTGCAATTATTGCGAATCATCATTTGACCAATCCTGTTGTTGTGATTGTGTGCGTTTAAAAGAAAAATTCTAAAACGGATAATATGTGGACCAGTGGAGGATGATCAAGGTGTAAATAGAATAAGATATAATCATGAACTGGCCAGATTATAGCAATTACCAAGAGACAGACATCTTGGACAGACATAATGGGGATGACAAGGAAGGCAGTACTTCGATGGGCTGAACATGTTTCCTGAATGTCCGGAGACCGGAGAGAGAGTAATTTAGAAAATAATTGAGGGCGACTTAGAAGGAACTGGAAACTCCCTCAATTCATCCTAGCTAGGTGATCTAGAATAAGATAGGAAGATGCAGTGTTGGAAGTCTTAAGGAAATTGAATAAGGAACAGTGGAAGAGGCTTATAAAGGAGGCTAAATCCACTAAAACCCTAGTGGGTTGTAGGTGCCAGACCATGAATGAATCATTTAAGAAACGCTGCCAGTGGTAAATGTAAATATAACGAAAGTTTTTATCCACAACAAAAATAGTAAGTAGTTTGGTTAAAAGTTATTTATTAAAGAATTGTAATTTAAACCAGTTTTGCCAATTTGCTATATTTTTTAGAGTTTGTAGATTCTGAAGACCTCTTTCGTGCCTCTTTTTGGCATGAAAATGAAAGTCTAGTTATTAAAAATGAAAACAGGATTTTTTTCGTCATTTCCGACTTATGATTTGGACATCCTACAAAATGATGAATTTTTTGTATTCCGATTGAAGCAAGAATTTCAAGGAAAGTATTTTTCTTAATGTCTTGCTGAAGTTTCTCAGCAATAATATGTTCAATTTCTTCAAGAAGAATAACGAGGGCGATTGAAGGAAATGTTAAATGCCCTCTGCTTCTCAATATTATGAAAGTATTATATGATTCCAATCCTTCCCCCACAATTGTTTTAACACAATTTTGACAATTGTCAGTTTTGTGCCTTCGAGCGATGAAACCACAAACATAGGCAAATGCTTCTCTATTATCTTCAAAATGAACGTATGCACCACATGTGATATTTTCTTCTAAGGCCTGATCGAGTTGTAAGTCAATGTCTTTTTTTGTTATTTGTTTATTGTCTGCTCTGTTGTAGCTCAAGAAATCTGATGTGTTATCAACTAGGGCAGCAAGCATATTTCCACCAGTTACATTGCTTCCTTTTGGAGGTTTAATTAAAGAATATAGTGACATCAGCCTAAAGATCTGTGCAATCTGTAGTGACTCTCCACTAGTATTAGCACCACCGCTTGCTCTCATTAATCCAAAGAAGTGTTCAAGTGGATCTTGATTGATACGTGATGTCATCAGGTACTTATACCCTAACTCTTGGGTGCAATATTTTAATAAATCAAGAGTAGTGTTGATGGTGGCTTTTAACCCATCACTTGTAGACTTTGTTAAATAAAAGTCAGGATGTGCACAAGATTCCCATAAATCAATGTAAATTAAAAAATCTTCTAATGCTTGTTGCTCGGCAGAATTTGTTTTTAGTCCATTAAAATAACTCGAATTCAAAATATCACACAGTTGATTTATTCGTCTGCAAAACTGTATTGTAGGTTCGCAGTCAGCAAACTCGGATATACCTTTTTCTTTTAGTACCGTCAAAGCATCTGCTACTGTCCCACTAAACAATTGAAAGGCATATTTTGTCCTCATTTTCTCGTGGTTTTCTGGATTCACGTGCTTTCGGGTCAATTTATAAGCCAGTTTAAATTCGTTTTTTGCATCGTATTCTATAAGATTTTCAAAATGGCGCAATTGCACTCTCCCTTCAGGCACATGAAATTCTCTTTTTGCAACAAGCCTGTTTCGCATACATTTCAATAAATGTGGAAAATCTGAACACATCCTTAATTTTCTTTTTACATTGCAGGGATGAACACTCCAAGGCTTTTCTGGATTTCCTGCACCAAAGGCTTTCCACATGGACCTATTCCAGGTGGCACCATCTGATGTGACCACGTCAATAAACAGCCCAGCCGCTTCACTCAAAAGAATGGCTTCCAGTATTAATTTGGCTAGGATGGTTCCAGTAACATTGTCTCTGGACAGAAAACATGCAAGCGCTTGCATATTTTTCCCAGCGAAAGACTGGAACATTATTACCAGAATATGATCCCCAAGTTGGTTTCTTTGGTTGTCTGGCGTATATTCGCCTAAATCAACAAATCCCATCACTTCCAATCGATTTTTGTCGAAGTGTTTGCAGGGAGTTATTTTGCACTCATCCACCATCAGGGTACCATGCCGTTCAAATTCTTGCATGTTTTTTGTTTTCTCTTTCAGAAGTTCAAATAATTTATTTTGAAATCCGTAAGAGCTGTCGATATGCCTAATGTAAGTTGATAGTGTACTCGGTGCAGGTAGTGGAAGTAACTCCCTAGTTCGTAAATGTTTGTATAATTTAGGGCTTTTTATTTTCAGAAGGATGCATGTGTAAATCCATTCTTTGGTGTATCTTTTGCCGTAAGAAGGTCGACTTGCAGTTTCAAAACAAGTTCGAACTACAAGCTTTTGATTGTCTGGCAATTTTGAAATTAAGTGGTCGATATTGGATAGTTTTGTCATTGATTTTCTTAAAGTCTCTATGGTTTTTGTTTGTATGTTTTGTTTTCGCAACAAATTTGAATATGATTTTTTGGTTTTTGGAATAATATTTTTTTTCTTTAGGAGGTTTTTTCTCAAGATCGCACATGAACGACATCTTGTTGTCTTTCCTTGGAAATTTCCGCCATTACAGGAAGGGCTAATTTTCCCATCAACTCCAGACCCATTACATAGCCTGATAGTATATACCGTTTGCACTAATTGTAAAAAAGTCTCTAAAGTTGTTGCAGTATAGGTGGTATGAAAAATTCCATTAAGATACACCTTTATGTCACTATCGTTGACTACAATAGCCCGATCGATTTTGGGAATACTCCCTTTAACATGGCTTACTGTAACTGAACGAGACCTTTTATAAATCCCCCATCCTGATGGTAGCAATGTATATAACTGCATTAGGTTTTCTTGTAGAAAATGTAACAGCGTGTTAGTTTCTGGTGATTCGCATTTAGTCTCTGGTGAATCGCATTCATTTATGACAGGAGGGCTTTCAGTGACAGGTAAACGAAGGTTTTCTAGGGTCGTTGAAGGAGTAGGAGAACTTTGACTGGACTGTAGTGAAGGATCTTTGGCAGGTCTACAACAAAATACAGGATTACAAATCCCGCAATAAAAACTATTGTCTAGATTTATTATTGTTAACGTTGTGTACAGAATACAGATACATATCGATTTTTTGTCTATTAATTTTCTCTTCACAACTACAAGGATAACAATAGTAGATTGTTCTACAAGTAAAGAAAAGTGATAGTTTTCCAGTGAGTGTAAATGTTTAATTCATGAGCGAGCGAAGCGAGCGAATGGATTAAAATTTACACGAACATGGAAAACTCACTTTTCTTTAAGTGTAGAACATGCTACTTTTTCGTATTTGGAATGAGACATACTAAAATCTAGGAAAAAATTACGTCAAAGTTTGGCAGAAGAGTGGAGAAAAGTTGTTGCTAACGAGAAAAGACGCACATTTCTTTACGATTTTGACTGAGAGTGAAGAAAAGTGTTGCTAACGAACAAACACTCACATTTCTTTACGATTTTGGGTTGAACAATGTACCACATTTCTATTCCAAATACGAAAAAATTAATTTCCTCAAAACGTTACGTTGGTTAATACAGGAGTGCGATTATGTATGGAATCGTGTTCGTCCTGCTAAAACGGTTTGCGCTAGAATCCTGAAATTTTAAGGAGACTTAGGGCGAGTTGTATAAAGCAAGATTATGAATAGTTATAATAAACAAGAATGTTAATGAAGACGATTAATAATCAAGACATCAACTCATGCCCATGGTACAGTAGCGGCCAAAATAAACTAGGACACATTGTAGTGTAAAACGGGTCACTATGACATTCATTTTACGTTTGATCGTGATTCGTGTTACGCTAAACCTAGTTTATTTCGGCCGCCAGTATACAATTATGCAATAAATAAATCACAGCTAGAGTGGTGTTAATTTTCTCCATGAACCCATTTTGCTACCATTTGGACTGACCTTAAAATAAATAAAAAGATACCCACCGCTTTTTTGTCTGGGAATAATTTTTCAAAGGGATAAGCAGGGCAGGATCTTCAGATGGAAAATTCAAAACAGAGGAAGAATGGGAACTACCCAAATAAAGGGTAGGGATTGCATCTGGTGCTAATGTCCTTCTGTTAATTATTATATTAGTTGGGTTACAGTCTACGAATATATTTTAGGATAGATTTAGGTCGCGCGACCTAAATCTACCTACTTCAGTTTCTACAATTGAATTTCTGTAATAATTAGATTCAGCCACTAATTTTAAAATATCAAGTAAGCTCTATTATATTACAGGCCGTATAATTGTTCATGATTTTACTGTCTATCATCTATAGTCTAGTCTGGTCTGGTCTGGTCTGCTCTGGTCTGATCTGATCTGGTCTGGTCTGGTCTGGTCTGGTCTACTGTAGTCTTATGAACCCTCTAGAGGTCGAATACAGGCGTATATATTCTGTATATAACCTCTTAGTTAACATAGTATTATATAAAATAATTAGATATAGTTATATTTACTATCTATTCTTTTAAACTGTTGTTATACCTAGCATGTTTACTTTATAGTCGAGTATGTAGTACCATTATTAGTGTATACGAAATGTACTATTTTAATAGATATTATATATATAAGTTATGTATTATGTTTTAAGTAGCGTCGAAACTACTCGTATCAATAAACGTTCTTGTATGAAAGAATGTTGTTTTGTACTTACTCTGCTCCCTACGTTCTGTCCTAAAAATGTATTCGTAGGCTCTAACCTAATCTAACCTGAATTATATTCGTATGTTCTGGCCTGTGATGTAATAAAAGACAATAAGGTTACAGATTATTATTAGTCATAAGAGTTTACTATAGATACGTTGAATAACCTACAAGAGTATATAGTATATTATTACATATCTGCGTATTTCGAAGCTATTGAAAATGTATGATGTATTGTAAAATAACGTTTAAATATGGCGAAACACAAAGGATGAGTAATGGTCATTACTTTTTAAATCAATAATTTTAACTTAGACGATCGTGTTTCTCGAAAATATTCCGATGGTGATAAGAAGCATTGTAAGCTTTTATATGTTTCCTATAGAGCAATTTTGAGTGTACCTTCTTCTTGTAGTAAAACTAATGTCTTGTTAGGTCTACTAACAAATGAAAACGAATTAAAATTTGAAAATATCTACCTATACGCCAAGTCTTTATTTCAACCTAAATATGGCGAAAGCGATGATGTAATCACCCCTAATGATGTGAAACCTAATTCAGTATTCATTTTCGATGATATTATCTGTGACAAACAGGAAAAACTTAGAGAATATTTTAGCATGAGTAGACATAAAGGATGTTGATTCATTTTATTTAGGTCAGACATATGCAAAGATACCGAAACATCTGATTAGGGACAACGCTAACTTACTTATTCTCTTTAAGCAAGATGAATTGAATTTCAAACATGTGTATAACGCTCATATTTTAGGAGATGCAGGCTATGATGAACTTAAACATTTAAACGCATAGTATAATTATTTCTCAACGCTGAATATATATCGATATTTTTCTAGTTTGATTAAATCCTATAAGTTATATTCATATCGCCCTCTAGACGTAATGTAATTTTGAACAAATGCTAGCCTTTTTTCGTTATATCTACTACCTTGTAAACAGTTTCTAAATATGTGTTCTTATTGTTTATACACCATATAGATATTCGTAGCATCTAAAGTAAACTCTTATTTAAACGTTATTTTATAATATATCATACATTTCAGCAGCTCGTATGATTACCCGTCTCTATCGTAACCCAGTATGTAAGGACATTATGTTAAATACTATCTCATACATGTAAATAAACATTTCTTTAAAGAGTTTGTTAGGTCACCTAATCTGTTATAATATTACTATGATGTTAGATCTCGTCGATTACAGTTTTACCATTAGGACATACTTAGCATACATGTTAACACAAGGGTGAGTAATTGTCATTTAAAACAATAATTTATGCCTCTTTTAAGATGATAATCTCTTAACAAATGATTTAGAAAATCTAAATTCCTTTCAGTCATTCGTAAGAACGTTTGTTTATTTATACGAAAGCATCTAAAGTAAACTCTTATTTAAACGTTATTTTATAATATATCATACATTTCAACAGATCGTATGATTACCCGTCTCTATCGTAACCCAGTATGTAAGGACATTATGTTAAATACTATCTCATACATGTAAATAAACATTTCTTTAAAGAGTTTGTTAGGTCACCTAATCTGTTATATAATATTACTATGATATTAGATCTCGTTGATTACAGTTTTACCATTAGGACATACTTAGCATACGGGTTAACACAAGGGTGAGTAATTGTTATTTAAAACAATAATTTATGCCGCTTTTAAGATGATAATCTCTTAACAAATTATTTAGAAAATCTAAATTCCTTTCAGTCAGTCATTCGTAAGAACGTTTGTTTATTTATGGTTGAAAGCAGTTTTAAAGAATGTCGAAACATGGCTAATTAGTTTGTACGTATTTTCATGCAAAACATTTAGTTTGAAAGTTATTTCTTAAACAGTTTTAGCTATAGATAATGTTTTTGAATTTTAAAAATAATGCTTCACAGTGTTCTATATTCTTAAGAAGATTCACTTGAATAAAATTTTATGAAATCATAACGATCCTAATTGTTTTCTTTTCAAACTAAATGTTTATGGCGTATATTTAAACAGGTCTAATGCACCAGAGCTAATCCGACAGTTGATTGACAGTAGCTTAAGAGTTACTTTTGTATAGTTGAAAATAAATTTTTTATTATTACGTTTCTACATATTAAATTATTTTCGCAGAATTACATGATGACCTGAAGATAAATATCAAATAGGACTGATTTATTTTAAAATAAATTTATGAGAGAGAGAGATGAGAGATGGCAAATAATATATAAAAATGAGATGTACAGAATGAGATATCAGTTATGTAAATGAGAGAGGAGATACACTAATGATACCGTGAATTAATTTAATTCGCGCATGCATATGAGAAATCATATATGTAAATGAGAGAGGAGATATGTAATTGATACTGTGAATTAATTTAATTAGATCAATTAATTTAATTCGCCCATGCATATGAGAAATCATATATGTAAATGAGAGAGGAGATATGTAATTGATACCGTGAATTAATTTAATTAGATCAATTAATTTAATTCGCCTTTATTATTACGTTTCATATTAAATTATTTTCGCAGAATTACATGATGACCTGTAGATAAATATCAAATAGGACTGATTTATTTTAAAATAAATTTATGAGAGAGAGAGAGATGAGAGATGGCAAATAATATATAAAAATGAGATTTACAGAATGAGATATCAGTTATGTAAATGAGAGAGAAGATACGCTAATGATTCCGTGAATTAATTTAATTCGCGCATGCATATGAGAAATGAGAGAGATAAGATATGCTAATGATACCGTGAATTAATTTAATTCGAGCATGCGTAGGAGAAATGATTAATTCGAGCATCCATATGAGAAATGATAAATGTAAATGACAGATGAGATATGCTAATGATACCGTGAATTAATTTAATTCGTGAATGCATATGAGAGATGATAAATGTTAATGAGATATGCTAATGATACCGTGAATTAATTTAATTCGAGCATCCATATGAGAAATGACATATGAGATATGTTAATGATACCATCAATTAATCTAATTCGAGCATCCATATGAGAAATGATAAATGTAAATGACAGATGAGATATGCCAATGATACCGTGAAATAATTTAATTCGAGCATGCGTATGAGAAATGATTAATTCGAGCATCCATATAAATTTTTACGCAGCATTTAACATTCTAGTGTAATGATTCATTGTTACGAGCTCTAGGAATTTTAAGTCCGCTTATTATTTTGTTAGGATTAAGATTTCTTTGCGTTATTTTAAAACGTTGTTCGTCGAAATAATCATATAGATTAATTATGCTTAATATGAATTTTAGTTCGTATAAGATTAGCGCTGACGCGTAACTATTTAATAAATACAACTTTTACAGTCTTTTAATAGATTACCTCGTTGGTGTAGTGGATGCATTGGCTGACTACCATTCGAACGGTCCCCGGTTCAAATCCTGTTGGCTCCATTGGTTTTTTATAAAAAATATTGCAGGTTGCCTATCAACAGGTGCATAGAAATCTACTATACCGATCATATGACGTCACCGATAGATGGCAGTAGTAGTACTAAAAATTTGAATCTAAGGGTGGGAAATCCTAGATGACAAATTGAAAATGACAGATACAAAATGGCAGATATGTTCGCTCATGCATATGAGAAATTATATATGTAAATGAGAGAGGAGATATGTAAATGATACCGTGAATTAATTTAATTAGATCAATTAATTTAATTCGCGCATTTAATTCGCGCATTTAATTAGACCACGCCTCATTTGAATATTAATTCGCGCATTTAATTAGACCACGCCCCATTTGAATATTAATTAGATCGCGGGTCATTTGCATAAAAAGGGAAGGGGTCAGCTCTAGGGCCCCAATACCTACTTTTAAGCTCCAACCCCTTCAATTGACAGTGGTTATTTAAAGATTATAAAGTGTACTTTGAGATTTTCATAACATTTTATGTGCACATATCTTTAACCCCTTTTAATGAACAACATACGCGCCATGCAGTGACTCTAGTGCTGATCAGTTGTTTTGAAAGCGCCATTGTTTGTATAACAATTGTAAAATTTTCCAACGGATTGGATATAAACACACTGTTACTATCGATTCAAGTAAACAATTTGTGAATTTTCTTAATCATGAATAAAAACGAGTTCCATGCAGTGATAAAACATTTCTTTTTCAAAGGCTTAAATGCCAAACAAATAAAAACGGAGTTTGGAGAAGAAGTTCATGGTGAGTTTTCGCCTTCGTATGCAACAGTTGCAAACTGGGTTGCTGAATTTAAACTAGGTAGAACAAGCATGAGGATGCACCAAGTTCTAGCAGACCAAAAGCAGTTGAAAAAGTCCATGAAATCGTGATGAAGGATCGCCGAATAAAGTTGAGAGAGAGCAGAGAAAGTAAGCATTTCATACGACCGTGTACATTGCATCTTACATCAACATTTGGACATGAGAAAGCTTAGCGCTAGATGGGTACCGCCTCTGCTGACAATCGACCAAAAGCGAGCTCGAATGACCATTTCTCAGCAATGTCTAGACATGTTCAAACGTAATGAAAAACATTTTGTTTCGGCGTTTTATAACTGTTGACGAAACGTGGATTCACAACTACACTCCAGAGACCAAGGAGCAGTCAAAGCAATGGACAAAACGTGGTGAGCTAACTCCAAAGAAGACAAAAACGATTCCGTCTGCTGGGAAAGTCATGGCTACCGTATTTTGGGATTCCCGAGGAATAATTTTTATTGATTACTTGCAACACGAGAGGACAATAACGGGCGAGTATTATGCGTCGTTATCAAACAGACTGAACAAAGAAATCAAAATTAAAAGGCCTCATTTGGCAAAGAAAAAGGTCTTGTATCACCAGGATAACGCCCAATCCCACAAGTCGGCAATTGCGATGGCGAAACTGCACGGACTGCGATTCCAGTTAATTGAACATGCACCTTATTTGCCAGATTTTACTCCGTCGGATTTCTTCTTGTTCCCAAATCTCAAGAAATGGTTGGCTGGAAAGAAATTTTCATCGAATACTGAAATCATCGAAACTGTAAATGGATATTTGAAGGTTTGGATAGTTATTATTTTTGTGAAAGGTTGAAGGGTCTTGAAAAGCGTTGGACTAAATGTGTTGAGCTGAAAAGAGACTATGTATACAAATAAATACGATTTTCCCCAAAAAGTTGGTCTTTTCTGCTGTTTGTCTTGTTCTATAAATTTTTCGATCTATTCTCGTACTATAAATAACTGTTAATTGTTACCATGAATGGTAAATTTGAAATCCGAACATTGCATTTTGTGTAATTTCTTTAAGACATTTACGTTATATTACGACATTGATCTCGATTAAATAAACAAATATGTGTATTTAAGACCTGTAATAAATAGTATATTAAGTATTAAGAACAGTAAGGACAGTTTACCGATCGACGACAATGTTTGGCGACTGAGAGAAGCGAAGTCGCCAATATTGGAGGAGATCGGTAAACTCCTTACTGTTTGAGATGCTTATACTATTTTTTGTACGGCCATTATGAATACAAAGGTATTAACTAAGTAAATATCCCGAAGATGATAAAAAATAGATTTAAAATAATTTATTTTTGCCCTGTATATCCACCAAACATTAAGCAGGTTTTGTCGTTACCATGGATATGTTTGCAATTTTATTTTTGAATGTCACGTTATATTTGTCGTTACCAAGGATACGTTTGTAATTACTATTATTTATTGGATATTTTTCACAGCAAATTTAAATAAAAAACATACATTTTTTTAAATAGTCAAATTAAGTATTCAGAAAATAATGATTTTCACAAAAGAGACATCTAAAGATCATGCATTTATTTTATAAATTACATATAATTTACTTACCGTTCTGTTTTTGACAGAACTGAACGGTAAGTAATTACTTACCGACGCGTTTTTGCTTAGCAACCAGTAAATATAACCTACTGTTCTAAAACCAAGTATGGTAAACAATCCGAAATAGCATGGTCGTACAAAAAACTACATTTAATTACTACACTACGTATCTAGTGCCTGCACTCGCTCACTTCTTGACGAATAATGCAACAACGGCGTCTTCCCTTCCGAAACGTTATTCTCACTGGGTATTTTTTTTGAAAATATTCCAAGTTTTCAGTAGGTAGATTAGTATCTCTTATATCTAAACTTTTAAACTCTGGCAACTTTTCAAAATCGTGTATTGCTATCTCAGATATTTTATTACCTCTAAAAGCAATTTGACTAAGTTTCGGTAAAATCGAAAATATTCCAATGCGGACTGTTTCTAAATTATTATTACACAAACAAATGTAGTAAAGATTATTTAAATCACTAAATGTATTCGGTTCAATAATTTTTATTTTATTATTATTTAAGAACACCCTAGTCAGATTAGGTAAATAATTAAATATTGCACTCGATATGTGTTCTATATTGTTGTCGCTTAAGTTAATGTCTTCAATTGAATGTAGGGGTCGAAATATTTCGTCAGGTAGTTCATTTAATTTGTTCCCGTATAAATGTAAATATTTCAACTTTGCATTGTTTATAAAAGTTTTTCCTTTCATAGTTTCCACTTTATTATAACCTAAACTCAAATCGATAAGTTCTGGTAACCCTTCAAAAGCATTCTCTTCGATGATTTCTACCTCATTATTATTTATAAACAATTCTTCCAATGACTTTAGCCCGGTAAAGGTTTCAGGTTCCCAATAATTTATTTTGTTGTCATTTAAATAAAGATATGTCAATTTTGATAAACTTTCAAACGCAAAAGCTGCAATATCTGTTATATTATTTTCGTCTAACACTAGAACTTCTAGATTTGGCAAACTAGAAAACATGTTTGGTTCTAAATGCTCCAGTTTGTTTGTACCAATCTGAAGGTTTTTTAAGTTTGCTAAGCCTTCGAAAATGTCAGAACTGACATTGAAAACATTATTATCATTTAAGAATAGAGTTTCCAGACAAGCTAGACCTAAAAAGCATCCTTTCTCAAGATTGGCTAATTTATTGGAAGTGAGATCTAAAGTAAGTAAAGGTAAACCTTGAAAAGTGCGTGCCTTTAATCTAGTGAGTTGATTACTCTTCAATTCCAGTTGTTCTAGCAACAGAAGATCTTTAAAGATGCCTGATGGTAAATCTTTTATTTCATTTAATCCCAAAATCTTTAAATTTTTCAGGCCCTTGAATGAATTATCCTGTAGGATACTTAAGCAGTTGCTCTTCAATTTTATTTCGGCCAGTGAATGATTGTTTTGAAGAAAATAATTTTCTAATTTTGTCAGCTGATTTTTCTCTAAATCTAAAATTTCAAGACTACACAAATTCTCCAAGGCTCCCTTTTCAATAGTTTCCAATTTATTCCAGGAAAGCATCAATCGTTTAAGATTTTTTGTACCTTTAAAGAAATTGCTTTTTAAAATAGTGAGTTGATTCTTACTTAAAACTAAGTTTTCTAGCTGTTCTAGATTTTTTAGTAGTCCTTCAGGTATGTTGCTCAATTCATTATAATGTAAGCAGAGATATTTCAAATTTTTTGTCTCTTCTAACAAGCCCTCTGGTAGATCTTTTAATTTGTTTCGCGTAAGATCAAGTGACTCTAAATTGTTTAGACCTTTTAGACTTAGCGGTTGCAAAGTTACCAATTCATTGTTGGTTACACTTAAATCTTTCAAAGATGACAAGTTCCCAAACAAATTGTCTGGCAAGTCTGTCAGCTCGTTGTTATTAATTTTTAGTTGTGTAAGATTTCTCAGCTCATTGAATAAGTGTTTGTCCAATTGGGAAATATTGTTAAGGGATACATCTAATATATTTAACTTATTCGGGCATTTAAATGCACTTGGGGGAATGTTATCGATTCCACAACAAGTCAGTTTTAAATCTTGCAAATTTGGTAAAAAGTCAAAGAGGTGGTCATCTACTTCTACTACACTCTGACTTATTTCTAGAACACTTAATGAAGGAAGTTCGGAAAATAGATTTGCACGTGGTGAATTTAAGTTGGTATAGCTTAGGACTATTTGACTTATAAGGGATGATCTACTTAATGAGATTATTATCAGGTTATCTAATTTGCAAAGATGAAATTCTAGCCGAGATATATCTTTATCCTCAAGATTATTTTCTGATAATGTTTCTGAAACTTTTTTTTCCAAGTCTTCTGATGATTGCACGCCTTCGAAGCACAGCGCACTCCTGACTTCTTCGTAATGGCAACTCTGAAAAATATATTATTAACAAATCTTATAATCCTAATGGAATGTAATATACCATCCTTTCTGTGGCAATGTAAACGACTTCACCTAAAGTTGAATGCTCTTATAGCTACCATCTCCTGAACTGGAATGTAAAAATTTAAAATGAATAAGAGTTATACAAAAATTAACTAAAATCTAAACAAGAGTATATCAAAACAGTTATATTATTTTGCAATGTGGATGTATTTAAATTAGGAATTCCCTCCTATACTCCGGTGAACACAAATATACGGGGGGGGGGGCATCTTACAGTTTTAGGTGGACTCCGAACTACGGAAGTGTCCTTAGACACTTAATTCTGAGGAATCTTGATCAAGTATATGCACTTTGTTGGTTGGCATTGCCTTCTGAGCGGCAAGCAATTGTAAAAACATATGCTTAGCATACCTTCCACTAGACTGACTGAGCCACGATCGCCCATGCTGAAAGAATCTCCTAAAGAGGAAACGGCATTACAAGAAAAAGAAGAAATGTATTTAAATGCTTGCTAGTCTTACGTTATTAATCACGTCATGTTCAAACTACACACACTTCAACCCCAATAAGCGTACTTAGCATTTTCTGTCCGAGAAAAGCATCTAATTTAGTTTTACCAGAAGAAAGAGGAAGTACCTCTCTTTTCGTTATGAAAAGTGAATTATTATTATATGCTCTGAAGTTTTCAATATAAAAGAAATTTATAGTAAAATGGACTTAACTGAATTAGACGACTAAAAATCGACTACTAACCACATGTCTTTTGGTTTCATAGGCGCAAGAGTACACGTAGCCATGTTTTTTATCCAGTAGAAGAAACGGCAGACATTAGTTGCGGCAAGCTAGAGTCGCTACATCTGATTAACCAGGCCATGCTGGTGGATCAGAGTACCGCAAACGACGCCATATTGGGGCGAAAGAAGCACGAACTTGTCATAATTTTTATCTGTATTGAATTCAATCAAAAAACATTTTCGTATTTACTTATACGTCATTCAACTTTTTATTTGCTAATAATCCACGTTTAGTTTAAAAGGTTTTCCTACAGAATTCTTATTCTGAAAGTTCAAATCTCAAATATGTCAAATAATGCGATTTTAATTTAAAATACGATTTTAATTTATCCATTACTAAAGATGACCTTTCTCTGTCCCCATATGATTACAATTTGCGTACTCTACGGCAAGCGATTGATAAACGCCTTTAGTCACACTTATGTACATCGTCGACAAAACCAGCAAGATGCGTTAGTTAGTTGATATCTACATGTTTCCACGTAAGCTTGTACGGGACGACGAGAACGTGCTACTTACCACTTGTACATTGTCAACGGTTCTACTATTCCCAGATAGTATAGCTGGATACCTATTGGACTAAACCTTGATCTACTGCGCGATTTTTTTTGTTTTGAAATCTGGAAGTGTCTTGACACAACACTGTGTATTATACATACACACAACACTAGGTTGCTTCTTGTCGACGTATTGCTTCAGATCGTTTTAATATAGCTATAATATAACCGAGTTTAAATTAAGACAGTCCATCTGACTTGGACTTCAACATCTTACGTCCGACCCCTGATTAAAAATCAGAGAGAAAATAATTTTTTCTCCCCATATTGACTGTTCAAGCTCGAGATATCATGAACAGTTGAAGGATATGATCATTTTTTTCTTTTAATGACATGGTCAAAGGTTAAGGAGATACGATTTTTTTTCTCAAATGTTTTTACACTAACTGTTTCATTGGCGCCGACTTCTCGGGTGCTCCGGGGCCTGGGCACCCGGCCGGAACTTGGGTCAGGGGCCAAGCCCCCGGCCAATAATAAGAAATACTCAGAAGTTATTATGACTTATTCTTTGCGTTTTAGAAAGAGATCAAGCAAATAATATGCGGAGTCGCTATTCAAATCATAGAATTCCTTGGTTGGTGGTGGGGACATGTATGTGGTGGAAACCGCCAAGCGTCCAGCGGCCCAGCGCCCGCAGATTGCCAGTTGGGTACTGGGTGCGACTAGTACAATACACAGTTGCAACAGTAATTCGGTTTTCGGTGTTTGTTTATATTGAATCGTAAGCACGCGAATAATAGGTATTCATTAATTATTAATTAACACTATTTATAACTGATCTGTGCTCTGTTCTGCACCTATAGCTATTCGTCCGATTATTAGGTATGGATAAATTTTTAATCCGAATAAAGAAAAGTGAAGAACCCAGCCAGGATTGTAGTTCTCATTGTGAAAGCACCAACAAAAACACATGCCAACAACTCTCAACGGTGTCTACGACGTCCAAATCCACAACTACAACAGATGTTGCCTTAATACGTTCCGGTCGAGCTTTCCAGGAAAAATGGAAACAAACTTATGCTTGGTTAATTTATGATAGCCAGCTAGAAAAGGCCTTCTGTTCCATCTGCAAAAAGGCAGTAGAGATAAAAGCTTCCCTACCTCAAAGTGCAAATGATCTAAGGACTAAGAAAGCTTTTGTTGAAGACGGTTTTAGAACGTGGAACAAATCTTTAGAGCGATTCAAAGCACATGAAAAATCAGAATTTCATCGGGCTGCCATCTTAGTATGGAAAGCTCTGGAAAGAGGCACCAACATAGAGTTATTCATGTCAAAATCAAAAATTAAAGAAATGGAAGATGCTAGAATTTGCTAGAAAATAATTTGCTCAACTATTAGATATTTAGCAGTGCAAGGTATGGCCTTACGGGGTCACACGGATGAAAATTCGAATTTCCGACAACTTGTGCAATTAAGAGCCGATGATGTTCCCCAGCTGAAATCTTGGTTAGCTAGATCAAAGTATAAGTGGTTGTCCCACGACATAATAAATGAAATTTTGTCATTATTCAGTATCAACGTTCAACAACAATTACGCCAACGTGTTGCAGATCAAAAATACTTTGCAATCTTAGCTGATGAAACGTCAGATATCAGCACAAGTGAACAAATGGTGATATGTTTCAGAACTGTTGACAAAAATTTAGAAGTCGAAGAGAATGTTTTTGGTTTATACGAAACTTCCTTTACAAACTCGGAGACACTCTATAAAATTATCAGAGATGTGCTGTTAAGACATTCTTTTGATATTGCGAATTGTCGCGGTCAGTGCTATGATGGAGCAGCCAATGTCAGCGGCTCTAATTCGGGCTTGCAGAAGAGAGTGCTTAATGATGAGCCACGTGCGATCTATGTCCATTGCAACGCACACAATTTAAATTTGGTTGTTCAAGATTCGTTTCAAAAAATTGGGATTGTTCGTGACTTTCTGGCGCTTATTAAAGACCTCATCAACTTTGTGAAGGACTCTCCTAAACGACTTGGTATTTTTAAATCATTGCAGTTGCAAGAACATGAAGATTCCAAGAATTTGCGACCATTCTGCCCAACTCGTTGGTGTGTAAGAATAAGGTCATTACAAAGTGTACTGAAAAACTATGCAATCTTACAAAAATTTTTCCATCAATTAGGAGCAGAGTCGAATGAGAGTGGGGCTAAAGCTAATGGGTTTGAAGAGAAAATGTCTGCATTCCAAACTTATTTTCTATTACAATTACTAATTTTCGTATTCGAACGTATTGAAGTTCTAAACACCGACCTCCAGAGGCAAGACCTACATTTCTGTGAAGCCAAAAAGAAGATAGAATGCTTGAGAGACTCACTTCAAGAATCACGGAACAATGGCTACGATAGCTTGTGGCAAAGTGTTGAAATACAAATTCGCTAACTAGAAATAGAAGATCCTGTTTTACCAAGACGGCGAAAAATTCCCAAAAGGCTAGACGATATGGCAGAAATTCATCATAATTTCGAAAGCCCAAAAGATTATTACAGGCAAATATATTACGAAGTGATTGATCTGACAATTTCTAGACTCGCTGAAAGGAATCACAAAGAGATCTCAGAGCATTTAGAGCTCATGGAATCATTTGCTATAGGTAGAATAAGTTCAGTAGATAGGGTAGCTGAAGTTTACAAAGATGATTTTGACGCATCTCGGTTAACTTTACATAGAGACATGTTCTTAGATATGGCATCGCAGAAAAACAAAAAAATAGAATCATTTGCAGATGTTTTAGATTTTTTAAAAAATTACAGAGAAATTGGCGAACTATTGACGGAATATACCAATTTCGTGCGAATCATCTTGACCATTCCTGTAACCACATGTACAGCGGAGAGATTGTTTTCCTGTTTACGTAGATTGAAGTCATATCTAAGATCTACGATGACCCAAAAAAGACTTAATGATATTATGCTTATAAACATTCATCGGGATATGACTGAAAATGTGAACCTTAATCAATTATGTGATGAGTTTATTCGAAAAGCGCCTATAAGGATGAGTACCTTCGCTTTAGGATCATCCTAATAACACTGAGCAATATTTTTAATTGGAAACAGTGTATGATAAGTTACCTTTCTTTTCTAATCTATTTGTATGTTTATTTTGTTTTAGAATTGTTATTGCCAATCAAGTGAGAAGGCAGAGTGATAAACCTTTTATTTTAATTTGTTTCTTACTAATAGTTTTCTTGTTGAACAAATAAAGTTTTTGTTTTAAAATTGGTTGAAAAATTTTTTACGTAGTAAAAAAAGAATGCTCCAAAACACAACGATCTTAGAGTGAAAAAAAGTTTGCCAGCAATACTCCTTGAGAGCACCCGACCAAAATTCCAAAAGTCGGCGCCAATGCACAGTTTACAATTGGTACTGACTGATGGGCGTCCAATTTATTTTCACCTAGGTTTGTGTACTTTTTTATCAGGTTTTTCAAAAAATTTATATTCATCAATCCTTACTTGTTGCCTCCTGACGACCATATCTTGGCAAATATTTAAGTGGAAATGAACACTGTAGTGCAGTCTAAATATTTCTTTTTTCGCCTACCTGATCAGAAAGTGCTTTCTAAATGTTCTGTTTTGAGGGCAGTTAAGGCTTCTTTGAGGGCCTCTTATGTCAAACTTTTTACTGTCCTCTTATGTCATAAGAATTGAAATTGTTTTTTAAATTGTCATACTTTGACCACTCACATATTTTTACTTAACCTTTAAAAATATAAAAAACATACGTCAAATTTTTCTAGGCTTCTTAGATCATAACTTTGATTTTCATGTCTTCGTCGATAAATTTGTCGTTTGTTTTTTTCTTTTCGCAGTGTCATTGTATGTATAATTGGAGGTTGTGACAATTAATTAATAAAAAGAATTGCAATAAATTATACAATGATAGACAACAATAACGACATTATTGAAAGCGATGAGTTCAGTACACCACCTGAACTTCGAGAACAAGCTACTGTCTTTTTATATATTTTTTATTATTATTTATTAGTGTTTACAAGTAAAGCCGGCTGAGTTGAGCGGCCCGGGACAACAACAATCCTGTCTAGTGACCTAGCCAGTACTAAAGACTAAAAAGTCTAACAGTGCGACCGTGCGAGACGCGAGCTGTTCGCCGTAAGCGGCCGTATGCATAAAAAATGTAGCAAATGCGTCTACTATAAATTGATCTAACTCATACTAATTAAAAATCTAATCCTGTTCCTTTTATTTACCAATAATAATAAAAACATTTACTATACGGCCATCTTGTATGTAATGTAATGATTATTAGGTTAATTTAGTTAATAAATTACTAAAAACGTATGGCGTTATTTTCATTTTCATTCATTCCCTCTAACATATGCCTATTTAATTTACTAATAAGTTACGTTACTGTTTAACTTTTGGAATTCTTTTTTAAACTTTCAAACAGGTAGGCAAAAAACTTTTGTATGTCACTCGGACCGAAAAGCATTTGTAGCCCTGAGTTGTCCGCTGCCCTCGCTACGCTACGCTTCGCTCGGGCATCAAACAACTGCGGGCTACAAATGCTAAGTTACTGCCCTTGAGACACAAAATACTATTGTTTCTTCCTTGAAGACTAATTGTATTTTTACCTAAAATGATTTGACATGCAGGTTGAATTTGGCCTGGGAAGCCAATATATCAAGTATACAGCCTTCCCTGTCTCATAAAAATGAGAATTTGACAGAAATTAACTAATTGCCAATAACAATTATTCTCTTTCACTTCTACTCCAGACTTCAAAGAGTGAACATATAAGTGACTAGGGCAATAATAGAGTATTTCACGCATACATAGTCCCTTAAACTTTTAAGCATTTGCATGCAGATTATCCCACACAAATAATAATACTGATTGCACTGTTCGTCGTTAGGCTTAATTAAACATCAAGGTAAATACTTACATAATACGTACATCAAATCTGTTTAGGCCAAATCCGCTGTGATCAAATCCAAATGTGCCGTATCAACTAAGGTCAAATTAAGTACACCTTTTTCTACTGGCATCTCCATAACTTAGCCTAACTCAGTTGAATGAATCATTTTTGAACTGTGACAGACAAAACCTGATATTAACTTATTTTTAGAATTTTCGGTGCGATAAATATTTTCACGAAACAAATGGTGTATTTTGATGCGATCACGTCAAGTGGAGTTCAAATTGAGACTGAAAGGGCTAGTAAAAACAGTTTGAAATCATTGTAACGCGAGGCAGGAGACTAAAGTAGGTATGACGCGCACTTGCAATTCTAGGAACAATAATAAGAAAATATTTTAGTTGCTTTACGCATTTGTTCGTGCAATCGTCGTTATTTTACAACTAGACATGTCGTGCGCCACCTGAGAATGTTATAGTAGCTTTTTTATTTTTTGTATACATAATGCTTTAGTATAGGGTCAACAATTAAATATACAGTGTTAATGAAATGTAAAAAACAATTCGCTTCACCCTAATGTGGGTAACTCCCAAAATTATTTTATGCAAATTTTGTTTAATTAAGTAATAATAACATATCAGAAGAATAAGCTGCATCGCCCATTTAAGTTCTCCTTAGTTATTAGATAATGTAGTATTTTTGTCGAATATGCCGATTTCTAGAAGTGCATTGTCTTTTACAATCGTCCATATAGCATCAAAATAATAACTCCGCTTATATTTTGGTGCCGTTGCTAGTTGCACTCGAGTGTCCTTCTCTGTTCTACTAGGTAATGCACGGTAGAATAAACAAAGAGAAATTTATTCTTTACTACATCTTTTTTGCAAAATAGAATAAGAAACACGTTAAGATCAATTCATTTGAAATGTGGTCGCCTCTTACACTCTTAAGGAAAACCATAAAACGTAACTTAGAAAAGAATAATCATAAAACTAACCGAAATGAAAGAGGTAATATTCTAATAAACTGAAGCTAGTATAATATGTTTATAATTAATACCTTTTAAAAAAAAATGAACAAAAATGAACTTGGAGAAGTCCTCACTTTACCATTAAGAGTGAATTTGTTTTCACTGTATTACATAATAAACAAATCATACAAGATGTAAATATTCTAACTATAATATTCTTTATCTATAATAATAATAATAACTGTAGAATGATCAAGGAAGAATTACATAATGTAAGAATAGAAAGAGCGCTAAAGAATAAAATTAATAGACCCGAAACTAAATCTAAACACGAATATAAAAGACTTATTAGTAAGAATTTCGATATTTCTTAATATCATAACTATTAGAAAGAAACATTAAAATAAGTACACAACGAACATAACGAATATTATACTAAAAACAGTAGGAAACATAATTAAAAGACAATGATACAAAAGAAGCAAAAAAGGGACATAGAAGAAAAGATAACAGAAAATGTAATACAAAGCTAATAATAAATAGGTACAGTAGAAAGTAAAGACTACAAAGAAACAAAGATAAAAACAAATAAATAAATAAATTTCAAACTGAAAAGGTAACCTAACTATAGCAAAATATTAGAAAAAATAACAAGCTATTATACTGAACTGTATGCTTCAATAGTTCGACCTAGTGAAGACCAGATAAAAGATGAAGTGAACGAACTGTAAAATATACACTGCAACGCATTGAAATATAGGGAAAAAATGTGTAGAAAATAGTGCTTATGTCCTTATAGCTGTATGTTTAGCTTCCACTCTGTGTTTGGCCGTGCAATAAATGTAAATTGTGTAACATTAGAGGAATTATAAATTTACGCATAACTAAATTAAATTGGTCAATATGAAACTAACATCAAACATTATTAATACATATCACTACTTACTTTATCAAAATTCAGCGTTTTTCGATTTGCAATGAATTTATTTTTCAAGGCCGTTTTCTGCACAAATAAATTACCCAAGATTCTTTTTTAGACTGTAAAATGTAATATTTGCCGGAGTAATGCAAGGAATATTAGTATTTATAGCCTCAACAAAAAATATATACACATACATAAAATTGTAATTCCCAAGTATCTATTTATAGGTATGTAGCTACAGTAGTATAAACGACTATTTTGATGCAGTTTTGCTTGCCAGAAACGTTTCTGTAATTATTTACGAAAAATACTTAGGTATGTATTTAACGTTGAAAGATTTTAATAAACATATGCACTTAGAGTTTACTATCTCAAGCCTTACTTCGTGAAACTCCATAATCAAGAAATAAAATAGTTATTAAAAGCCTCACAAGATCAATTGCAATTTATGTCTGACAACTGTTTCGACATAAAATGTTATTATCAAAGGTAAATATTATTAGAAAGATAAACAAACACGTTGCAAAGGTTATAAACTAGATACAATACATACATAAAACTAAAAATCTAACACTTTAAAGTTTAAAAGGTATCGTGTGTTTGTGTTTGTATTTTTCAAAATCTTCTAAAATGTCTAATATATATTTATTGTTGCAAAAGTATAATAATTAGTTTGAGAATTGAATTTGTGTAAGAATGTTTTGAGGTGTACGTGTTCTTTGTATTTTATGTCAAGATTCGTGTCAAATACTAAAATGCAGCTTCTTTAGCTATATCTTGAGTAATAAGTCCAGAAACTGGAATACTTTTTAAACGAATTCGGGAAAACCATTGGAACACCACTTGTGCTACTTTCATTATGTATTTGCTTTATGGATATTTCTAATTCAATTCTTACAGTCAAGTTTAAAAAGAGTTTTAAGTTTTTTTTATTTGCAGTTCTTAACATTCGGAAATTTAAAATTTCTCAACGATTTTCCTTAACCTCCCCCCAAGTCGGATTTTCTTGTTTACACTTTATTAATTGCACGTTCTTGTAAATTGATTTTGATGTGGTTGCATCATAAGTATTGTATACAAGGATTGTGACAAAATGAAGTCTAGCAAGATTATATCCATTTGTAGAAATATCCTAATCGTCTAATCCACTCTTTATACAGGGAATTTCTTTTAAGTGTTTAAGAAAAGTCATTAAGAAAATTACCTGTAAAATCTCAAATCCGTCTATACTACGTATAATGAGAATCGAATTATGTGACCCTCGTCACATCCTAACGTCCGATAGTCTGTTGGCGATGTGGACAAGCGGGACACTTGCGAACAAATTCTGTTCCTGTTGTGGCACCAAAAGCGATGTCACGAGATTGCCCATGTCGACAATCAGAACCTAAAATAGCTGCTTGCTCCAACGACCTAAGACCAAAAAAGGTGACGGTAAAAGTATTAGCTACACCGTTAACTGTTTTAATAGTTACCGGAGCCGCTATCTCGTTTATAGGAGACCGCGTATTGGCTAGATGCCGAGAAGTCCGTTGTTCAACCGGTGAACCCACAACCAAATTCGCCCGGATGGCCAATGGGGAGTCCGTCACCATCAATAAAGAGTAAATATTGAGGTTTGGATTTGGAACCGTTTCCGTTACCGCAACTCTTCATTACTTACTACAGCTGGGGTCCGATATGATCCTTGGAATAGATATTGTAACGAATAGTAAACCCACATATGACGTCATCAAACATTCTAGATGTATGAGTCATCAACTGTATGACTCATCAATAACACGTGCAAGTATGACTCATCGACACACCTCATCGACGTTACTTTCGGCAGCTGCGTGTATGACTCATCAACACGTCATCGAACATTCTAGATGTATGAGTCATCGTATGAAAGATATAAATTGCGTCGCGAGTAGAAGGAGTTAGTTAATGTCTGACCGGCATAGGGAAATGTACTCTGAATAAATTGTTAATAATTATTGTAATATATAAATAGTTGTTATATAAATAGTCCTTATATAAATTTGTAAATACCTAGCATTTATTTAAATGCTTTAGTTTGTTAAATAGTTTATAGTTATAGTGTTTTAATTAAGTGTATGTAAATTGATATTTCTCTTATAAATAGACGATTTAAACAGCATTTTGGTTATTATTTTAAAACAACGTTACAATATTCTGAGCCGGTATGACTTTCAGATCAACCTGAAGACCGGATTGGTACATTTACAAGGTTATCTGCAACCCCGATACAGCTCATATGCAGTCCAATAGACCAAATAGGTAGTGATTCTCTGCTAACTATGAGTAAGAAGAAAGAGGGCTACATGAAAGCTTTCCTCGACAGAGAGCTTTCCACTTATTTCCCAAAATAAGTGGAACGACACCGAAAGCACAAGACCTGTGCGTGAGCCTGGGGGTGTCATTCTATCCCGATCTTTCTTGTCCGGTCCGACCGCCATTACCCGACACTCTGTTTTTCGACTCCGTATTCCGATGCCCTACCGCACGTTGGCTAGAAAAATGGCTAGAATTATACAGATTAGTTCAAGGAGTTGACGCCTGGAGTCGCTGCGCCAGATGTATATTTTTCAGACGTATAATTTCTTGTGTGAAGCTTGTATGAATGATGCGCAAAGTGAGATCCGAACAAGTGGCAACAGTGAAAATGAAAGTTATACACTATTGATTTTAATTCTATTACAGAAGAGAACGGAAATACCCTAAATAGCCGATTTTATTTCTTACGAGCGGAAATCGGTTTAGAAAAGTTGTATTATTGTGCTGTTACAAAATTTAAAACGATAGGGAAATATTTAGATTTAATTTCATAACGTCTGATTATTTGTAATTAGGCAATAAAACTAAAATACATTGTAAAAGAGATTAATAAATCTTCGAGGACTTGCAGCCTTTTTATTTTTTGTATTAATTAAGAATAAAATATTTTTTTTCGAATGACATTTCGCCTAATCAAGATTAGGCTTTTTCTAGTCTTTAATAGTATATTAAGGGCTTAATTGAGTGTCTTAGAGCCCGTGCAGTCACCTGAAGCGAAAACCGAAGGCGCTAAGACGATAAAGGGCTCTAAAACACTAATTAAGCCCGAAATGCGTACGTTAAATGTGCGGTCTAAGTTTAAATTAAGTTTAATTTAAAATAAAAATAATTTTAAAAGTCCTAAACTTCAAGTAGGTAGGTGCTATGGTCTACAATTATTCTTATTACTATGGAGACGTCGTAAACAAAAGTAGTAAAAGGGGGTGCTCCAATTTAGCGATTTACGCTCTAGAAACAGTCCGCAAAATAGGTCATAATCATGTCATAATCGCCCGAGCGGACATAATGTGTATTATATATCCAGGGACTAAAATGCATTTTTTTAAATTATTAATTAACACTTAGAAAACACTTTAGTCCAGTAGTATATACGCTATTTTTTGCACGTCCTAAAGGACTTAATCGCAAAAATTCAAAATTTCGAAAATTTAGTTACATGTCATTCGGACAATTGCCAAAATCACATAGTTTCCGGATAATAAATCCTAACATGTACCGCGATTACTTTTTTTTTGTTGTTTACTTGTTGTTGTTGTCAAGGAAACACTTTACTCCCTCAGGGAGTAAAAGTGCTACTTTACTCCCTCTTTTGGGAGACTAAAGTAGAGCCTTATATATCGTACGTGCAAAAAATAATAAAAGAGCATTCTTAAAACTATAATTCATCAAATAAAGACGAATAAACGCAACACAAAGATGAAAATTCAATTTAAGGAAGAACAAAAGTTATATGAAATTACACAAATCTTTTTGACGTTTTTTGAGAAGTAAATTTTTCAATTTTGTTTTATAAAGAAGAAAACAAACATTAAAGAAATGTCCAAAATTTTAGATTCTATGCAAATCTTTAAATGGAAATAGCAATTGTCATGAACAAATAAACAAATGAAATTTTGTTTTTGTTTGTTTTTGGGCGAGGAATCAGGATGGCGGAGCATCCTTCGTACCTTATGGCACCGATTGCTATGATAATTTGGCCGACCCTACTAGAATTTAGCCGAATATGGGGGAATTCCACCCCAAGTAGGGATTTTTAACGTGCCAAACATCGCATTGACACGGGACCTACAGTTTTACTTCCTATCCGAGAAGAAGGCATGTTTTTAATTTTTCTCCGCTATTAAAAATTACCAGCTCAGCCGGGGATCGAACCTGCGATCCTTGGATTATGAAGCAAACATGCAAACCACTAATCCACCGAGGGTGGCAAGTTTGTTTGTATTATTGCTTTTAGAAAGAAAAGTTAGACGCAACATACTCTGCAGACTATTTTTCTGCATTTAATACACCCAATAATTAAATAAGTCATTTATTAAATTCATTGAAAAAAAATTTCATTACAGATTTAATCTTTAAATTGAAATAGTAATCATTATAATAATAATAATAATTAGTACAACCCATAACCTATATCAAGGCCCCAGAAGCTATAAGCTTGTGCGGGAGGGAGGGGGCGATTATTATTATGTAGGCCCAATGTGCGGCTGCAGCCGACTTATAGATGGAACAGCGCAAATCCCACATTTGTTGCAGCTAAGGAAAACTGCAGAAAACCTTAACCAGATCTGCCAGCGCCGGGAGTCGAACCGGGCCGCTTGGGTGAAAGTCCGGCACGCCAGGCATTACACTACCAAGGCTGTATTATGAACAAATAAATAACGGTAGGTAACCCAAAATAGTATATTATGCAACAAATGAATGATGATGTTCGAGTTGCATACACTATTTTTTTCTTGGACCGTTGCTGATTTGTTACTTCCAAGTGGAATTCTGTTATAAGTTGTAACCTCAAACTGGTCACCGGGTGACGATCATATGAGGGCTTTCCTACACAACTACTAAATGTTTTCAACTTTCATTGTATTATAAAACCTCGCAATGAATTTAATTCTTACTTCTCAAGGCAGGCTTATAAAAATTGATAACTATAAGTACCAAATATTACAATCAAAATGTCTCTTTTTAAATTAATATTTAATAAAACTAACAATAAGAATAATTTATTAGAACAGATTTAGAATATCAATTATATTTATTATTCACTATGTGATGATGGATGATGAGGTCGTTCCCAACTTTATAGTAGAGTAAATTTTTGCATTAAGTTCTTAGTTTTTACTATCTAAAGATAGCGACTTGAAATCTTTTATAATGCCTTCAGTACTTGACCAATATAAAATGTAATCTGTTTAAAATGGGGATACGCCCCCTCGGGGGGTTGAAACCCCCATTTTACACTCCCAATTTAATAACTCGGGAAGTTTTCCATCAACTTGAGCGAAATTCATGTTGGGGGGTTTTTGGAGTTGCTGATTATGAATTCAATGAGAAAATTAAGAAATACAAAATTTTATATATATTTATACATATATATTTTTAAATATAGTTTATTTAGTAGGTACTTTTTTATTATTTTATTATTATGTGGTGAACAATTTATAAATATGACTGATGACATAATGCAACACTATCATTCAAAAAAATTAAAAAGTATTTTATATTGGTACAATACGAGGGTTGCGCTGAAAATTGTTATTTATAAAAAGAACGTTGCATTTTTTAACAAAAAATCTTTATTGTTTTTCAGAATAATCTCCATTCAGACTAATACACTTGTGCATTCTTTGAAACCACTTTTTAAACATTCGGAAAATTCATTTTCTGAAAGGTCCTCAAAAATTCTTTGAAATTCTGTAACTGCTGCATCTGCGTTGGGAAATCTTTTACTTCGCATCATTTTTTTAACAGTTGGAAACAAAAAAAAGTCGCACGGCGCCAGATCTGGGCTATACGGAGGATGAGTTACCAATTGAACTTCCGTATCTTTCAAAACATCCAATGTTCTGGCAGCAGTGTGGGAGGATGCGTTGTCATGATGGACTAAGATGTTACGCAAACCGGTCCTTTGGCGACCTGCCTGTAATTTTGCAAACATCTGTGGTAAAGCCACTTCGCAGTACCATTCAGAATTAACAGTTCTGCGATCTTCAAGTGGAATAACAGCAACAGGACCACATCGGCGGAAAAAACAGCAATCATTTTCTTATTGAAGCTTCTGCCACGAATTACTTTTGTGGGCAAGTCTTCATCTTCGAATACCCAAACACTAGACTGCTGTTTAGTTTCAGGGTCGTAACTGTATACCCAAGATTCGTCACTAGTTACAATGTATGCCACTTGCCTGGAAGCTCCTCCGTCAAATTTTTGCAACATAAATTTACACCAGTCTATTCGAGCCTGTTTTTCACTTTCTGAAAGCAAATGCGGTATCCAACGGCTTGCTAGCTTTCTTACACCAAGATGTTTATGCCAAATGGTATTCACCGCCGAGGATCCAATCTTCACTTCCTCCTGAATCTCCCTATAAGTAATATTTCGATTGGAATGAATCAAGCTTGCCACACGATCAACATTTTCTGAACAGGCAGCTCCTGCAGGTCTTGCTTCGTCTTCTAGCAGTTCTCGCCCTCGTCGAAATTCTCGGAACCAATGACTAACAGCAGATAATGAAGTGGCAGCATCGCCAAAAGCTGCTATCAAATTTTCATGGCTTTGCTGGTATCCTAACTGTCTTTTATAGTCGTAGAAAATCATAGCTCTAAGGGCAGTTCGCGGAATGCTCATCTTGATTGAATTAAAAATGCACAACTACTTATCTTACAAAATTAACTACGTTTCACAAGGAAATCGGAACGTTTGACAATTGTGGGTAACAAATGGCAACTAATGCGACATTCAATTGTTGCAATTGTTTCTAGCCAATTGAGCTTCCATGGCCTGTTACTAACTATTAACAGAGCATCCCTTATATCAATACTTTGCTGGAACTTTTCGATCATAAATTTATGATATTTGTGACGGTAGAAATTCCTTGATAGAAGCTCTTTCAGATCAGCAAGTGTATGTATATGTTGTATTATTAGCAACTACATGTTTCACTTGTGCCTATACCAATTCTATTGTAGTTAAATAAAATATCCTCGGTTGAAATGACCTTACCATAAAGCCAATCGATACTGCCACTTTTTCAAACTTTGTGTTGGCGATTTCTCAGATAATAGATTAAGGTACGAGTTGCATACAAAGCTTTATGTTGGACTGCTATAATTAGTCTAATCAATTTAGAAAAAATAGCGGAAAGTTGAGGTAAGTCCATGGATTTTTGCATACGGCTTCTTTGTGGGTTATTAAACCTTAAAAGTCAACACCTGTAGGTGGTGAGGTCGAAGAAATAATGAGGATAAACTACGCCCCATACCGGTTTTGTCGTTTTTCTCGGAAACTATTAGAGTTATCGAGATAAAGGAGGTTAGGTAAGATAAAGCTTATTTAAATCCCTACCAAAAGTGTTCGAATTTTTTTTCGTACTTCGCCTTCTTTCTGTGTTATCGAAGAAAGGAGATATGTCATACACGGATCAGCAATTTGCACCAGTAAATTTGCTCAAGGAACTTTCTGGCGTAACTTTTTATGGTCCCCTATTGCCATGAAGTAGCTAAGAAAAATTCGTTCAGAACCGGACGCCATCGTGGTACAGTCATCCTTTATCTTAGCATCTCTTCGGCAAAATCCATCAGGCGATATTATCGATATTCTTGATAGCAGTCGGCTGAAAAATTCGTATTGGCAAGTTAATTTTAGAAGAGTACCTGCACTACTGAATTTTTGAATCCAACCCAATACGTACAAGGTGTTTCGCCTTTTTTGAAATCATAATTTCCTTTATTTATAAGTTCTTGGTACTAAATCATTACGCCTTAAGGAGACTTAACGGTACGTTTCAAGCAGTCTTTATGGAATGCTTCGTGTTTAGCTCTGATCAATCTTTTGCGAGAGTAACTGACGGATACACCACACTTTAACTAGTTGATGAATATGACCTTAGTCCAGCATTTCTGTCCAGGACAACTTAGTTTTAGCCCATGCTACTCGTCGTTTTGCAGATACTTGTCAGCATTAACTATGCTGTTTATGAACTAAAATCTTCTTAATCCTCTAGCTAACATACAGCCTCAAATCATTATGTCTTGAGGAAACTTAACATTAAGCAGTTCTAGTTTTACTCTCGCAAAAGAGTAATCAGAGCTAAACACGAAGCATTCCATAAATACTGCTTGAAACCTAATGTTAAGTTTCCTCAAGGCGTAATGATTTAGAGCTCTATGTCAGCTGGAGGATTAGTAAGATTTGAGTTCATAGACGGCACAGTTAATGCTGAAAAGTCATTCACAATAATTATTGGTTGGTTAAATTTAAATCGCAGATTCACATACAGTTCTAATGAACTGTAGATATGCTCCCAAATTGTCAAATTTAGACAGTTTGAAATAAAAAAAATAGCATTGCAATCTGTCAAAGTTTTAAACGCTTTTTCGCAACTCCAATTGTTACTTATTACACTACTATTAACAAATAAACATTCTTAAACAAAAGTGTGCACGACATTAGTTGCTGCTTAAATGATTTTTCACAACTCCAATTAATGTTTATTAATAGTAGTTTAATAATTAACAATTGGAGTTGTGAAAAACCTTTTAAAAGTTTGACAGATTGAAATTGCTAATTTTTTTTATTTCTAACTGCATAAATTTGACAATTTGGGAGCAAGGCTCGTTTAAAATCAACTTCGACTGCTAGTCTGCGGCTGCTAGATTCATTCCAGTTTAGTTTTTCAAGTAGATAGGCTAGGACAGTTCTAGAACAAAATCCCATGTTATTTCTTATGGAGGTCCGATTTAGCTAAAAGATCACAAATCTAAGATGGCGGCCGCGCTCGCGACTCGAGGTCATCCGCGGTTCGTCCAAACACGCGGCCGCGCTCGCGATCCAACCAAGTGCGCGGCAACGTTGCTAACTTCACGCTGTTACATGACATGAGTCGACTTAGTAAATATGGAATTTTATTGATAAAAGTAATTACCTAATGTTCTACCAATAATAATAATTTAAGATAATTGATATAATTTCTATTAATAACGAATTAAAAAAATCCTGAGAACATTCGAACATAATTCAACATTAATATACCTGTAACGGTTGACAGTTAGAAGGGCCCGCATTTTACCCATATATTGCCATTAAAACGTAACATTTTATTTTAATTACATAAATCTAATTAATTAATTATATAATATTCTATTAATAATGAATTGAAAATATACGCAATTCAAATTTAAAATACCTTTCACGACTAACCGATACGAACGATAAATGAATACTAAACTTGGTCATCAGGCATCGACACAATTCGGAGGGTGACCTTCAAGCCTTTTACCTACACAATAATCTAAACGTTATTTAGTTAAAGTGCTTCAGAATAGTTAGTTAGCTACTCTCATCTACCCCCCCAGGAGTTTAATATAGATATCTCTCATCATAACATCCCCTCGGTATATACTTTCATACATAAAAACATAAAAATCTCAATCTTGCATCTTATCAAAACTAACAAAATATACTAAAGTTTATCTGCAGCAGGTAGAGAAAAAAGGGTCAATAACCTGTTGGCAGGTAATAATGGACTTAAAACGCGCCAGTCTGTCAAATACTATAATAGTAATATTACATATATCATTCCAATATATCTTTCGTAAAATTCAGTTTATCTACAATGAAAATTAATTAATTTAACAACTATTATAAAGGAATAATTTGTGAATTAACTACCAGCTCATTTATTCAGATTACTCATTAAAGAAAACAGTAAGACTCGTCCTAGAATCGATATCTTTTGTGTTAACCAACAGGAAAAAAAAGAATCAAGATAAGCCGTTCACTAATTTATCCAAAAATACTAAATCACAATCAATTCTTATATCTTTTAAACTATTTAATTATAGTAAATTTCGTAGTAAATCATAATTTAGTGGATGTCCGATTTTAAATAGCGATAGTTACAAATTCTTAAAAAAATTTATTTGAACATTTTCAATCAAATAACATCAAGTTTTATAGCATGGAAGCCGCATAATTGTCCCATATCCCAATTGAGAACGTACTAATGTTTTATTTAATAAACAGAACGTATCTAAAGAAAATTCTCCTCCAAAGCGATTAATAAATCCAAGTAGTTATAAAGACGTACATACAATTTTTATATATATATATATATATATATACATAGAGGTTAAATTAGTTAATACTGGGTGCCCAAAAATGATTTTCATCTAGTTACCTTTGAAATTTTTTTTTATGTTAATTTTTCTGTGCCGCTCTATTCTTTAAGTTTGAACTAATTTGATCTGTCAATCAAATGTCAGTATGTCAGTTATCATTTTGAGGTTATGTAACAACAAAAAGCGGCAATTTTTATTTTACATGGGAAATTCACAGGCGACTAGATGAAAATCATTTTTGGGCACCCAGTATATTCCATATGTGATATTACCTATTATAGATTTTACGCTGGATTTTCTTCTTTCTTGCTTGTTGATGGTTAGTTAAGACGAATCACCACGCACATTTTATACATTTATTATATTTACTTAACGCACTAATTATATATATATATATATATATATATATATATATATATATATATATATAAATATATATATATATATATAATATAGATAAATAGATACATAGTCCACAAATTAGATGTACGAAACAAACATGTAAATTGTACTTTTAATAGTAGGTATTTACCTATCAGAACAAGCTATCATTAGGTAGGTGATTAACGCATTTGTGTATCTAGCAGCTTATTATAAATTGTTTACCTCCTGTTCAGACACAGCCGACCAAAAAAAATAATCAAGATTGAACTTGTATGTATTACGTCATTAACGTCTAGAACCAGTAAAATCTACCCTGTTTATCGCGGTTTGTCTAAAAAGACATTAATCTCATATCATATAATCCATCGAAATCATCAAACAATATGAGATTGATTGATCATATAATTGATAAACTCGTATTAATTAGCTACATTCTTCTTTTCACAGCCGATCGATGAAATGAAATAGGTCTAATAGATGAAGCCATGAAGGAATCTATATTGCGGACAAAATATGTTCTCTTTCTATTAAAACACTCTGATTAATTTATATATTTAACAGGTGTAAAAGCCTCTTGCATTCAGTTAGCGCTAGACTATATCCCCTTACGAACCTTTATCTTTCCCCATCTTTTAAATTAATAAAAAGGTGTTAAAATAAGGTTTCCGCATAGCATTTTAATATATGAACTGAACTGATTTATGTATCGTATTATTTAAATTCCACCTTATTACATCCAGTAACTCGGTAATTTTTCTCAGCTTCCAGCTGTTTTCTCGGCGGTACGTGTAAACGGGATATAGAACGAAATTCTAACTCTAGATTTCAGTCTCAGTGCAGCAACTGAACGAGTAACACTTATCTCTCTTCACATTCATATTTAACCTTTATAATAAAAACATGTCTTTCGCCAGCGAACTTGTTGAAGAGTTAAGGAGACTTGTCTACGACCTACAGATAGATGATGATAGTAATGCTATCCTCAGAGCCTTAAAACAATGTACCATAACGATAAGAAAACTTAATAAGGCACTAGATTCAGCGTCATCATTGGGAGCGAAGAACCATCTATTAGCCTGCTTGGCTCAAGCGAAATCTTATCGAGAGACAGTCAAAGCCTTAAAAACTGTAGGCGAGGGATATAACCAGCGAAAAGAGACAGCCTGTAGCCGAGTCAAATGGTCAGACATGAAATCAGCATTTAAGGGACGTATGCGAACTGCTGCAATAACTAACATCAGGCATATTGATCCGAAGGCTTTCATGGAAGACTGTTTAGTCATTTTTCAGAGACGTATGCTGAATGCGTTGAAGAAGGATGCGGCGTTAAAGGTGAACACGGCTTTAACAGGCATGTTTGAAGTCAAAAAAGGGGATACTATTATAGAAGAAATAAAATATATAAACACTAAAAATGTAGCCATATACCGATATAGTAATTTAGCCCAATGGTTCAAGATCAATATTCAAGATCCTATCCTTAAGGATCTCGAAGAGTTTCAAGTAAGTATAGAGATTGTTGAAAGTTAGAAATAAACTAACACACATATATTTCTTTATCTAGCAAAAAGATAGCGGATGTACGCTTAAATCAATCATTAACCTCCAGCTCAATATCAATAAGTATTCCCAACAGCTCGGCTCATCCTATTAAATCTGAAGCTCAACATAAATCACATAATACAGCAAGTGTACTTGAGGTCCTCTACTAGCGTCCGAAGAGATTGATGAAGAGATACAAAACTTGTTTAAAAGTGTTTAATATGTATATAATTTAGATAATTGTTCTCATATTTATCCTGTGTTAATAAAACTCAACAAATGTTTTATTGTCTTTTATTTTATTTTTATGTTTTATTCTGTAAGTTACTACAAGTCTACGGGTAATCAACTTATGCATTGCATTCGATGACCTAGTGCTACAAATTAATCCGATGAAATTCCATTCGGAATATAAAAGCAATAGGACTCGTCCAGGATTGGATCCCGGGACCTCTCGCACCCAAAGCGATAATCATACCTCTAGACCAACGAGCCAGTTATATATGGAAAAATTTTGTCTTCGAGAAGATTAGTATGTTTCTCATTACATCTGAATAATATAAAATATAGAACCGATCTTGATACAAGCATTTTCAAAATTTGACATAATGTTTTAGCTAAAATTATAGCTCGCTTTGCCCTTATACACAACATTATTAACAGATTTATTTATTATACGATTTACTTCGAGTAATGCAATTACGTGAGTACCCAGCGTGAAAGCAAATATTGCGATTACGTATTATTCAATTTTACAGTGTTGAATAGAATATTTGGCAAAACAAACCTTACAAGACATTCAATCGGCTGACCGAACAACAATTTGACAATTACTAATACATTCTTGCTGACAATGCAACGTATTTCGCAAGCTAACCCTCAAGTGGAAGATTTATACTTGAGGTATTAAGGTTTCTTCGAATAATATTAAAACACATACGATAAACAGATATCGAACATACATCAGTTAACATTCTGAATATACTAAAATTATATGGCGTATATAATAAATTAAGACTTATTATTATAAATTTAAAGAGCGCGACATATTTTTCAAATTCTATTCTCTCTATAAAACAACGCGGCTATTGGATACATAAATCACTCTAAAATATTATTATTAAAAATTAAGAAATTTATTGCTTGTTATAATTCGCGCGCGGAAGGGTATTCTACCCAAAACTCAGCAGGTTCACCTCTTCTAAAAATATTTAAATTAATCAATCGCTTTATAAAATCCATAGAGAATTATTCAATCTTATTAAATAAGTCTAGAAACAGATTTATACCAGAACGTTTACTGAGACAGAGAGGTTGAGAAATAAGAAGCTTTTATAGAATGTATTTTCATTTATTTTGTCATCAAAATACTATTACAATACGACTATATTACATAGTACAACTAGAAATTAAATATTTACTTATTCTATGATTTTTCTCGCTTTAAGCTCTGTGATGATTGAAATTATTTCGTTTTCGTTTTCGAGACTGCTGCTAAGAGCTTTCTTTGCGGCATACAACAATTGTAGTCGATCCACTAGTTGATCAGGCGTACTCTGACGTATCCAATCCGGTTTCATCATCTTGTTTAACTTTTTGGGAAGACTAACCTCAAAGTCTGTAATTCTGTATAAATTTGGTCTGATTACATTTTCGTATTTACAATGTTTAACTCTTATTAGTCGACCGTTGCGCCTATAGTCTTTCTTATGAGCATTAATAAGTGAGATTATTTTCATATAGTTGTCGATATCTTCCTCTGTTGGACTAGGAGAGCTTATTCGTTTAAGCGTTAGTAAGGTAAACAGACCGGGTGTTCCATTGAAAAGTTTGTTTTTAATTAAAATATCTTTTCCCTGAAACCGTACTCGTGAACAAGCAAATCGCCACTTATCGATGTCATTATATAGACCGTACCTAGTTTTATCTACGTTTTTGTTTTCTCCGTTAGCTAATAATGCTCTATAATAGTTAGAGAATTCCTGATAAATCCTTAAGTCGGAATCGCATTCTTTTTCTTCTTCTTCTTAATCTTCAACAGATGTAACTGAAGATGCCTGTTCAAGTTTCGGTGAGAGATAAACGGTCCCCGGTCGAGGTTCAGTTTTATCACTGTGAAAGTAGGCTAATTTATTACGTATAGCATTACGAGCGTTTATTATTTCATCATCATCATCGAGCCTTATTTCTTTATTTGTGTCACGGGGTTCATTGGTATGCATACGTTTCAGACCCACGTCTTTAATTATTACATCATTTCTAGGCTTTGTCTTATTATCATTATTATCCACACCTATGATACAATGGATTGTTTTCAAGTGCCTTTTATAACTACTATTACGTGAAAAAGATTTGAAACATTTAGTACACGGGACTTTGTGTCCACGGTGTATATTCATATGGCTTGCATACCCGGAGCGTCGAATGTTCAGACCGCATTCATCACACAAGCGTCGTTCCATACCGGCAAATGAATAATCAGGAACAAAGTTCCTGTTTATATATAGTCCAGTTACATGTACATACACATACATTAGCAAGCATATTCACGCACAATTTTAAACAGATACACGTACAATTTGAAGTATATACACGCACATACATACATTATCAAGCATATTCACGCACAATTTCAAACAGAAACACGTGCAATTTGAAGCACATACACGCACATACACGCACAATATAGCTTATATACACACACACACAGGCATACATAATAAAGCATATACACGCTCAATTTGAAGTATATACACACACACAGACGTACATAATAAAGCATAAACACGCGCAATTTCAAACAGATACACGCACATACACGCACAATATAGCTTATATACACGCACAGAAGTACATAATAAAGCATATACACGCTCAATTTGAAGTATATACACACACAGCGTATACAATAAAGCATAAACACGGGCAATTTCAAACAGATACACGCACAGACGTACATAATAAAGGATATACACGCGCAATTTAAGACTAATTAAGACTAATATATATGCTCGCGCTAATCGCAGAGCAGTAGGTGTGGTCCATGATGGTCAACAGTCGACCACAGGGTAGTTTAGGTTAGAACACATGGATTTCTGGTAGGTTAGGCGTACATATAATATTAGTTAGGTTAGAGCCTACGAATATGTTTTTTAAGTTTCTTACATAATCTCAACCTGTCAACCGGACAATGCATGTATGTATGTGATGATGTACGTGTATGAAGCTAAAACATATTCGTAGGCTCTAACCTAACTAATATTATATGTACGCCTAACCTAACAGAAATCCATGTGTTCTAACCTAAACTACCCTGTGGTCGACTGTTGACCATCATGGACCACACCTACTGCTCTGCGATTAGCGCGAGCATATATATTAGTCTTAATTAGTCTTAAATTGCGCGTGTATATCCTTTATTATGTACGTCTCTGCGTGTATCTGTTTGAAATTGCCCGTGTTTATGCTTTATTGTATACGCTGTGTGTGTATATACTTCAAATTGAGCGTGTATATGCATTATTATGTACGTCTGTGCGTGTATATAAGCTATATTGTGCGTGTATCTGTTTGAAATTGCGCGTGTTTATGCTTTATTATGTACGTCTGTGTGTGTATATACTTCAAATTGAGCGTGTATATGCTTTATTATGTATGCCTGTGTGTGTGTGTGTGTATAAGCTATATTGTGCGTGTATGTGCGTGTATGTGCTTCAAATTGCACGTGTTTCTGTTTGAAATTGTGCGTGAATATGCTTGATAATGTATGTATGTGCGTGTATATACTTCAAATTGTACGTGTATCTGTTTAAAATTGTGCGTGAATATGCTTGCTAATGTATGTGTATGTACATGTAACTGGACTATATATAAACAGGAACTTTGTTCCTGATTATTCATTTGCCGGTATGGAACGACGCTTGTGTGATGAATGCGGTCTGAACATTCGACGCTCCGGGTATGCAAGCCATATGAATATACACCGTGGACACAAAGTCCCGTGTACTAAATGTTTCAAATCTTTTTCACGTAATAGTAGTTATAAAAGGCACTTGAAAACAATCCATTGTATCATAGGTGTGGATAATAATGATAATAAGACAAAGCCTAGAAATGATGTAATAATTAAAGACGTGGGCCTGAAACGTATGCATACCAATGAACCCCGTGACACAAATAAAGAAATAAGGCTCGATGATGATGATGAAATAATAAACGCTCGTAATGCTATACGTAATAAATTAGCCTACTTTCACAGTGATAAAACTGAACCTCGACCGGGGACCGTTTATCTCTCACCGAAACTTGAACAGGCATCTTCAGTTACATCTGTTGAAGATTAAGAAGAAGAAGAAAAAGAATGCGATTCCGACTTAAGGATTTATCAGGAATTCTCTAACTATTATAGAGCATTATTAGCTAACGGAGAAAACAAAAACGTAGATAAAACTAGGTACGGTCTATATAATGACATCGATAAGTGGCGATTTGCTTGTTCACGAGTACGGTTTCAGGGAAAAGATATTTTAATTAAAAACAAACTTTTCAATGGAACACCCGGTCTGTTTACCTTACTAACGCTTAAACGAATAAGCTCTCCTAGTCCAACAGAGGAAGATATCGACAACTATATGAAAATAATCTCACTTATTAATGCTCATAAGAAAGACTATAGGCGCAACGGTCGACTAATAAGAGTTAAACATTGTAAATACGAAAATGTAATCAGACCAAATTTATACAGAATTACAGACTTTGAGGTTAGTCTTCCCAAAAAGTTAAACAAGATGATGAAACCGGATTGGATACGTCAGAGTACGCCTGATCAACTAGTGGATCGACTACAATTGTTGTATGCCGCAAAGAAAGCTCTTAGCAGCAGTCTCGAAAACGAAAACGAAATAATTTCAATCATCACAGAGCTTAAAGCGAGAAAAATCATAGAATAAGTAAATATTTAATTTCTAGTTGTACTATGTAATATAGTCGTATTGTAATAGTATTTTGATGACAAAATAAATGAAAATACATTCTATAAAAGCTTCTTATTTCTCAACCTCTCTGTCTCAGTAAACGTTCTGGTATAAATCTGTTTCTAGACTTATTTAATAAGATTGAATAATTCTCTATGGATTTTATAAAGCGATTGATTAATTTAAATATTTTTAGAAGAGGTGAACCTGCTGAGTTTTGGGTAGAATACCCTTCCGCGCGCGAATTATAACAAGCAATAAATTTCTTAATTTTTAATAATAATATTTTAGAGTGATTTATGTATCCAATAGCCGCGTTGTTTTATAGAGAGAATAGAATTTGAAAAATATGTCGCGCTCTTTAAATTTATAATAATAAGTCTTAATTTATTATATACGCCATATAATTTTAGTATATTCAGAATGTTAACTGATGTATGTTCGATATCTGTTTATCGTATGTGTTTTAATATTATTCGAAGAAACCTTAATACCTCAAGTATAAATCTTCCACTTGAGGGTTAGCTTGCGAAATACGTTGCATTGTCAGCAAGAATGTATTAGTAATTGTCAAATTGTTGTTCGGTCAGCCGATTGAATGTCTTGTAAGGTTTGTTTTGCCAAATATTCTATTCAACACTGTAAAATTGAATAATACGTAATCGCAATATTTGCTTTCACGCTGGGTACTCACGTAATTGCATTACTCGAAGTAAATCGTATAATAAATAAATCTGTTAATAATGTTGTGTATAAGGGCAAAGCGAGCTATAATTTTAGCTAAAACATTATGTCAAATTTTGAAAATGCTTGTATCAAGATCGGTTCTATATTTTATATTATTCAGATGTAATGAGAAACATACTAATCTTCTCGAAGACAAAATTTTTCCATATATAACTGGCTCGTTGGTCTAGAGGTATGATTATCGCTTTGGGTGCGAGAGGTCCCGGGATCCAATCCTGGACGAGTCCTATTGCTTTTATATTCCGAATGGAATTTCATCGGATTAATTTGTAGCACTAGGTCATCGAATGCAATGCATAAGTTGATTACCCGTAGACTTGTAGTAACTTACAGAATAAAACATAAAAATAAAATAAAAGACAATAAAACATTTGTTGAGTTTTATTAACACAGGATAAATATGAGAACAATTATCTAAATTATATACATATTAAACACTTTTAAACAAGTTTTGTATCTCTTCATCAATCTCTTCGGACGCTAGTAGAGGACCTCAAGTACACTTGCTGTATTATGTGATTTATGTTGAGCTTCAGATTTAATAGGATGAGCCGAGCTGTTGGGAATACTTATTGATATTGAGCTGGAGGTTAATGATTGATTTAAGCGTACATCCGCTATCTTTTTGCTAGATAAAGAAATATATGTGTGTTAGTTTATTTCTAACTTTCAACAATCTCTATACTTACTTGAAACTCTTCGAGATCCTTAAGGATAGGATCTTGAATATTGATCTTGAACCATTGGGCTAAATTACTATATCGGTATATGGCTACATTTTTAGTGTTTATATATTTTATTTCTTCTATAATAGTATCCCCTTTTTTGACTTCAAACATGCCTGTTAAAGCCGTGTTCACCTTTAACGCCGCATCCTTCTTCAACGCATTCAGCATACGTCTCTGAAAAATGACTAAACAGTCTTCCATGAAAGCCTTCGGATCAATATGCCTGATGTTAGTTATTGCAGCAGTTCGCATACGTCCCTTAAATGCTGATTTCATGTCTGACCATTTGACTCGGCTACAGGCTGTCTCTTTTCGCTGGTTATATCCCTCGCCTACAGTTTTTAAGGCTTTGACTGTCTCTCGATAAGATTTCGCTTGAGCCAAGCAGGCTAATAGATGGTTCTTCGCTCCCAATGATGACGCTGAATCTAGTGCCTTATTAAGTTTTCTTATCGTTATGGTACATTGTTTTAAGGCTCTGAGGATAGCATTACTATCATCATCTATCTGTAGGTCGTAGACAAGTCTCCTTAACTCTTCAACAAGTTCGCTGGCGAAAGACATGTTTTTATTATAAAGGTTAAATATGAATGTGAAGAGAGATAAGTGTTACTCGTTCAGTTGCTGCACTGAGACTGAAATCTAGAGTTAGAATTTCGTTCTATATCCCGTTTACACGTACCGCCGAGAAAACAGCTGGAAGCTGAGAAAAATTACCGAGTTACTGGATGTAATAAGGTGGAATTTAAATAATACGATACATAAATCAGTTCAGTTCATATATTAAAATGCTATGCGGAAACCTTATTTTAACACCTTTTTATTAATTTAAAAGATGGGGAAAGATAAAGGTTCGTAAGGGGATATAGTCTAGCGCTAACTGAATGCAAGAGGCTTTTACACCTGTTAAATATATAAATTAATCAGAGTGTTTTAATAGAAAGAGAACATATTTTGTCCGCAATATAGATTCCTTCATGGCTTCATCTATTAGACCTATTTCATTTCATCGATCGGCTGTGAAAAGAAGAATGTAGCTAATTAATACGAGTTTATCAATTATATGATCAATCAATCTCATATTGTTTGATGATTTCGATGGATTATATGATATGAGATTAATGTCTTTTTAGACAAACCGCGATAAACAGGGTAGATTTTACTGGTTCTAGACGTTAATGACGTAATACATACAAGTTCAATCTTGATTATTTTTTTTGGTCGGCTGTGTCTGAACAGGAGGTAAACAATTTATAATAAGCTGCTAGATACACAAATGCGTTAATCACCTACCTAATGATAGCTTGTTCTGATAGGTAAATACCTACTATTAAAAGTACAATTTACATGTTTGTTTCGTACATCTAATTTGTGGACTATGTATCTATTTATCTATATTATATATATATATATATATATATTATATATATATATATATATATATATATATATATATATATATATATATATATATATATATATATATATATAATTAGTGCGTTAAGTAAATATAATAAATGTATAAAATGTGCGTGGTGATTCGTCTTAACTAACCATCAACAAGCAAGAAAGAAGAAAATCCAGCGTAAAATCTATAATAGGTAATATCACATATGGAATATACTGGGTGCCCAAAAATGATTTTCATCTAGTCGCCTGTGAATTTCCCATGTAAAATAAAAATTGCCGCTTTTTGTTGTTACATAACCTCAAAATGATAACTGACATACTGACATTTGATTGACTGATCAAATTAGTTCAAACTTAAAGAATAGAGCGGCACAGAAAAATTAACATAAAAAAAAATTTCAAAGGTAACTAGATGAAAATCATTTTTGGGCACCCAGTATTAACTAATTTAACCTCTATGTATATATATATATATATATATAAAAATTGTATGTACGTCTTTATAACTACTTGGATTTATTAATCGCTTTGGAGGAGAATTTTCTTTAGATACGTTCTGTTTATTAAATAAAACATTAGTACGTTCTCAATTGGGATATGGGACAATTATGCGGCTTCCATGCTATAAAACTTGATGTTATTTGATTGAAAATGTTCAAATAAATTTTTTTAAGAATTTGTAACTATCGCTATTTAAAATCGGACATCCACTAAATTATGATTTACTACGAAATTTACTATAATTAAATAGTTTAAAAGATATAAGAATTGATTGTGATTTAGTATTTTTGGATAAATTAGTGAACGGCTTATCTTGATTCTTTTTTTTCCTGTTGGTTAACACAAAAGATATCGATTCTAGGACGAGTCTTACTGTTTTCTTTAATGAGTAATCTGAATAAATGAGCTGGTAGTTAATTCACAAATTATTCCTTTATAATAGTTGTTAAATTAATTAATTTTCATTGTAGATAAACTGAATTTTACGAAAGATATATTGGAATGATATATGTAATATTACTATTATAGTATTTGACAGACTGGCGCGTTTTAAGTCCATTATTACCTGCCAACAGGTTATTGACCCTTTTTTCTCTACCTGCTGCAGATAAACTTTAGTATATTTTGTTAGTTTTGATAAGATGCAAGATTGAGATTTTTATGTTTTTATGTATGAAAGTATATACCGAGGGGATGTTATGATGAGAGATATCTATATTAAACTCCTGGGGGGGGTAGATGAGAGTAGCTAACTAACTATTCTGAAGCACTTTAACTAAATAACGTTTAGATTATTGTGTAGGTAAAAGGCTTGAAGGTCACCCTCCGAATTGTGTCGATGCCTGATGACCAAGTTTAGTATTCATTTATCGTTCGTATCGGTTAGTCGTGAAAGGTATTTTAAATTTGAATTGCGTATATTTTCAATTCATTATTAATAGAATATTATATAATTAATTAATTAGATTTATGTAATTAAAATAAAATGTTACGTTTTAATGGCAATATATGGGTAAAATGCGGGCCCTTCTAACTGTCAACCGTTACAGGTATATTAATGTTGAATTATGTTCGAATGTTCTCAGGATTTTTTTAATTCGTTATTAATAGAAATTATATCAATTATCTTAAATTATTATTATTGGTAGAACATTAGGTAATTACTTTTATCAATAAAATTCCATATTTACTAAGTCGACTCGTGTCATGTAACAGCGTGAAGTTAGCAACGTTGCCGCGCACTTGGTTGGATCGCGAGCGCGGCCGCGTGTTTGGACGAACCGCGGATGACCTCGAGTCGCGAGCGCGGCCGCCATCATAGATTTGTGATCTTTTAGCTAAATCGGACCTCCATAAGAAATAACATGGGATTTTGTTCTAGAACTGTCCTAGCCTATCTACTTTTTCATTTTTTGGTTTTACTATAGTAAACCTTTTAAACATGGAAATCTTGATATTCTTATTGATAACCGTTTTAATTATGAAGAAACTAAAACAGTTAATAGATATTAGATGAAAAATAACAATGACTATTTTTTCCGATTTTTGTATCATTTTCTCTTAGTGCAAAAACTTAAGGACGTGTTCCCGTTCTGACTTTTTCATGTACATATTATCATGGTTTTACATGTTATTCGGAAATGTAGGCATCCCTAAATACATAAATTATTGTTAGATTGCATAACTTAATGGCGAAATATTTTTTTTAAATGCTTTATTTTGATACAGAAACACTCTAAACAACACTATAACACACTAAATAGAAAAAAGATAAATCTTCAAATTGATTTTGCTCTGAAAATTGGTAAATTTTCTTGGTAACGATTTACTACCGTTGCTTGAGTTTTGTAGATAATTAAGTATTAAAGCCATTTCAAGTCTTCTTATCACCTAAAACAGACAAATGACATGCTAGTGAAGATGTACGCATAGATTTACTGCCTTGCCTGCAGGTTTAGTTTGTAGAATTTGTGAAGATTTCTTGAGAATCAATGATTCCGGTATTTTTTTATAATTTTGTTCTTAGCCAAGATAAAAAGTCTGTGGGTAGAAATATTTTATTATAATGTTCCCAAATAGTTCGTTGGATATAACTGAGACAGAAATGTAAATATGGGGATCATTTATTATAAAAGATCTATGGGTTTAAAAACCACATATTTCTGCGTTCAAACATAATAATCTGAAATTATGTAATTTAGTTAATTTGTAGTTTGGATATATAAAAAGTTGTAAATATTGTGTTATAGGTTCTAAGGAAGGATTCTATTATCAGAAAAGAAACTAGCTGGTTTTATTTAATTATTTCGTATTTTAATGTGTAATTAAAGGCATTTGAAAATTGATTTGGTTGTCAACTTATGGCCATCTTATTGGTGTACCAAATTATTACTATTAGATACAATTAGAAAGAGGAATTTTTTCTCTATCTAACTATAGTATTTGTTTAAACAATTAATAATAATTATAAACAATTATATGGTTATGAAAATTTAGTTACATTTTATTTAATTGTTTAACACCAGAAATTATTAGAATCCATTAAAAAATTTACTAACTTAGTGTATTCCCTTAGAAAAATAACCAAGTTTTTCTTTTATTTTTTCAAACTGTATAAATATAGTAGGAAATCTAGTGGTTCTCTCTGTAAATTTAGTTGTACAAACCACGTGTTTATATGCAGAGCATTTTTTTATAGACAATTTTAAGGTTATGTCGTGAGTAGAAATGTCAGCGATAACTAAACGTCAAAATCTTGAGGTTATATTTTGATGTTACGTCAACATGTTTATCATTTATGAAAGTTTTTGAATTTAGTGAGTGATCTTAATAATAAACAATTTAAATTAATTGATTAAACAGTGCTATGGATTTAATAGTGCTTAATTCTTTTTATGGAAAGAAGGTTTTTTTGGATTATCAGATTATTATTTGTCATCGGAACTTGGATAGATTATGCAAATTTATCACTGTATAAATTTAAATAGATTTACCTTATGTCAGAAATATAGCTGTGGTTAATAATTTAAAATTTATCCAGTATTACAAAACTTTTCATAAAGAGTGGTGAAAGTTTGGTACATTTCAACCATGTTGACATTCAATCATGTCACATCAAGAGCATTTGCAGATTACTACTAATTCCAGTCGGTAATTTTAAAAGGCGCCAAAAGATTATTTTTATAAATAATGTAAGGTATTTATTTTAAGTTATTCGTGGTTTTTCCAGTTGAGTTTAGCATCAAATGTTACTCCTAAAAAGCGTATTGACTCTGCCACTCGAATTCTAACTTGGTTTAAATTAACATTGGGGATTAAGTTGCATGATCTGAGACGACAAAAATGTACACATACAGTTTTAGTGGTTGAAAATGTGAAACCTAAATTTTTAGCTTTTTCAGATAATTGATCGATAGCTAGTTGCAGATCGTTTGTTTCATCATTGGGATGGGAAGACATAAAAAGGCAAAGATCATCGACATACATGATCTTGTTCACTGATGGTGTGTCAATTTCTAGCAGTTTATTAATTGCTATGAGAAACAAGGTGACGCTCAAGGTAGATCCCTGAGGAACTCCATTTTGAGTTGTTCCCATCGATGAAAAGGTGTTACCTAATCGAACTTGTAACATTCGATTTGCAAGAAAGCTAACTATGAAAAAGGCTAATTCGCCTCTGATACCCCATTCATGAATAGTTTTCATAATATTATATCTCCAGGTCATATCGTACGCCTTCACAATATCAAAAAATATGGCAGTTGTATGACTTCGTTGTGCAAATGATTTTTGAATCGTATGTTCTAGCATAAGGAGACTATCTTCTGTGCTTCTGCGCCTACGAAAACCAAATTGGTAAGCAGAGAGCAAGTTCGATCTCTCGATGAACCACACCAATCTCTGATTGACCATCTTTTCCAGAACTTTCCCCATACAGCAGGTTAACGAAATGGGGCGGTAGCTTGTAGGTAGTTCGAGTTTCTTTTCAGGTTTTATTACTGGAATTACAATGGCAATTTTCCATTTTACTGGATAATACCCCTTTCTCCAAATGGTGTTATAGAGCTGCACCAGATATTCCTTGGAGTGCATTGGTAATTGACGTAACATCTCGTATGTGATTTTATCTTGGCCTGGAGCAGAGTTACCACAGGATTTAAGAGCATACTCGAATTCGTCTATAGAGAAATTTGCATTGTAGACCCTATAATTGTTTGTGTGGAAGTTTAGCGGTGTTTCTTGAGTGTTTTTAATTTCCCTAAAGTCATCTGAGTAATTGTGGTCGCTGCTAACTGTTCTTAAATGCTCTAGGAATGTTTCAGCTATTTCAGATGGAATGCTGGTATAGTGGTCATTTCGCAACATTTGCTTCGGGGGAATTGAGATGTTACCTGAAATATTTTTAATTTTTCGCCATTCTTCTCCAATAGGGGTTTCATTATTCATCGTTGACACATAATTTTCCCAAGATTCACGCTTGCTAGCAACAATTAGCCTCCTTACCTGTGCACGACTTCTCTTAAATTGGATACAATTCTCCATTGTAGGGTGGCGTTTAAACGTATTGTATGCCTTTTTCTTTCTTTTTATACTTTCAGCGATCTCCTCATTCCACCACGGCACCATTCGTCTTCTATAATTTCCAGATACTAGAGGAATGCTGGCATTTGCTGCGTTATTTATGTTTACAGTGATATCATCTACACATTTATCTATATCGTCTTGAATTGTCAAAGGTCTTATAGTTGAGGAGAATTTTACCCAATCTGCTCGTTTTATATTCCAGCGTGGATAATATCCAAAATTGCTAGGTATAGCAGTGTTCATTTGAAGACGAATGGGTATATGATCAGTAAAAACTTCGTCCTCTAGTGTGGACCAATTAATCCTTGTACTGATGACAGGCGAACAAAGAGTTAGATCTATTGCTGAGAACGAGTTTGATCTAGAGTTTATATATGTAGGTTCACCTGTATTTAATAATATTAAGTTTTCTTCCTCTATTAATTGTTCTATCAATCGTCCGCGTGCATCAAGATTTTCAGATCCCCACATGGGATTATGGGAGTTAAAATCGCCTATTAATATAAAAGGTGGAGGTAATTGGTGAACTAGCTCTTGGAGATCTTCAAGACGTCATTGAAAGTCCGGTAAGTATAAATTACATATAGTTAGTTTAAAGGGGAAAGTAGAAACAATAGCTACTGCTTGCAGATTTGTTTTCAGTTGAATTTGTTTGCTTGGTACGTCGTCTTTAATATAGATGGCTACTCCACCTTTAGCTCTCCTATTTGGTGGATCATCTTTTCGGAAAATCTTATAATTCCTTAAATTGAACATTTGTTCGGGTTTTAGATGTGTCTCTTGAAGACAAAGTATAAGCGGAGAGTGCTTAGTTAGTAATACCTTAATTTCTGGATAATGATGTTTAAGTCCGTTACAGTTATATTGTATTATATTGTGTCTGTTATAATCCATTAGAACGTTTTTGTGGTTTATAATTGACTAATTAAACACTTTTTTTTAAGCATTAGAACTTATAATATCAGCGTCGGGTAGCTAAATAGTAACGTCAGGCTTTTATTTTTCGAGGTCTACCCTTCTTCCAGCCTTTTGTGTTTTTCTTTTTAATGGTAGTAGTTGGTGATGGTGTCACTGTGGTATCTGTTACTATGGATTCAAAACTGGTATCCATATCTACAAAAGAGACTTCGCTGGAAGGTCCAGGGGAAGGATCCCGTATTTCCTTGTCATTAGTAGGGCAAATCTTTGTAGCTTCATTAGAAGTAACATTACTTATAAGGTTTATGTTTATTAGTGGATCTGGTGGTGGGAGAAATGAAGGGGAGAAATAGAGGGAGGAGTTTATAGGGACAGGAAATTCAGAAGGAAGGGGTTTTGGAGGGGTGGTACGAAGTAGATTAGAAGTTTTAAAGTGTGCCTCAATTGCTTTAATAATTTCCGGGACAAGTATACTAACTAAGAGCTTTTGATCTATTGTAGCAGGTGGTTGTACGGGTTTAGCAGCGATACGAGCATAGGAAGCAGTTTGGCCAGTAACTATTGCGGGAGTATTCAACATTACTTCACGTCTGGCATCGAAATAGCTAATGCGTTTGGTCACTTTTATTTTTTGAATTGCTACTTCTTGCTTATAAATCAAACAGTTTCTAGAATTTGCCGGGTGGTTTTCTCCACAGTTAACACAAACCACTGGGGTCTCGCAAGGGACGCCTTGATGTATTGCCTTTCCGCATACGCAAATTTGCTCTTTACGACAATTCATCGCTGCATGATCAAATCTCTGGCACCTAAAGCAGCGCAGAGGAGCTGGTATGTAGGGGCGGACTGGAAGCGAGTAAAACGCTATCTTAACCCGCTCTGGAAGAACGGTCCCCGTGAATGTTAAAATATATGAAGAGGTATTTACTACCTCGCCCTGTCTCTTATAGGTCAGTCGTCTTATGTCTACAACATGTCTCGACTTTAATGTTTCCTCCTTGATTTCTTCTACGCTACAATTATCTAAATCTTTACAGGTTATTACCCCTTTTACAAAGTTGAGAGTTTTATGCGGAACTACTTTAATTTTCAAATTTTCTAGGGAAGTCAAATCCAACAATCTTTTTGTTTGTTCTTTACTAGAACTTTCAACCAATAAACCCTCATTTATCTTTTTCACACTCTTGACGTCTCCTACCTGTCTTCTCAGACTGCGGGAAATTAAAAACGGGCTAACTTTGCTGAACGAACCTTCTTCTCTTGTAATCAACAGAAAATTGATCTTTGAATAACTTATAGGAAATTTCTTTGCACTACTAGTTTCCGTCTCATAGTCCGTCTCACCTAACGAATCACTTGGCTTTTTTCTCTTGCCTGGCGATTGGATACCAGGAAAGATTTCTTCATTGGAATTAACTGGTAAATGAGGGGAGAGGAAGGATAATCTCTCGTCCTCTAGGGAATGCTGGGAAGAGCAGGAAAAGGTAAAAGGTATGGGAGTAGAGCCGGGAAGCTCCGTTCGTGCAAGGGGCACTTTTGCAACGTTGTCTGTATTGTCTGTATTCATTTTGATTTTAATAATTTGTGTAAAAAGTGTGTATGAGTGTTTGTTTTTCATTCCTTTTCGTGTTCGACAGCTTAAGGAACCAGCAACAGCCAAAGGATTCCTGTGAACCCGACTCTGGTGGCCTCGACGGAGCCCCCCGCATGATACCGCAAGGTTCCCGGTCCAGGCGCCACCTGGCATTACGGCATAAGCGAGATTTTCGCAAGTTGATAGGGCAGCCAGGTCATGTTGGCTAGACCGACCCGGGCCCCTGTACTACCTTGCAGCCTGGGAGTGCACACCCCGGAACCCAGTTTTATCCGCTGTACCCTCCAGCAGGCGAGCCCAACTCCCAGACTGCTACTAGTTCCCCACGCTGTCAAACAAGGAATGAGTGTGCGTTGGTGACCTGCCCGTATGCAGTGTACGTGTGTGTAGTGTATGTATGTTTGGGTTAAAATAGAAAAACTGTGTGTTTATATGGTTGTGTTTACGGGCAGGTATGTGTTGGAACGAGGTGTACTGAGCTGGTACCCGTGGGGGCGCTACTCTCCAATGGCTGCCCGCTTTCAGCCACCCTGCGGGTTATTATTATTATTATTATTATTATTATTTTTATTATTTTTTTTTCCTCGTGAAATTTATTTTCACGGCGATTCTTACTGGACGGATCCTGAGGACCAAAGTCAGGTAAGTATATTTATTTATTTAGAAATTTGCGGACTGTATTGCATGTTTTAATGAGGACTGCTTTCTGTTATTGTGGTGTGTATTTTATTAGGAAGTCCAAGTGTTTCCAGGTTCTGTGTGTATGATTTCGGAGTGATTCCAGTGACCGACATTATTAGAGGAATGGTATCTACTCTTTCTTGTTTCCAGATGTCCTTTATTTCTATTGCTAAGGCGTTATATTTCTGTATCTTTTCTTGTTCTTTTTGTGTAATGTTGGTGTCATTTGGAATGGCTATGTCGATTAGATATGTGTGTTTGTGTTTTTTATATATGAATGTGATATCGGGTCTGTTGTGAGCTACTGTTCTATCTGTGAGAGATGTTCTATTTAAAGTATTTAGTATTTCTAGTTCAGTCGTCGACCACTTTATGACACCGAATGAATAGGTTAAGATTGGTATAGCAAATGTATTTATTGCTTTAAATATATTTCTAGAGTTTAGTTTTGTTTCTAGGATTTGTTGGAGACCGGTTTTGTATTTGTTTGTGAGTTGTTTCCTTGTTTCTGCATGGTCAATTTTTGTGTTTTGTTGAAAACCTAAATATTTATATGTCTCGTTTTGTGTCATGTTGTCTAGTATTTCGTTATTCAGTGTTTCTATATGTGTTTTGTCCTTCCATTTACCCTTCTCGATATATAGGATTCTACATTTATTGATACCGAATTCCATGTTGGTATCTCTGCTAATTTGTTCAGTAACCCTTATTAGCCCTGATATCTGTGTTTTAGTGGATGCGTATAGTTTGATGTCATCCATGTATAGCATATGGTTTATTCTGATCTGGGGCGTGCCACGATGCTTTATGTCGAATCCATACTGTGTGTTATTCCGGGCATTGGAAAGAGGATTGAGGCATAGACAGAACCATAATGCACTTAATGAGTCACCTTGGTAGATGCCTCTTTTTATATCTATTGTGCCTGTTTGAATTACTTCATTGTTTGTATTTAGGTGTATGCTTGTTCTCCAACTTTTCATAACGGTGGCTAGAAAGTTTCTTATTGCCGGATGTATTTTATATATTTCTAAGACCTTAAAAAGCCAGCTGTGTGGTACTGAGTCAAAGGCTTTTTTATTATTATTATTATTATTATTATTATTATTATTATTATTATTATTATTATTGCAGTATCTCGCGCTTTTTAAGGCACGGTAAGTATTTCTTTTAATCACGGGTCATACGACCAAGGTGAATTAAATGTATATCTATTGCAGGTATTGTAAATTTCTCTTTAAATAATCTAACTTTCACCTAAGAATTTTCTGACCATGTTGCAGGTACTTAAAATAACTGATTTTTGCATTGCAATATATATCTGCGGTGGTAGATCCAACTTACGAAGGGATTCGTGAAGAGTCTTAGGTATAACACCAGTTGCTGATATTACCACAGGTATTACGTACACATATTCCATTTTCCATAATCTTTTGATTTCTATAACTAATTCAGCATATTTTCTTAGTTTTTCAGCATGCGCATTTTGAAGATTTCCGGTATTCGGTATAGTTACGTCTATGAGGTAAGTGGTTTTCTGTTCCTTATTAACTAGGGTAATATCCGGCCTATTGTGTGACACTGTATGGTCCGTTATTATTCCCCTGTCCCAATATATGCGGGTGTTTTGATCTTCTAGCACCTTTACTGGGTTGTATTTGTAATAAGGTACATTGTCTTGTGTAAATGAGTATTTTTGTGTCAACTTTTGGTGTAGTATTTTAGCTACATTGTCGTGTCTGGTCAGGTAGTCCTCTTTTGTTATGGCCTGACATCCCGATATAATGTGCTGGATGTTTTCTGTTACCTTATTGCACCGCCTGCACAGATCATTTTGTGTGCCATCTTTGATAATATATTTTTTATAGTTTTTTGTGTTTATTACCTGATCCTGTATGGCACACATAAAACCTTCGGTTTCGGGAAACAATCTAGCATGTATGAGCCATGCGTTGGAGGCCCTTCTATCAATATGGGGTTGATTCAATTCATAGGCGTGCTTTCCGTGTAAGGCTTTTTCATTCCATTGCCTATGTTTTTCTTCGTCTGTAGTCTGTGGGAAACTTACCTCGCCAGCTAGATTGAGTGGGGAATAATTGTCATCTACCGCCACTACTGCTTGATGTAGCATAGAGGAGTTTTGTGTTTCTAGAAAATAATTCCTTAAAAGTGTTTTTTGCCTATTTAATAGGTTGCTGATATCAATTAATCCTCTCCCGCCATCGGTACGTGGTAAAGTAAGTCTCTCTACGGCCGACTTAGGATGGTGAAATCTGGCGAACGTTAACAGTTTTCGTGTTTTTCTTTGGACATTTTGGATGTCTGTGTCACTCCATTGTAATACCCCAAAAGAGTACGTTAGAATAGGCACGGCGTATGTATTTATTGCTTTTATTATGTTCTTCCCATACAGCTTTGTTTTTGTTAGCTTTTTCACTCGGTGCAGGTATTCTGACAGTATTTCTTCTTTCATTTGAGTTGTTTGTATTAGATGTGACTGTTTCATGCCTAAGTATTTATACATATCGTCATTCTGCATGCCTGTTATAGTTTCCCCGTTTACTGTTTTATAATCAACCACTTCTCTTTTGCCTCTATAAATGCTTTGTGTTTTGCATTTGCTTATTCCAAATTTCATACGTATGTCTTCGTTAAACGTTTCAATGATTTTCAGCATTTGCTTCAACTGCTGTGATGTACTACTGTATATTTTGATGTCGTCTACATACATCAAGTGTGTTATATTAACGTTCTTGCTTTGAATTTTCACAATGTTGTACCCCCTACACTTATTTAGCATTTTTGATAGTGGATTCAGAGAAAGGCAAAACCAAAGAGGGCTTAAAGAGTCTCCTTGGTATATACCTCTCTTAATTTGTATGAGTTCAGTACTGATATTTTCATTTCCTGTATGTAGGTTGAGCACGGTTTTCCAGTGTTGCATGGTATTTTCTAAAAAGATTATAATGGCTGGATTGATTTTATAAGTCACCTTATGAGTCACCTTGGTAGATGCCTCTTTTTATATCTATTGTGCCTGTTTGAATTACTTCATTGTTTGTATTTAGGTGTATGCTTGTTCTCCAACTTTTCATAACGGTGGCTAGAAAGTTTCTTATTGCCGGATGTATTTTATATATTTCTAAGACCTTAAAAAGCCAGCTGTGTGGTACTGAGTCAAAGGCTTTTTTATTATTATTATTATTATTATTATTATTATTATTTTTATTATTTTTTTTTTTTTTATTTATTTTTCACGGATTTCTCCGGTATTAAATAGTAAGAGAAAGAATAATTCAATTCCGTTCTCTTATCCCAAGAACTTCCGAACTATGCTACAGGTTTCCAAAATAACTGCTTTCTGAATGATGATAAGCAGTCCAGCAGGTAATTTTAAGGCATTTATATGTTTTGAAAATGAACTTGTGACAACACCATCAGCGGATATTACCACAGGTATTATTTTTACATTATTTAGTCCCCATATTCTTTTTATTTCTATCGCTAGATCTTCATATTTATTGATTTTATTTATCTCCGTTTTCTTGATATTATGTGATAGTGGTATAGCTATATCTATAATAACACCAAGTTTTTCTTTTTTGTCAATGACAAAGATGTCAGGACGATTGGCTGTCACTGCGCGGTCTGTAAGTATTTGTCTATCCTAATACATTAAGGTATGTTCATCTTCTAATACTGGTGAAGGGTTATATTTATAATAAGGAGGAGGATTCGTTATAAGTTTGTAGTTTATTGCTAGTCGTTGGTGAACAAGTTTAGCTGCTAAATTGTGCCTGCCCAGATATGCGGTTTGTGAGAGTTCTGGACAGCCGTCTATTACATGTTCAATAGTCTCACCGGTTTGTTGACATTTACGACATTTATCAATGATGTTTAGCTTCAATATATGTTTTTCGTAGTTCTTTGTTCTTATAACACCATCTTGTATAGCAGTTATAAAGCCTTCTGTTTCACTGTGCAGATGCCCTTTCATTAACCACGACAAAGACATGGTTTTGTTTATACCATCAGTGTCCAAGATTTTAGGATATTTGCTGTGTATTGCTTTTTCTTTCCAGCTGTTGATCTGCTGTTCTTTATTGATTGATTTGTTTAGGTAGTTCGGGTTACCTAAACTTAAGGGAGTGAATTTATTATCACAATTCTTAACTGCCTGTATAAGCGGATTTTCAGATGCTAGGAAGTACTTTCTTAAATTAGCTTCTTGTGTTCTACATAGTTCTTGAATGTTTATCAAACCCCTACCTCCCCATTTTCGTGATAAGTATAGTCGTTCGGTTGCAGCTTTAGGATGATGAGTTCTGAATTTTGTTAATAGTCTTCGTGTAAGTCTGTCCAATTCTGATAAGTCGGTGTCAGTCCATTTAATTATTCCAAAAGTGTAAGAGAGATTGGATACAGCCCAAGCGTTTATAGCCGTGAATAGGTTTTTTGAATTTAGTTTTGTATTAAGAAGTTTCGTTAAACGTCTACGATATTCTACAAAGAAATTCCGTTTTACTTCCATGTGATTAATAGATCTATTCTGCGGAATGCCTAGGTATTTATAGATTTGCTGCTGATTCAAACTTTTAAAATTCTCTATATTTTCATTTTCTGTGTGTTGTACACCATTTTTAATGCTTATTGTGGCACACTTTTTCATACCAAAAGACATTTTAATTGCATTACTAAATATTTGTGTGGTCTTTATGAGAGATCCTAGTTGATTCTTGTTTTCAGCGTATAACTTCAAATCGTCCATAAACAAAAGATGTGAAATTTTTTTATTTGTATTTTGTAAATCTAGCCGATAGCCATAACCAGCAGATTGCAGCAGCGATGACAGTGGATTAATAGCTAGACAGAACAGCATTGGACTCAGACTATCTCCTTGATATATGCCACGGTTTATTTTTATGACACCAAGATTTTGATCTTGGAGATGTAAATTCGTTCTCCATGAAGACATAAGGTGGGTAAGTACATTTTTTATGCTTTCATTGATTTTATACAGCTTTAAAATTTCTGTTAGCCAGTTATGTAGAACTGAATCAAATGCTTTGGAGTAATCTACATATCCTACATATAAATTCCTCTTTCGAGTTTGGGCATGTTTCATTACAATGGCATCTATTGTAATTTGTTCCTTGCAACCCATAGATTCTTTAGTACAGCCTTTTTGTTCTACAGCTATGATGTTGTTTTCATTGCAATGTTTGTAGATTTTTGCATTAATAATTGCGGTGAATAGTTTGTATATAGTTGATAAACAAGTGATAGGTCTGTAATTACTAGGTTTAGTTGGGTCACCTCCTTTGTAAAGTAGTATTGTTTTGCCTGTTGATAAATGATTCGGAATAGTTGTTGGATTATCTAATGCCTTGTTAAATGCAGTTATAGGTATAATAGGAGACGGTAACTGCCTTTTTAGATCCATTAGTTTGTACTTATTTAACACGCAAGAAAAACATATGGAACTTCGACAACAGACAGTTACGTACATTGATCAACATTGGGAAAAACTTTTACCTTTTATAGTTGCATTTGATGAGTTTTATAAAGTGTCACGAAACAGTTATTGTGAGAAAATGAAAAAACATGGGACTTTCGGAACATCTGTAGAAATCTTTATTATTTCAAGATTATACAGTCTTTGTTTTCAGGTGTATTTAACTCCAAATTTAAGTACTACTGCTGCTGCTACTGCTTCTTCTTATATAAACATTGTATCGAAACCACTTACAATTAACAACTGCAAGCAATCTAACTGTAGAATCATCAACCTCCTGTTAATAGGTGATCCAACAAATGGGCATTTCGAACTGTTAAGTACTTTGAAATCTCATTATTATGCTACTAGAAGTACAACGAGATCCTCCACACTATCTGAATCAACTTCTGAAAAATACAGTAATGATATCCTTAACCAAAATAAAAACATGATACAGACAACTTTTACATCGGATATCCGGTCCTTACCTATTAGTTATGCTACAGAGAGATTGGAGAGAGATCATATCAGAACTACTACCGAGGCAATACATGTAGAACAAACCAACGACGAAGAACTCAATCGTACCGGTACTATTAGTTTGCAACCCGATATGGAAGCTGCTGGTAGATCGGAAATAAACCAAAATTTCAGGAAAACATTAAGAGAACACATTAGCAATAAAGTAAAACAAGTAAATAGAACCCGAACTAAAACTAATATACTACGAGTGGAACAAACCAATAGCGAAAAAGAACGTAATCGCACCCATACTTCCAGCTCGCAACCCAGTAGGGAAGCTGCTGGCAAAACGGGAGTTAGACGAATAAGATGGAGCAAGAATATGAATATTGAAATAATGCGTTCCTTCTTTTTCATCAATAATTGTAATGATATACCGCTCGCAGGATGGAGGCAAAAGCTTCATACAGATGTTACAAAAAAGTTTCCAGACCTTGATCTTTCTGAACAAAACGTAGTAGATCGTAAGAACGTTATTACTAGAAAAAAATATCTCTCCGATATAGAAATAGATGAAATTAGGAGAGACATCGGCAGGCAACTACATCATATACAAAATAGATCAAGAAATCGTCAATACTGAAAATGCACAAAAGCATTCTGTAGCAACAAGTATTACAGAAGTTGATAATTCAAATTTAGAAATTATTGACAAATTGAAGTCTACCTATAAACTTTTTGAAAACGCAAATCCGCATATTCGACCTGGTATACCCATATTAAAGTTTAATAAAGCAACTAACGCAATAATCGAGAAAGTAAATAAATCGCTCTCTTCTCTTCTAAACGATTCTTGCAACCTAGAAGAAATCCACGCAGTAATATATGCAGCTGCAGCAACAGTAACAGAAATGAATGGACAAGCTACATTAGACTACATTAACACTACCAGAAAACTAAAACAAAATGTTCTTGGATGGAAAGAAAGATTGATTAAAAACATAGATACACTTCGAGCAGAGCGTGATATAATAAAAGAATATTTAAAAGGCAACACAGGAAAAGAAGTACAATGGAAGATACACAACATATGCCAAAAATATGACATACAGGAAGACAAAATCATGCATTCAAAATTGATAGATATACAAGACATTCTCACACAAAAACTAAAAGTTAAAGGAGCTAGACTAACCAGATATAATGAAGCAACTAAACGAAAGACACAAAACAACAAATTTTACAATAACCAAAAACAGTTCTATAGAGAACTAGATTCTCCAAGAGAACAAGAACCACAAGCGCTACCTAAAAAGGAAGAATGTCTTCAATTTTGGAAATCTATATGGGAAACTTCCGAAAATTATGACTTAGAATCGCCCTGTATAGAACAAATCAAAAACTCTACTTCTGACATAACTGCTATGCCAGAACAATTAATAACTTAATAACAAGACATCATTACAGCTCTAAGACATAGTTCGAACTGGAAAGCACCTGGCCCTGATCGCTTACAATCATTTTGGCTAAAACAATTCACGAGCGTACATCCAAATCTGGCAACTGCATTTAACAAGGCATTAGATAATCCAACAACTATTCCGAATCATTTATCAACAGGCAAAACAATACTACTTTACAAAGGAGGTGACCCAACTAAACCTAGTAATTACAGACCTATCACTTGTTTATCAACTATATACAAACTATTCACCGCAATTATTAATGCAAAAATCTACAAACATTGCAGTGAAAACAACATCATAGCTGTAGAACAAAAAGGCTGTACTAAAGAATCTATGGGTTGCAAGGAACAAATTACAATAGATGCCATTGTAATGAAACATGCCCAAACTCGAAAGAGGAATTTATATGTAGGATATGTAGATTACTCCAAAGCATTTGATTCAGTTCTACATAACTGGCTAACAGAAATTTTAAAGCTGTATAAAATCAATGAAAGCATAAAAAATGTACTTACCCACCTTATGTCTTCATGGAGAACGAATTTACATCTCCAAGATCAAAATCTTGGTGTCATAAAAATAAACCGTGGCATATATCAAGGAGATAGTCTGAGTCCAATGCTGTTCTGTCTAGCTATTAATCCACTGTCATCGCTGCTGCAATCTGCTGGTTATGGCTATCGGCTAGATTTACAAAATACAAATAAAAAAATTTCACATCTTTTGTTTATGGACGATTTGAAGTTATACGCTGAAAACAAGAATCAACTAGGATCTCTCATAAAGACCACACAAATATTTAGTAATGCAATTAAAATGTCTTTTGGTATGAAAAAGTGTGCCACAATAAGCATTAAAAATGGTGTACAACACACAGAAAATGAAAATATAGAGAATTTTAAAAGTTTGAATCAGCAGCAAATCTATAAATACCTAGGCATTCCGCAGAATAGATCTATTAATCACATGGAAGTAAAACGGAATTTCTTTGTAGAATATCGTAGACGTTTAACGAAACTTCTTAATACAAAACTAAATTCAAAAAACCTATTCACGGCTATAAACGCTTGGGCTGTATCCAATCTCTCTTACACTTTTGGAATAATTAAATGGACTGACACCGACTTATCAGAATTGGACAGACTTACACGAAGACTATTAACAAAATTCAGAACTCATCATCCTAAAGCTGCAACCGAACGACTATACTTATCACGAAAATGGGGAGGTAGGGGTTTGATAAACATTCAAGAACTATGTAGAACACAAGAAGCTAATTTAAGAAAGTACTTCCTAGCATCTGAAAATCCGCTTATACAGGCAGTTAAGAATTGTGATAATAAATTCACTCCCTTAAGTTTAGGTAACCCGAACTACCTAAACAAATCAATCAATAAAGAACAGCAGATCAACAGCTGGAAAGAAAAAGCAATACACAGCAAATATCCTAAAATCTTGGACACTGATGGTATAAACAAAACCATGTCTTTGTCGTGGTTAATGAAAGGGCATCTGCACAGTGAAACAGAAGGCTTTATAACTGCTATACAAGATGGTGTTATAAGAACAAAGAACTACGAAAAACATATATTGAAGCTAAACATCATTGATAAATGTCGTAAATGTCAACAAACCGGTGAGACTATTGAACATGTAATAGACGGCTGTCCAGAACTCTCACAAACCGCATATCTGGGCAGGCACAATTTAGCAGCTAAACTTGTTCACCAACGACTAGCAATAAACTACAAACTTATAACGAATCCTCCTCCTTATTATAAATATAACCCTCACCAGTATTAGAAGATGAACATACCTTAATGTATTAGGATAGACAAATACTTACAGACCGCGCAGTGACAGCCAATCGTCCTGACATCTTTGTCATTGACAAAAAAGAAAAACTTGGTGTTATTATAGATATAGCTATACCACTATCACATAATATCAAGAAAACGGAGATAAATAAAATCAATAAATATGAAGATCTAGCGATAGAAATAAAAAGAATATGGGGACTAAATAATGTAAAAATAATACCTGTGGTAATATCCGCTGATGGTGTTAGTTGCTTTATTAAACTTTAATATGGGTATACCAGGTCGAATATGCGGATTTGTGTTTTCAAAAAGTTTATAGGTAGACTTCAATTTGTCAATAATTTCTAAATTTGAATTATCAACTTCTGTAATACTTGTTGCTACAGAATGCTTTTGTGCATTTTCAGTATTGACGATTTCTTGATCTATTTTGTATATGATGTAGTTGCCTGCCGATGTCTCTCCTAATTTCATCTATTTCTATATCGGAGAGATATTTTTTTCTAGTAATAACGTTCTTACGATCTACTACGTTTTGTTCAGAAAGATCAAGGTCTGGAAACTTTTTTGTAACATCTGTATGAAGCTTTTGCCTCCATCCTGCGAGCGGTATATCATTACAATTATTGATGAAAAAGAAGGAACGCATTATTTCAATATTCATATTCTTGCTCCATCTTATTCGTCTAACTCCCGTTTTGCCAGCAGCTTCCCTACTGGGTTGCGAGCTGGAAGTATGGGTGCGATTACGTTCTTTTTCGCTATTGGTTTGTTCCACTCGTAGTATATTAGTTTTAGTTCGGGTTCTATTTACTTGTTTTACTTTATTGCTAATGTGTTCTCTTAATGTTTTCCTGAAATTTTGGTTTATTTCCGATCTACCAGCAGCTTCCATATCGGGTTGCAAACTAATAGTACCGGTACGATTGAGTTCTTCGTCGTTGGTTTGTTCTACATGTATTGCCTCGGTAGTAGTTCTGATATGATCTCTCTCCAATCTCTCTGTAGCATAACTAATAGGTAAGGACCGGATATCCGATGTAAAAGTTGTCTGTATCATGTTTTTATTTTGGTTAAGGATATCATTACTGTATTTTTCAGAAGTTGATTCAGATAGTGTGGAGGATCTCGTTGTACTTCTAGTAGCATAATAATGAGATTTCAAAGTACTTAACAGTTCGAAATGCCCATTTGTTGGATCACCTATTAACAGGAGGTTGATGATTCTACAGTTAGATTGCTTGCAGTTGTTAATTGTAAGTGGTTTCGATACAATGTTTATATAAGAAGAAGCAGTAGCAGCAGCAGTAGTACTTAAATTTGGAGTTAAATACACCTGAAAACAAAGACTGTATAATCTTGAAATAATAAAGATTTCTACAGATGTTCCGAAAGTCCCATGTTTTTTCATTTTCTCACAATAACTGTTTCGTGACACTTTATAAAACTCATCAAATGCAACTATAAAAGGTAAAAGTTTTTCCCAATGTTGATCAATGTACGTAACTGTCTGTTGTCGAAGTTCCATATGTTTTTCTTGCGTGTTAAATAAGTACAAACTAATGGATCTAAAAAGGCAGTTACCGTCTCCTATTATACCATGTCTTCGGAACTCCATTGGTAAAACTGTCAATTTACTTATTTGACGTTTTTTGGCACTTGAATGTCACTTGTATGTCAATTTTTGGAGATTATTAAACTTCACTTCCAAAATTACAAAATTTAGGGAAAAAAGAGAATTTTTATAAAAAAATTATTTCTAAAGAAATATATACAAACATTATAAGTACATATAACAAAAATACCACTAAACAGATCACTTCTTCTTACTAAAAACTTAAAAAGCTTAGCACCTAAAATGAACCTTTTTTTTTTTTTTTAATCACACAATTTGTGGTAGGTGTATAATAACAAGACCGGATCTGTTGATCAAGGTAATGTTATCAGCTGTAAAGGGCTTTCCTTACAATTGCAGTTGTACCCAGAATTACTGCTTTTTGCATCCATGTGGTTGCGTTTTCTGATATCCCCATAATCAGTAGATTCTTCACGAGTTTTTTATGAATAATACCATTAGCACTAATGATTATTGGCAGTATTTTAACCTGCTTAGCTTGCCACAGTTGTTTGATCTCATAGGCTAACGGTAAGTATTTAGAAATCTTGTTCTCATAGGATTTGCTCAGATTCTCGTCTAGTGGAACAGAGAAATCAATAACCATGACTATTTTGTTGGTTTTATCCAATGTAACTATGTCTGGTCTGTTATGCTGTACAGGTCTGTCAGTTATTATTGGTGTGTTCCAAAGAATCTTACATTCATCATTTTCCAAAACAGGTTCAGGTAAGTATTGGTAATAGGGTATGAACTTGGTATTAAAATTCCACTTCTCTTTTAGGTTTTGGTGAATGACTTTGCCCATTGCATCATGCCGCTGTGTGTAGTAAGTGGATGCCAGGTATGTGCACGCTGATATTATATGCTGTATGCTTTCTTCTTCTTTTTTACACAAGCGACATTTGGTGTTTTCTATGTTTTGTTTTAAAATATATTTACAATACGTGCGCGTTGGAGCCACTTGATCTTGTATGGCTATGATGTTGGCCTCCGTTTCCGCAAACAGATACCCTAGAGTCAGGTATTTATTAGACTGTTTAAAGTCTGCGTCTGTTTGATGTAAATTTGCGTAGAATCGCCCATGTAGCGCTTTGCTTTCCCATGCTTCGCTTAAAGATCTTGGCTGTGGTTCTTCTGGATCACGACCACTGGCCAAGTTGAGGACCGAGTATTTGTGGTCTGCAGCTGCAATTTGATAGTGAATTGGTAACTCGCTCCCTAGAAAGTAGTTTTGTAACTTTTTAATTTGCCCATTGTGGAGTGTTTGCAAGTTAGTAAGACCTCTTCCTCCGCCTTCCCTAGGTATGTATAAACGTTCGGTGGCTGAATTTGGATGAAGGACTCCATATTTCATTAACGTCGTCCTTATCTTTCTATCTAGTTGTTCAAGTTCGGTCTTTGACCATTTTAATACACCGAACGTATAACTTATAGTCGGGATTGCCCATGTGTTAATGGCTGAAAATTTATTTTTTGCATTCAGCTGTGTCTTTAGCACTTTACAAACACGGTCCATAAGTATTTTCCCAGCGTTATCTTTGTTTATTTTTTGTTTTATCTCGAACGACTGTTGTATTCCGAGATACTTATATGTATTCTCTAAACCTAAGTTGGGTATCGTGGTACCATCGCTGAATGTCATATTCACAGTATTTGTGATCTTTCCCTTTTCGGTGTGCAGGATTCCACATTTTTCTGTCCCCAGCTTCATTTTTATGGCATTGCTAAACTGCCGTACTAGTTCTAATGTACCTTGTAGCTGTTCAGCTCCTCTGGTGTATACTTTGAGATCATCCATATAGAATAGATGAGATAACCTCGTCTGTTGGTCTATAGCATATCCATATGTGCTTCGTTTCAGCATTTCGCTCAACGGATTTAATGCAAGACAAAACCATAGTGGACTAAGGCTATCCCCTTGGAATATTCCTCGTCTGATATGAATTTCTTGCCTATTGCATGCTTGAGTAGTTCCTTTAAGGTATAGAGTAGTACGCCATTTCTCCATAAAATGTGCCAATAATTGTACAATGTGTGGGTCGATCTTATAGATATCTAATACTTGTCTCAGCCAGCTATGCGGGACAGAGTCGTAAGCCTTAGCGTAATCAATCCATGCTACTGATATTTTGCGTTTACGGTTCTTCGCTTGCATTGTTACTATGTTGTCTATTATAAGCAGTTCCTTACAACCCCCTAGCTCCTTTTTTACATCCATTCTGTTCCCATGAAAGTAACTCATGTTGTGTAATGTGCTTATTAATCTTTGCATTTATAATGGATGTCATAATCTTATATATGGCTGGTAAACATGTAATAGGCCGATAGTTTTTGGCCTCGCTGGGGTTTCCCTGCTTTGGCAACATGTATGTTATTCCCTTAGTAAGTGTTTCTGGGGCTGTTTCGGGGTTTTGTATTATATTTTGAAAGTGTTTTGCTAAGGCTTCGTGGCAATTTGTTAGTGACTTCCACCAGTAGTTGTGGATCTTGTCGTTTCCTGGTGCTGTCCAATTTTTGAGTTTTCGGACCGCTTGTTTGATGTCTTGGAAAGTTATTTCAGTCGGAGGTATTACTGGTGTATTTTGCAATCTTTCCCTTTCGACCTTAATCCATTCGGAATCTTGGTCGTGTTGCACTGGTGTTGACCATATACTAGACCAGTACTGCTCTAGGTCTTCTTGCGGCGGTGTGTGTGTTTCATTAGTACTCTTTGCCTCTAACGACCGATAGAATTGCTTCTGTGAATTAGTAAATTGTTTATTATGCTTATGTCTGGCAATACGTCGGTGGTATCTTTTAATTCTGTTACCTAAAGCTGCTATTTGTTGTTTCAGTGTTTCAACGTGTTGACGCAATTTCGTCCTGTATCCTGGGTCAGTGGAGTGTATCTTAGCACGACGCGCGTATGCTGTAGTCCGTTTTTTAACTCTTTTGCTAGGATTTACAGTGTTCAGGTAAGTGTAAATAATACCCAACTCCTTTCTGATTTTATTTATTTTTTGTTGCAGTCTCCTCTCCCATGGTGGTTGGGAGTTTTCAGTATGTGACGTACCTGTTGGATGGAATTTCGTCTTTGTGTGTATTTTGCATATAGCCCTAGCCGCACAATAAACTATGTGAGTGATTTCGACTAGATTATCAGCATTTGCAAGAATGTCTTTCAGGTAAGTATTGATTTCTGCAACATCTTTTTTGATTAGCCCATTTAGTTGTAGCTTTTGTATGCTGGGACGTACATCAAACTTCATACCTCTATACTTGAGATCCATTTCCTGATATGTAGATCTTATTCTTTCGTCGGCAGTTTCTTGTATGTCGTTACCTATTGTGTAGGTTTGGGTTGGATTTTCAACGTTATGTTCATCACTGTCTTCTGACACTTCTTCTGTTTCCATGTTTTGCATTGGTTCTTCTGCGTGTTCGTTTTCATCTTCTACACGATTGTGTGTTTGCCGCAGTACCGATGCTTTTATTGTGTTAAGTCCATTATTATTATTATTATTATTATTTTAATTTTTCTTTTCTTCCTCAGGTTTTCCTGGTTTACTTAGCCGAGAGTACACCGTACCCCTTGGGCTTTCTTTTCCTTTCAGTCCTGTGGCGTTATACTTAACACTTTGCGTAATATGTGCGCTGTTCCTAACAAAACACTTTTTTGTAAACTTTGTGTGTATTGTGTTCCTGGTATCTTTTTAATGTAATTATTAAATTTTGTGGATATCGTTCCCAATGCCCCAATTATAACAGGTATAATTGTTGTTTTGCATTGCCACATCCGTTCAATTTCAATGGCGAGATCCCTGTATTTTAGCAATTTTTCTGCTTCTTTGTCATGAATTCTCCGATCTCCTGGCACTGCTACATCTATTATGTAGCAGGTTTTTTCTTTTTTATTTTTGATTACGATGTCTGGTTTGCTAGCACGGATTTCCCTGTCGGTCTGAATTTGTTGATTCCACATTAGCACAATGTCATCTTTTTCTGTAATTTGTGCTGGTTCGTGGTCGTACCATTTTTTGTTAACGTCTATCCCGTAAGCTTTACTTATATTATAATGTAGGCTTCGACATACTTGGTCGTGTCGCTTAATATATTCGTGATGAGCCAATGTACGACATCCCGATATTATATGCTCAGTCGTCTCATCAAATTCTCCACACAGTCTGCACTTACCGTTTGTTTGCTGGTGGAGTATATTTTTTGCATAGTATTTAGTTTTTATGGCCTGGTCTTGTGCCGCAATAATAGTACTTTCCGTCTCTCCTTTTAAGACTCCTTGTGTCAACCAGTTGTAGGTGGTCTCTTTCTGAACTAGTATACTCTCGTTTACGCTTCGTGGATATTGCCCGTGCATGTCTTTGGTGTGCCACGCTATTTTTATTTCATTTGCAATCGCTCTTTTCGTTGCATATTTTCTAGAATTTCTTGAGATAGGCTCGTCGTTGATATCTAGAGCAAGATTAGCATTGAGTACTTCAGCTTTTTTCATAATAGACTTGCTGGCAGGTAGTTGTTGGTCTTGTCGTCTTATTATTTCTTTGTATTTATCTTCGTTCGCTTCTTTAAGATATTCTGCGAGATTGCTTATTGTAGCTTTGTACGCACCTGTGACTTGTATGAGACCCCTGCCTCCTTCCTTTCTTGCTACATAAAGTCGGTTTACATCAGCTCTCGGGTGATGTATTTTATAGCATGTTAAAAGCTTTCGGGTTTTGGTGTCTATATCTTCTAATTCTTTTTTTGTCCATTCCAGTACTCCAAAACTGTAAAGAAGCACAGGTACTGCTAGCGACCCAATTGCCAATAGCTTGTTCTTTCCCGATAATTCAGTTTTCAGGATCATTCTGGCTCTTCGTCTATATTCTGTTATCACCTTTTTTTTCATTGCCTGTTGGTCAAATCCTTCGTGCTCCATTATCCCTAAATATTTATAGGTTTCCCCTTCCTCTAGATCCCTGATAGTTTGGTCTGTTTTCAATGTCAAGTTTTCTTTCCTAGTTGACTTTCCTCGTATAAACGATACCTTGGCGCATTTATCTAACCCAAACTGCATCTTGATGTCTTCACTGAAAGTTGCTATAGTATTGAGGATGTCAGTCAATGTTGTATCGTTTTTGGTGAACACTTTCAGATCATCCATGTACAGAGAGTGGGAAATATCTTGTTGTTCGCCTTTGATTCGGTATCCTTTGTTTATTCTATTGATTTCTTCAGACAAGGGGGCAAGAGCAATACAAAACAGTAATGGTGATAAAGAGTCGCCCTGGAATATTCCACGTTTTATGTTCACTATGCCTGCATTTATGATGTTCTGTTTGTAATTCATTTGCAGGTTGGTTTTCCAATTTTTCATATTTTCTGATATAAAATTTAGTAGATGATCATCAACCCCTACCATTTTCAGTGACTTTTCTATCCAGCTGTGGGGCACGCTATCGAACGCCTTTCTATAATCGATATACGCGATACTCAGGTTTTTTTTGTGTCGTTTGCAGTCTTCCATTATTATTTTAGTCAATAACAGCTGATCCTTGCAACCTTTTGTTCCTGACATACAGCCTTTTTGTTCTACTGGCATTAGTTTATGTGTCTTAAGATGGCTTGATAGTTTGCCTGCTATAATGCTAGTTAAGTTTTTGTATGTTGTGGAGAGGCAAGTGATCGGCCGGTAATTTTTTGTTTTTTGGGTGTCTTGTGATTTCGGGATTAAAAACGTAATTCCTGTAGTCATCCATTCGGGAATAATTTCAGGATTACTTATCAGATTGTTATACTGTTTTGCTAAGTAGGGATGACTAACTGTTAATTTTTTTAACCAGAAGTTTGGAATTTGGTCAGGTCCAGTTGTTTTCCAATTAGCTGTGGATTGTAAATGTTCTGTTACTTCCTTTGTACTTATGGGGTCCCATAACATCTTTGGTGTTGCCTCTTTGTCATGCCTTCTTATCCAGTCGGCATCTTTTTCGTGCGACACCTCGGTCTCCCAGAGATCTTTCCAGTATTGCTTTACTTCTTCAGGTTTAGGTGGTTGTGTTGGTGTTTGTTGGGCATTGTTTAACTTTCTGTAGAACTGTTTCCTATTACTTTCAAATAATGTATTGTCTAAGTAATAATTTCTACGTTTCTCATATCTCTTTATTCGTTGAACTTTCGCGCATATTTTTTGTCTGAGTATTTCAATAACTTCTGTTATCTTCTCCTTGCAGTCTATTTCGTATTTTCTATAAACTCTGGTAAGTTTTGCTAAAGAATCTCTTCCTATATTGTTTCTTCGAGCTTCTATTAGTAAAGATAATTCTCTTCTGTAGTTTTGTATCTTATGCTGTATCCTTTCTTTCCAATCTATTTTTGCTTTGTTTCTTGGGTCTCTGGATTTAGGCGGACCCAATATATGATTAGTAACTACTGTTGCTGCTGAATATATTAACACGTTGATTGTAGCGATATCTGCAAGTTGTCGTTGCAGGATCATAGTGCTTGCTGCATTCGCTATATTTAACTGCTGTTTTACTTTCTTGGTTTCCATAATTTTTCTTAGTTTCGGTCTGTTGTACATTGGGAATTCTCTATATTTATACATTTCTATCTCTATTTCTTCTGACATCTTTGTGATTTCTTCGTCATATCGTTCTTCTTGACGTTCTTCTTGAGGTTCATCTTCGTTTGGATTTGGTTGTAAACTTGTTTGTATTTCTGTTCTTTCAAGTGGAGGCTCATTTTCATTTTCTTCTTCTGTTGTACTTCTCTCTATTTCATCTAATTCTATTGGTGTTAACTTATTTGCTCGTATGATATAGTTCTTTTGATTTAAAAGCTTCTTAGCATCAATGTTTGGTCGAGTGTTTGGGTTCCTCTCTCGCCATATGTTGTAAGTGTCTTTGTAATTGCCATGTCTTTCCTTAGTGTAAATATAACACCACATAACCTCCTTTATTTCATTTCTCGTCCAGCTACTTCTTACTACTTTTATTTGACTTCGCTCTTCTTGTGTTGCTGGATTTTCAGTAAGTGCAACAGGGCTCTGCTGTGATTCCGCTGAGGGACCTGCTGCACCATTCTGTTTTCTAGCTCTACTTCTCAACTCTACCATCTTCCCCACCATTCTTCCGTTTTCAATTGTTCTTTTATCCATATCTGTCTTCTACCAGCGCATCGTGCGTAAAGGGGCGGGCCGAAGTAGTTGGGAACGGGTATACCCTCGGAATATATTACTCCTACCCCAGTTCCCTGAGGCCCAACCTTCGTTTTCCCTGTTCCGGTAAACTCGGACGAACAGAGACTCGCCCGGGGCAATGCAGATTCCGACCTCCACATCCAATACGCACTTCCCGATCAAGGCCGGAAGTGGCTGGTTCCAAACTCAACGTTGCAGTTACCACCTCGGCAGAGCAGGCTCACATCAACCCTTTTTGTTCAAACAATTTCAGGTACTCCCAGTGTACTACAACATCAGTTAATCCTCGTCATACTGCTGGTGGATTGCCGCTCCTAACATGGAGAACAGACGCATTCCTGCCACTGGTTCATCCGCCCGTAGCCGTTGACCATGTGGCTTCCTGTTGGTCCGCGGGAGGTATTTTATTTCCCTCCTACCATCCATATCTGGAAGGCATTCCCCTATCCGCCACCTGGGGACGCGCCCGATGGGGGTTACAGGATTCCCCGACGGGTTATTATTATTATTATTATTATTATTATTATTATTATTTTAATTTTTCTTTTCTTCCTCAGGTTTTCCTGGTTTACTTAGCCGAGAGTACACCGTACCCCTTGGGCTTTCTTTTCCTTTCAGTCCTGTGGCGTTATACTTAACACTTTGCGTAATATGTGCGCTGTTCCTAACAAAACACTTTTTTGTAAGCTTTGTGTGTATTGTGTTCCTGGTATCTTTTTAATGTAATTATTAAATTTTGTGGATATCGTTCCCAATGCCCCAATTATAACAGGTATAATTGTTGTTTTGCATTGCCACATCCGTTCAATTTCAATGGCGAGATCCCTGTATTTTAGCAATTTTTCTGCTTCTTTGTCATGAATTCTCCGATCTCCTGGCACTGCTACATCTATTATGTAGCAGGTTTTTTCTTTTTTATTTTTGATTACGATGTCTGGTTTGCTAGCACGGATTTCCCTGTCGGTCTGAATTTGTTGATTCCACATTAGCACAATGTCATCTTTTTCTGTAATTTGTGCTGGTTCGTGGTCGTACCATTTTTTGTTAACGTCTATCCCGTAAGCTTTACTTATATTATAATGTAGGCTTCGACATACTTGGTCGTGTCGCTTAATATATTCGTGATGAGCCAATGTACGACATCCCGATATTATATGCTCAGTCGTCTCATCGAATTCTCCACACAGTCTGCACTTACCGTTTGTTTGCTGGTGGAGTATATTTTTTGCATAGTATTTAGTTTTTATGGCCTGGTCTTGTGCCGCAATAATAGTACTTTCCGTCTCTCCTTTTAAGACTCCTTGTGTCAACCAGTTGTAGGTGGTCTCTTTCTGAACTAGTATACTCTCGTTTACGCTTCGTGGATATTGCCCATGCATGTCTTTGGTGTGCCACGCTATTTTTATTTCATTTGCAATCGCTCTTTTCGTTGCATATTTTTTAGAATTTCTTGAGATAGGCTCGTCGTTGATATCTAGAGCAAGATTAGCATTAAGTTCTTCAGCTTTTTTCATAATAGACTTGCTGGCAGGTAGTTGTTGGTCTTGTCGTCTTATTATTTCTTTGTATTTATCTTCGTTCGCTTCTTTAAGATATTCTGCGAGATTGCTTATTGTAGCTTTGTACGCACCTGTGACTTGTATGAGACCCCTGCCTCCTTCCTTTCTTGCTACATAAAGTCGGTTTACATCAGCTCTCGGGTGATGTATTTTATAACATGTTAAAAGCTTTCGGGTTTTGGTGTCTATATCTTCTAATTCTTTTTTTGTCCATTCCAGTACTCCAAAGCTGTAAAGAAGCACAGGTACTGCTAGCGACCCAATTGCCAATAGCTTGTTCTTTCCCGATAATTGAGTTTTCAGGATCATTCTGGCTCTTCGTCTATATTCTGTTATCACCTTTTTTTTCATTGCCTGTTGGTCAAATCCTTCGTGCTCCATTATCCCTAAATATTTATAGGTTTCCCCTTCCTCTAGATCCCTGATAGTTTGGTTTGTTTTCAATGTCAAGTTTTCTTTCCTAGTTGACTTTCCTCGTATAAACGATACCTTGGCGCATTTTTCTAACCCAAACTGCATCTTGATGTCTTCACTGAAAGTTGCTATAGTATTGAGGATGTCAGTCAATGTTGTATCGTTTTTGGTGAACACTTTCAGATCATCCATGTACAGAGAGTGGGAAATATCTTGTTGTTCGCCTTTGATTCGGTATCCTTTGTTTATTCTATTGATTTCTTCAGACAAGGGGGCAAGAGCAATACAAAACAGTAATGGTGATAAAGAGTCGCCCTGGAATATTCCCCGTTTTATGTTCACTATGCCTGCATTTATGATGTTCTGTTTGTAATTCATTTGCAGGTTGGTTTTCCAATTTTTCATATTTTCTGATATAAAATTTAGTAGATGATCATCAACCCCTACCATTTTCAGTGACTTTTCTATCCAGCTGTGGGGCACGCTATCGAACGCCTTTCTATAATCGATATACGCGATACTCAGGTTTTTTTTGTGTCGTTTGCAGTCTTCCATTATTATTTTAGTCAATAACAGCTGATCCTTGCAACCTTTTGTTCCTGACATACAGCCTTTTTGTTCTACTGGCATTAGTTTATGTGTCTTAAGATGGCTTGATAGTTTGCCTGCTATAATGCTAGTTAAGTTTTTGTATGTTGTGGAGAGGCAAGTGATCGGCCGATAATTTTTTGTTTTTTGGGTGTCTTGTGATTTCGGGATTAAAAACGTAATTCCTGTAGTCATCCATTCGGGAATAATTTCAGGATTACTTATCAGATTGTTATACTGTTTTGCTAAGTAGGGATGACTAACTGTTAATTTTTTTAACCAGAAGTTTGGAATTTGGTCAGATCCAGTTGTTTTCCAATTAGCTGTGGATTGTAAATGTTCTGTTACTTCCTTTGTACTTATGGGCTCCCATAACATCTTTGGTGTTGCCTCTTTGTCATGCCTACTTATCCAGTCGGCATCTTTTTCGTGCGACACCTCGGTCTCCCACAGATCTTTCCAGTATTGCTTTACTTCTTCAGGTTTAGGTGGTTGTGTTGGTGTTTGTTGGGCATTGTTTAACTTTCTGTAGAACTGTTTCCTATTACTTTCAAATAATGTATTGTCTAAGTAATAATTTCTACGTTTCTCATATCTCTTTATTCGTTGAACTTTCGCGCATATTTTTTGTCTGAGTATTTCAATAACTTCTGTTATCTTCTCCTTGCAGTCTATTTCGTATTTTCTATAAACTCTGGTAAGTTTTGCTAAAGAATCTCTTCCTATATTGTTTCTTCGAGCTTCTATTAGTAAAGATAATTCTCTTCTGTAGTTTTGTATCTTATGCTGTATCCTTTCTTTCCAATCTATTTTTGCTTTGTTTCTTGGGTCTCTGGATTTAGGCGGACCCAATATACGATTAGTAACTACTGTTGCTGCTGAATATATTAACACGTTGATTGTAGTGATATCTGCAATTTGTCGCATATTATTATTATTATTATTATTTTTTTTTTTTTGTTTTTTTTTTTTTTTTTTTTTTTTTTTTACCACAGTTAACCTGGTACCCAATATATATATATATGTCGGGTTAGTCACCAAGACATATATTTTCTTAAAATTAATTTATAGATAAAATTGCCCGCTTTCTCTGTTGTTTTGTTTGATCAGTCGGGCGTAGAAGCCAAGACTTTTTCGGTCTTTATTGATTCAGGACTCTTCTTATTATATGGACAGTCCCGAGTATTGCGGCTTTCTGTGCTGGTTGAACTAAACTTGGTGGTAGGTTTAGTTTTACTAAGTTTACAGTAAAATGTTTACTGACTATTCCGTTAGTCGAAATAATAAATGGAATTACCTCCAGTTTATGCAGTTCATACATTGCTCTCATTTCATAGATTAGATCTTGGTATTTGTCTATTTTATCTCTGTATGACCTGCTAATATTATGGTCTAGTGGGACTGCGACATCTATTATAAATGCAGTTTTTTGTGTTTTATTAATTATAGTTATATCTGGCCTGTTATGCGCCAGTGTTCTATCCGTGATTATGTCGGTGTTCCATAGAATCTTGCAGTCCGCATCTTCCTCTACAGATTTAGGTACGTATTTATAGTACGGTAGGTTCTTCTTGTAACAATTTTTTATTTTTACAGAGCGCTTGATGTATAATCTTAGCGATGTTATCATGCCTAGTTAAGTACTCTCTCGAAGCGAGGTAAGTACAAGCTGAGCTTATATGTTGTATTGATTCTGTGCTGCTATTACATAAACGGCATGTTTCACTTGCTATATTTTTTTTCATAATGTGTTTCAGGTATGATCTTGTTGGTACTACCTGATCCTGAATAGCAGTTATCATCGCTTCAGTTTCCATATGAAGGTCTCCTGTTCTTAAATACAGTGTTGAAGAACACGTGTCTGCTTCTTCACCGCTTAGGTCGGCTGGAAACCTACCATGAAGAGCCTTTTCCTTCCATTCCCTCTCAATTGTTTCGAGGGTCAAGCTATCGTGTTCATTTCCCTGTCGGTATTTTAACTGAAGAGGTGAGTATTTCTGTACTTTTTTGTATATACTTGTTACAGATGTTTTGCTTTCAGCCATATATTTATTTAGCTTTTTTGTTTCGTTGTCATGCAGTATTTGTAAATTGAGTAGGCCTCTTCCTCCTATTCTTCTTTGCAAGTATAATCGGTTAACCGATGAATGTATATAATGACCTTTATACTGCGCCATTATGGTTCGTACCTGTCTATCTAGATTTTCCAAATCTGTCTTTGACCACTTAAGTATTCCAAATGTATATGCTAATAGCGGTGTGGCCCAAGAGTTTATGGCAGAAATCTTGACCTTAGCATTTAATTTAGTTCTTAATACTTTGTGTATTCTGGATATGTAAGTATTTATAATACTGTGCTTCATCTCTGTGTGCTGAATATTTAACGTCTGTTGGATTCCTAAGTACTTGTACGTGGTACCCAATTCTAAGCTGTTTATTACAGATCCGTCCATAAGCTTCATATTTTCTGCCATTTGATGCACCTTACCGGCTTTAACATGCAATACTGCACATTTCTCTAATCCGAATTGCATATTAATTGATTTACTAAAAGATTTTATTACTTCCAGCATACTCTGCAGTTTATCAGGAGTTGCTGCATAAACCTTCAAATCATCAATGTAGAAAAGATGAGTAATTGTATTATTAGTTGATTTTTCAACATTAATGCCATATTTTGTGTTTTTCAGCATATAACTTAACGGGTTTATGGACAAGCAAAACCATAGAGGACTTAAACTATCGCCCTGGAATATTCCTCTCTTAATAGGAATCATCGGTGTTGTATATGATGTACCAGCTTCATTGACGACGAGTGCTGTCCTCCAGGATCCCATTAGGTAAGTAAGAGTAGCAACTATCTTAGGATCAACTTTGTACATTTCTAGTATTTTTATCAGCCAGGTGTGTGGCACCGAGTCATAGGCCTTGCGGTAATCCACCCATGCAATCGAAATATTTCTTTTCTTCGATCTAATGTAATTTGTTACTGCTGCATCTACTAAAAGCAATTCTTTGCAGCCTTTACCATATTTCCTACAGCCTCTCTGTTCTGGAGCTAGGATATTATTTGCCTGTATATGTTCGGTAAGCTTTTCTGCAATAATCGAGGTGAGTATTTTATATAAGGTGGATAAACATGTAATGGGCCTGAAATTTTCTGGGCTTTGTATATCCTTAGACTTAGGTACCATATAAGTTCTACCCTCAGTTAAAAACTTAGGTATTTCATTGTGATGGCTTAGAATTCGTTGAAGCTGTATTACTAACACAGGACGTATGTTTTTAAAACTCTTCCACCAATAGTTTTGGATACCATCGGGTCCTGGATTCTTCCAATTATGTAATTTCTTTAAACAATTTGTTACATCATCATTAGTAATGCACATATCAGGCATTTTCTTTATTGCTGATGTTCTCTCTTCTTCACTTCTTACCCAATATGCATCTTCGTCATGGTTTACTTCTTGTGACCATAGTAGGCTCCAAAAACGATTCATGTCTTCAGGTTTTGGTGGTTCAGAATTTAAACTTGGTGAATTCTTGTTTTCCATTTGTCTGTAAAACCTTTTCTGATCGTTTGCAAACTGTTGATTCTGTTTATACCTTTGGATACGATCATTGTATCTTCGTATTCTGCAAGCATACACAGCTAACTTCTGTTTTAATTTTTCTTTAAGTGTCATTAGCTTGTCAAGGTAATCTTGATGTTTAGGTTTAGTTTTGATTGTTTTCGATAGTGTTTTTATCTTCTTTTTAAGTCTGTTGCTTGCTTCTTGAGGTTTTGCTAAGTACGCTTGTAACCACGCTATCTTCTTTCGGGTATCCTCTACTATTTTTGTGAGCCGAGTTTTCCACGGTGGTTCTTCTTTTTTTTCGTGATAGATGGCCTTTTTCTTAACAGTTATATTTAGCATATCACAAACTGTCCTAGCCGCGCAGTAGATGTTATGGTGCATATCTTCTAATGATTTACTACTATTAAATTCATCTGCTAATGTCGCGTCTACTTTCTGGATGCATTCATATGTACATTTATTGTACTTTATTTTCGGCAGCGGCGGTTTACATTTGGGGGGTATGCCTTCATACATTATGTAGTAGGCTAGATATGTTTCCATTATCTCCTCATTCGTTCTTTCCGGTACTATTGCCGGTATTCTAAGCATGCTTGATCTTCTAGATGACCGTCTATCTGGTAGTTCTCCGGCTTCATTGGTATTGTCACTACTTAAATTCAGGTGTAGTCTTGCTTGCTTTTTTAATTCTACAAGTTCTGCTTCAGATAGTACTTTTCTCCTTAAGACAGACCTTACTTGATTAGATAGGATTTCTTTGGAAGCACTTCTATTTGGAAATTGGTTATTCCATAAATTAAGCATTCTAACGGGATAGTTTCTTTTCTCTTGTTCCAATCTCGTAGCAATAAAGTACGCTTTGACTAAATAAATGTTTTCATCCTTGGTCCATCGCGTACGCCCCCTCCTCGATTGCTGGTTAATAACGGGAGCCCCACTCGGAGCATCCAAGCTATTATCGCTGACTGAATTTACTTCAGATGAGGATATGGGCCTTGTGGCTTGTGGGTCCGACCGCAGACGAGTGCCACTCGCTTCACTCTCATTGCCTGCGTGGGGCTGGACATCAGGACGATCCCGAACAGCTGCAACCCCTACATCTGTCACGCCCTGTTTCGCTTGTCTTCTTGTTTTCACAGCGATAATTATAAGACTATTGGCAGGGTTGCTGACCCCACCATAGCACGATTATTATTATTATTATTATTATTATTATTATTATTATTATTATTATTATTATTATTATTATTATTATTATTATTATTATTATTATTATTATTTTCTATATTCACGAGCTATAAGTTCTCGGTGTATATCCAGGACTCGACCAGAGTCCTCAGGAGGTCCTTCATGACAGGACTTTACGTAGGATGTGTGCGGTCCCTAGTAAGGCAATTTTCTGGATTTCAAAAGCATTTGGTTTGCCTGGAATCTGTTCGAGATATTTGTCGAATCCTTTCCTGAGCGTCCCTAGGGCGCCGATGACTATTGGTATTATTCGCGTTTTAGTGGCCCACGATCTTTGTATATCAATTGCTAAGTCCCTGTATTTTGTGATCTTCTCAGCCTCTTTTTTGATTACGTTATTATCATCAGGGATCGTTACATCGATGAGAAGACACATTTTTTCCTTTTTGTTGTGGACTACTATGTCAGGGCGATTTGCCTCTACGGTACGAGCCGTTCTAATACCTTTGTCCCACATGACCACAGTTTCTTCGATGTTGACTACTGGCTTGGGATCGTGCTGGTACCATTTTTCTTCCACCTCAACACCAAGGGCTTTACAAATCGTCCAGTGTATATGAGTTGCCACCTTATTGTGTCGGTCTAGATATTCTTTGGGTGCCATTATTCCACATGCCGAGATAATATGGCTGACAGTTTCCTCAGCTGCTCCACACATTCTGCATTTGCTGTCAACTTCAATTCTAAGAATTTTACGCTGGTGATACCGTGTATTAAGCGCTTGATCTTGGGCAGCCATAATTAAACTTTCTGTTTCTCCCTTCAGACCAGAGCTTTGAAGCCAAGCTAGGCTACCTTCTTTGTCAATTTGATTTTTGCTTAGGTGTCCAAAGAACTGTCCATGTAAAGGTTTATTCTTAACTAGTTCTATTTTTTTCTTTCGTATGCTTTCTCTTAGCTGTTTATTTCCCTTTTTGTTTTCAGGTGTTTCTGTATCCTCTGTGTTGTACTGTGACTTTACGTCCTTGGATATATTGATCAGGGAGTATTTGGCTTTAGTAGTTTCATGCCTGCATACCATTTTTATAAATTTGTCTGTACTATCTTGTATATAGTTACCTAGTCCCACCATTGCAATATTATACGCCGTCTCAAGTTCGACGATTCCGCGTCCTCCATCTCGTCTCTTAATATATAGACGGTCCGCATGTGCTTTAGGATGGTGAATATTATGCATAGTGAGAAACTTGCGGGTTTTCCTGTCCATTGATTTAATTTCATCACGCCTCCAATCGATAATTCCAAAACTATATGTGACCACGCATACTGCTAGACTGTTGATGGCGCTAATCTTGTTCTTAGAGTTCAGCTTTGTCTTTAGTACTTGTCGCAGCCGGCGGAAGAACTCTTTTTTGACCCTATATTTCATCTGCTTATGCTGAATTCCATCATTTTCATCTACGCCTAAATATTTGTATACACCATCTTGTTCCAGGTTCTTAATGGTGGAGCCGTCTTCCAGCAAGGTATTACATGTTTGGACTTGTTTGCCACGTACAAGGGTAGAAGTAGCGCACTTGTCCAATCCGAATTCCATTCTGATGTCATCACTGAATGTTTTAATAATTTGTAGCACTTGCCTGAGTTGTCCTTCATTTTTTCCAAACGTTTTGAGATCATCCATGTAGAAGAGATGACTAACCTTATTAAATTGGTCAATTTCATATCCTAACTTCTGTTTGTTGATCATGTTTGTTAAGGGGATTAGACTAATACAAAATAAAAGCGGCGAGAGCGAATCTCCTTGAAAGATGCCGCGCTTGATGCCGATCTTTCCTGTTTTGGTGACCCCATTTTGATGGTAAAGTTGCATTGAGGTATTCCACTCTTTCATTGATTCTTCTATAAATCGAATAATAGTCGGACTTACCCGATATGTTCTTAGAATTTCCAATATCCAGGAATGTGGGACGCTATCAAAGGCCTTTTTATAGTCGATCCAGGCCATGTATAAGTTTTTCTTTCGCTTCTTGGCATCTTCGACGATCATTTTATTTATAAGGAGTTGATCTTTGCATCCCCTTGCTCCTTTTCTACACCCTTTCTGTTCTTCAGGGAGTATGTTATTATTTAAGAGATGCTGGTAAAGTTTTTCAGATATAAGTGCCGTTAGGATTTTGTACATCGTCGGCAAGCAGGTGATCGGCCTGTAATTCTTCGGATTCTTTGTATCATTCCCTTTATGTAGCAGAAACGTAGATCCGGTGGTGAGCCATTTAGGCATTATATTGGGGTTTTTTATTACCTCTTCTATTGCTCTTACCATGTCTTTATGTAGGGCTTGTGGGGGCTGAAGTTTGTCTGGACCGGGCGATTTCCAGTTGTGTGTTCGTTTTATAACTTTAGTCACTTCATCGATAGTGAGCACATCCCATTCCTGTAGTGTGACATTTTTAAACTTATTTTTCTCGTCTTTGATCCACGTCGCGTCCTGATTATGGTGAACTTCATTTTCCAGTATTCCGCCCCAAAATGCTACTATATTTTGCTGTGAGGGTGGCTCGGTAATTGTTTCCTGTTGTTGATTAAGGGATCTGTAGAATTTCTTGGTGTCGTTTTTGAACATATTGTTTTGTATGTACTGTTGGTGACGTTCTTCGTATCTTCTTACCTTGAGTGACCTAGCTTGAAGCCTCATCTTTATATCTTGTGTTAGTTCGTCGATGTCAAGATTATTGTATGTCTTTTTTTCTTTTCGCAGTAGCCAGTTAATTCGTGAATGAACTTGGTGGGTTACAACTCCTTTCTGCAATTCACTGAGGAAAGATAGACTCTTTCGATCTTGTTCGATTTTACTCTGTAGTCTTTGTTTCCATGGCGGCTCTCTTCTGGTAGCTTTCTTAGGCTGATCTTTCATCTCACCGGCGATTACTGAAGCCGCTGCATACATTAACATATTTATGTCCGTAATGTTTAGAGAACGTTCTTTTGCGATTTGCGTGAGTGCCTTGTTCGCTAGCTGTATTTCTTTGTTGACTGATCTACTTCGTAAAACTCGCTTGAGTCTTTTCCTCTCTAGGATATTAATACTCTCTATTTCATTTAACTTAGATCTAATTTTGAGCACCATTGTCTTCAATAAGTCTTCTTCTTCTGTACATGTTTCATTGCTACATTGCCTGTCAATATTAACTTATCAACGCTATTTTCTTGACCAGACGCTATATTTTTTTGTTGATGTAGTTGTTCTTCTGGTAGTTCTGGGTGTTCATCTGGCGGTTTCGTAATATGTCTATGTACGTCGTTCTTTATTTGTTGGAGTTCACTATCAGTTAGCCATTTCCTTTTCTCTATCATATTTCTTTGATTGTTGAGTTTTACTGGGTTCATGTCTGCGTAAATGTTTGGATTTCGATTGCGCCATATAAGATATGTGCCTTTAGTTTTTGGTGCTTCTTGGTGGGTCTCGATGGAGTAATAGTAAGACCACATCACATCCTTATACTGATCAACAGTCCACTGCTCTCTCACCTTGCGGGATAACTTGTTTGTAGTGACTGTTTCTGCTGTTTGGCTTGGTGGGTCAGCTCCGACAGTATCATTTAGAACCTGTTCTGACTGATGGCCATTTTGCCCTGCTCGATCAGTATTTAGGCGCAGCTCATTAGGTGGTGATTGGCCGCGCTTTATGCGTACATTTCTAGTCGCTAACCTTTTTTGAGGTGCAACATCTGTAACAAATGCCAAGTTGCCCTCCCCAGAATCCTTAGGGCAGACTGCCGAAGCAGTGCAAGATTGTGAGACATTGTCTCTACCTGCCTGGGGTATTACTTCCGTATGTTTTCCTGACATCATTTTAATTGAATAACTGTACCATTGCCCTGTTAGCCGTGTATTATTATTATTATTATTATTATTATTATTATTATTATTATTATTATTATTATTACTATTATTATTATTATTATTATTATTATTCTCTCATATGCATAGCTTCGAAGATTTTAGCTAGTACTGTTGAAGATCCGGATTGCAACAAGCATTCTAGGGATTCTTACACTTGATTATTTAGTACCTAGGAATTTTCTAATGATGTGGGCTGTTCCTAGTATGGCTGTTTTCTGTAACTCATCGATGTTAATATTACCAGGAATCTTGCTTATATGTTCTTCATGTCGCTTAGTTGTTGTACCTAAAGCACCTATTATGACAGGAACTACTGTTGCTTTTGTTTTCCACATGCGACTAATCTCTATCTCTAAGTCCTTATATTTACTTAGTTTTTCAGCTTCTTTTACGGCTATATTAAGATCGTCTGGAATAGCTACTTCTATCAAGAGGCATCTTTTGTTGTTTTTGTCGTAGTAAACTATATCGGGCCTAATTGCATTTATAGTTCGGTCTGTGTATATAGGATGGTCCCACATGACCACGATGTTGTTATTCTCAACGACTTTTTTTGGTTGGTGTTCGTACCATTTCTCAGTTGTTTCGACGTTTATTTGGTTAAGTAGCTTCCAGTGTATGTATGTCGCCACACGATTATGCCTGTTGAGGTATTCTTTTCCAGCTAAGATAGAACAGCCGGAAATAATATGGCTGATATATTCATCACATTGGTGACATAATCTGCATTTAGGGTCTACATTTTGATTGAGTATCTTCTTCTGGTAGTATTTTGTATTCAATGCTTGATCTTGCGCAGCAACTATCAAGCTCTCGGTTTCACCTTTTAATCCAGCTTTTTTCAACCAACTGAATGTTCTCTCTTTACTTATAAATGGTTTGTTGTGTACGTTAGTGGCGAATTGCCCATGCAGTGGTTTCTCCATATATTTTTGAATTTTTTCTTTCATCATTATTTCTTTAATTTCTTCTTTTTTATTTGTTTTGTATTCGTTGCTTATCTTATTGTACGTTTTGGTAATGGAATACTTATTCTTGCTGTTTTCGTGTTGTTCGACCTGGGCGATGTACTTATCTTTCTTCTGGTTTATGTAGGTACCAAGTTGTACTATTGTTGACTTGTAGGCCGATATGACCTGGATTAGTCCTCTGCCACCTTCTTTCCTTGGCATATATAAGCGCTCGACATCTGCTTTTGGGTGATGCATTCCGTGGATTGTAAGACGTTTGCGCGTTTTTATATCTATTTTTTCAAGTGCTTTTTCTGTCCACTCTACTATACCGAAGCTATATTGCAGTACTGGTATGGCAATGCTATTTATTGCCTGTATTTTGTTCTTAGAGTTCAATTCGCTCTTTAGTACCATCCTCACTCTTCGAAGGTATTCTTTAGTTAGTTTTTCTCTCATCTTTCCATGTTTTACTTCATTACATTCTTCAACACCTAGATACTTATAAAGCTCGTTATGTTCGAGTTCTCTGATTACTGTTGTGTCGTTGATGTTGACATTCTCTTTCTTTACAGTTTTACCTCGTTTAATACTGACTTTGGCGCATTTGTCTAGACCAAATTCCATTTGTATATCACTGCTGAATTCATAAACGATGTTCAGCGCTTGTTGTAGCTGGTAGTCATCTTTCCTGTACAGTTTCAGATCGTCCATGTACAGCAAGTGATTTATTGTTTCTTTTGGTGTTATTTTATATCCGATTTGTTCTCTATTAAGCAGCTGACTTAAAGGTGTTATTGCTAGACAAAACAGAAGTGGAGACAATGAATCGCCCTGGAAAATACCACGTCATATGTTGATGTTATTGGTAGCGATGCTGCCATCTTTATAGTACAAGTGCATTTGTGTTCGCCATTGTTTCATAGATTTAGATATAAATTCAACGACGTTATGGTTTATTTTGTACGTGTTTAATATTTCCATTATCCATGAATGTGGTACGCTGTCGAATGCTTTACTATAGTCGATCCATGCCATACGGATACTATGTTTTTGGCTCTTTACTTTTTCTGTGATCATCTTATCTAAAAGGAGCTGGTCTTTACAACCTTGAGTTGATCTTCTACATCCTTTCTGCTCTACTGGAAGAATATTATGTTGTATTAAATGTTTGTATATGTTGTCAGCCAGCACTGATGTTATTATTTTATACATAGTTGGTAGGCATGTAATAGGTCTGTAGTTTTTGGCTTCCTTGGGGTCTTTTCCTTTGTATAACAAATATGTTGTACCTTCTGTTAGCCAATCGGGAGTGTTACATGGGTTTCTGATGATATCATTGTAAGCATCTGCTAAGCTCTGATGTACTGCAGTTAGCTTTTTGCTCCAGTAGTTTTGAACTTTATCTGGCCCTGACGCTTTCCAATTATGTGTTTTGTTGATTCTCATAGTCAGCTCTTTAGTCCCTATACTTGACCAGTCCTGTTCTGGTATCTGACTGTTGATTTGTTTGATTTCCTTTATCCATGCAGCATCGTTATTATGCTTTTTTGGTCTTCAAGAATGGACCGCCAAAATTTGTCTAGCTCTTCACTATCGGGAGCCTCGGATACTTGTTTGATATTACTATTTAGTTGCCTATATAGCTTTTTTGTGTCCTCAGTAAAGAGTTTGTTTTGTTCATATTGCTGTTTTCTCTTTTTGTATCGCGCCAATCTCTGGGCTTTGGCTTGTAGTTTCATTTTATTCTCTTGTTCGGCTATGGCTATCACGTCTGTTGTTATTGTGTCGCTTTTAATAATTTGTTTGAGTTTATTGCGTGTTTTACTTGATATTTTGTCTCTTTTTGTTTTATACTCACTGATTATAGACAACTTGTATCTATACGAGTCGATTTGTCGATTTATTCGTCGACTCCATGCCGGTTCACCTTTATTTTGCTTTTTTGTAGATATTTTGCGTTCTCCAGCTATTATGCTTGCAGTTGCGTACACTATATGATTTATATCGGTTATATCATGTTTTTCATCTTGTAAGATCTTCCTGATCACTTCATTTGCAGTCTTTATTTGTTGGTTTGCTTCCTTACTATACTTAATCTTGTTTATTTGACTTCGTTCGTTGATCGGAATGCATTTCACTTCAGCTATTTTCTGTTTTAATTTTTGTTCTAAATCTAGTGCTAGTTCATTCGCTGCTGGTTGTTCTGGTGTAGAAGTCGTAGTAAGATTCGTATTTGATTTTTGTGATAGTGACGGTGGTTCACGTTCATAGCTGTCAGGTTCGTTTACTAAAGTGACGTTTTTGTCAGCAGAGATAGTGTCGTCGTTAAGGACACTTTGTATTCTGAGCTTTATATTTTCTAATTCATTTTTGGTTAATTTATTTTTCATTATATAATTACGTTGGTTATTGAGTCTGACCGCGTCTATATCTGTATGGATGTTCGGATTATTTTCCCTCCATATTTGGTACGTTCCTGCCATCATACCTCTCGGATGCTTGTTTAGTATTGCCTGATAATATGCTTCAATGATGCTGATGTATTCTTCTTTTGTCCACTTGCTTCTTTGTTTGGTTGTATTGTCATTTGTTGATTGAGTGGAAATTTCTGATGTTATAAGTTCAATTGGGCCGATTTGAGATAGCTCGGCTCGGTTACCATTTGAACTATTGATTTTGTTATCAGCTTCCTCAGGGGGTCTGGGTTGTTGGCTCGATCCTCCTGTAGTTTCGTTAGCCTGTTTCGTTTGCCTAAGTCGTCGTCGTATAGTTCTATCCTCCCTCCGGAGATTCTTGGCACCCTGTGACCACTTAAGGTCTGCCGGAGACTCAGGGCCATTATTATTTTCTGTACTTTCCATATTAATTAAATTCTCGGGTAAAATACCCGGTAGTTTTAAAGTTGACTGGGGTTGCTGGCTGTACCCAAAGTGGAGTGCCGCTCCTAACATGGAGACAGACGCATTATTATTATTATTATTATTATTATTATTATTATTATTATTATTATTATTATTATTATTATTTTTTTTTTTTTTAAGTTTTAGCGGCATCAACAGCTGAGGTTATTAGCCGCTTTACGAGTTTTGTTTATGACACGAATGATCCTGTGACTCTTATAATCTCATATACTGACATTATATGTAGTAAAGATATATAGAAATAAAATATGGATTTAATAAAATTCACATACATAGACGAACAGTGTGGAGATGAACATGAAGCTTAGGGATAAAAAAATGGACTACGGACAGTACGAAACAAATTCTCGATAAAATGATTGTATATATAAAATTGTAAATAAATAAAATTGTAAATAAGTAAAATTGTAAATAAATAAAATTGTAAATAATATGTAAAATATATGTAAATACTTTGCGTATAATGTGTGCTGTTTGCAAGACGGTTGTTTTCTGTATGTCTGATACATATTGAACCCCGGGCAACTCGTTGAGGTTTTTTTCTAAACTAGTTGATACCGTGCCCAGTGCTCCGATTATAATTGGTACTACTTTTGTCTTTACACCCCACATTCTCTGTATTTCAATGCTGAGGTCTTTGTATTTCAGCCGTTTTTCCGCTTCTTTTCGAATTGTGTTTCTGTCCTTTGGGATTGCCACATCTATTATTAGGCAGGTCTTGTTGGTTAAGTCTATCACAATTATATCCGGTTTGTTGGCAGTAATAGTTCGGTCAGTATGTATTTGCTGGTTCCATATGATTGTGACTTCCTTATTTGTTTCAACTGATTTTGGTTGATGGTTGTACCAAAATTTTTCCCTTTCCATCCCCATTGCTTTTCCTATATGATAGTGGAGGTAGGAACAAACTTTGTCGTGTCGCATTATATATTCATGTTTAGCCAGTATAGGGCATCCTGATACTAAATGTTCAATGGTTTCTGGTTGTTCTTGACAGAGTCTGCATCGATCGTCATTGGTTGTTTTAAGGATACTTTTCTGATAATATCTTGTGTTCAAAGCTCCTTCTTGCGCCGCTGTTAGTAAGCTTTCTGTTTCACCTTTTATATTGCCCATTCTCAGCCAGTTATAACTTTGAATTTTATTTATTAGTGGCTCTTCCAGCTGACTATCAAACTGGCCGTGCATCACTTTTTCTCTCCAGGTTGTTCTAATTTTCTTTGCCATGTTGTCTTTTATTCGGGTTTTTGTTGGTACTTCAACCTCTTGGATCCCGATACTTTCCTTATATTTTTTCATTTTTTTTAGCAAAGACTTCTCGTTCTTGGTTAAATCATGTGCTTTAATTATTCTTAGTTGATGGTCTGTCTGGTTATTCTCAATGTATTGTCCTAAGTTAATTATTTCTGTCTTATAGCTTCCTTCCACTAATCTCAAAACTAATAACAACACATTGTGAACAAAACAACATAATTCATGAGGAACAAAAGGGCTGTCGCAACGGAAGTTTAGGATGCAAAGAACAATTAATAATAGATGCTGTAGTCACAGAACAAGCAATTAAGAAGAATCGAAACCTGTATACAACTTACATCGACTATAAAAAGGCATATGATAAAATACCACACAGCTGGCTAATCCAAGCACTAAATATCTATAAAGTCGATCAATGCTTAATAAAATGCCTAACAGTACTAATGAGAAATTGGAAAACCACCCTCCAAATGAAAACAAAGACTGGAATGATGAAATCTAAGGCCATAAAAATCTGCTGTGGAATTTATCAAGGCGATTCACTAAGTCCACTATGGTTTGTTTTAGCGATGAACCCGTTGTCCACACTACTAAAGAGGTCCAGCTATGGTTTCACAATCAAACCAAAAGACAATGACACCCATAAAATTAACCATCTTCTATATGTTGATGATCTTAAATTGTACGCCAGCACAGCAAGTAATTTAAACAACTTACTAAAAATCGTTGAACAATTTACGAAAGACATCAAAATGAAATTCGGCATTGAAAAATGCAAAAAACAAACAATCATACGTGGGAAGTACAAACTCGATATACCTTATCAAACTGAGGACAACGAACTTATCCAACCTATGAAACAAAATGAAGAGTACAAGTATTTAGGAATAACCCAAACAACGAGAATAAATCATACAACAACAAAAACAGCAATAAGAAAAGAATTCAAAGCCAGGCTCGAATTAGTAATGAAAACTGGACTAAACGCAAAAAACCTAGTCAAAGCCATCAATATTTACGCCATTCCCATACTTTCGTATACGTTCGGTATTATTAAATGGTCCAACACAGATCTCAATGGCTTAGATACGATAGTCAGAACTACATTAACCAAACATAGATACCACCACCCCAAATCCGCCATACAAAGAATAAATCTCCCCAGAGATAAGGGCGGTCGAGGCATAATCAACATCACAAACCTCCATAATAAACAAATAAAATCAATCAGAAGGTTCTTCAATACAAAATCTACCGTATCACAACTCCACCAATCCATTAAACTCAGTGACCACAATTATACCCCTCTAGATTTAGCAGAAGATAACGAAGAATACAACATGCATTCAATACCGCAACAAATTGAAGTATGGCAGGGAAAAAGCTTACACGGGAAATATCCATCACTATTACAACAAGAGCATATCCACACCCAAAAATCACTCAAGTGGCTTATCTCAGGAACGCTATTCCCCGAAACAGAAGGATTCGTAATAGCGCTCCAAGATCAAGTGATTCCCACAAAAAACTATTTAAAATATGTTGTTAAAGACAATAGTGTAGGAGATGACAAGTGCAGAAGATGCAAACAACTACCTGAAACAACGGATCACATTCTCAACGGCTGCACAACACTTACACAAACCCGATATAAATACAGACATGACGCACTAGGGAAGATTATACATCAAAATCTACAAAAGAAATACGGCCTAAATGATTGTAAAATACCTTATTATAAATACGTCCCAAACACCATAGTGGAAGACCAACGTATAAAATTATATTGGGACAGATCCATACTCACCGATACCCCAATACTCAATAATCGCCCTGACACAATTTTAATAAATAAAATAGATGAAACAGCCTTCATTATAGACTACGCTGTTCCGCTAACAAATAACATCGAAAAGACCATCCAGGAGAAACAAAGTAAATACCGAGACATCGCTATATACATCAAAAATACATACCAACTAAACACAGTTAAGATAATACCCATAGTAATATCGTCAATAGGTATAATTCCAAAGCAGACAATAGAATCTATTCAAATTACCAGCGTATGTCATTGACATAGCACAAAAAGCGGTACTATTAGCTAGCACGTCGATCGTACGAGAAATGTTCGGGATACAATAGAAATAACAAAAAGTGCTCAATAGACTACACCTGTATTGCTTGAGTCTAGACTAAAAAAAAAAAAATAATAATAATAATAATAATAATAATAATAATAATAATAATGTCTGGCCAGGTATTAGCACCTGCTACCGTAAGACTCGCTCAGACTTGGTAGACGGTACAGCCAGCGACCTTAGTCCTTTTGTTCCCGTTTATCTGAGAACCTGTCCCGCACTCTCCCGGGAAAGAAATATAGGGAGGAAAGCACGCCATTCCTTTGGCCAGGCAGCGCAACCAGGAAAGCGTTTTATGCAAGTAATGGTTCGGTGGGGCTCCGCTGTTAAATGTCGTGTTTGATATGTTTAGGTCGTTTCTGGAAATCCACCCCACAAGCTGGTAGTAGCTATAAAATGCAAAACCCTTAACAACTATGGAGAGAAATACAAATAATAGAAATATACCCGGACGGATGTATGATGACGACAATAGGCGAGATAATGGAAATGAGAATATTGCAGCACGTGCTTTAGAGGAAGATGATACCACTACCACTGCTGCAACTAATCCCCGACAACGCATGAGGTGGACCGATGAATTGAACTATAGTGTCATGCGTTGTTATTTCAAAGCAACTGATATAGAAACTGATTTCACCCTTTATAGAAGAAAGATGCATGAATTACTGATGATGAAAATTACTTCCAAATGCTATAATAGAACAAATAAGAGCAGAAGTTAGAGAAGAGGTAGAAACCACAAGAGAAAATGAAAATATAGTAGAAGTAGAAGACGAAAACAGAGATATCGAAAACACTACTGAAAACACCCAGGCTTTTGACAATGACATAGGTGAAATACATACAAACTCCACTGAAGACGAAAGGAAGAAAAAGCTGATAAATAAATTGGAGAGTGTGATGGCTTTATCTTTATCTCAAGGAACTGACCCAACAAAACGACCACCTATTCCGAAACAAAGTACAACATATAGACTCTGTGCTATAGTGCGACTAATTAATAGCATATTACCACATTTTATAGCGAACATCGACAACTTTAATGATTTACACACTTTAATATACTGCTCAGCATTGACCGCAACTGAAGAGAATGGTGTTAAAGTGAATAAACAGCTCGAAAAAAAGAACGATGGAGATTTTAACAATTGGAGAACACGCATAGAAAGAAAAATTGGGAAATTAAGAGAAGACATAAACCGATTGACCGCATACAAACAAGGGAGTAGATCGGACAGACTATTAAGAAAAGTGGATAAGATCAAGGAAACATATAAGGTACATACTATACACGAAGAGAATAATGCAACTATCGATGAATATTTGGACACACTAAAACAAAGGATCACCGTTCTTTCCATGAAACTACAAAGGTATAAAGATAGTGGACAGAGAAGAAGCGAAAATAAAATGTTCCTGGAAAAAGAAGGTAGATTCTACAGATATTTGGAAACAAAGAACAAAAACCCCACAACAAACATACCATCTAAACAGGAACTAGAAGAATTCTGGAGGAATATTTGGTCAAGTGAAGAGGAATATAACCATAAAGCGTCATGGGTAACTGAGGAGAAGGACAGAAGCCAAGAAATAACAGCCATGGAATACTCCGGAATAACAAAGAAAGAACTAGTAGGCGTAATACAGGGAACCCATAGCTGGAAGGCTCCAGGATGTGACTCTGTGCACAACTTCTGGATAAAACAGTTAACTAACACGCATGATGCCCTGACGAAATATTTAAATGACTTTATTACATATCCAGACACAATGCCCATATTCCTTACCCAAGGTAGAACGTATCTGCTACCCAAGAACGAAGAAACTCAAAACCCAGCAAACTACCGACAGATAACATGTCTTCCAACTATATACAAAATATTAACAGCATGCCTAAGTCAGAGTATATATAAGCATTGCGAAAACAACAGCATTTTAACGGAAGAACAAAAGAGATGTCGCAAGAAATCACAAGGATGTAAAGAGCAGCTGGTCGTAGACCAGGTAGTAATGACCCAAGCCTACAAGAAAAAACGTAACATGTATACCGCCTACATTGATTACCAAAAGGCGTTTGATTCCGTCCCGCATAGATGGCTGCTGGAAACTCTCAAAATTTATAAAATCAATCCAGCCATTATAATCTTTTTAGAAAATACCATGCAACACTGGAAAACCGTGCTCAACCTACATACAGGAAATGAAAATATCAGTACTGAACTCATACAAATTAAGAGAGGTATATACCAAGGAGACTCTTTAAGCCCTCTTTGGTTTTGCCTTTCTCTGAATCCACTATCAAAAATGCTAAATAAGTGTAGGGGGTACAACATTGTGAAAATTCAAAGCAAGAACGTTAATATAACACACTTGATGTATGTAGACGACATCAAAATATACAGTAGTACATCACAGCAGTTGAAGCAAATGCTGAAAATCATTGAAACGTTTAACGAAGACATACGTATGAAATTTGGAATAAGCAAATGCAAAACACAAAGCATTTATAGAGGCAAAAGAGAAGTGGTTGATTATAAAACAGTAAACGGGGAAACTATAACAGGCATGCAGAATGACGATATGTATAAATACTTAGGCATGAAACAGTCACATCTAATACAAACAACTCAAATGAAAGAAGAAATACTGTCAGAATACCTGCACCGAGTGAAAAAGCTAACAAAAACAAAGCTGTATGGGAAGAACATAATAAAAGCAATAAATACATACGCCGTGCCTATTCTAACGTACTCTTTTGGGGTATTACAATGGAGTGACACAGACATCCAAAATGTCCAAAGAAAAACACGAAAACTGTTAACGTTCGCCAGATTTCACCATCCTAAGTCGGCCGTAGAGAGACTTACTTTACCACGTACCGATGGCGGGAGAGGATTAATTGATATCAGCAACCTATTAAATAGGCAAAAAACACTTTTAAGGAATTATTTTCTAGAAACACAAAACTCCTCTATGCTACATCAAGCAGTAGTGGCGGTAGATGACAATTATTCCCCACTCAATCTAGCTGGCGAGGTAAGTTTCCCACAGACTACAGACGAAGAAAAACATAGGCAATGGAATGAAAAAGCCTTACACGGAAAGCACGCCTATGAATTGAATCAACCCCATATTGATAGAAGGGCCTCCAACGCATGGCTCATACATGCTAGATTGTTTCCCGAAACCGAAGGTTTTATGTGTGCCATACAGGATCAGGTAATAAACACAAAAAACTATAAAAAATATATTATCAAAGATGGCACACAAAATGATCTGTGCAGGCGGTGCAATAAGGTAACAGAAAACATCCAGCACATTATATCGGGATGTCAGGCCATAACAAAAGAGGACTACCTGACCAGACACGACAATGTAGCTAAAATACTACACCAAAAGTTGACACAAAAATACTCATTTACACAAGACAATGTACCTTATTACAAATACAACCCAGTAAAGGTGCTAGAAGATCAAAACACCCGCATATATTGGGACAGGGGAATAATAACGGACCATACAGTGTCACACAATAGGCCGGATATTACCCTAGTTAATAAGGAACAGAAAACCACTTACCTCATAGACGTAACTATACCGAATACCGGAAATCTTCAAAATGCGCATGCTGAAAAACTAAGAAAATATGCTGAATTAGTTATAGAAATCAAAAGATTATGGAAAATGGAATATGTGTACGTAATACCTGTGGTAATATCAGCAACTGGTGTTATACCTAAGACTCTTCACGAATCCCTTCGTAAGTTGGATCTACCACCGCAGATATATATTGCAATGCAAAAATCAGTTATTTTAAGTACCTGCAACATGGTCAGAAAATTCTTAGGTGAAAGTTAGATTATTTAAAGAGAAATTTACAATACCTGCAATAGATATACATTTAATTCACCTTGGTCGTATGACCCGTGATTAAAAGAAATACTTACCGTGCCTTAAAAAGCGCGAGATACTGCAATAATAATAATAATAATAATAATAATAATAATAAAAAAGCCTTTGACTCAGTACCACACAGCTGGCTTTTTAAGGTCTTAGAAATATATAAAATACATCCGGCAATAAGAAACTTTCTAGCCACCGTTATGAAAAGTTGGAGAACAAGCATACACCTAAATACAAACAATGAAGTAATTCAAACAGGCACAATAGATATAAAAAGAGGCATCTACCAAGGTGACTCATTAAGTGCATTATGGTTCTGTCTATGCCTCAATCCTCTTTCCAATGCCCGGAATAACACACAGTATGGATTCGACATAAAGCATCGTGGCACGCCCCAGATCAGAATAAACCATATGCTATACATGGATGACATCAAACTATACGCATCCACTAAAACACAGATATCAGGGCTAATAAGGGTTACTGAACAAATTAGCAGAGATACCAACATGGAATTCGGTATCAATAAATGTAGAATCCTATATATCGAGAAGGGTAAATGGAAGGACAAAACACATATAGAAACACTGAATAACGAAATACTAGACAACATGACACAAAACGAGACATATAAATATTTAGGTTTTCAACAAAACACAAAAATTGACCATGCAGAAACAAGGAAACAACTCACAAACAAATACAAAACCGGTCTCCAACAAATCCTAGAAACAAAACTAAACTCTAGAAATATATTTAAAGCAATAAATACATTTGCTATACCAATCTTAACCTATTCATTCGGTGTCATAAAGTGGTCGACGACTGAACTAGAAATACTAAATACTTTAAATAGAACATCTCTCACAGATAGAACAGTAGCTCACAACAGACCCGATATCACATTCATATATAAAAAACACAAACACACATATCTAATCGACATAGCCATTCCAAATGACACCAACATTACACAAAAAGAACAAGAAAAGATACAGAAATATAACGCCTTAGCAATAGAAATAAAGGACATCTGGAAACAAGAAAGAGTAGATACCATTCCTCTAATAATGTCGGTCACTGGAATCACTCCGAAATCATACACACAGAACCTGGAAACACTTGGACTTCCTAATAAAATACACACCACAATAACAGAAAGCAGTCCTCATTAAAACATGCAATACAGTCCGCAAATTTCTAAATAAATAAATATACTTACCTGACCTTGGTCCTCAGGATCCGTCCAGTAAGAATCGCCGTGAAAATAAATTTCACGAGGAAAAAAAAATAATAAAAATAATAATAATAATAATAATAATAATAACCCGCAGGGTGGCTGAAAGCGGGCAGCCATTGGAGAGTAGCGCCCCCACGGGTACCAGCTCAGTACACCTCGTTCCAACACATACCTGCCCGTAAACACAACCATATAAACACACAGTTTTTCTATTTTAACCCAAACATACATACACTACACACACGTACACTGCATACGGGCAGGTCACCAACGCACACTCATTCCTTGTTTGACAGCGTGGGGAACTAGTAGCAGTCTGGGAGTTGGGCTCGCCTGCTGGAGGGTACAGCGGATAAAACTGGGTTCCGGGGTGTGCACTCCCAGGCTGCAAGGTAGTACAGGGGCCCGGGTCGGTCTAGCCAACATAACCTGGCTGCCCTATTAACTTGCGAAAATCTCGCTTATGCCGTAATGCCAGGTGGCGCCTGGACCGGGAACCTTGCGGTATAATGCGGGGGGCTCCGTCGAGGCCACCAGAGTCGGGTTCACAGGAATCCTTTGGCTGTTGCTGGTTCCTTAAACTGTCAAACACTTAATGGATTGGAAAACACACACACTATACTTACACACTTACTTAAACAAAATTAAAATGATGATGATGAGTGATGATAAAACAAACAACGTTTCAAAAGTGCCCCTTGAAGCAACGGAGCTTCCCGGCTCCACCCCCTTTACCCAAATCCCATTCAATTCCCCAATCCCAACCCCTACCAGTTTAGATTTTTCCCCAATTAAAAGTCCTGTTAGGCTCAGTGAGACGGTGGATTCTTCTCCCCGGTTCCTAGTCGTGGAGAAAAAAGAAGGTGACTTTGCTACGACTAGTCCTTTTGTTATCTACGGACTTATAGGTAGAACGAAGATAGTTAAGAGAATACAAAGCATGATATTGATAGAGACTGTATCTAACGCTCAATCGCAGAGATTGTTAGAAGTTTCCCGCTTTGGTGATTATGAGGTTAAAGTGTATCCTCATATGTCACTTAATACATCTAAAGGAGTAGTTTACTGTCGGGATTTCCTAAATTGCACGTTGGAAGAGATAAAAGAGGGTTTAAAACATGAAGGTGTTATAGAAGTTAAACGAATTAAAAGCAGGAGGAATGGAGAACTTGTCGATACTCCTAATCATATCCTTACGTTTAACACACCTAAGTTACCGAGAAGCATTACTGCAGCCTTTTACCATTTAAATGTAAGACCCTATATACCCCTTCCTGTCCGTTGTTATAGGTGTCAGTCGTTTGGTCATGTATCCTCTAGTTGTGATAAATCTGAATTATGTATCTGTGGTAATCCATCACATAGAGGTGAACCTCGTACGCAACCCTTTAGCTGCCCTAACTGTAAAGATAATCATTCTGCGACATCACGGTCATGTCCGGTATTCAAGCAAGAGATGCGAATACAGGAAATTAGAACTGTTCATAGGGTATCATATACGGAAGCAAAACGTGTCTAATTCCTTCATTGTCCCATCCCGATCCTATGCTCAAGTTACCACCCAATTGGAAGCAGATCCTTTACGTACACTAATTCCTGAAATTAGAAGTATTATTAAAAAAGAACTGGCAAAGCTAACTAATGCTCTCTTAGTAAGAAAAACTACTACCACCTCCGAAATCGCCAGCAGTGATGAAGAGAGAAATAATAGTCAAATATCTACTCCTAAAGTAAATTAAACTATAGTAACAGCTTCTACAAGTACAGTAATTGATGCTAACACTGGTGTAAAAGATAAAAGGAAACTTTCACAACTAAGTAATAATACAGAAGATGAACGAATTATCGAATCAAGCCTGGAGTCCATCGAACGGACGATATTAAATAAAGTCAAAAAGAAAAAACGAGGCTGGCCGAAAAGTAAACCCCGTAGAGGTACATCTTAAAATACATTTATCTTACAGTGGAATTGTCGTGGATTTTTTAACAAATTAAGTTCAATTCAATTATTAGTTTCAAAATATAACCCTGACTGCCTCTGCATACAAGAAACTAAATTTAATTACAATCAGAACTACAAACTAAAGAACTATTTTCTACTACGAAAGGATGCTACAGATGGAGAACGCGCTCATAAAGGCGTTGCCATGCTCATACGGGAAACGCAAAAATGGGTTTGTTAAATATATATAATAACATATGGAAAACTGGTATTTTACCAGAATCGTGGAAAGAAGCCACTATAATCCCCATATTGAAGCCAGGAAAAATACCAACAAGCCCATCAAGCTTTAGACCAATCTCTCTTACGAGTTGCATCTGTAAATTAATGGAACGGATGGTTACTAATAGATTATCATGGCTGCTCGAATCTAGAAAATTGTTAAGCAAGTATCAATTCGGATTTCGTAGAGAACACTCTACGACAGATGCGTTAGTGTATATTGAAAATGCTGTTCAAGGAAGTTTTCTTGCAGGTCTTCACCTAACAGCTATTTTTATAGATTTGAAAAGTGCATTTGATACTGCCAGGCACAGTACAATATTAGAACAACTAAATAAGTGGGGAATAAAAGGATACTAAATTCGTAAAGTCGTTCCTTGACAACAGAGTCATTAGAGTCAGAGTTGGCAATGTTTTATCTGAAAATTATAATATTAAAAACGGGACTCCACAAGGTTCCTCGCTAAGTGCCACTCTGTTTCTAATAGCGATACAAGGACTGTTAGAATCCATCGACAAAACTGTTCGATACTGTGCCTACGCAGATGATATCGTAATGTTTACTTTTGGACAATCTTTCAATAATATTGAAGAAATTTTACAAAATGCACTCACCAAGCTATCCTCGGAGGCCACTAATAGAGGTCTTCAAATTTCAACTGAGAAAACGGTCTCGCTACATTTCTGTCGCAAACGAAGCACCTGCCAACAGGAACACAACTTTCAGATGAATTCGGTACCTATTAAAAACGTAGATAATTTTTGTTATTTAGGCCTAATATTTGGCTCTAAACTCACCTGCACACTACACATCAGTAAACTGAAAGCCCGTTGTAATAGTATCTTAAATATACTTAGATGCTAGTCAAACCTAAACTGGGGATCTGATCAACAGACACTGCTGATGCTGTACAAATCTTTGGTTCTATCTCGAATCGATTATGGTTGTGTGGTATATTCCTCTGCCAGACCATCCCGTTTGAGTATTTTAAACACAATACATAACATGGGAATACGCTATATAATGGGGGCCTTTGTAACAAGCCCAGCAGACAGTTTATGCGTAGAATCTGGGTTAGAGCCTTTATGGCTACGCCGTCAAAGGTTACTATTAAACTATCGTGTCACGGCATTATATCGCACGCATAACCATATTCGATCATCCTTAGTCAGCAGCGCTCTATTGGACCTCTATCAAGTACAAGATACGCGTACTAGACCGGCGACCGTTAGATCCATCGTCACTTCTAGGGCATGGGAAATCCCCGAAGCTGGTTTATATTTAAATGCCTACCCTAAAACTTCGCCATGGACCGTACCAGCAATAGATATTCGTTTTGATCTTCGGAAATATAATAAATCCGAAACAGCTGGTAACGTCATTAAAATGAACTTGTTAAATATTCTCGATACATACGGTCAGTGCAACGTATTCTATACCGATGGGTCTAAAACAGAGTCAGGAGCGGGGTGCGCCGTAGTCAACGGCAATAATATATCTACATGGTCACTTCCACCCACTGTAAGTGTTTTTACATGTGAAATATATGCTTTATTGCAAGCGTTAAGTATATGCCGAGAATCAACGTCCGATATTCATGTAATTTGCACAGATTCTTTGTCTTCTCTGTTAGCAATAAGTAACAAATTTAACAACGAAGCTATAGTTCAAGACATACACACCTTACTATCAAAACTAATCAGTGAAGGCAAACAGATAGTGTGGATATGGATACCAAGTCACATTGGCATCTCTGGAAATGAGAAAGCAGATCAAGCTGCAAAATCTGCAGCAGCTCGGATTCAGAATGATGTAAATGTGATTTGCCCAAAAGACGCAAGAACATACATAAAGCAAAAATCAGAACTTCAGTGGCAAGCGGCGTGGAATACAAAGACTACCGCTCTAAAAGATATAAAACCGAGTGTCAAGTTACAACAATCTGAGATTACACTTACACGTATGGAACAAGCAATAATAAGTCGATTAAGAATAGGTCACACCCGATTAACTTCTACCTTTCTATTAACAGAGGGAAGTAGGCCTAATTGTCCTACGTGTATAACTCCACTTACTGTCGAACACATCCTTATCGAATGTAATGAATACACCAACCAGAGAAGAACTTGTGGTTTATCTGATACTCAGAAATTTTGAGCAATAATAAAGAAAGTATTTTAAAGTTACTAAAATATCTACGTTCTACAAAACTAATTTCTAAACTGTTAAACTTATTAGTCTGTGATAAAAACTATTATCTGTGATATTTTATATATTTGAATTATGTTTATTTACTTACAAAACTTATATTAGCCAGTCTTATCTATTTTACCTATTTATATACTTTTTTTATAGTTTTATCAATGTTTTGTATGGTATCCTATTATATATTTTCGTTCGTGCTAATTGTGTCTATTGTTGTAGTACCTAATTTGTTGCTTATATTTATTGTTCGTACCGATTTGTTACTTATTACTGGCCATTTATACCAGTGATATTGTATAGCAAAAGCGACAAATGACCCTGGCAGTCGAGTCGCTTATTTAAAAAAATAATAATATTTATTCTATAATATTTACACAGTATAGAACCTCAAGGAGGGAATTCAACAAGGTTGTTTTTCCATTCCCCCCTTGCATACTTTGAACAAAACAATACATTAGTCGGACCTATTACAAAAAAAAACATAATATAAGTAACTATAAATAATATGACTATCATAAGAAACTAAACATATATTCAATACAGACTGTTTACGATCTGGTGTATCAATGTCAATCTGACGTCAATTGCTTAATCAAAGCTTTTTTTAAATTGCTTAACTGATAACGTTTTTAATGATGGCAGTATACCATTGTAAACTTTCGCGACACTATAACTAAATGATCGTTCAAAAAGTGCGGTATTATGCTTGGGTATACTCAACAGGCCCCTATGTCGCACCTTTATATTGTCTACATCTGTTCTATACCTTATTTTATTGCATAGATAGGGCGGTTGCCGGTTAATTATTATGTTATGGTAGAACGTTGTTATTTGTGTGTAATGTCGTTGTTTCATATCAAGCCAGATCCCGTTGTAGCTAATTTTGAAGATATATGGGCAAATTTAGGAACACCATGAATCAAACGTAAACAAGAATTTTGCACACGTTGTATACGTTGAGATGTTTCAAAATCGAAACAAGGACCGTATACGGGCATGCAATAATTAAATTGCGATAAAACAAGTGATTCACATAGTAAAATCTTTGCTTCTTTACTTAAGTAATCTTTATGCGGATATATAAGTTTTAAATTATAATAAACATGTTGTATATATTTGTTAATTTGTTTTTTGAATCTAAACGTTTTATCAAGAATTAGTCCTAAATTTTTAGCGCTTTCCACTATAGGAATATTAATTTCTCCAATTTTAATGGGAGATAATTGATAATTACTAATCGATTTGCCTAAAAGTAAAGCACAAGACTTAGATGGATTTAAAATTAAAGCGTGTTCTATGGAAAATTCAGCTACAGCTTGTAAATCGTTGTTTAATATATTAGTAGCGTTTTCAATATCATTAGGATTGAATGAATAGTAGATCTGCGTATCATCTGCATACATATGAACATTACAGGTCCCTCGTTCGTTCACCTTCGTTCGCTGTATGAGTACCCACCTTTATTTGCTGATAACCGGTTTACCTTTTCTAAGTGTCTTAGTAGAAATAGGTGGAGACCGTGGAGTGATCCAGACAGGGCCGACCTCAACAACCCCAGCAGTTCCCTGGATTATCTCTTCTCCACTTGTAGTTACCCGGAGCTGTGGAGCATACCACGTAAAAATAACTGGCGCCCGAAAATTACCGCCGATACCGAGATCACAGAAAGCACACAAGCGCCACTACGTAAGCGGACCCCGAACCGCCTTTACAAAAATAACGCTCTTGTAAGATCCAATTGAAATATGCTTCTCTTATTTGCTATTCAATTTATAATCGTGTAGTTCAAATAGAAAAGATTCATTTTGTTGTTTAATACTTATACTTTAAACATGATAAAGTTTATTCCAATAGAGAGTGTAATTTTAGAGTTGTGTGATTTTTTAAATGATTTACTATTACACATTTCTTTAAATACTAGACGCAAATTTTTTTAATTGTTGTTTTCTGCTGGAAACATTAGTATCCTATGCAATACTGCATACTACTGCTATTATTACTTGTACTACACTAACTAATATTTAGATAAATAATCTCTGTATATTGTGGGAACAGTTCAAATTAAGACTGATGTATATAATGATAGTATTAAAACAATTGTATTTGAATTTCTCTTAGGAAATGTTTCTTAACTTTTTTTTATACTTATGTACTACTTTTTGTTTGTGTTATTGTTATCTTACTGTTATTGTGTCAATGAATTTGTTGAGTTAAAATAAACTATTATTATTATGATTGTTATTATTATAAACGTTTTGAAGAATGGTAATGATTATGTAAAAATATATTCAAATCAAAAACCCCGCCTTTAAATAAGAACATAACCTAACTTTATAGATATCTATAATTTCTGTAATAACATTGCTGTTTTAATACTGTAGCCGTACCAGAGATGTCGCTTCCAATGATTGAAATTTAATATTAAGAAATACATATACAGAAAGTTACCCATTCATAAACTATATACCAATAATCTTTGGGTTAGTACGGTTAGTATACTCGCTACAAAAATGTCTATTGTTCATCCACCGCATTTACCTACATTTTTGATAATTAATACTAATTAGTGAACGATCAAAATAACTATACTAAACGAAAGCTAAATGATTTATCTTCGTAAGTACAAATAATTAGAAAAAGTTTCATTATTTTCTTCATAGATATTCTCAAATATACTTAATAAGGACTTAGCTTTATTAAATTCTGCTAACAAACCTATCATTGAATTATCTCTAACATATTTCAATTTCATTGAATTCTCATCATTTTGAAATCATTGATATACATCCTTAATATTTATGTGTTTATATTGGAAGGTTAGAAACATTTCAGTTCGTTTGTTTTTCTTTCTAACCAATCGTTTTATTAATGTTACAAAACATTACCATCTCAACATGTACCTCAGAAGTGCTACAATACTTACACATTACACTTATTGTTTTTTATTTGTTAAGTATGCCAAATCTTTGTAATATAAGTACATGTTTTTTCAGGTAGGAGTTGAAAGTGCTTTAAATAAATCCATATGTTATGTCGTAACTCTCCAATCCTAATGTCTGTTCAAGTATTTATAAGAAGAAAGCAAGAAGAAATTTATTTAATCACATCAAATATCATCATCACGTCTTTTAGTGGTCAAAAGATATTTCATCGCACTCAGGAAGGAAGATTATGTGTTAAGTTTATTTGTACTCAACAATAATTTTAACGAAGTTAAAGGTAAAACAAGTTGTAGCAGTAACATCATACATGAAACTGGTTCAAACAGTTTTAAACTGCAGTGGCCGCATGCATATATTTAAACCAGTGACTTGCACCCTAACATTTTGTTTTTGACATTATTGACAGTTGTTTGTTTGTAATAATAACAATAATTTGTGATGTAATATAACATTAAGGAGAATGGTATCAAACATTTTTTATCATTTCTGTCTCTTATCTATTGCATAAGCAATTGAAGATGATTATCTAAATATCTAAATAAAGTAATTATCTATCCTATTATGTCAAAATTATAGTTCGAATGCCCATTATTTTGTAACAAGATTAATTACATATTACACACTTGCAGAAAAGTTTTGTTGATTTCTGTACAACGTAGGCTACGTTTTACATTTGCGGTTTTTGAATAAACCACGCCTATACAACAGTGGTTTAAAATGCTTCATTCTAGTGACTTTTTCAAATGATATCGCACTTGGTCAACTGGGTTTAAATACTTGCATAAATATGATTCATCGCTAGAAAGCACCTCATTTGAATATAAGATACTTATGTGGCTATAAATGCTCATGAAAAGGACAACATATGTTCACTCATAATGCTGAGAAACCATTTGGTGATGTAATATTTATAATTTCTACAAATGGCAAGCTTGCAAAAACACCACCTGCATAGTGGTGAGAAGCCATTTGTATGTAATATATGTAATTATAAATTCACACATAAAGGACATTTGCAAAGGCATATACTCACACATAGTGGTGAGAAGCCATTTGAATGTAATATATGTAATTATAAATGCAGACAAAAAGGAAATTTGCTAAATCATATTCTGACTCATAGTGGTGAGAAGCCATTTGAATGCCATATATGTAATTATAAATTCACGCAAAAAGGACATTTGCAAAGGCATATGCTCACACATAGTGGTGAGAAGCCATTTGTATGTAATATATGTAATTATAAATTCACTCATAAAGGACATTTGCAAAGGCATATGCTCACACATAGTGGTGAGAAGCCATTTGTATGTAATATATGTAATTATAAATGCAGAGAAAAAGGAACTTTGCAAAGGCATATGCTCACACATAGTGGTGAGAAGCCATTTGAATGTAATATATGTAATTATAAATGCAGACAAAAAGGATGTTTGCAAAGGCATATACTCTCACATAGTGGTGAGAAGCCATTCGTATGTAATATATGTAATTATAAATGCACAGAAAAAGGAAGTTTGCAAAAGCATATTCTCACACATATTGATGATAAGCCATTTGAATGTCATATATGTAATTATAAATTCACGCAAAAAGGAAATTTGCAAAGGCATATGCTCGCACATAGTGGTGAGAAGCCATTTGTATGTAATATATGTAATTATAAATTCATACATAAAGAAAGTTTGCAAAATCATATGCTGACTCATAGTGGTGAGAAACCATTTGAATGTAATATATGTAATTATAAATGCAGACAAAAAGGAAGCTTGCAAAGGCATATACTCAGACATAGTGGTGAGAAGCCATTCGAATGTAATACATGTAATTATAAATGCACAGAAAAAGTAAGTTTGCAAAAGCATATGCTCACACATAGTGGTGAGAAGCCATTTGAATGTAATATATGTAATTATAAATGCAGACAAAAAGGAAGTTTGCAAAAGCATATACTCACACATAGTGGTGAGAAGACATTTGAATGTAATATATGTAATTATAAATTCATGCAAAAAGGACATTTGCAAAGGCATATGCTCATACATAGTGGTGAGAAGCCATTTGAATGTAATATATGTAATTATAAATGCAGACAAAAAGGAAGCTTGCAAAGGCATATACTCACACATAGTGGTGAGAAGCCATTCGAATGTAATACATGTAATTATAAATGCACAGAAAAAGGTAGTTTGCAAAAGCATATGCTCACACATAGTGGTGAGAAGCCATTTGAATGTAATATATGTAATTATAAATGCAGACAAAAAGGAAGTTTGCAAAGGCATATACTCACACATAGTGGTGAGAAGCCATTCGAATGTAATATATGTAATTATAAATTCATGCAAAAAGGACATTTGCAAAGCCATATGCTCATACATAGTGGTGAGAAGCCATTTGAATGTAATATATGTAATTATAAATTCATGCAAAAAGGACATTTGCAAAGGCATATGCTCATACATAGTGGTGAGAAGCCATTTGAATGTAATATATGTAATTATAAATGCAGACAAAAAGGAAGTTTGCAAAGGCATATACTCACACATAGTGGTGAGAAGCCATTCGAATGTAATATATGTAATTATAAATGCACACATAAAGGAAGTTTGCAAAAGCATATGGATCATTCCATGCGAAATTGATCACTAAAATGTATCGATCTCACGGATTTTGATGAAAATCAATTATGAGGTAGAGTAATCAACTAAAGGACATAACTTTCATTCATCAATTTGCTAGATTATGCAGAACTTCTGAAATATTAAACTGAAAAAATTATCAAAACTGCTTGCACGTCTTTAAAGAAATATAAATATCTCGAAAAGTATTTATCCTAGAACAAATATTTTTTTATATATTGCTTACAAGAAGATGGGCTTTTTGGACGACCTAATAATTTTTTACTACCAAATGTATTTTTATTTTTTTTCTAAACGAAATATTATAAAAATGCAGGAAGACCGGTGTGGTCACATTTTTAAAAGTAAAAAAAAAATTGTACAGATTCTTTGAACATTTCTGTATTTAGATGCCAAATGGCAAGCTGAACGTTTTAATAGTTTTGGCACGACAAATCTTCATAGACTGCGTTGCGGACAGCCGGCACAGCATTGTTAACAGACAGCCGGCGCAACCCGCATTCGCTACCTTCTAGTTAGTAACAATACGGTCCATAATCCTAGCGGTCTTAACTATTGTACTACATAAGATAAATGTATATCTGTGTGAATATGATTATACCTAGTGATTAGTATTAGGAAGTTAATTACTTATGTATTTAAATAGATTTCTTCGGGTGTGATACATATAAAGTATTTTTCTTACGGCTGTCAAAGACCCTAAAATATAATGCAACAGCGTTTTTAATTTCAGTTTTAAGGTCTGTTGGGGTAATTGGTTTATAGTTTTACAATTATCGTACTTTAAACTCTCATTTCACACTCTTATTTAACATTTTTATCATGAAGTATAAGTTTAGGACTTTTTTTATAATAACTTTAATATATTTTCCAAAAGAAAATGTAAAAATAAAGCAGCTCTAATGCCACTACTGTATTAAAAATTATTTTTAAAAAACATGTTATGTGGTTCCAATCACCCAATAGATTGGGGTAAATGGAACCATCATCTATATTTTATATCCACATTACTTTATAATATGCTCTGGGTAACTGAAACGATCTAAGGATATTAATTAAAATGTCCCCAAAAATTAGGGCTGCAGTAGAGTGTATAGGGTATAGTCGATAAAAATTCACATAATTCTCATAGACGTTTAATGATGGTTTTACCTTTTATTAAGCAAAGTTGCAGTTACTTCATTGTTCCAATTACCACAACTGACCTTATTAAACATTAGAACCTACAATAGAGATCAGTAATAGTTATTTATGGTACAAGTGAGTTAATTAAGATATGATAACTTTTGGAGTGGATAATATCATTAACTCACGTGTGCGACAAGTTCTAATATTGAATTTGCAATAATCCTATAGTTTAGTCTGTAGTGTTTGATGGTAATAAATTTGACACTAGCCCGATGATTGGATTTTAATAACATAATACAACGTAAGCTGATGATTGGTTGCTAGTTGTTACCTTCAAGAGCACCCAATCTAACCCAGTAAACATCTATTTTTTAAATTTAGGATCAAAAAGAACGCATTTTGTGTAAACAAAAATGGTATTTAACCTCTTGCATTGTAATATTTTAGCATCTTTGACGGCCGCAAGAAAAATGCTTTATGTAACACACCCGAAGTAATCGATTTAAATATATACGTAATTAACTAATCAGTAGGTATAATTATATCCCCGCAGATAAACATTTATCTTATGCACATTAGTTAAGACAGTTGGGTGAAGGTAGCGAATGCGGATTGTGCTGGCTGGCCATGAACAATGCTGCTCCGGCTGCCTGTAACGGGGTCTTTGAAAATTTGCCCTGGCAAAACTATTAAAACGTCCAGTTTGCCATTATGCATTTAAATACAGAAATGTTCAAAGAATCTGCACAATTTTTTTCAGATTTTTAAAAATGTGACCACACCAATTTTTCTGAATTTTTAAAATATTTCGTTTAGAAAAAAATAAAAATACATTTGGTAATAAAAAATTATTAGGTCGTCCAAAAAGCCCGTCTTCTTGTGAGCAATATATAAAAAAAATATTTGTTCTAGGATAAATACTTTTCGAGTAATTTATATTTGTTTAAAGACGTGCAAGCAGTTTGGATAATTTTTTTAGTTTAAATATTTCCGAAGTTCTGCGTAATCTAGCAAATTGATGAATGAAAGTTACGTCCTTTAGTTAATTACTACCTCATAATTGATTTTCATTGAAATCCGTGAGATTCTGATGAAATGATCACTAAAATGAGACTCATTTTAGTGATGGATTTCGCATGGAATGACCATATGCTGACTCATAGTGGTGAGAAACCATTTGAATGTAATATATTACTATAATATTTATATGTCTATATAAGTGCAAAATAGGAAAAAGCACCACATTCGGGACAAAAATACTATGCTATATATGGGGCTAATAAATAAATAAATTGGGAAATCCCAAATTAAATTGAAGATGAAAGGTAAATGATAAGATTTTAAAATTGATTTGTAAATAGTGATAATGATATTCATTAGCATATACAACAGACATCTGACAAAATTACAGTGAACAAATAAATAGACAAAGCAAAAACCACCTACCTTCATCATCGAAGAAAAATGATCCGGTTATTACTATAATTTGGAAAGCAACTTCCAAAAATAAATGAGACTTTTCAAGCGGGACGCTCCCATTAGGGCACTACTTAAATTTTCTATAAAATATTGTTAATAACCAGAAACAAACAACAACAAAAATTCAAAGTATACATTTAAAAAAAATTTCAAATGAAATAATTTATTTATCAATTCACTATCAAAAGAAAAACCAAATAAAACTTTTTTAAAAACATAGGACGCGACCACGCTTCAAACGAATTTATCTTAACGTAGTTGAATTTTCTAGAAATTAAATGTTTTAATACATATAGTAACGACGTTTTGTTTTTAATGCCATTTATTTACACAAATATTACAAATTTGTTCAGTTTAACATGTTTCCTCCATTCTATAACTCTTTAACTATCCAATTGAGTTTGTTTTTTTTTATCTAATAAACATTTTCTTTTTGCTGTATTTGCAGATTTATAAAAATACAAATGATTCAGTCTATTTCCTTCTGATGTTTTGTATATCATATACTGTGTGTACACGGATGTCAGCAAAGCATTTGATTCAGTATCATTTCATATTTTAACGCAAAAATTATACAAATACGATTTTAGTGAAAGTGCTATGAATTTAATAAAATCTTACTTAAGTGATTGAAAGAATTACGTGTCCATAAATGGAAAGCACTCATCTACGTTCATACCTACCTCTGGTGTACCACAGGGTTCATGTCTTGGACCTTTGCTTTTTATTTTATTCATCAACGATTTGCCTCAAGTTATCTTACATGCAGAGTGTTTACTTTACGCAGATGATTTCAAAATATTCTCGAAAATGAACAATATATGTGACTATGAACTGTTTCAAAAAGACCTAGATAGTGTTTCGCAATGGTTTACAAATAATGAACTTTCTTTAAATATTAACAAGTGCTATGTTGTGAATTACACCAAAGCAAAGATTATTCTAAGCTATAACTTTATATTGAATGGAGTAATTTTAGTACAAAAAAATCAAGTAAAGGATTTGGTAGTCTTGTTCTCAAATAAGTTTACATTTGAAGCTCACGTGGATTATGTTGTTGCTAAAGTTTACAAAACTCTTTTTTTTTATTATAAGAAATGTTTATAATTTTAACAATGTAAGGTTATTATGCAGTCTTTTCTATGTATATGGTAGGTCGATACTTGAATATGCATCAATTATTTGGTTTACTGCAAAGTATGGTGTCATTGAGGATATCGAGAAAGTACAAAGAATGTTCATTCTCATATTCCCGTTTCCCATACCCTTATCTGATATCTTATTTTGACCAACTATTGTATATAGAAGAAATAACCAAATCCTCACTTATCACTTTAGCTAAGAGAAGGGACATTGCAATAACTATGTTTATATATATATAAGTTAATTCATAATCAAATTGATTTTCCATTTCTACTAGAAAAGCTTAAATGTAATGTACCTTTGATACACTTAAAATGTAGAAAAAAACTGTTTATTTAAAGTTTCACCAACTGCAACCCCTCTTTTTTTTGCATTAACAACCACTAATAGGATCCTACTGTCACGAGACATTGATCTATTTTCTGATTCGAAAAATACGTTGTTTAAAAAAATTGTTCAAAACTGACAATATTTTTCCACAGCATATAACTAGTATGCATTATTGTATTATTATTTGTACTCTTCAATTTTTATATGTATTTTTTTTAATCTTTTGCATAAGTTAAGTTATTTATCTGTATGTTTAATTTGTAATTTATACTTGTAATTGAATTGTTAATTTGTCACCAATTGCATGTAAAAGACATTTATGTCGTTTGATTTTTGTTTAATAAACCTATTATTATATTATTATTATTATATCGAGTAGTCGCGACGCAGTACGCGCCTTGTAAAGATCATTTAATGTGGGATAAGCTTGCCCTTAACAAAATTCTTAAATTAAATTAACACAAAAGAAACATGTTGGGTACCCCATAAACTAAAATAAAAGAAAATGAATTAAAAAACAGTTTAATTACCTTTATCTTATTAATTCCTATTACCCACACCTCTAAATAAAGAGGGCCAAATCATGATGTTTGTAAGCAATTAATGTTCAAGTTTACTCACTTGTGGGTAGAAAAACATTGTTACCCACTTTAAAATGGTGACAGGCTGCTATTATATGTAGCAACTAATCACCAGCTTACATTGCATAATATTATTAAAATCCAGTCATCATAGCACGAGTAGCATGTTTGATAACGCTGTTAGGTCAAGAAACGTACGCTATCTTAAAAAAATTAAAATTAGGACTTGATTAAAAGTCTAAAGGATTACTTTACTCCAGAACTTATGAGATTTCTGAACGATATAAATTTCATAAGTAGGATCAAGAATTAGGGCAGTCGATAAACGATTATATAGTGGAATTAAAATCAAACTATCTGTAAATTTGGTGACTTTTACCGCAAGCGTTGCGCGATCGATTTGTATTTGGCATTAAGAGTACACATTTGCGTACCATGTTATTAAAAAAGTGCAATTTAACTTTCGAGAAAGCTTGCGAGCACACTGAAGAATTGGGAAGCTGCTGAAAAGGAAACTGGAAGTGCTAATGATATTAATGGGGTAAAAATAATAAACAAAATAACAATTTGGGCATAAGAAATAATGTGAGAAGCGATACAATAAAGTGATTTCGTTGCGGTCGTTTTGGTCATATACAAAGAAACTGCTACTCGAGAGGAAGATCCATATCACGAAGAAGTCTAGTGATTATCGAAGAAATAATTTCTACAATCGACATCCTAGCAATCAACGTGGAAGCAACAGACAGGGAAACAATAATAATTTGGTCAACCAATTCTCCGAGGAAATGGAAAATCTGCAAATCAACACCATGCGGCTAAAGGAGATAACGTATGCACCATTAACGGTGAAGGTAAAGGTAAGTAATGTTCCAATTTCTTTTGAAATTGACACAGGCGCATGTGTGTCAGTTGTAAGTTTTGGAAAATATCGGCAATTGTTGTATTTTAGTCCTTTGAAAATGATCTGTACAAATTTATCAACTGTTACAGGACAATGGTGCACCATTGTCCATTGGCCAGGGTGAACGGTCAAGCAGTCGTTTGAGATGTCGTACTTCATTACTAGTATCCGAAACTAGCCCGAAGATAGAGGGAGGGCAGTCGTTAGAGGTGTCGGGAAGCACTAGGATTCGAGACTAGCTTGAGGGCAGACCACACGGCGTTCACCCTTAAAACTGGTCGTTGTCTACCCCATCCCAGGCTTGTCTGGGCAACGGATGTCGCGATCAGAATCAAATGTGTGGTAGGGTTATGCCGAGGTGTTGCGTTTACGTTTCACCGGAATGTTTCTCGACGATGACCCTAAAACGTTGCGGAAGGAGCTCTGCTAACAAGGGGGTCCGGTGTGGGTGGATTGAATCTTACCTGACGTAGGGTCTTTTATAGAGCTAACCCAGTAAACAAAACTGGTACATTTACTTGTCTGCTATATAAGAATCAAGTAAAATTAGTTATATAAACACATTTACATACCCCACATGTAAATTTGGTGATATAACATTTGTTATATATTTTCGATATGAATTGCTTAATACAAGTCTGGTGTCTTCAGATTTACATATAAGCATTAATAATGTGATTTGTATTTTACGTCACACTTTTTACTAGTTAAATATATTTAACCACTAATTTGTTTGCAAAGTGCGGGGGAAAACATTAGTAGCGCGGGTACCACCTGATCGTGCAGACGCTGGTTCAAATTAAATTATCCAAAAGTTTTGGCAGAGGAACAAACTCAATGTATAAAGCAATTTTCAGTAGAAATTATTTTAAAAAGCGATGGCTAACCGATTCTGCATAAAGCATAATATATGGTACCTTTTCGGTTATGCGAGAAAATAAATGATGAATTAATTATATAACAAAATTTATACATTATAGAACCTGTTCAATTTAGTGAATGGGCCAGTCGGAAGATGTTATATATGTTAATTTAAGATTAGAATGCTAAGTAGTTTGGGTACATTAAGCAGAGGGTGCGCAAAACAGCCAAGCGATGTCCACTTCAAAACAGGGCAAATGAGTGACAAGGGCAGTGGGCTGCTGACCACCGGTCATAATGCATGTCATTATGTAAATAAATATAATATGTAAATAAATAAATTATGTAAATAGTAATGTGTTTTATTAATCAGAACATAACACTGGATAATTTACTTTATAATGTACGTGTCTGTGCGTGAGAATACTTGAAATTGAGCGTGTATATACTTGAAATTGTACGTGTATATGCTTTATAATGTACATCTGTGCGTGAGAATACTTGGAATTGTACGTGTAATGTTTGAAATTGTGCGTGTATATACTTTATAATGTACGCGTGTGCTTGAGAATACTTGAAATTGTACGTGTATATGCTTTATAATGCACGTCTGTGCTTGAGAATACTTGAAATTGTACGTGTATATATTTGAAATTGTGCGTGTATATACTTTATAATGTACGTTTGTGCGTGACAATACTTGAAATTGTACATGTATATGTTTGAAATTGTGCGTGAATATGCTTTATAATGTATGTGTATGTACATGTAACTGGACTATATAAACAGGAACTATGTTCCTGTTCATTCATTAGTCGGTATGGAACGACGCTTGTGTGATGTATGCGGTCTGAGCATTCGACGCTCCGGGTATGTAAGCCATATGAATATACACCGTGGACACAAAGTCCCATGTACTAAATGCTTCAAATCTTTTTCACGTAATAGTAGTTATAAGAGGAACTTGAAAACAATCCATTGTACCGTAGGTGTTGATAATAAGACAAAGCCTAGAAATGATGTAATAATGAAAGACGTGAGTCTGAAACGTACGCATACCAATGAACCCTGTGACACAAATAAAGAAATAAGGTTCGATGATGATGAAATAATAAACACTCGTAATGCTATACGTAATAAATTAGCCTACTTTCGCCGTGATAAAGCTGAACCTTGACCGGGAACCGTTAATCTCTCACCGAAACTTGAACAAGCATCTCCAGTTACATCTGTTGAAGATGAATGAGAAGAATGCGATTCTGACACTGATGATAAAATAAACGATATACTTTATATATATTGTAGTGAAATCTGTCGATTTATATAAAAAATATCGACCAATAATATCAAAAATCGATGCGCCGGCTAATTCATATTTATAACATGAAATGACAAATCTTTTATGTACAGGATTTGTAAAAAAATTATCTCAGGGCAAATGTTATGAAAAGTTCTCAGAAAATTAATCTTAAAAAATAATAAATGATCATATGTTAACAATGCGAGAACAATCAGATCTCACATTGGTTTGAATCATGAAATGCATAAAAAATATATACGTTGAGCGTTGATAAATCACCAGCACTAAAAACAAACTAGAAACGTGTCACAATACAGTTCTCCTACCTTCTCAAGAAAAAACTTCAAGCGTGCTGCAGGAAGCTACCCCAAGACGCTCCTGGACTGCTGGGCTCGCAGCGGATGAAAATTTTAACAATTTTTCCAGACTTGAAGAATTTAGAGTAATATTTTTATTAAACACAAAATTTAATTGTTCTTTTGTATCAATTATTATTATGTAAATATTTTGTGGTTATAAGTCACTGTTAGAGTGAACTCACTCGTCTGAAGAGGAGGTGAAATTCATTCGATAGAACAGTTAGTATACAGTTAGGTCCCAATTCCTACTAGTATACAATATGTGTTTTATTTTCCTGCTTTTCTATGGACATACCTAAAAATTACTAAATTATTATGAAAAAATGCTGTTTTACATTGTTTTACAACGGTCTCTAAAATCTTTTTACCACCCTTAAGTGGTTTTACCTGTGGTTGCAACTATATTACCTTATTCAACATTTACTTACAGCTTCAAACTGTAGTTTATGCAACACTTCCTTCGAAGATCTGGATTCTTGCACTCATGCGGGGTAAGACATTAAAGCAGAAAGATTTTTAAACGATAAATTTTCTTATGTTAAGAAACAAACTATAAAAACATGAGGAAACAAAAGTAAGAATGAATGGACAATAAACAGAGGAATGAATAGGATAACGCATCTAAAATTCTATAACATACAGCAATTAGTAAGAAATTGTCTGGCTGCAATAAAGACAATTGTTGATCCTAATGTTAATATAATTTAATAGCAGTTTATTGAATAACTATACAAACTACATGAGGATGGGAGTTTAACAACCGGGAACAAATTAAGGAGAGCACATATGCAATGGGAAAAACAGAATATGAAGGTAAGTAGCTCTTTATTTTACTTGCGGATTTAAAAACGGAAATGCTAAGTCAAAGGGTAGGTAAAATATAATAAAAAATCAAAAAAAGTTTTATTAAATCTTTAACTTGACAATTGTTTCAACATTAAATACCATTATTAAAGGCAGATAAGATTGATAAACAAACACGTTGATAAAGATAAATACATTTATAAATACAGCTTAGTAATTCTCCTTTATTCGAAGTGGTAGATATTTAATTTTTGTATGTATTGTATCTACTATTCACTTTTTTCTAGTCTTCTCACTTTGAAAACGTATTGCATGTAAACTATTGATCCAAATTAAATATTAAAAACGAGCAAATAGTAAATTTATTTCTACGAGGTAAGCGCTATAAATTATCGGCCTGGCAGGCTTCTACAGATGCCAACATGTTCAAACTCGGTTGCGTCATAGTTGAACATGTAAGAGGCCTACACTATATATATTACGGCTAGATGTGTAATAGATTTTAGTAGCCACTCAAGCATCGCGAGGAGTGCATGAAAATGTCGCAGCTAACGAAAATTGAGTACCGCGCGGTCATTATATTTTTAACAAAAGAAGTACACACGCCTAATCAAATCAAACAACGTTTAGACGGCGTTTATGGTGATTTATCTCCTTCATATTCCACTGTAAAAAGTGGCCAAAATGCTTCCGTTTGGGGCAAAAATCTCTTGAAGATGATGAGCGCACCGGTCGGCCGATTGAAGCGGTAACGCCTCAAAAAGTTACAATCATTGAAGAAATGATATTAGAAGATCGCCGTTTGAAAGTTAGATTCCAATAGAAAACATTATTTGCGGAGTCGAAGCATCAATAACAGGGATCCCAGGAAATACCGCCAAAATTATACGTCAAGACGTGTCACGTATACTGAGAACAGCCAAGCCACCGAAGAAGAACTTATCCCACGAAGAAATCCAAGCTTTACGCGACCTACGGGCGAATACTAGCGTAATCGTGTTACCAGCAGACAAAGGCAACGCAACCGTAGTTATGGATAAGGGTGAATATGAAAGAAAAATAGAAACCTTACTAAATGATCCTGGATACCAAACAATCTCAACGGATCCTACAACATATTTGGAAAAGACCACTAAAGCCAAAATAAAAGCCTGCAGTTTCAGTCAAGAACAACAGTTACAACTAATTCCGAGAGAGAAGTCGTCATCATGCCCTAAGCTGTACGGATTACCAAAAGTCCACAAGGAAGGTGTACCACTAAGACCCATCGTAAGCTCCATTGGATCGCCACTGCAACCTCTAGCGAAATTCCTGGCCAAGCAACTGCAACCTTATGCCGAAGAAGCCGAATCTTACGTAAAGAACGCAAGCCACTTCATCGAGCGTATAAAAGACATAACAGTGGCACCAGGAGATCTGCTAGTAAGCTTTGATGTAACCTCTTTATTCACGAATGTTCCAGTAAAAGAAGCAGTAGATATGATACAACGGAAATACCAAGTCCCAAATGAAATCATCGAGTTAACAAGACACTGCCTAAACAACACCTACTTCATCTACAAAGATCAACGGTACAAACAAGTGGAAGGAGCACCTATGGGATCACCTTTATCGCCGGTAATAGCGAACCTATTCATGGAAGAATTAGAAGTCCGAGCAATAGAAACGGCAAGTGACAAACCTAAACTATGGCTAAGATACGTAGACGATACTTTTATTATATGGACCCATGGAGAAGAGAAACTGCAGACCTTCTTACAGCATCTAAACAACATACACCAGAAGATCAAATCAACAATGGAGGTGGAAAAGGACAATCAACTACCTTTTCTAGATGTATCTATAATCAAGAAGGAAGACGGCAGCCTGGGATACACAGTATACCGAAAATCAACCCACACAAATCGCTACCTGAACGCGCAGTCACATCACCACCCAGCGCAACTACAGTCAGTAGTCAAGACATTAATAACCAGATCACAACGATTGACTAATGACGATAATAAACATCAAGAACTAGAACAGGTGAAGTTGGCATTAAAACAAAATGGTTTCTCGTCCAGAAATATCAAGAAAGCGTTAACACCAAGGGACCCAAAGCCAAAAGAAGAAGAAACATCGGTATCCAAAGCACACTTACCGTACATCAAAGGGACCACGGACAAAATAAGTAGAGTGCTGAGAAAACACAACATCGATACCATCTTCAACACCGATAAAAAGATTGGAAACATGCTACCATCCGCAAAAACAAAAATACCACTAGAAAGCCAAGGAGTATACGAGATCCCATGTAAAGACTGCGGGGAATCCTACATAGGGCAGACCAACAGAAGAATTCAAGTAAGAAGAGAAGAACACCGAAATGCAGTCAACAAAAATGAGAGAACGTCTTCACTAGCACAACATGTAAGTGGTACATCTCATAACATAGATTTCGAAAATACAAAAGTTTTAGCGAATATACAACATAAGACCCGACGAACCATAAGAAAAGCCATTGAGATCGAGAAACGTCCGAACAATCTTAATACCAGGGACGATACACAGCGACTACCATCAGCTTGGAAACCAGCTATAACCAGTATCACCGTCAAGAAGCGAAAACCAGCACAGCAGAACGATAAAAGGGAAAGCGAGAGAAAGCCACCGGATCAAGCGAGACCAATGACACGCAGCCGCGCCAAAAACCAGCCGACCGCAACCATGCGCAACACCGTAACCGTATATAAAGACCAACCGCTGCAACAAGACGTCAGTCTACATCGTGTAACCACGCGAAGCAGAAGGAAGTTAGAAGTGACCTGAAGATGGCAAGTGTGATCTTGCCGAAACGTCGTCAACCATTGTCTGGTTCCTCTAGGAGCCGAATAGTGAATACGCGGAGTGAAACCCGGAAAAGTGGTAAAGTATCATATATATATATATATATATATATATATATATATATATATATATATATATATATATATATATATATATATATATATATATATATATATATATATATATATATATATATATATATATATATATATATATATATATATATATATATATATATATATATATATATATATATATATATATATATATATATATATATATATATATATATATATATATATATATATATATATATATATATATATATATATATATATATATATATATATATATATATATATATATATATATATATATATATATATATATATATATATATATATATATATATATATATATATATATATATATATATATATATATATATATATATATATATATATATATATATATATATATATATATATATATATATATATATATATATATATATATATATATATATATATATATATATATATATATATATATATATATATATATATATATATATATCTATTTTCGTAACAAGTTGGATCCGAATAAATTTAGGACAACCCGAGATCCACCAAAAGGTTAGCAGTTACGCATGTATATTTCCTGTTGATACAGTTATAATTTACGACTTAACCACTACCCCCTCAGAGGGGAACAAATTTTGCAATTAAAATTTTATTTATAAATCCATAACGCAGCGAGATCCGCAACAAGTCGAGGTCCATTTTTGTATATAGCAAAATATGTATACCAACGTGAGATCCTGCAGCGTTGCCACCGTATTCGACAGATATTTACCACAAAACTCACAAACGAGGGTCATTATGACAACCAGATGTTGTAAAAGGGACTGTTAAAATGACTTGACCTGGAATTTCATACAATAGAAAAAGGACGAATTTTGCTTGAAAGTATAAAATTATTATTCATGTTATTCTGCATGTTAGATTTAATATGATATAGTTATCTGTTAATAATTTTATACAACACAATTACTTAAAGATGTACTATTGTTTTCATAATGATCTAGGACAGCAAGGCTATTTTTTATTACTTTATGCTATACGTTTACACTAAAAGAAATGAATTAAATAGCATTATATTAGCCTTGTTGCCCGAGATCATTATGAAATCAATAGTACATATTAACCTTTAATGTTTTTAACTTCCTTAAAAATATTTTATTTAAAAGAGAAAAAAGAGAAAAAGTTAAAAATATGAAAGGTTAATATGTACATCTTTAAATTGCATTATATAAAATTATTAACAGATAACTATATTATATTAAACCTAACAAAGCAAATAAAGATTATTGAAATTGAAAGACTAAAGTATAAGATTGTTTTTAATTACTACCATTTTCATATATTATTTTTGCACATATGTACTATAATTAATCGCATCACGCAAAATACAGTTTTACATGCATTTTGTTTCAAACCCTAATATTATCTCCCCTAATTATGTCAAATGAATGATATTAAGGAATGCTATAAAGAAAAAATTACGAATTGAATGATGCCTTTGGTTACGGATTGCATTTGATTATAACCGGAAAAAGTAAAGAAAATAAAACTTCCGTTTATGCAAAAAACCAGCTATGCCTAGGAATCATTGGAATGATCATAAATCACTTATTTCAATTTGAAAACATTAGAATGGCGGAGAAAATATTTGCTTCATACGTCAAAATTATTTTGAAAGATTGAATTCTTTGTGTTTTGCGGTATTTTTGAATCTAATATGTACTTTGTTTATAATGTTTATATGGTCGAATAAAATCATTGCTTTCGCAACCTTTAAGAATCTTTATTTCCAGAATCTTCCAGGTTCAAATAATTCAGTAAAAGGCAATAAGATTAGGGCTGATTCTATACCGAAATTACCTAAAATTACTTACTAAATACAAACGTGATAATTGTAACTGTTCGGTACAGGACCTTCAATCGTACGGGTATTTAATAATTTCATCTACGAAAATAACGTGCAGTTGTACAGTGAAATTATTGTAAAAACTAATTTTCTTCTGTTTGATTTAAATCCAATAGTTGCGAAAGCTGATTATACTATTCAAGGTCATCTTAATTTCAACGGTAAAGAAAAACTGTGCTGTAATTTGGTTAATTTTATTATGAACATTAAAGCCTCAACAAAAAGTGAAACAAAGGCGAAAGATAACAAATGTGCATGGATAAACAATTCAAATCTAATAGTTGCTATTAATGGTAACCGAAATGTGAGTGCCAACAACAGTTTCGGCTCATATTCCTGACAAACTGCATCACATTATCCTAATCTACCACGTTCGAATGAAGAATTACAACAACCAACTTTGCTCAACAATCGCTCTTTTTTTAATTGTTCGTCGTCAATACATTCAAGCAAATGGGAACCTACATTTGGGATATATTACTTAAACATTTGTAGTTTCTTAGCACACAAATATGAAGTACATCAATTTATAGAGTTTCAACCTTCAGTATTGTGCTTATCAGAAACTAGAGTTACTGCGGATATTTTAGAATGTGAGACAGAAATAAAGGGGTATTACGTTGTTGTATGCTTTTCTGATAATAGGTACACAGGTGGTGTTATAATGTTTATAAACCGTAAATATAATTTTAAGATTATTCATAATATTAGTGTTGCCAATACGTTTTCGTCGTTAGTTGTAAACGTAAATAAAATAATGGTTGGAACTGTATATCGCTCGTCGAGTTCAAATGCTATATATTTTATAAATTATTTCAGTAACTTGTTGGATCAGGAGTCTTACTATAAAGGTCGTGTTATTTTTACAGGAGATTTTAATATTGATATGAGGATAGACAATTTATACAACAGAAAATTAAACATATTGTTAATAATATAGGTATGAAACAAATAGTTAACGTTCCCACCAGTACTACATCTAACTCGCAACTACAATTGATCTTGTGATAACGAACGATAATTACTAAACGTTACAGTAAAAGATACGCCAAAAATTACAGATCACGATATTGTGATTGTAATAGTTATTAACAATCAATCTGCGTCTATTGAAACAGAAAAATATAAAAAAGTGTAATAAACGATGAGGTGATAGCGGAAATGAGAAACAAACTATATGAATGTAACTGGAAGTATGATGTTATTATTGATAATTTTCGTAACAATATTGTCAATTTGTTAGATACATATGCTCCACTTAAAACGTACAAAAGTAGAAGTAATTTAAAACCATGGTTCAATAATAACATTAAGAAAATTCAAATAAAGCGGGATAAAGCATATAAAACTTTTAACACTACTAATGATCTTCAAAACTGGATCAATTATAAAATTTTGAGGAATGAACTCGTTAGTATAATAAGATCAGAAAAATTAGAGTATTATAGATTACAGATTGATAACGATATCGGAAATTCTCGCGCTATGTGGAAAACATTAATTGGAAAATCAAACAACGATCTCCCAGATGACATTGATTTTGAAAATTCTAAACTGAATGAAATTACAATACCGAATAAATTAAATGAATACTTTATTGGCAGTTTAAATGATACTGTTAATAGCATAACCCCGCTTAATTGTGATAATCCTCCTGTATTAAATAATAGATGTTGTAGGTTAGTAAAATTTGAAAAAAAATTATATTAAATGAAAAATTTATAAAACTTAAAAAGGTCAAGTCAAGTCCAGATGAATTTGGGCTGTCCATTATTAAGCCACTCATCGACAGTTTAAGTTATCCATCAATGCATCTTATTAATTCTTCCCTGGAAACTGGTTGTTTTCTAGATAGTTTAAAAGTTAATACTGTTACACCTATACCTAAAGTGAATAACACAAATAAAGCCTCTGAACTCCGCCCAGTTTAATCGTTTTTTCTTCACCTTTTATTTTAAGAGTTACTACACGTATAATATTGTCCTTTCCTAGACATACCTGGATTGCTCTTTTCAAATAGTGTTTAGTACTTTTGATTCCAGCGTCTCACAGAAGTCATAGACCTCCAAAACGTGGCAAGTTGTAGGGAAGAAAATGCCAAGTGATACCTCCATGCAATAAAGATTGTATTGTTTGATCAAAATTGTTGTTTACAAACTCTCCTAGTTTTTTTATTTCGTTTTTGGCTCCAACGAAATTACATAATACCATTATAGCTAAAAATCTCTAAAGACTTTCCTCGGCGCAAAATAAATCTTTCGAACGTGGCAAAAAATGCACCGTTTGTCTTGCCTAGTCGATGCCGATTGAGTGAAATGGATAAGTCACAGCGGTTCTTTGAACGGGTAAATTGCCCATGATTGGTGCAACAGGTTGAGCCTTAATCCTAAAACATTTGCAGCAATTTCTTATCGTCATTGCCAAAATGATGGTAATTTTTGGGAACAGCATAGCAAATATGCTGTTTCCAAAAATAGCTCAGAATATTTCATGTATAGTACTTAATAATAATTTTGGACCAGTATGCATATAATTTTAGATGCTCGCTTTCAAAAAGCCATTTAATTAGATAATTATTTTTATGAAATAAAATATGTTTTTATTAAAAGAAAAATTGTGATAGGTAATTTTGTTTACTACCTACTCTCGAGAGACCCTGATTGTCAATGAATGGTGAGAGGCTTAAAAGATGTTTTTTTTTCTAATTTTGCCTTGTTTTAAATTGTTAATTTCCTTAGAAAAGCATACATTCTGAACAAGTATTATTAATGAATTTAAAGCATTATTAAGTTCAGCAATTGAAGAATTTCTGTTAAAATTTCGACATTCTGATAGAAGTAAACAGTTATTTTTGAATCTGAAACAGACTGCAACAATTTTGAGTAATCTGTTTAGAGACGAATATTTTTCAATAATTGACTGGTATTGGTGACATTTGTATTGTTATCGCTGGTAATGAGATGATAGATATTTTGGACTCTATCTAGATACAAATTATTGTATAAAATTATTAACAGATAACTATATTATATTTAACCTAACAATAACTATAATCAGTTTCCGACTACGGTCAATGTCAGAAGCAGTTAAATTTACGGAATAAGTAAAAGCCTGAATTGTAAATATATGGACATATAGATAAAAATGAAACTCTCTGATAACTAGTGTTTATTTTAACAATAAAAATAGTACTTTTATATTGTGAATTACTTAAAAAACTAAATTTCCTATAATATTGTAGATAAATTACTGTAATCAGATGTTTAGATCATTTAATCCCACTTTTTTTAAAAGGGCAACATAATTCCCATTCCGATACTTATATCAATATTTTCTCTTTGTAGGTGACCCTTAAACTTACTAAACGTCCTGATAGTTAGCAAAAATTTTATAGAACGTTCCGTAATATTATTGTAGCTCCATCGTTGGATTTGATACTTACTTTCAGAAAAGAAATGCTGAAATAGTGATAATTAACCTTGTATACATAACATCTTAAAAACTGTACGCCATCATGTGCAAATAATACTTGATAAGAATATAAATAAATACAATATTCCGTTAACAGTATATAAGAAAATTATTACAATGGTGTATATCCAAAAGAGTATTGAAGGGAAATTCTGGTTATTAATTAATTTGATAGGTTATTTTGATGAACTACTTTAGTGAATTTGTATTTTATTTTAATAATTAGTACGTATAAGTTATAAAAAAACATTTGAATTAAAGAAAGGAAATCGATTTATACATTTCTTAAGTAAATACGGCAATTTTTGACTTGACCCTACTCAACCCATTTGAGGCAAGGCATTAATTGTGCTACTGGGATATCTACATACAATTTATTATAAAAACTGCACACGTATGTTCATTTTTCAATTTATACTATTTTCAAGCCAAAATTAGCCAAGGCCTACCAATATTAAAATAGTTTTCAGCTGGAATTTTGTTAATTCTATAAATTAATTTTAAAAAGGAAACTTCATGGGGTTCAGTCTTTGATGTATTTTATTAATTAATCCATCAAAATATCAACGTTTCGACAATGATTTGTCTTTATCAAGATCTAAAACAATTTTAAATACAATTACGCATAAGTTAAAACCTTAATTAAAATGAAAAATTGGCACTAAATGTTATCATAGGTTAAAATTTTCTTTAAAGTTTAAATCTAACATTTTAATAGATTAAGTAATTGAAGTACAAATATAATTGATTCTCAACATTGCACATTCTAAATTAAAAATCAACAAAAGTAAGTATTGACTAAAATAAACAATAGTTTTTAAAAAAAATTTTAACGTATGATAACATTAAGTGCCAAGTTTATCATTTTAATTAAGGGAAAAGTTTCCCTTTTAAAATTAATTGCAACAGTCGTGATATTAACAAAATCTATAAATTACGTTAAACATTATGTATGGACTGGACAGAAACATACAGCATGTATTTAAATTAAATTAAAAACAGCAAGAGTGATAGTGCCCAAATATGTGCTTTTTATAAATAAAACATTGGAATTTTTTTCTTACTTTAGACAAAACTAAAAATATTTCTGTTATTCAAATGTTAGTTAAATAAAGCTAATAATACTTGGGATAGCACTTTCTTCCCATTTAACAGAATTTATACTATCGCTATTTATAAGAACCGCATGCCCATGTATAGAAGTAATTTTAAAAATAAACAACCCAGTTCGATGACTAAGAAGGCGTGACAATGTCGTTTTCCAAGAATTCAAGCTGCAAATACATCTGCGATGTTGTCAAGCATACCGGATCTCGACTTGACTGTAACATACATTTTGAGGTTTTATACATAAAAGGCGCTGCAGTGCCCCCTACAGTAAGGTTAGATGAACTGCCAGAGTATAAAATTGCACGAAATGGGTACAAAGTGAGATCCTACTAAAAATTTGAATTTCTTCTTCCCTTCACATCGCCCATTGAATGAGTAAGATATACACACAGATACAAAACGAGATCCAAAATCGGATCTCGCCTTGCAAAAGGGATCTCATCTTGTATAGTTTGTAACTCCAAATGATCTCGACTTGTAACGAAAATATATATATATATATATATATATATATATATATATATATATATATATATATATATATATATATCATAACAAAAAGAAATGTCGAGTAAAGAAGATTAAAGAAGAGAAACAAAGAGAGGAATAAGGTGGTTACGAAGTACTGCAAACATATTAGGTACTTTGGAAAAAATTCTATTTGGAATTTAAAAGCCAAGAAAAACAGAATATGTTTTGAGGTTAGGTGGTGGAAGGTGAGCTTAACAATAGTGCCTCTGGTGTAACGTACGATCGAAGTGAAAAGGTAACTTAAATATGTTTGGTTAGTAAGTTTATAAAAATCTAAAGAAGCATAAAACATTTATATTAATTTAATGTAAATCAAAAATATGAAAAAGTACCTACTTTAATAAGAAAATCAGAAAAACAAAGTTTTGAACCACGACAAAGTGAGTTTGTAGTCTATTGCTTGAGATAGTATGGGTAATTATTTATATGTAGTTTGGTTCTAATAATATTGTAACAAGAGAGAAAAAGAAAGAACCTCTTCTCGAACAACAAATGGAATACTCTACGGCATTCGAGAGAATGACTCATCGCACCAAGCATGTGAACGAGACGCGTTTATTCTAGAAATATATAGTAGTTTCTAGCGGCTTCTAGTACGTTTGTAGGAGGGTATATAACCGACTTCGCCGATAAAAAGAGGCAGTCAACAGCAAGTCATTAACTGTGTATCACAAAATAAATAGTGAATGTAAAGATAAATGTTGTATTAGAAATTCATAGTCTGTAAATAATAGTTTTTAATGGTTTATAATCATAGCGTTAATTTATAGTGTTCATTAGTGTTTGTAAATAAATATTTCTTATTAATAGACGATTTCACCAGCACTTTTGTTATTATTTTAAAAAGAACGTAACAATATAATTCATTTTATTAAGTGAGAAAGAACCATAACATCACATATAAAATGGCGCCCAACGTGGGGCAATGTTAAATGCTCATAATCACATATAAAATGTCACAGAAAACGGGGCTCAGATGAATATTAATAAAGTTTGAAATAATTATTAAAAAGAAATAAATTTTGAATTTGATTCTATTTATTCAACTTCCATTACAGATTATAATAAGGTACAAGGTATTATAATAGTAAGTTGCAAATGATTTATAACATAAGATAGATAAATGTTTGGTTAGAATAAATTCTTACTGACATTTGAGATGACAGTTTGATAATATCAACTTTGACGGATATAATTTGGAAAAAACTAATTTATACCTCTTTTACAGGAACATTATATAAAAAAGGGTTACTTTCATAGGTCTTTATTTAAGTATGTATTTGCTTCAAAAAGAATAAAGAAACATTTGCTTTAATTTTCTTAATTTTGACTAATTTGTAATTAAGATAACTGATTGTTTTGCAAAAATTTTTAACGGCGATTCTTATACCATGTCTACACGAGGAAAATCAATAGAAAGAAGAGGCAGAAAAAGCAGGAAAGATGAAGAGAGGGATATACCAGAACAAGAGACAACAGAAGAAAATGTAGGTGAACTGATGGTAGAACAGGAAGAAGGAACAGGAGATGTGCAGAAAGAAACTACAAGACAAGAGCAGTCAACAGAAAATCAAGCAGAGAAGAATATCATGTCTTTTCTGCAAGAACAATTAAATAAAATGGAAGAACGAGATAAGAAAATGGAAGAACGAGAGAAGAGGATGGAAGAACGATTAAAGAAAATAGAGGAATACCAAGCCGAAAATAAAAAAGACAGGTGTGAAATGATTAAAAGATATGAACAGTTATTTACGGAGTGGAAGAAGGAGCAAGAGTGTTTAAAAGAAAAAATTGTAGAAATTGTGACGGAGGTTGACACTAAATTGGAATTATATAAGGTAAATATTCACACGGAAGTTAATGAAAAGTTAGGAAATGTAGTTGAAATATGGAATAGTAAATTTGAAGAGCAAAAACAAGTAATAGGGAGAAATCAGAATCAACAAGAATTGATTAAGAATGAACTTAAACGGATATCTGAAAATGGCGAGTCTTCGTCTTCGAATGTGGTTATGACAGGTGGTGCTAGTAGTTTTATCATACCAATAAATAATGAATCAAGTATGCCGAAATTTGCCGGAGAACGATCAATCAACCCAAATATTTTTATAAAGAATCTGGAATCATACTTAATGAATCTTAAGAAACAATTACAAAACCGATATGATCAGGGTATAGAAAAAATTCAAATTAAAAATGCATTAAAAGGTGATGCAGAGAAATGGTTCAGCATATATGAAAATCAAATTACAACTTTTGAAATGTTTAAGAAAGTATTTTTGGATCGGTATTGGGGAACGGTGCAGCAAAATAAAGTTATGAATGATTTATATGGAGGAAGTGGTTATGAATCAACTATGGGAATTTCAAGAGAAAAATATGCAGTAGATAAATTCTACATAATTCAACAAGTAGAACACAAACCAGAAATTTCAATTATAATACAATTATTATCAAAACATTTTGACTCAGAAATTCAAAATAAAGTTTTCATAGAAGAAATTAAAGATTTTAACGTTTTTCTGAAATTATTACAAAAACTTGATATGGCCAATGGAGTAAAATCCATGAAACAGAGGTATCCACAGAGAAATTTGTAAATGTAAATTTTGCATCTAATCAAAGTTATGAAAATCAGAACAGACCATACGATAACAGAGAGTACCAGAAAAATAATTATTTTCAAAATCGTAATCAAAATTCTTACAGGAACCAAGATTTCAGTAATGGTCGTAATTCATTTCAAAATAGAAATGTTAATTACTCATGGGTGGAAAATCAATATAAAGATCGAAATGGGTACATGAGAAGTTTTCCTCCACAATCTATGGCATTTAATAAACATCAAAATGAAAGAAATATGCCAAAGAATTTATATCAAGAAACAAGACCAGAAGATAAAGAAAAATACCAAAACTCGGAGAAGATAGAACAACAATGTAACAAAGAATTTCAAGAAAACCAAAATTTTTAAATAGCAGTACCTCTTTTAAAATTTGTTATTCACATCCTAGCGAAATTTTTCCCGGAAGATGGTACTGATTTGGAAAATGACGTTTTGAAAGAATTACCTTTTATTAATGTTTTGGTAGATAATTTAATAATACAAGCTTTGGTCGATACTGGAGCCCAATCGTCATTAATTCAAGAGGAATTTATTCAGAATAATTATGAAAATTTTAAAAAGAAAATAATGTCCATTAACAAAGTTAATTTAATATTTGCAAATAATAAAAAAATTTCCACTGTAAATAAAATGTTGAATGTTAAGCTTACAATTGCAGAAGTTGTTGAAGATGTGCAATTTTTAATAATCCCTGGTATGCAGATTCCATGTATTCTAGGTATCGATATACTTGAAAAATTGAATGTTAACATTAATTGTGAAAAAAGAGAGATAATGGTACAAATTTTTTAAATTGGAAAAATTTTGAAGAAAAAAAATGCTAACGTCAATGTAAATTTTTCACTTTTTGAAGATTCCACAATTTTGAAGAATGAACAAAATAAAGAAATCAGAGAAAAAGATTTTAATTCGGAAATAAATTTTAAATGTGATCCAGAATTTAAAAGAAAAATTTATGAACTCCTAGAAGACAACATGGAACTGGTTAATGAAGAACCAAGTATATATATAAACTACCAACATAAATTGGAGGTTGATGAAACCAAAGACTTTCATTGTAGAACTTATCCCGTCCCACAAAGTTATAGAGAACAAGTTAATTTTGAAATTAAAAAAATGATTGATCAAGGTATTATTGAAAGATCAACAACAAATTTTATTAATCCAATTGTTATTGTAAAGAAAAAAGAGGGAAGTATTCGCATATGCTTGGACGCAAGAAAACTAAATGAAATAACAATGCCACAATTTGAATGCCCTTTGAAGATAGAAAATTTAATTGGAAGAATAGGAAATGCTACAATTTATTCAAAATTGGATTTGAAAAATTCATTTTGGCTTATACCTTTACATAAAGATTCAAAAAAATATACAGGTTTTAGTATTGATGGTCATGTTTATCATTTTAGGGTACACTCTAAAAAATTACCGGTGAATTATACCCTAAAAAATGGAGGCAACTATGTTACCTCCATTTTTTGGGGTAAATTTACTTCAAAGTGTAATTTTCATAGGAAGTGAAAAATTTCAACATTAGGTTGTTTGCATTGTAATGTTTCCTTTTTAAGTAAATTTACAGATTGAAATTACAATCTCAATGTAATTTTACATTTTAACATTAAAACACCTGTGTAAAGTTACATGACAAAGTTAATATTTCATGGCAATAGTACTTTTCAGGGTTAAAATACAAATGTGAAAATACTTCTTGAATGTAACGATGACTTGCGAAAGTACTTGCAAATTCAATCGTTCCTCTGGGAATTGTATGAAACAAAATAAAATCAAAGTAATTTTTATTGAACGTATGTACTTATATAAAATATAAGACATTAACAGAACTTCTTTTCAGGGGCTTTCGGAAATATTTGGTCTCTCAAAGACATTCAGATAAAGTTTCGATTCCACCTAGAAAATTAAAAAATTATAAATTATATAAACAATTATACACGAGTACCTTTCTCAATTACAGTTATGCTAGTTTATTTCGAATTCTTCAATTTTTGATTCATCCTAGAAAAACATTAAATTAAATATTTTTATTTTATTGGTTTAAATTTGTAATTTTAACATATAGGTACTTACCGATTATTATTTTTTAACTTCTACTATAAAATAAAATTCTTCCCATCTTCGGTCATACGTGTAAATATTTGCCTTTAATAAATCCGCACTACACTACAACGAAAAACAAAATATTAATGAGCAATGAACACTTCGTTCGGTATCGATAGAGTACGCCTCGCCGAAATCATAAAAGAATGGTACACACCATTCCGACCATTCCCCAAAAAGCCTATTTGGACTGTTCATAATGGATTCCTGAATTCTTTCACGAAACGAAGGTCACAAACAAGTGCGATCTGCGAAATAGCATCTCAACGGTTAAAAACATATTAAGGGTAAAATTACACTATTCTTGTTCAAGTTCATCTTATCTTTAATATTACACTAAAAATGAATTAAGTTATTGAGCAATTATACATTTGTAAGGAAAAAATTGTCTGAGTTATGTAAATTTATATTATGGATAGTGATTTTAACCAGTTCAATGTAGTAGAATTACTTATATTTGTATAATTTTACATAATTACAGGGCATTTTACCACAAATAGTAAAACTACTAAATGTATAGGTAAAATTAATTTTAGGGTAAAAATACCGCAAATAATAGCGAAAAGTTACCTCTTTCCCAAGGTAATTTTACCTCATTTTTTACAGTGTAGTACCGTTTGGACTTGCATCAAGTTGTGCTGCTTTAGTAAAAGCTTTACATCAAGTATTGAACAGATATGAATATTGTTGTGTGTATTATGTAGATGATATTTTGATTTATAGCTCCAATGTAGAATTGCATTATCAGCATATAAAAGATGTTTTACATACTGTAATGAGCGCGGTCAGCCCTTTGAACTCCGCCGTGGAATGTTCGAGTATGCGTGTGTGATTTATCAGCGTGAGTCATAGACGGCGCGAAAAATCAATTGACCTTCTAGAAGAATGTAGTGCGTTTTCTAGAAGAATGTACGGTATATAAACGCAGGGTTACACGGAAGGGAATTAAATTAGTGAACCGCGAGCAATCAGACGTGTTAGTAGTCGCAAGTGGTAATAGATAAATATCTGAGTGTGTACGAAATAAATATTGTGATTGAATATAAATAATAGTTAATAGTTAGTTTATAATTGTGTTTTGTAAATTAGTTAAGATTAAATTAGTGTGTGTTAAGTGAATGTTTTCTCTTTATTAATAGATGATTTAAACAGCATTTTGTTATCATTTAAAAAGAACGTTTCAATACATTGAAAGTAGCGGGATTAAAATTAAATATAAATAAATGTGAATTTTTCAAAGATAATGTAAAGTATTTAGGTTATCGAATTAAGAAAACAGGTATTTGCATTGATCCAGACAGGTTGGAAGATATAAAAAATTTTAAAACTCCCAAAAATTTAAAACAAGCATTTTGTTATCATTTAAAAAGAACGTTTCAATACATTGAAAGTAGCGGGATTAAAATTAAATATAAATAAATGTGAATTTTTCAAAGATAATGTAAAGTATTTAGGTTATCGAATTAAGAAAACAGGTATTTGCATTGATCCAGACAGGTTGGAAGATATAAAAAATTTTAAAACTCCCAAAAATTTAAAACAAGTCAGGTCATAGTTAAGTTTAAGTTAAGTAAGTCTTGGATATTTAAAAAATCTTTCAGTTCATGAAAAATTATGCATATAATTATGATTAAACCTGATGTTTGCTTTTTAGCTCCGGTTAAAGCTATGGTATTGTTGCAGAAACGAATTCAAATTAGGAAACTTATCGAAACACTACAAAGAAAGCCATTTCTGGTAATCTAAATTGTGGAAATTAGTTAAAGTTCATAGGAATTTTAAATTATTATAAAAAATTTGTTCCAAATCTAGCTCAAGATTCTATTCCACTTCTGGAATTAATTAGGAAGAACGTTAAATGGTCTTGGAGTCCTCATAGACAAGAAGCTTTTGAAAAGTTGAAGCAAAGTTTTCATCAGAATTTACAATTAATACATCCCAATTTTGATTTACCTTTTATTTTAAGAACTGACGCTAGTGATTTTGCAGTCGCAGCAGTACTTATTCAATTTCAAGAAAACCAAGAAGTACCAATATGTTTTGTATCAAGAATATTGAAAGGTTATGAGTTGCGATATACTGTATCGGAAAAAGAAATGGCAGCTATAGTATATGCTGTAAACACATTGAAATACTATTTAATTGGGAGAGAATTTATAATCCAAACAGATCATTCAGCATTACAACATATTATGACAACAAGGTTTACAAATAACAGAATATATAGATGGAGTTTGTTATTACAAGAGTTTTCGTTCAAGATTCAGCATAAAGCTGGAAAAGAAAATTTTATTGCGGATGCACTGACAAGACAAGGTACAAATGAAAATAAACACAATGATGTGATGATAACAGTAAATCTTTTAAAACATCAAGATGGTATATATTCTTTGGAACATTTAATAGACATTCAAAACCAACAAGAATTTAACGTGATCAGAAATAAACTAAATGAGATTAATATTTACAAAGGTATAATTTTGAAGGATGGAATTTTAATAAAAAAGATTGCTAATAAAGAATTATATTTGACTAATACATCTCACACCAAAGAAATTGCACAAGATATACATCATCAGTATGGACATATAGGAATAAGAAAGACCTGGCTAGTATACCGAGAAAACTATTTTGCAATAAAAGATTATATTGGTATTAAAGAAGTGTTAAATAAATGTCATATATGTAATCTAGCTAAATATAAGAATCATACTAATTTTGGTACTGTAGGTACCATTTTATCAAATGAACCTCTGGATATTGTGGCAGTGGATTATATAAATAATTTAACTTCAGGAACTCAAAGAAATAAACATTTGATGGTTATGGTTGATATTTTTACAAAATTTGTTAAACTATACCCATGTAAAGTATGTAACACTGATATTTCTATTTTATGTATAAAAAATTTCATAGATGATATAGGTAAGCCAAGAAGATTATTACTTGATAATGCGACATACTTTACAAATGAAAAATTTAAAGAAGAATTGAAAGAACAAGGTATTAAGTTAATTTTCACTAGTATTAGGCATCCACAAGGAAACCCTAGTGAAAGGTACATTCAAAATATTTTAAAATTTTTAAGAATATTTTTATTTGAAAGAAGACATTGAAATTGGGATAAGTATGTTGAGAAAGTAGAAAGGTTTATAAATGGAACACCAAATATAGTTACAGAAAAACCACCCATATATTTAATGAAGAAAATCTACCCAAGCCGGCCATGGATAATTGAACAAGAATCGGAAGAAGATTTTGAAAATGTTTTACTAGAAATACACCAACGATGTAGGAAGAATGCAGAAAGAAATATAAAAAGACAAAATAAACGTATCCGAAAAAGAGTACGTTTTAAGCTTGGGGATAAAGTCATAGTAGAAAGTGTTCGAAGACCAGATAGTAACCGGGGAATTTCTGCAAAATTATCATTACCGTATCAAGGACCTTATGTGGTAAATGCAATTTATGGCGATTCTTATGAATTAAAAGAGGAAGAAACAGATAAAATAAGGGGTCGTTTTAATATACAATTAATTTATCCTTATATAAAATAAAAATTTTCAATTTTCAAAATTTTAGTTAATTTTGGATCAGATATCAATTCTTGGCAGTAAAAATTTTGATTTTTATTAATTCAAATGACTAATTATACAGATTTTCTCAAGTTTACTAATTTTAGCTATTATAAAAATGCTTGTATACATACAAGAATATTTTGTTGGTTAAAGTGTTGCATAACCTAATTTATTTTTCAGAATTTTCTAATTTTTCAAATGTCAAGTTCTGACATTTAAAATTATGACATCTATCAAAGTCAATGAACTCTATACTACACGTAACTGGAAAGGACGCAAGCCATCCAATACCGTGGCAAAGTTTGTGTCAGGCGCAATAGAACGCGATGGCCTGTGTTGTGGTATAACCATCTCTGTTAATTACACGCAGGCAGGCGGTGTATGCACGTTGCACGTTGATATTACTATTCTTACTAATTTGTTTGTTACCTGGTCTCTACCTGACGTTCTGTGAAAGCGCACATGGTTTATTTGACATTAGTGCAGTTTTGTAGTTTATCTTACCGTGTCTCAAGAAAACTAGAAGAAATAATTACCAGCAAAAATGGTACAATATTGCGTGCCTTACGGATGCAAAAATTTACACGACAAGAGAATAAATGTTCAGTTTCATTCGTAAGTAAACTGGATATTATATTATTTAGGTTTTGTTATGCATGTGTGAGTGTTTGTTATTCTATTGGTTATTTCACACAGATTTCCATTTAAACGTCCTGAAATTTTCCAAAACATTTATTGCAACAAAATACAAAGGCCCGAAGAGTACTACTTCGAAAACAAATTAATTTTATCGAAGGTCAAGATCAGGTTAGTACATAATAATTATAGATAATCACTTTTTATCTACATATTATTTAAACCTTTTAGAAAACAGAAAATATGGAATGTGACAGTGAACAAGCAAGTAAGATGTTGGATGCACAAACCCAAACAAAGTATGTTTTGGCGTCAGATAATATTTTAAAAAGGAAAGTGAAAACCCTTAAACAAAAGTTGAAACGTAAAGAGATGAAAATTAAATCAATGGAACACTTAATTAAAATATTAAAAGAAAACAATTGCACAAATGGAAGTTTAACATCTGTGATGGAAAATTATTTTAAAGGTATTCTTGTCTACTAGTTCTAATCTTATGATAGTTAATAAATTTATTTTTCTAGGTTTTCCCTTGGAGTTATTAATAAACCAACATAAAAATGAAACAGTACCTCCAGGACGTAGAAGATATTCTGATTTAATGAAAGATTGACTGATAGATATTTTCCATTCTGAGACGGTAATAATGCTTATTTTAAATAAATTTCTGTTGATCTAACCAATTTTCCTCATCGTTTATTTTGTCTACCGTAGTTGATCTGATTGATCCTAATCATGAAATCGTTAAAATTAAATTTTGTGAGTGGCAATTGCCTTTGACGTGAGTAGGGACGTAACTGTCTTCAACAAGTTAGACAAGGAAAGAAATACCACAAGTAGCCGGGTTGCCTGTCTCCAGCGTGTGCCTCGCGTCACGCTAGGTCTGGCGCCTTTCCAGTTACGTAGTATTGAGTTCATTGTCAAAGTTGACTTATCAAATTTTGTCAAGTTTACAAACTATGGCAAGAATAAAAATGTAACTACATAACCTATTATTTAATACAAATTTACTTGGTAATTTGAACCCGATTTACATAATTGAGTTTTTGTATATATAAAAGGGAATAATTTATTGAATTTAAAGAGAATAAAAATAATTAATGTTGAAGTAGTAATAAAAAAAAAATAAATAATAATGATTTTTAATAAATAAAAATAATTTAAAAAATGAAATAATAAAATAATTAATAATGAATGATTAATGCTAGAAATAAATAGCTAATGAAATGATATTTAAAGATAAGAATGATAAAAGAAATAATGGAATAGCAGTTAAATAGAAAATAATTAATATGAATGATGATAAAATACTAATGTAGTTGTTGAAAAGTAAAATAAAAAGCTATTTTAAAATGATAATACAATTAATAAATAAAAGAATAAGTATGTTTTAAAAATGTTAAAATAACTCACAATTGCCTTGACGGAATGAAATGATAGTTAAATAGTTTCATAATGATAAAGTAACTTAAGAGTTATCCAGAGAAAATGAAATGAAATATGATGGCAGATGTCCATTTTTGTTAAAGATTTTTGTTACAGCTTAGCTTATATTGTTATTGGCTCATTGTTAAAGTCATCGAAGGAGTTGGCTGATGACCATTCTGGTTAAATATTGTTGTTACAGCTTTTATTGTTATTGATTAATTGTTATAGCCATCGAAGGAGTTGGCAGATGTTCATTCTTGTTAAAGATTTTTGTTACAGCTTATATTGTTATTGATTCATTGTTATAGTCATCGAAGGAAGTTGGCTGATATCCAAGCTTGTTAAATATTGATGTTATAGATTATATTGTTATCGATTAATTGTTACAGTCATCAAAGGAGTTGGCTGATGTTAATTCTTGTTGAAAATTGTTGTTACAGTTTGTATTGTTATTGGTTCATTGTTAAAGTCATCGAAGGAGTTGGCTGATGACCATTTTTGTTAAATATTGTTGTTACAACTTTTATTGTTATTGATTAATTGTTATAGCCATCGAAGAAGTTGGTAGATGTCCATTTTTGTTAAAGATTTTTGTTACAGCTTATATTGTTATTGGTTTATTGTTAGAGTCATCGAAGGAGTTGGCAGATGTTCATTCTTGTTAAAGATTTTTGTTACAGCTTATATTGTTATTGATTCATTGTTATAGTCATCGAAGGAAGTTGGCTGATATCCAAGCTTGTTAAATATTGATGTTATAGATTATATTGTTATCGATTAATTGTTACAGTCATCGAAGAAGTTGGCTGATGTCTATTCTTGTTAAATATTGATGTTACAGCTTATATTGTTATTGCTTAATTGTTACAGTCATCAAAGGAGTTGACAGGTCCATTATTGTTAAATATTGTTGTTACAGATTATATTGTTATCAATTCATTGTTATAGCTATCGAAGGAGTTGACTAATGTCTATTCATGTGAATAAGTGTTGTTATAGCTTATATTGTTATTGATGATTGTTATTCCTTTCCAAATGGAATTACTAATTTGATGGTATTGATGATTATTGTTACTAGTTGAACACAATTGCCATATTTGTTATTGATGAAGCATGTTAAAAAAAAATCATAATAATAACTACATAAAATCTAACCAAATATTATCTAACAATTTTTATCAAATCATAATAGAAGTTAAAAAATAAATGAATAAATGATCGTATGCACTAGAAAATTTACAATGGAATTTGAATTGTTGAATCATTTAGGTCCTATACATAAGGACATTATGATTGATATTGCTGTTTATTCGTATGGGGTGTTTATAAGTACCTTTGTTCAAAAATTTTTATTTGTACTTCATAATAACTAAATTTTTGTATAAAGCTGAGGGGGGGGGATGTAATGGTTTTATAGTGGTGATTTTGGTTCATTTCTCTTATTTAATCATTTATGGCTTTATGAGCATGTGAATTTTGATACACGTATATAATAAAAAGTAATTTTATTAAGGATTTCAAAAGATTCAACTCTATTTGTTTGTTGGAAGTAAGTAAATATTTAAACAGTTTCGGTTACCAAGGGTACATTCATATTGTTTATAATAAAAATGTACAATTAGATATAAGGATCAAGTGGTGGAGATAAAAATAAGAAGGGTTGTTAGAGAAAAATAAAAAAAAAGATGAGATTTTGGTAAAAATGTGATGGAAGATAAAATTTTTATAAGAATTTATAAATATGTATAAAATGTAAAATTAATTGAAATATGGAATAATTAAAAGAAATAATGTGGTTGGAAGTCTTTATTTATTATTTTATAAAAAAATGTAGATATATAAAAATATATGGATATATATATATATATCTATATATCATAACAAAAAGAAATGTCGAGTAAAGAAGATTAAAGAAGAGAAACAAAGAGAGGAATAAGGTGGTTACGAAGTACTGCAAACATATTAGGTACTTTGGAAAAAATTCTATTTGGAATTTAAAAGCCAAGAAAAACAGAATATGTTTTGAGGTTAGGTGGTGGAAGGTGAGCTTAACAATAGTGCCTCTGGTGTAACGTACGATCGAAGTGAAAAGGTAACAAATATGTTTGGTTAGTAAGTTTATAAAAATCTAAAGAAGCATAAAACGCTAATGAACTTTTCTAAAATAACAATAATTAATAAATAACAAAAAGTATCAACATACAAAATAATATCCATTTATATTAATTTAATGTAAATCAAAAATATGAAAAAGTACCTACTTTAATAAGAAAATCAGAAAAACAAAGTTTTGAACCCCGACAAAGTGAGTTTGTAGTCTTTTGCTTGAGATAGTATGGGTAATTATTTATATGTAGTTTGGTTCTAATAATATAATTCATTTTATTAAGTAAGAAAGAACCATAACATCACAATATACACAAAATAATGTATCTGTTACTACACTGAGTTTAATAAGCATTTTTTTACTTACCAGTGCGGACTAGGTGACTAAATGCAGTGACTAATCAGCACTAGAGTCACTACATCTAGTCACCTAGGCCAGCTGGTCGATCAGAGTCCCGCAAACCGCCGCCATATTGGGGCAGGGAAGGGTGAGTTTTAATAATGGACAAATTAAAATCACGTTTTACGTGTTTGACATATTAGAGGTTTGATCTTTCAGAATAAGAATAACCTTTTAAAGTAAACGTGGATTTGATTAAATTCAATACAGAACAAATAATGAACAATTTCGTGCTTCGTTTGCACCAATATGGCGGCGGTTTGCGGTACTCTGGTCGACCAGCTGGCCTAGGTAACTAGATGCAGTTACTCTAATCAGCACCCACGCATAACGCCATCTTGTGGTTCATTCTAGAAACATTTCGATCTATCCTCGTAGATGTGTTTGCAAATGAAAAAGCGAGAAAAATTACTTTATAAATATGCTGAACTGTTTTATGTTTTTATTATATTATTTTAACATATACCTATGCTTTGTATTTCTTTTATTTTGTCGTCATTGAATATGAATAAAAATTTGTTCTTAATTAGGTTATAGATTACTTATTCACACAAATACCTTGACAAATACATTATTGTACATACAGGTAACTCATTTTGATGAGGTTAATAGTATTTAATATATTGCATTTAGTAAAATTTAATTTGTTACATTAAAATTTTTAATTTTTTTGTCATTATTGGGTTACGGAGACGCGCAAGTCAGACACTTGCCACAGGCGCTTCATACCCTCGTTACGGCACTGTTTGTAGGAGTGGAAAGATTTCATTTCCAATAGAACTGGAAATGAAATTTTCCAATATTATGAAAAAATGGTCATATTTCCAAATCCCTTCGTAATAAACTAGTAAGTACATGTACTGCATATCTAATTGAGAAATATGGCATTTCTGTTCCAGAGTTTGCAAGAAAGAGTTTGGCCGAAGCTATTATTAAAATTTCTCCAAATTTGCGAAACCCTTTTGGAGCGGCAGGCTATGTAAGAACATAATATTTTACATGCAGAATAATAAAAATGTAAAATTTTAGGAAGCTTGTTATAAAAATGATAATGGAGGCGAAGGATATATAAGCTATAGAATCAGGGAAGTTGGAAAACAATCAAAATGTGAAGAAATTGGAAAGCTAATCCATCGTAGAAAGGGAAAGCCTAATACTACGCCTGAAACATCAACGGAACTAATATTAAAACGAAAACGTGCAACACCAATGACATTAACAACAGATATTGAGGAAACCATAGAATTTTTAAAAAACGCTTGGCCAAATAATGATAGAGAAGCTATTTTAGAAAAGATGACTAAAACTTATTGTTACAGAAAATCTCTTAAGGATGATATCTTAAAAATATTTCCAAGGTTTTTGGATACACCATATCTTGTTAGTTTTCTTATTGCTGTTTAAGATTTAATTTTAAATATAGCTTTGTGAAACATGCTTTGATATTTAATTGCTTGTATTTATTTTCTTTCAGATTGAGCATGATTTCAAGTTAGAATTTCCTGATTATAATAGCAATTTTGAAACAAAGTTGGTATCTCTTCCTTTTATTTTCAAACGATCTGCGTACTGGCTGCACAATACTACTAAGAAATTATTACAGATTTGTTGGAAAATTATATAAGATTAGGGTGTAATATGAGTGTGAAGTTACATTTCCTCCATTCTCACCTTGACTACTTACCAGATAACTTAGGCGATTACAGCGAAGAACAAGAACGGTTCCACCAAGATATGAAAGAAATGGAACAGAATTATCTAGGAATATGGGGCACGCATATGATGGCGGATTACTGCTGGTTTATGAAAATAAAAACGCAAGACTAATAAAGTACATAAGAGGCAGCCAGTAAGCCGATTGTTTAAAAATAAAAGGAAGAGATATCATAAATCGAGAGACTTAACGGGGTTTTATTGAATTTATTTTTTTGCATGTATGTATTTTATTTTGTGTGCGTTTATTTATTGTAACTCTGATGTAAGGGGTGGTTTTACCCTTTCAAGGGGGGTGTTGGTCATATACCAGAGGTCTATTTCCAAACACAAAACATTTGCGGTTTTCAATCATTTTTTGCATGTATTTATTGTATTTTGTTCTAAGGGGTAGTTTTGACTCATTTTGAGGTGGTTTAACCCCCTCAGGGAGGAAGGTTCTTGGCCATATACCAGAAGTCTATTGCCAAATAAAAAACAGTTGCAGTTTTCAATCATTCTTTGCATGTATTTATTGCATTTTAATCCAAGGGATGGCTTTGACCCATTTTGGGGTGGTTTAACCCCCTTAGGAAGGAGGGTTGTTGGCCATATACCAATGGTCTATTTCTAAAAACAAAACATTTGTGATTTACAATCATTTTTTGCATGTACATATTTATTATATTTTGATCTAAGGGGAGGTTTTGAACCATTTTGGGGTGGTTTAACCCCCTCAGGAAGGAGAGTTGTTGGCCATATACCAGAGGTTTATTTCCAAATACAAAACATTTGCGGGTTTTCAACCATTTTTTGCATGTATTTATTGTCATCAAATGTCAGGAGTGTTTTACTCCATTTGGGGGTTGTTTTTGGCTCTAGCGCAAGATTTTGAGGGTATATTTGCTTCTCTGAGGTTGGATGCTGTTTCAGCATCGAAAAGTGCATCCGAATACCATAGTCTCACTCCCAGGACAGAACTTTTTTTTGTGGGGCTGTGTAATTGATGATCTAATAAAAGGCAAAGCTGAAAAGAAATTTGAAGTTATAATTCTTCTTTTAAAGATTATGTCTATAATATTTGCACCACGAGTAAATCTTGATATGGTAGAGGAACTAAGAAAACTCATAGAAACACATCATAAACTTTTTAAATCTGAATTTAATCTAAAGCTAATTCCGAAACAACATTTTATGATTCATTATCCAACAGTGATTAAAACTATGGGACCATTAATAAATCTATGGTGCATGAGATACGAATCTAAACACAACATTCTGAAAAGTTTGTCTTCAAAACTTCATAATTACAAAAATTTAGGAAAAAACGTTGTCAGATCATTGCCAACAAACTACTGATTTAAATAATATGCTAAAAATTAATATTCAATATGGTCTTTCAAAAACTTATAAATTAGAACATTTTTCATTTGGTGACACAATTCAAAACTATGTAGATGGTATTGATTCAAATACAGAAATTGTTACATATAATTGAATAAAATGCAGTCATAAGTACGTAAAACAGTTATTTTTATGTGTGGGAAAAAATTCATCAGGTTTACCACAATTTAATGAGATTTTCACTCTAAATGTTTTGGAATTACGCGAACAAATTTTCTTCATTACCAATAAATGGACCACTGTTGAATTTGATGAAAGATTACAGGTTTACAACATAAACAAAGTAGATAGCAATATCAATGCTACTGACATTGTAGAATTACAATTTTTACTTTATAATGAACCTTATATGTCAATCCTATTCATCGACTAAATGGTATATAATACCAAAGCATAAATTTGTATTTTAAACTGTATTTTAAAAAAGTTGTTTAGTAAAAATATTTAAAATGAGACGAGTGTTTTATTTGAATTTATGTAACCAATAAATATCCCATCAGAAAGGTAACACATTCAAGATATTCTTATATTTCCTGCCTTCTGGTAGAAGTGCAATTTAACTATATTAAGTTTAAATTAACAGTAAATAAGGTATAGTTGTCTAATAAACTACCACTATTTAGTATTAAATATGCACACTATAACTTTCAATATTAATTGTATTAGTGCTAATGAGTATGAGTATAAAATTATTATTAACTCTAAATCAATTTCAAAACTTACACTAAATAATACTAGTTAGCACTTGATCTTTACACTAAAGCCTTTAAAAAGCACACTAACATAACACTATTTAATATTAATATTTCTACACTATACAACATTATTTTACACCCAAATTTTACTCTAATAATAGTGTTAATTTTTTACTCTGAATAGTGGGACCTGTATAGCCACTAACTAGTGTTCCAAAAAGTAAATTTTTAACTCTACATTTTTTACTCTGTAACACTTAATTATTTAACTTAACGGACTTAAATTGTTCTTACACTCATTTGTGTATGTCAGTGTGTTATACATGCTCAACTGTATGCATCAGCATATGCGTTTGCAAACTTCCTTTAAGTGTGCATTTATAATTACATATATTACATTCAAACGGTTTCTCACCACTATGAGTCAGCATATGCCTTTGCAAACTTCCTTTATGTGTGCATTTATAATTACATATATAACATTCAAATGGCTTTTCACCACTATGTGTGAGCATATGCATTTGCAAACTTCCTTTTTGTGAGCATTTATAATTACATATTTTACATTAAAATGGTTTCTCACCACTATGAGTCAGCATATGCTTTTTCAAACTTTTTTTTTGCGAGCATTTATAATTACATATATTACATTCAAATGGTTTATCACCACTATGAGTCAGCATATGCCTTTGCAAATCTCCTTTTCGTGAGCATTTATAATTACATATTTTACATTCAAATGGCTTGTCACTACCATGTGTGAGAATATGCATTTGCAAATTTCCTTTTTGTGTGCATTTATAATTACATATATTACATTCAAATGGTTTATCACCACTATGAGTCAGCATATGCCTTTGCAAATCTCCTTTTTGTGAGCATTTATAATTACATATATTACATTCAAATGGCTTCTCACCACTATGTGTGAAAATATGCTTTTGCAAATTTCCTTTATGTGTGCATTTATAATTACATATATTACATTCAAATGGTTTCTCACCACTATGAGTCAGCATATGCCTTTGCAAACATCCTTTTTGTGAGCATTTATAATTACATATATTACATTCAAATGGTTTATCACCACTATGAGTCAGCATATGCCTTTGCAAATCTCCTTTTCGTGAGCATTTATAATTACATATATTACATTCAAATGGCTTCTCACCACTATGTGTGAAAATATGCTTTTGCAAATTTCCTTTATGTGTGCATTTATAATTGCATATATAACATTCAAATGGTTTATCACCACTATGCGTGAGGTGTTTTTGCAAGTTTGCCATTTGTGAGGATTTACGATTATAAATATTACCTCATCTAATAAACTTTGAAATAGGGTCCTTTTTTTAATTTTTGTTGCTAGCAGCTTTGTTAAAATTATTGTTTAGTACAAATGAACTTAACACTTAATTTCTTTCCCGAGTGCAATGAAATAGTTTTTGACCACTAAAAGATGTGATGATGATGTAATTGATGTGAATAAATTTCTTCTAGTATAAATGCTTTATCAGAAATTAGGATTGGGGAGTTCCTGCATTACATATGGATTTATTTAAATCACTTTCAACTCCTACCTGAAAAAATATATGTACCTATATTACAATAGTCTGGCATACTTTACAAATTAAACACAATAAGTGTGATGTATAAGTACTGTAGAACTTCTGAGGTACATGCAGAGATAGAATGTTTTGTAACATTAATAAAAACAATCGGTTAGAATGAAAAAGCAAATGAACTGAAATGTTTCTAACCTTCAATACAAAGGCACAAATATTAAGGATGTACATATGTCAGTGAATTCAATGAAATTGAAATATGTTAGAGATAATTCAATGATAGTTTTGTTGGCAGAATTTAATAAAGCTAGACTAAGCCGTTATTAAGATATTACCATTTAAACTTGCAAGTTTTTACTATTTAGTCATTAAATGGAAATTATCCATACCACAAAATAAATTTAAGAATAATGAAACATTTTCTAATTGTTTGTACTTATGAAGACAAAACATTTAGCTTTCGTTTAGTACCTATAGTTGGTTTGAGCGTTCACTAAGTATTCATTATCAAAAATGTAGATACTAAATGCGGTTGCTGAACAGTATACATTTTGTAGCGGGTATACTAACCAAGATAAGCGGCAAGATTGCACCAGCGTTGCCTGGACGAAAACGAAAATAGTACATGGGCATTTAAAATTATAGTTCACTTTCCAAAAATTATAGTACTCAGTCAGTCTTCCAACTGTTCGAAAGGTCTAAGGTAAATGAACTAAAAGCTAAAAAATTAAAACGGAATTTAAGAGCATAACACGCGACCACACTTGAAATTAATTTATCTTAACGTATTCCTTATTCTATTTATCAGAAAAACATCTATAGTAAAAAATAGATTACTCTTTGTTTATCCTACCGTTATCTAATCGAACAGAGAAGGGCGCATGACTGCAACCGGCAGCCAAGGTCACGAAAGAGATACGTAATAAAACTTTTAGTTGCCCAACTACACTGCCTTCTACATTTACAAGCCGTGCTAATACAGACTTGGCAACGTTGCAGGTAGTCCGATTTTCTGTATTGTTTACGTCTGTTTATTACGTTCGTGCTCGACGTTCATAACATTTCAATTTTATTAATATCGTAATTATTCATATAATTTTTACTTAATTTGATAACGCTGTACCAAGTATATTTACAAATTTACCATCATATTTGTCATCAAAGCCGCTCCAAAAAACGACAGATGCTGAATGCAGAAAAAAACAAGTATTGAAAAGACATGAACAGGCAGTAGATGCATTCCTAAATAGTGACAACATTGTTAGTTTTTCCAGTTTCATAGAAAATCTTACAACTCATGAAAAACTTAGAAATGTGGAACTTTCAAGTGTTTAGTGATCGTGTGTGGTTTTTTATTTTACGCCAAACACCTTTTAGAACAAAATCACACAATGACTCCTCAAAATAATATTAAATTCCTACATTTTTGTAATAACAAACGCAAATTAGACATTTTAGAAGCCTTTGAGATATACAAACACAAACTCAGGGTACCTTTAATGAATGAACAACTTGAGCTCAGTAATTCTCCGTTACTGGAAGTATTAGATATTTAATTCTGATTATTATTATTTTATCTAGTTACCTATTTTGTATCTACCTTAGCGACGTGTTTGTTTATAATTATATTACCTTTGATAATGACAGCATAGCTGTCGAAACAATATTGTCAGGTTATATTTTAATAAAACTGTGAAACTTTTAATAATCTTTATTTATTTCATGATTATGGAGTTCCACAAAATAAGGCTGGAAACAATAAACAAAAAAAACAATTTTATTTTAAATATCGACAGTGAGAATAGGATTAAAAGTTGTGAAACAGATGAGTTAAAAATTGTTTGTAGCATATTAATTACAGACGATATGTTAGTAAAGGTAAATTTACAAGGAAATGTTATTTGTGCGCATGATTTAAATTGGTTGTTGCGCCATAACTTAAAACTGAGTAAATGGTCTCAATTAAGCTCTCAAATCAAGCATGTTTGGCGATAATATATGTCAAAATTATAGAGAGTCTTTATAGTAAAAAATATAGAATTAGCAAAAATTAAAGAAGAATTTAATTTGTACAGTAGTAGGGGGCAGTTTATGTTTGAAAAATACTATTCAGAGCAGAAAGTACCATGTAATGAAAAGTCTTAGTTAAGTGAATTCGAGATGTCAAATTATACATTTGTGACAGTGTGATAAACTATTTTGAGATACTATTTATTGGACTTATTTATAGGAAATCGTGTTACAAGGCAAGTACAAGCTTATTTTAGCTTCTTTGTCCAGCACACTGTATAATTATTAAAGATATTAAAGATAATTTGAAAATTTATTAGCAAGATATGTATAAAAAGACTGATATTGAAAGTGCATCTGCAAATGCAATGCAGTATTATTTAATGCTGACCAAAGACAAATTAATTAAGGCTCACAAAATTGCAGAGCAGGACAATTGTAAATCCTGATTATTTTATTTTGCCTCATAAACGCTATTTACAGCAGATTTCATCAACGATTCAAATGACTCCTGAAGATGTATCAAATAATACATCGCATTATCTTCACAAGATATCGGCAAGTTTAAGTAATCGAGAAAGGTATGTGTCACTGTTAATTGATGAAATATATGTAAGCTGTAATGTTAGTTATAAAAGTAAAAATTTAGTAGGTATGGCAGAAAACGATATTGTGACGAAGTATAAAATAAAAGAAAAAACTCATAACAAAATTAAATCAATTCATTATTCTAAAAATTTATTATTCCAAAAATATGTTACAACAATTATTACAGAACTCATTTCTAAATTATTTGACCCAGTAATAAAGATAAACAAATTGATTTCAAGTATGACATGAAGCTACTCTGCAATTTGTAAAGTGTGTCATAATACTAGCACAGCATTATTGCTCACAAAAGTAAGTAATGCTGACTCTAGCATTATGACACTGCCCTGATTAATTGGGACAAGTTGGCCATGCTTGATTGCAAGAAGAAATAATGATAGTAGGGATGAAGAGTCAAGATGGAAAGTGACAATCGAAAAGGATAGTCAGTTACATGGTGAGATACAAGCAGAAAAGTCCTTCTCGATTGTCATACCCAGTGTGAGGGAAATGGCCCTAAAAGTTATAATTAGTTGGTAAGCAAAAATTATGTTAATTATATTTAGAATTAGTTATAGTTATGAGTTAAGCAAATGCATTAAATAAAATTATTAGATTAGATAAAGAGTAAGTGCATTTATTTTTATTCGTGACATGGTGGAGGCAAGTAAGAACGAAGCGAGCCTAGCTTCGTAACAATAAAATTTTCATTCGTAACATGAAAGGCCCAAATGCTTCAACTGCGGTAGACAAGGACACTATGCTGCATCATGCCGCAACAGGGCACCACGATTTGTCAACATGAGAAGGGAGAGAAATGGGTACTACAGACCCAGGTCAAGAGACAGAAACCAGAGACGAGAATGGCAAAGAGGAACAAACTCGCCAGGACAGAGAGGACGAGAACGTTCTAGTAGTAGGAGCACAGAAAGACAGGTATCGTTTAATAGAGGACCCTCCCCCAACCCAAACGCCACAGGACGACGCGAATAAGCCCTAGCGCCGTCCTCTACCAAATTTATGAGGATAGGGCTCGTAAGGATAACATTTTAATAATAAAAGGGCAAGTAAATAATAGAGACTTAGAAATAGTTTTAGACACTGGTAGTAGTAAAAATGTTGTGTATGAAAAATTTGTCGAATTTTACGAAGTATGTGATAGCCACCAAATCTTACAAACTGCAGGTGGAAATAGAGTATCAGTAATAGGAAAGACAAGCTTAAATATTAAGTTAGCCAGTGATTATAGGACCAAGTGTGAAGCATTAGTAATAAGAGATTTGCCCAAACCACTAATTTTAGGAACTGATTTTCTCATTAAAAATAAGGTTAATATTAATTATGAAACAGGTATAGTAATAATGAAAAATGATCGTGGAGTGAAAACTGAATTTAAAATACAACACATGGAAGACTGCTTACTTCTGGAAAATATACAAAAAGAAGCAGAAAAATCCACCTTTCCCCTGAAATCATGTCTAAAGAAGGTCGAGCCACAGGAAGAGAATATCAACTGCTTCAGAGATTTCCCCAACCTGGAAAGCGAAAGACAAAAAACCAAGCTTACATCCGAAAAGGACTACACGATAAAACCAAATGTGAAGGTAACAATAAAAATGGAAGTGAAATCACGTGATAAGCCAATTGTAAATGAACATGAACATTACATACATGAGAATGAAAAGTTTTTAGGACCCAGAAAAATCACTATTGCTTCAGAATTACGTTTAGTTAATGAAAAATTCGAAATTGACCTGGTATCTTACTCAGCAATACCATGGCGAATATTTAGAGGGACAACAATAGGATTCCTGTGTGAAGATGCAAAAGTGGAAAAAGCAAATACCACATTAATAATGCAAGAAACAAAGACAAAGGATATAAACACAATTAAACCCAACATCAGTGAGAACCTAACAAATGAACAAAAAGAACAACTTGAAAAATTGGTGGAAGAATACAAAGATGTCTTTGCAGAAAATGCAAAAGAAATGGGAAAAACTAATCTGGCCGAACACACTATAGATGTACAGGGAGCTTCGCCCATAAGGAGTAAACCTTATAGAGTATCTCAAAGAGAGAGGGAAATAATTGATTCCCAGATTCAGGAAATGCTGGAAAACGGTGTAATACGACCTAGCCACTCCCCCTGGGCCAGTCCAGTTGTATTAGTGAAAAAGAAAGACAACCAGACCAGGTTCTGCATAGACTATCGTAAACTAAACGAAGTCACTAAGAAATCTAGCTACCCCTTGCCTAACATCGATGATGTTATGACGTATTTGGGAAATTCAAAGTTCTTCTCAAGTTTGGATCTGTATAGCGGTTACTGGCAGGTAAACGTCGCTGAGGAATCGAAAGAGTTCACTGCGTTCATAGCTCCAGGACATGGTCTGTATGAGTTCAATGTTCTTCCTTTCGGATTGTGCAATGCCCCTTGTACATTTCAACACCTTGCAGATAGAGTCTTTGAAGGAATGAAGTGGTCTGAAGTCATGATTTATGTCGATGACATATTAGTTTTCTCAAACACATTTCAAGAACATCTGATTCGACTAAGAAAAGTATTCGATAGACTACGAGCTGCAGGACTCACACTGAAGCCCAGTAAGTGCTCATACGCACAACCAGAAATAAAAATTCTTGGGCACCAAGTATCAGCCAATGGCATAAGTCCTGATGAAGATAAGCTAGTGGCAATCAATAATTTTCCAATTCCAAAAACGGTGAAAAAACTGCAGAGTTTCCTCGGATTATGCAACTATTATCGAAAATTTATAAAAGATTTCTCTAAAATAGCCCGTCCGTTACATGAAGCCACGAAAAAGGACACAGGATTTGTTTGGCATGAAAATCAACAACAAGCTTTTGAAAAATTAAAACATAAATTGGTAAGTGCACCCATTTTGGCTCATTTTAACCCCAATATAGGATCAGAACTGAGAACAGATGCATCCACAGAAGGATTAGGCGTGGTATTGTTGCAGGAAACATCAGACAAGCAAATGCATCCTGTAGCATATGCTAGTCGCAGCCTAACCAAGGCAGAACGAAATTATACAATTTCGGAACTAGAAGCTCTGGCAGCCATTTGGGGATTACACTACTTACGACACTTAGTGTATGGACGACCAGTAAAAATAGTCACGGACCATCATGCACTGTGTTGGCTGAAAACATTAAAAGAAGCTAGTGGCAGATTAGCTCGTTGGGCAATCAAACTCAGTGAGTATCAGTACACCATAGTTCACAAGAGTGGAACCGCGCATCGAGATGCGGATTGTCTTTCAAGAAATCCAGCTACAATGGGAACATCACATGATGAAGAAACTGCTCAAGACATACCAACATATCTATTGACAGAATTAGACATTGGGAAGATGCAAGACAAAGATAAAGAACTAAAACTCCTGAAAGAAGCTATATTAAATCCTCAGAATCCAGACGTCAGTATAGGATTAGCACGCAGAGCAAAAAACTTCCAAATAATCAATGGAGTCCTTTATAAGAAGAACCCATCAGTTGAAGGACGAGATAATCTGTTAGTAGTGCCTAAAAGCCACGTACATGAAATACTATATACACATCACAGTGAACCTCTTGCAGGTCACTTAGGCATTACCAAAACCTTATATAAAATAAAAAACAGGTTTTATTGGGATGGACTTCAAAAAGATGTCGAAAAATTCGTGAAAGGTTGTGAAGACTGTCAAGCAAGAAAGGGACTCAACAACATGAAACCTAGTGGATTACTACAGCCCATACCAGTGGGTACTCCATTCGAGCGAATAGGTATCGACCTACTAGGACCAATCCACAAAAGTCGCAGCAATAAAACTTTCATAGTTGTGGCAACAGATTATGCAACCCGTTGGGCAGAGACCAAAGCCCTTCCAAATGGAAAAGCAGAACATGTGGCACGATTCTTGCTGGAAAATATCTTTACGAGACATTCGTCACCAAAATACATCCTAAGTGACCGCGGGAAAACTTTCCAGTCACAGATGGTGGAGGAATTACTACACATTATGGGAAGCCAAAGTCAGTTTACGACTGCTTACCACCCGCAAACGAACGGATTGACGGAACGATTCAACAAGACACTCGTTGACATGCTTTCAAAGTATACAAACACTCAACAAACAGACTGGGACGAGTACCTTCCCCACGTAACGTTTGCATATAATACAGCTCGACAAGATACCACAAAGACATCACCTTTTATGCTGGTCTATGGTCGTGAACCAATTCTCCCAACAGAGGCTATGCTAACAAGCAATGTTTCAAATGACAACACAATAACAATCAGAGAACGAGCATTAGCTGTTAGAAGTTTAGCAGCACAAAATGTGCATGAAAAACAACAAGGTTCAAAAGAAAGATACGACAGCCTACACAGACATGCAGAATTCAAAAAGGGTGATCAAGTGAAAGTATTCTTCCCTATACGGAAGGTCGGACGAAGTGACAAACTAATGCTACGGTGGTTTGGTCCATATTACATTATGGACAAGGTGGGAGAAGTCAACTATAAAGTGAGACTGGGACCATCGTCAAAGTCAAAAGTAGACATAATTCATGTTAGTCGCATACTGCGATATGAGGACCCATGGACACCAGAGGTAGAGCCAGTTTACAACTCTGACGAAGATTAAACATAACACCATAGAAAAGATCACTCCACAAAAAACAATTGTAAGTATAGAAGTATGAATTAGAATTAATGGGTTAATTAATTTTATAGGACATTTAACTATAAAAGGGATGTAGTTGTAATAAAGATAATATTTATAATAAATAGAGTAGGATGACATTGCATAGATAGGAGATAGATTGAATATACAACAAAAAATTAAATAAAATTTTTATTCAAAGTGCAATAGGGGGTAACTGCACAAGGGAAGAAAATAAGTTTGTTTTAGGACTCTCTTTAGAAGATTCATGACCCAGATGGGACCATAATGTCCAAGAAACAGCTACAAATTCATTAACATATGAAACAAAATGGATTCTAATAAACGAGGAAGGAAATAGGAAAAAATGTTGTTCGCCAGCAAAGATCTCAGAAGATGAGAAGAAAGTTGTATTAAAAGTTTTTTTTATAGTTATTTGAAAGCACCTCTTATCTCTGTCCAAAGTGAAGAGCAATCAGTGTAACCTTGAGCAGTATGGATGAAGATTTTCAAGTCATACAGTAACCTGCAGTACCTTAACAGCCTACCTTGGTTGACACCTCTAGGATAGGACCTTGGACTGTATCAGGTGTTGGTTATATACTGGATCAATTAAAGATAAAAAAGGTAATTATAATTTATGTTTATTATGTATTAAAAGGTGCAAAATAAGAATAATTTGAATAATAAGAGAAATTCATTGATGAATAGGGCCCATGACATCACTGCATTGCAAATTATCCAACAGCACTTTGTGTTTCAAAGCCGGCAAACAAATTTACATCTTACTAAAAATACAAAATGCTGCGGAAAGAATTTGTAATTCACTGATAGTCAGAAAATATACAAGATGAATGAATGAATAAATGAAGAAATGCACAAATGAAAGTATGCCCACTGAGTAATATGTGAGACAACGAGAAATTAGATGAATGAATGTAATTTGAGATATACTTGGACATAGGTGTCAAATTTTGGGATAGAGGATTTAAATGAAATGTGTGAGAAATGATACAAACTTAGGTAAATGACTGATGAGAGCAAATAAAGAGTGAATAGAGTCCAGTTTCAATGTTTAAATTATTAAATTTTAACAAAGATTTATCATGGATAAAACAAATTAGGTTTTTAAAGTTAGCCAAGAAGGCAAGTATAAATTGTTTAAAAATGTAAAACATGTGTTAGATACACCAAATAGTGTAAAACTCTAAACACCTAATTAAGCAATAAAGGTCAAACAATATTCATAAGTATTCCATGTCAAATAATTACCATTTTCAAACCATTAGTTAATAAAATTCTTATAGTGCTTGTATTACTTTTGCTAAAATGTAGTAAGATATATAATTATTAAACATTAACAGAAAAGTTGAAATAGGTAATATTTGACGGTTAATAGAATAAGTAGCTAATTATTAAAATAATTAAGGAAAAAATATTATAACTCTTTAAGTTAAGATAAAACAAATTTGTAACACACTTGTTTCTTTGCATGAAACAACAATTGCATGGAACTTACCATCTACAAGTGGAGCAGACAACATACCACACAGCACCAAGATCGCATCATCACAAAAAGGGAATAACCATAATGCAACCAATCTAAGGGTGGAAAAAACGCCTTCTGAAGTTCATCACCGATAAACACCAGCTGAAATGTTGCCAATACATTAAAGGAACACAGATAAAATCATACCTACCTATGCCGAAGTCAACAATCCAGTAGACACATGTTTGTCTACATTGTATGAGGAAGCCAGTTACTTCATTACAAATCAGTGTTGGCAATTCAAATCGTCATTTCAAGCAGCATCACTTCACATTCTGGATGGACTGTTCATGAATTTTCATAATTACCACACATTTAACATGTTCAATGTGCATTGGGATTTGGCATACACATATTGGCACCTGAAGACAAGAAATAATGAATTTTCTTGGAAATCGTTGCGTTGTATTTGCAACGTGTCACACAAATATATACTTTGGTAAAGGACATCAGCTTTTATGTCTAACTTCAGTTAAAGACATGCAATATTCAATTCTGAATTTGTGATGGACGAAAACAAAAAAAACTTATTCAACTTACCAGTTCGTGTGTGATTTTGTGCAACTTTACTCGAAAAATTGCGTGGAAAAAACTTATTACTAAAACTGTTCACGTAGAAAGACATTTGAAATTGTTGATCTTGCACTTTTGAATAAGTCGCGTGTGCGCAATAGACAGAATGACTGTAACTCGAAAAATGAAGTGCGTTCCGTAATGTACAGTGGTAGACCATAAAGACAAAGGTTGCGTTCCATGCATAAACTGATAAATATTAGGTTTAATTAAGTTCTAATTTAAAATTATTAATAGACGTTTTAATGCAAAACTAGATACTGTTAATTTTAATTTGTTATTGTAATCACATCTATTTCCATTTTTTTCTTTTTCATGATAATTGTGTTATAATTATAAGATTTTTTTTTTAGGATAGGTTTTAAATTAAAATTGTAAAGGGCCAATTCTCAATTCCTTTTAGATGAACCATAATTATATCAAATTCAGTTACATCCATATTGATGTATGTATAGACAAACTTGCAATCAGGCTGATGGCTACAGAAGTTAATTGCTGAAGGAGCGGAGTGCGTGCCAGGGGCGTCACGCTTACCAGGCCGGGTCATGTGACGAAGTATAAAATAAAAGAAAAAACTCATAACAAAATTAAATCAATTCATTATTCTAAAAATTTATTATTCCAAAAATATGTTACAACAATTATTACAGAACTCATTTCTAAATTATTTGACCCAGTAATAAAGATAAACAAATTGATTTCAAGTATGACATGAAGCTACTCTGCAATTTGTAAAGTGTGTCATAATACTAGCACAGCATTATTGCTCACAAAAGTAAGTAATGCTGACTCTAGCATTATGACACTGCCCTGATTAATTGGGACAAGTTGGCCATGCTTGATTGCAAGAAGAAATAATGATAGTAGGGATGAAGAGTCAAGATGGAAAGTGACAATCGAAAAGGATAGTCAGTTACATGGTGAGATACAAGCAGAAAAGTCCTTCTCGATTGTCATACCCAGTGTGAGGGAAATGGCCCTAAAAGTTATAATTAGTTGGTAAGCAAAAATTATGTTAATTATATTTAGAATTAGTCTTAGTTATAAGTTAAGTAAATTTAGGAAATAAAATCAATAGATTAGACGAAGAGTGAGTGTATTTATTTTTGCATTTATTTTTATTCGTAACATGGTGGAGGCAAGTAAGAACGAAGCGAGCCTAGCTTCGTAACAATAAAATTATCATTCGTAACAAGCAAGCCTACGTTCGTAACAATATTGATCAATTAGCTAAAACTGTAGTTTGTTTTATGATTAGCTCCTCATTTGGTAATTTTAAAGAAGTAGTAAGATTATACCCAGTTAATAACCTTTCAGGTGAAAAATTAAAAGAAGTAACACTGGAAGTAATTAATTTAGTTCGAGGTTTTAATTTTAAGGTTCTTTCTGTTATTACCGATAACAATCGGGTTAATCAAAAAATGTATAATTTGCTGTCACACATTGAAACCATTCCAAATCCTTTATTTTTGGACATTCCTATTTTTTTGGACATATGACTTTGTTCATATTTATAAAAATATCAGGAATAATTGGCTAAATTTGAAAGACAAATTTAAGACCTTTGTATATCCCTCGGTATATCCTGATTTTGAAAGTGGTACAGACATCAAAGAAGCCTGTTTAGACCACCTTCGAATTTTGTATAATGACGAAAAAACCTGTGTAATTAAAAAAGCATACAAATTAAATTACAAAACTTTATACCCTTCAAATTTTGAAAGACAAAATGTACTGGTTGAAAATGTATTTCATAGAAGTACAATAGGTGCTTTGAAAGGTATTTTGCACTGCCAAGGCACAGTAGAATTTTTAGAGATCATTCGTACTTGGTGGGACATTTTTAACAGCAAAAACACTATTACAGGAAAAATCAAACGGAATAACTGGTCAGGTCCGATAGCTGACCTTAATGATGCAAGTTAATATTTTTAAAAAAAATTTCTCAATGGCTAAATAATTGGAAAAGTCTTAATAATGGTGTAGGTTTAACTAAAGATACACTTTTAGCAGTGCAAAGAAGTACTGCGGTAATTATTCAACTTGTAGAATTATCTTTATCAAAGCTTCCTGTAAATTATATTTTGCCTGGTAAATTTCAAACCGATAATTTGGAAGACAGATTTAGTAAATATCGCAGGTTATCTGGCACCAATTATTATGTGTCTTTTAGACAGATAACTGAATCTGAAAAAAAATTAAGAATTAGGAAGATTTTGGAATTAGTTGATAAAAAACAACTGCTATTAAAAGATTTTGTCACTTCAACCAATGAGACTGCTACTTTGCAAAAACAAGTGATTAATTACGATGTAGGTGAATTTTTAAGCATAATAGGCAGTGATTTTCTGGATAAATGTGAGATAGATAATTCTTCAGAAGTGCATATATGTGGTTACGCTGCTCATTCTGTTGGTAAAAGAATGTATTGTTGTTTATGTATAGGCTTATTACAAGAATCTAAAGGTAATAAAATAGGTAATGTTTATTTTCATTATTTGCAACAGGGAGGTTTGTGCATTCCAACAGAATATGTACACTCTGTATTTTTTCATACGTGTGCCGTTTTTCAATATATTTTAAATACTGTTGAACTTGAAAAGCAATTTTTAAGTTGTGCAAATCAAACAGTGTTATTAGTTAAATTGGTGGTATTAGGTTTAGAAGTGTATAATTTTTTTAACAATATAGAAAAACATTGTAAATGTGGCAATGAAATACATGACATGTTTTACCGAGTAGCATATGTATTTGTTAATATTTTATTAAATAATTATGCTAAAGTCAGAAATGATAGTTACATACAACAAAATAAAAAACGAAAATTGCAAACTTGAAGTAATTAAGTTACTATATAAATAGAAGAATACTTTTATAATTAGGTTGTATAGATTAAGTTAGATATATGTAGTTTATAGATAATCCATAATATGTTTGTATTACATAAATTTGTGAATTACACTAATGATTTTAATTAATTGCAGAGTACAAATACAATAAAAAACAAAATTCTACCTCATTCAAAGTTAATGATATAAGTTACAGTGCTGAAGCATAGGACCACCTTCTACCATGCTTGCAGTGTTCAGTGCCAAGTCATATGCCATGGCTTGTAAATATAGAAGACAGTGCCAAGACTGAATCAAAAAAATTACTTAGTTTTAAACAAAATCTGTTAAGGATATTTTGGTAAGTAGCATGACAGTTGGCAACACTAGAAATTATGGAATCATTTTTCACACAGCCGCGCTAACTTTAGGCAATCCGCCCGACGTAGGTATTCCCGTCATTGTCGGATACACACAAAGCCCGCTAAGCGACAGGACCTTGTTTAAATTTGCCAGGTGTATTATACGTCCGTTGAAAATTTTTAGAAATTCAAAATAGAATGTATGCCAATGTATTTATGACATAAATGATAATTGCTTCTTAATGAATTAAAAAATTGGATAAAATAAGAATAATTATATTTCATTTCATAGAATAAATACCTTATTTGTTAAAGAAATTAATGAGATATAAATGCAATAGTATTTTCAGCAAAGAATGATGTTTTTTTAACAATTATAATTATTCATTGGATCTTTTGGATAATATTATAAGGTAAAGATATAAAATTCCATGGAACTGAATTTTATTACCTTAAGTTTATCGTGAACATATTGTACCTATACGCAACACAATACATCCCATGATCACAGTATCAAAATTTATAATTTCGTTAATAATAAAATAAAAACTGTTACGCCCGTAACGGGGCTACGGCTGACGGCGCGCGGTGCCTTGCAATGCTAGTTTAGCGAACGTTGCATTTTAGTTACAAGAGTTCACTGTGTAAATAAGATAAGTTTGACATTCTAAAAACAGCTGTGTAACAGTGATATCAACTTTAAAAAATAAAATGTTTCTGTCTCCAGTATTCTAATAAATTTTTTGCACGTCGATATATAAGGCTCTACTTTAGTCTCCCAAAAGAGCGAGTAAAGTAGCACTTTTACTCCCTGAGGGAGTAAAGTGTTTCCATGACAACAACAAGTAAACAACAACAAAAAAGTAATCACAGTACATGTTAGGATTTATTATCCTGAAACTATGTGATTTTGGCGTTTGCAGATTTCAATTGTCAGAATGACATGTAATTAAATTTTCGGAAAAAAATTTCGAGATTTTGAATTTTTGCGATTAAGTCCTTTAGGACGTGCAAAAATAGCGTATATACCATTGGACTAAAGTGCCTTTTAATCCTTCATGTGTTTATTCTCCTCGCTAACGCTCGGAAAAGAAACTCACATTCGGGATTAAAAGATGCACTTTAATCCCTGAGTATATAATATACTATTTTCTATTTTGCGTCTATAATAAAGCTGTTAAAGCATCCAAAACAGTGCTTTAATAGCTCATTTGAGTGCTTTAATAGCCCAACTTTTTAAAATTTTGTAGCATTGAAAAAAGCAGAAAATTAACAAAAACTTTACTCTAAAACTTTGAATTTTCAAATGTTACATCAGTGTTGTCAACTACCACAAAATTCCCTAAATTTTGAAATTGCGATTTTTTTAATTTAAAACGGGAATAAAAGGCGTAAAAATAGCATAGAAAAACTCGTTTCATAAGTCATTATTGCACTCGTCCTTTAGAAAACTCGCTGCAAACGGCTCCTTTTTAAATTCTGGACTCTTTCATTAAATCTTGCCTTATGAAACTCGTCCGTTAATAATATTTTAACGAATATACTATTTTTTTTAATATACTATTTTCAATGGCTTCATTAGGGCACGCAAATATAAAAATACCTTACTTAGAATAACTTACATAAATCGAAAAAAAACATCAAATTTAAATGATCAGATCTGCCGTTTAATCTTAGAACACATATGCCATTTATGTAAGACCAAAGCATTAATATTTATAAAGAAACAACCTAGTAAGAGAGAATAGACGAGAACTACAGTAAAAATTGGTATGCGAGTTAACATTTATTCATTAGTCAAGCGAAATGTGACCGAATTATAAACACATGCAAGATAAACGCCTCGAGCGGAGCGCCCACATCTGTTAAAACGAATGCAGGTGCAGTATCAACCCACGGCCACTTGTGTGCACAGCAAGCGCCCACATATATCAAAGCAGGAAGCAGTTGCAATACTCAGAACTCTATCTAATGCATTTTCTATGAATTCCTAGAGGAAGTAGAATGCTATCATCACGTAGGCGCAACCCACGGCAACGTGTGCTCAACTGAAGGATTTTACGCCCACAGAAAGAGTATATAAAGACCAGAGCTTTGTAGGACAGACGACAGACCAGTCTGAGTTACGACGAGGCTTGAAGACAGAAACTGATTACCAGGGTAATTGTTTACCTTCTTTCAAGCCCTACTCACCCAGAAAGGCGTAGAAACTGATAATCAGGGTTATTGTTTACCTCGGTCTTTCTGAACATCATTATTACCAGTTTAAGTTGAAACTGTAAATAGTATTTAAGTGAATATGCAAGTGCATATTGTGTAATTTCACGACGAATAAATATCTTATTGTACTTAACAGTAAACTGTGTTCATTTTTGTAACTTGGACTCCGTCTTTTGCGTTTTTAAAATAAAGTACCATTTTTAAAAAAACGCCTTTCTACGTCAAGAAAAGTTAATTTGCGTAAAAATTAAAAATAGTGAGGTAGTAAAGAAAAAAGTAGAAAATACACTTTTTTTTAAATATTACAAAAATTAAATTATAGATTTCTAAATAGAACGGATTTAGTAAGTATACGCCTAATCCTGTCATGTTGTAATATTTTTAATTTTTTTGTTTCATGTTGGATTCTTATAGTGAAACATTTAACTATTTAAAATTAATCTTATTAGATCGGTGGGATGATAGTCCAGGGGATCTGTTTCAAGTAGGTGTTTACCATTTATATAACAGATAGCATTTCAAGTTTCATCTGCGCTGCTTGATCAACGATTTAGTAAGCAAGATAAAAATGCAAATCGTTAATCATGAGTTGTTTAGCAAGTAGTTAATGGGCCACTTGGGACAGACGTTTTTAGTGACTTTTTTGTTTACGATTGGTACCCCTGGGGGAGAATCTAGTGACTTTTTATGTCAGTCTCTCTCTAATCTAGTGACTTTTTGTCTATCTCTCTCTAGGTGGTTAAGTACGGAACCTGTATTACCGACATGATTTACGTCACAGATAAGGGAACCTATATTACTGACATGGTTTGTGCCTCGGTTAATGGAACCTGTTATATCGCATAGCTTGTGTGTCGGATAATTCGTATCAGTGTTAACAGATTATTAGGTAAGTAATTACGTCTTAAAAAACACGCTAATTGAAAATAGGTAAAAATGCTTTTATTTTATTTAACTATGATACATTGCAGTCTTAAATATAAAACTTTATAATGTAATTAAAAGTCAATAATTAGACATGGTTTGTGGTCGTGTATTTTCTCTTTTTAGGTGATGTATCGGGTTTGCTCTGTAATGACGGTCTAGAGCATACATTATTGCATAATATATTAAAATATATTAAGGTAATATATTAAGGGAGTTTGTCTTGATCTATAAGATTCATGTTTGACTAAATAGATACATAAAATTATCTGTACAGGTTAGTTTGTTTTATCCATAGCAACTCTTGAATTTTCCTATCCTCTACACGGTTTCACTTGGGTCATTGTCATTCGAAAAGTGTTCGAATGAAAACCTTCAGAATTGCTTTGGTATATTTTTCCTATCAAATCCCATATCTCCTCGAATGTTACATTTCTGGCTTTTTGGAATGATAGATACGCATCTCCCTTACCTAAACAATCTGAACCAAACGTAAAACTAATCTTATCCTCAGGGTCGACGTCCTTGCTTATATGGGCAACGATATCTTTGATTCCATTCTTCACCCACTCTGCTGGGTCGTTAATATCCTGAGGAATCTCGTTTAGTTTGAAGCAGACACTACGTCGGGCAAACTTAAATTTCTTGTTATTAGTTGTGGTGATTTCGTTAAGTATTTGGAATGCCATTTTTAAATGGTTATTTTAATAATTGGAACTGAGCTGGAGCGACCGTTCACCTCAAATACTCGAGTAAGAATGAAGTAACTGAGTGCAGTTGCTCATATTTATACTTTAACCGGAAGTCGAGATATAATCAATAGTCCAACATTCAATAACAAAGCGATGATATATATATATATATATATATATATATATATATATATATATATATATATATATATATATATATATATATATATATATAATTTTTCCTTCTAGGGCATAGTATTAATGGGTACCATTTATGAGGGCTAGAGTTTTTGTTTTTGATATATACAATTTTATGTCTTGGATACATAAATTTTATTTTCGTACAGGCTAGCAAACGCATGGCTTCTTGTACCCATAGGGAACAGAATCGGAATTGTCATTAAACTTACGTTTTTCTGACCTAGGCCTGTAGATCTTTGATTCTTTTTTGGTGATGACCTGGTGGTGTTTTGTACGTATTATATTCATAGAGGTTATGTATAGGGGATCAACAGGTTCATTGGTTGTAACCATTTGTCCCATAGTGTAGAAGTTGATGAGCTTCAGTACATCATAGTTGAGCCTAGTGCCTTTTACTTTACAAACAGTGAAGTAAGTGTGGTACTTGGGACTGAATATAATGTAGCTATAGTTCTTAGGACCACCAGAAGTAAATGCTACTATATAGCTGCCAGGGCCGTAGTCTTCTAGCTCGTCGGTCATTTCCCCCAAGCTGGACCCCGTTGGTACATCCCATTCCCCTTCTCTGCTAATGTAAATTATAGAATCCGTGTCGTAATACAGCACTCGTTCTCCAAGACGTTCCAGGTAGCTATACAATTTAAGACGAGCCTGAGTTGTTGTATATGCTGCCATGGCTACGTTGACTATTGGCGAAAGGTCTGCTGTGTGTTCTTTGTATTGCCAACCAACTATCAGAGAGTCTTCGTTAACATTCTCGATGTGGTTTACCTCTAGGGCAGGGTTTGACAGGAGCTCATCTAACTCGTAAGGTTGACGAACGATAGTAGTTTTAGGTTGGTTTTCTAGCTGACCAAACTTGCCCCAGAAGCTGTTTAGCATTAGTTTAGCCAAAGCTCTTAATCCGGGGTTCTTTAATATTTCTGAAAATTCCAAGTGTATGCCTTCCTTCTCGAAAAATTTGCCAGTATATACATTCTTCTCTGTATCAGTTAAGCAACCCCCGGGCCAGCCTGATGCCTGCTGCTTCATTTTTATGAACTTATTCATCATTTCCGTAAACAGTCCGCCAACTTTCGTTGTAGTAGTGTATTGCTCTATGTCGTATTGCCACACCTCGTAAATTTCTAACATGACATATCCCATCTCCAAGGCTTTTTGTACTTCGTCTATTATCCAAGTACCCGTCAATGCTCGTTCGCTATCCGTGTGGTTACATTCATTCTGATTAAGCTCCGAACCACAGGTCCTGCACAACACAAACATTAGCTTATTGTTCATCCTGAGTGGTAGTACCGGGTGGTATAGCTGCTGTGGCGGCAAGACTTTACATTTTATGAGACCATTTGTGTGCTCTAGATCAAGTTTTTTGCAAGCACCACCTACATAAACCTTAGGGTGTCCAATAGGAAACTTGCCATACTTACAAACCCAAGGATATAACGAACAAACATCAACATATTTTATTTTCTCTCCAGGTCCGACTTGATAATATGTTTTGCAATTACCAGTTAGGCCGCCAAAGAAAGCATCGCGAAGCCTCAGAGTTGTCGATGCCAGTAGAGGGTTGCTTTCAAGTTCTTGTTTGAGGTTTTTGTTTCGTTGCAGCATCTCTCTAAACTCACACTCCCACATCTCGATAACGACATATCCGTGTTGTCTCAGTCTTTCGATCTTGTTGATGGTTCTTTGGAAACGATTGTTTAAGGTATCTGAAGGGTCATCGTGCAAAGGTTAATCCCTCCTTACGGATAGACAGTTGTGGCCGTGATAGTAACACCCGTGAAACTCAAATACCTGTCGTGTTTCTCCACAGTAACTATCGACCTTGACGCCGTCTACTATAGTCTCTCGATTCTTAGCCGAATGCAAAATGTTAATGCACCGCTGCATTTCTTCATAGATTAACCAGAGAATGGCTATTTTAGACTGATTGTCAACATTTATGTAACCATTACGTGGAATAATTCCGATCGTTTGTGGTTTCAGGAAGTTTCTGCGATAAACCAAGTTACAGGCTGAGGCTATGGTTACTGCTTCGGTGAACGGACATACGTTGCACTCTTCTAAGAATAGCTTTCTAAATTTAAGACATGCCTTGGTCAAAATGTCAACGTCACTAATGCAATACTCCACTAGGTCTTTTTGCATTTTAAAATTGTCATTTCTGTGTTCGTTATGCCATTCCATCAGTTTGAGACGCGTATCTTCATTCATGTAGTCGTGATCGTAGTATTTCAAGTCGGGCAAAGGTCCATCATAATTAGCAATAGCCTGAGTGTTGAAAAGATGTGGAAAATAACCCTTCTTCAGTTCGGCGCCTAAATCGAAGGCTTTTGGAAGTGCAGATAAAGCTATGGGAAAGTAGTTGATACTGTCGATAAGCTTAACATTATCGATACCCATCATGATAATGTTGCCGCCTCTCATTATTAATTCGGCCTTGAGATCGGTGTTTTCCAGCACGTGTTTAAGGAGAAATTGATGATCATATGCCTTTCCATTATGAGCCAACACAATAATCCTCTTAAAAGCCTTCTTGACCCCCAGTATGTAATTTAGGAAAGTTTTGATGGGATCTATTTTTAGAACCTGTCGTCTAACGCAACATTTTTCACATACCGCAATTGTACTGTCTTCATTAATACAATTATCACATCTTTGTTGGAAGACACACAGGTTGGGTACATGTATCTTCTCGCCATCAGGACCTCGTTCATTTTGCCTCGACTCCAGATCATAAAATATAAAGAGGTAGCCTTCCAAAGATGGTTCTCTGTAATCGGGCTTAATATAACAATAATGACCTAAAGGTTGATGTTTTCCGCACATCTTGCAGAATATTTCATCACAAGTATGAGCTCTTTCGACGGTTATAAATAAATAAAATAAATAAATATATATATGTTTATTCTGCAATTGTGTAATTTACAAAAAAAATTAAAAAATTAACAGAGTGATTAAGTAACAAAACTTATTAGTTTTTACATATAACTATAACTAAAGAGAAAAAAAATTACAATAATCACAATAACCAGCTGTAAGAAAACTATAAATATAATAACAACAAACAGTTTCTTATTTATAAGATTATATGTTAATCACAACAATGCAGAACCTCAAGGTGAAGGTTCAGTTTACTACTGGTCTTCCACCCACACCTTGCATTGCAATAAAAAAGAATTTTTTGTTTGTGGTTGTAGTATTATATTAATAGAAATACGTATATCTAGGTATTCATACTTCGCATGAAGACTCAAAGATTAAAAAATATATATATAGTAAACAGGAACTCAGTAATAAAAGGAAATCGAACAAGAGGATAGCGTTAGAACCGCAAGATTGTTAACTAGTTAGTCGTTAGCTGTATATAATACATGCAGTACTCAACTATTGCTGTTTTTGCAGTAAATACAAAAAAGTCTCCTTTTGAAAGAATTAACTGAAAGCGATTTTAGAGATGGCGGAATGCCATTATAAATCTTTGAAATGTTATAAGTAAAAGACCTTTCAAAAAGAGTCGTTCTATGGTTTGGTATAGTCAGTAAACCTCGATGACGAAGGTTTAGGCTATGAACATCGGTCCTGAATCTAATCTTATTATATAAATAGGGTGGTTGCTTTTCGACAATTACTTTATGAAAGAATGTGGCACTTTGTAGATAGCGTCTATTTTTCATAGAAAGCCATTTAGCATCTGATAACTTATGTGAAATATGATCATATTTAGGAATATCATAAATAAATCTTAAACAAGCATTATTATTGTCTTCAGACACTCGGGGCATCGCTTAACATGTTGGCATAAGGTTTTCTTGCCATATAACCGACAGTTTTATGTTTGTTGTAACAGTCTTGACCTCTAAATTTGCGATGACAATCTTGACACCTTATTTCCTGCCTAGTTTTTTCGCATGGAGGGGTCTGTTGACAACAAGGACATGATCCAGCACATCTGTGATCGTTCTTGTTATTGTATGGAATGTGACAAGATTCACAGTAGTAACGACACACAAATGCTGCTTTCAAGCTGGTAATCACGTTATAGTGGTTGTTATGGTGATACAGATTAATTTTCATTGGAGCATCAGGACCTTCAAATAATACGGTGCGTCCTTTGGACCCATACGCATAAACGGTTATTTTGAAGTCTTTCATGTGAGTCTGGAACCTTCTTCAACACCAGCCCCTTCCTCGGGAATCTGAACTCCAACTTCTTGCAACAGCGTATTTGCCTCGATATCCTGCATCTTTGCATGGTTTTCTCTGATTTGTTTGACAAGAAGATCCTCGAGAACATAAGCTCTGGCCACAACTAGAGCTCGGGGAAGGCAAAGGTTATCATTGTTATTGATAGTTACTATACCCCTTCGTTTAGCACATTCTTCTTCATAGTTATTGTAAGTCTTAATTCTTCCAGAACCTCTGTACGATCTCACTTGGGTCATTGTCATTCGAAAGGTGTCTGAATGGAAACCTTCAGAATTGCTCTGATACATTTTTCCCAATAAGTTCCATATTTCATCGAATGTTACATTTCCGGCTTTCTTGAAGGATATATATGCATCCCCCTTCCCGAAACAGTCCGAGCCAAACGTAAAACCAATCTTATCTTCAGGGTCGACGTCCTGGCCGATATGCGCGACGAGATCTTTGACCCCGTCCTTTACCCACTCTTCTGGGTCGTTAACGTCCTGAGGAATTTCGTTTAGCTTGAAGCAAACACTACGTCGGACAAACTTGTATTTTTTGTTATTCTTGGTGATTTCGTTAAGTATTTGGAATGCCATTTTTAAATGGTTATTTTCAATAATCAGAGCTGAGCTGGAGCTACCGTTCCCCTCAAATGCTCGAGTAAGAATGAAGAAAAGTGATGAGGTTGCTTATATTTATACCCCTCCAGCCGAAAGGTTGGCAGCTTCCGTCGAGGAATCAATCGACTATTAAGAAAACGCAGTCGCAAGCACCCACAGCTGAACAAAAATACCGAGCCTGTTTGTAATCATTCGATATTCCTAATCTCTATAAATAAAAAAATGTATGCTTTTTAGTTAGAACAGCACGCATGAGTAGTGTATATAGGCCGATTCTGATGTCACACCTCCACACCTCTGCATGAGAAGGAAGGAAATATATCTGTCTAGCACAGGTATATATCTATCCTTCTCCAACACCAACAAACAGGAGCGTTCAATAAAAGTTTGACAACATTTCTCCAACCGCCTCTTCTTATATACACCTGTAACAATACCCACAATGCATTTCAGTATCGGTTATACCCGAACGTACCTAATACTAACACGAAATATTTAATCATAATGTTACCTTTTCTCGGATTACATCATACTTTAAGAAATTAGGGTAAGAGTGTAGTTGAAGCTCCTATGAATGCTACTTAGTAATTTATAACCATTACAGCTTACGACTTACGACGTTAACAGCTTGGTGAGGTTAAACAATTACACTGAGAATATTCCGAAATATATATTTTGATGAAGGTTTAAACCAATGCCAACATCGAGCGTGAACACTATATTCGTAGCATAATACAGCGCTCGTTGCAAGACCCGTCTTACAATATTAGATAGTGTCACCATCCTTCGTAAAGGACCCCAATGTATTCATCAAAGTTCGTTATCACCAAAATACATATATCAAAATATTAACATGTGTGTTCTCACAACAAGCGAATTGAACCAATTGAAAGTAGCATTCTGATATATAGCTCAAAATATATCGATAATGCATATAATGATAGCTCACAATAATTATACATTCCGTTTTCCTCGACCACTTACCGTTAAGTTATTTGAATGGAATTGAAAGCTCTGAAGGTAAAAATGATACTTAATGTCGCTATGGACCGAACACAGTCAAAGACTATCCAAATAACGAGATTGAGAATTAAAAATTCACAGTCGTTGATACAACAGTGAGGGTTGCAAGCTCGTCTTATCGATGTATCTATGTGATTTTCAACCCTTCGTAAAAGGGCTCTCAAGCTTAAATCAGTGAAAGCCAACTTATTAACAGATTAGGTAACTAAAAACAATATTTTTCCATATTTCGGAAATACACGTCCGACTAATCACATCAGGAACAAGAAGCCCCCGAAATGAAGCTGGTCAAGTACATGAAGCATGTCAAGGACCGATAAAGTCTAAAGTGTATTGTTCATGTCAGCTTTACCGAAATCAATAACACCGCATATATCTAGGTTTTTAACGTACCAAGCACCCTTTGTAGAGGCGACTTACCAAGTATAAACCTTATACTCTCCCTCGGTGAGGGCACCATCGTATTACGATTTCAGTAAAAAACAAACAGTTATTAGAAACATGGAAAATATTTGTTTTAGCCACATACACCTAGGCCTATGCATGACCCTCACCATAAAAGACCGCCCGACACATTTGGGTAAGCTCTAGGAACGATTCGTCTCTTCGACCGATAGGTTAGGGGTATACTTACCTATTGAAGTCGATGTTTAACACTATCACTTTTACCGGCTGAGGTTGCAACCAACGTGAGTGGAGAATAGTCTTCGCAGTGTAGAAGTGTTAGAATACCGTAGCCTCTTCGAACAAAACCTGCCTTAAAGGTGGATAGTTACTCGACTAAATAAGCAATCTCTGAAAATTAAAGAGATAGGTATACGTTATTAAAAAGAAATCACATCAAAATAATGGTTACGTGAAGCACCAGATAATTTTTAAATAACCTAATAGACCACCGTCAATAAAGTTGAGCAGTAAATCTTCTATACAATATTGTAATACCAGTATCATCAACCCGCGATAAGGTTTACCTACCACATAATTTCCAATGTTAAATTTTTTCTAAGTCTCACTTTAAAAAATCAGAAAATGTGTTATATCTATGAAGCGGTTGAGAATTAAGCAAAAGAAAAAAGTAGTACAACACAAATTTCTAAATAAAATTTCACTGTAAAATGAACCCGATTAATGATTCACCTAAGAAATTCCTAACATGAAACAATTTTAAAGTCAGAAAATCAATTCAAAAGCGATAAAAATAACGATAACCCCCGCACTAATCCTCAAATTTTGTTTCCGCATACCACAACGAGTATTTCGACACCCTAACCAACCCAACTGAACCCGAATTACCTAATTTATAAAATTTTAAATGTTTTCCCACTCTTAACTTAGGTGATAGAAAACATTTTTAAAAAGTAAAAATCACAATTTTTCATCGAAATTCAACACATGCTCATTATTTTAAAAACGCGAACGTAATTTGTTAACAAACTTTTCCAGTTTAAAAATTATTTATTATCAAATAAATTAATATTGTAATTTTATTGTAATATATGGTTTTGTAATCTCAGAATAATAAATTAAATTAAATTAAATTTAATAGCGTTTACCTCCAACGATAGATATAGAAACACAGAAATTATTCTGTCCTACAATATGTTAAAATTTTTAATAACTCGATAACCGCCGGAAATTCGACCAAAATAACATTTCTTAAGACTCTCCCCACACCCCCAGAGCCGTTTTCAGTACGAACCCATCGATTAAACAGACTCCAAAAGACCTAATGAGAAAAAAAGAATTTTTTTCGAAAATTTAAAAATACCGAATTCCAACCACCCGCTGTCGACTTATTGATAGGGTTATAAAGTGATATAGGTTTCAACTACAAAATCTCACCCTCACCATCCCCATATAAATGCGTATACTGTTAAAAGCACTGTTACCTAATTATTAACGCTAAGTCCAAAAAACCCTTATTTTCTAAAAATCATTATCTGGCAAAATATTTATCGTAGAGAGCTGATTAACACATGGGAATGTAAAGTTTATCACACAAGTCTTAAATTTACACCTAAAATCACCCCTTATAAGGCAACCGCCTTTAGTTTGAAGGTAGGGGGTGAAAATCTAGAAATAGTTTATTTTGAAAAATTTCATATCTCCGAAATTAACTACTATAAAAAAACAATTAACGCTTCAAAATGTCAGTTTTTAACAAAATTTAAAATTATAGTTCACTGACAGAACAAAATAAAATATAAAAAGGATAGTAACCCTTTCGTAACCTTGATACCCTTACCCGAAATATTATTTCGCCCTCATATTTCCTCACATTAAACCAATGTAGGAAATATGAGGGCGAAATAATTATCAACTGCTTTTAAAAATTTTTTATTTAATCCTTGAACTTAGAAAGAATGTCATTGAGATTCAGTTTGCATGTATTCATACGGGGAAGTGTGACTTCTGGTTGTGAGAAGGCAAATTAGCATTGAATTAAATGGTAATCACGTACAGATTGAGCGAACATGGGGTGTTCTTCGTGTTACAACCAGCGACCAGCTCCAGGACGCCAGCAGCCTGCAATTGGAGAATCCGGCCGACCAACCACGATGCAGCACCAGCCTGGAGGAGGGACCGACAACATCTGGAACATCTTCGACGGGAGGGTCTACACTGTCGACAAAGGAGGACAGCAGGCGAAGTACCATGCAGACCACATCCGGCCAGCACCACGACGCCCAGCGCTTCGCACACCACCTCCGGCATCACCACCACCGCACCCGGAAGAGGAAGAAGACGCTTTGCAGGCCATACAGTCGTCTCCGAGGGGGGGCGAATTGTTACCACCAGCGACCAGCTCCAGGACGCCAGCAGCCTGCAATTGGAGAATCCGGCCGACCAACCACGATGCAGCACCAGCCTGGAGGAGAGACCGACATCCTAACATATAAGCGCTTCACGCGGCACATTGTCTCATTATTTCTCCGACTTTACCTTAACCACTATCAATCTTTGTTATTGTATATATTTGGATGAATATATGACTTTATTTTGTGTTATAATACTGCCGTATTATTTCTTTAACCTTTATTTCCTTTTACTAGCTTTATTTGGTAACTCTGAATATCTACGAGCCGTTCAACGGTAACATTCGGTGTTACATAGCGACAAATGGGCAGATAAAATCTTTTTAGAACGATATTCTTAAGCATCATTTCACGAACTGTCTCTCTTACACTTCGCATAAAACAGTTGCTACTTTAATCGATAATAAAACTAGGAAAAATTAAAAAATATAAACTATTCCTATATTGCTGAAATTCAAATTTAACATTATTATTATTATTATAAACAAATACGTTATATATATTGTTCAAATGTAACTTAAATAATTATTTTACCACGGAGAAAATGTTCGTTCTTATACCCAGCTGACACTCGTCTTGCAAAAACTACAAAGACGTTATTATAACACAGTTCCCGTAACCTCAGATTATTATAAACAATAACAATAATATCCTACCTTTTTTGTTCGATTAAAGTTGTAGATTTCAAATAAGGTCTGTAGCAACAACTGGTAATAACAGTTAAGTTTGACACAAATCACTTTAAACACAACCGTAATACGTAATAATTAACAGAATGCATAAAAACATACATGTAACTACTTCGAGCAATCACAAGCAAGTGACGCTCTGGTCCTCGAGGATGGTTTTATAGGGCTCGAGCTGTATTGCGCAATATTATGCAAGATTATAAACATGATTCAACTCGTTCGTTTAACAAAGGAACAATGCGCGCTCCGATGAACACGTGCGGGTCATAAATCAATTTGAAATGTTATTTTCTGTGGCTGCGTTGACATACCGTCTAGATTTATCTCTTAGATTAAATCGTGTACCGCTCTGGTCCTCTGTGTGGGTTATAATTCATTCAGCTATCATATCGTTTTTTATTGAACGCAGGTGTGACGAACAAGATTCAACTTGAATATGGAGGGTATAATTATTTCCACTAATAAAAGTTCCTCTGCTATTCTGTAAATTGATTTAATTGTGTGCGTTTATTTAAAGGAAAAATGTTCAAAGAAAATTCTATAAAAATTTAAAGTGTATTCTTTTAAATGCTCTAAGAGATATTAATTAAATTATTGCATTCGGTTTTAGCATTTTAGAAATAAAGTTTTTACACAGAAAGGGATTTTTACCTGGAAATTGCTTTAGAAGGTCGTTCTACAGTAACAAATGTAACCCTATATTGACATAAATAAATGTAAATTTTTGTTAAACTTTATAAGTGACATTAAATTCTGTTACGCTTTGTAATGTATTATTGATTAACTATTGCATTTTGAGATGAAAATTAGAAACAATTTCTTTTTATTTTGTTGTATATGTTTTTTGAACAACATAGCTATAAACTCGTTTCAAAGAAAAGGTTTTTTTATGAATTTAAAAGACGGGGAATAAACTCTCCTAGTCCAGCAGAGGAAGATATCGATGTATTTTTATTAATCTTACCCTTTGATAATGACATTTAGTATCGAAACAATTGTAAGGTTAAGATTTTATTAAAAACTTTTTTTTTCGCAGGTTAAAATATCTTATTATTATTATAGTCTGCTACTGACATTCACTTTTATTATTATTCATAATTAGAGCATGGTTATTCTAGTTAATATATATATATATAAGCTTTTAAGTTGGTTAGTTAAAACCGAAAGAGAAATTTCTTTACCTGACTTATTTTAGCAAAGAAACTATTATCGTTCGGGGGCTAATATAAAAGCCGTTTGTTACAAAAGCTCTCGCGTGACGTCACTTGACATGATAAAACACGATAAAACAGCAGGTGCGGATTTTTGGCTGCATCTTGAGTGTTTCTGAAAAGAATGCATCTTTATTACGTTAATTGGTCAACTCTCATCGCCGTTGGTAGGGCAATAAATTTTTAACAATTTCTAAGAATAGCAGCTGCGAGCAAGTGTTAATTGACAGCGCAGGTGTCGACCACTTTTTAACGATGCTGAACCCTTTGCTCCGAGGGTAATAAATTTAGATTTTATCTAAAAACAGCTGCTTAATTGACAGCGCAGGACCCTTTTTTAACGATACCCTTTTGCTCCGAGGGTAATAAATTTAGATTTTATCTAAAAACAGCTGCATTTGCGACAAACGCGTTCATTCCTGTCGATTTAAAAGGTTATAAAAGCTCTGTTGACCCCTTTCGTTTTTAGTTTTGTCCTTGCGTCGTCGACTACGGTTGTAGTAATAATTATTATTGTTGTTTGCTTCAACTAGGTATGTTAAAATAATCATTATTATTATTCCTGTGTGTGCGTGTTAAAATTTTGCTGCTATTTAAGTTCTATCATGTGTGTTTTTTACATAGAAAAATGGAACATTTGCTAAAACAATTGAACAAACCTTCCCAGAAGCCTATCAAGAAGTTATGTGATTACAAAATAAACGAAATTACACAGATACTACAATTCAAGAGGGTCGTTTGCCGTGATAAGCGTCAAAGTGTGATTGTTGTTGCTGAAAATCATGTACATTTCTACCCAAGTGGATCAGCGACAAGTTAACAAATCAAAGGGTTAAGGAGCTTAACCAGCAGATTGAAGCTAAAACAATTTCTCTAGGCCTCGCGTACTTAGGGAAAACAAACTGTTACGATGATTGCATGTTTGTGGAAATAAATAAGGTAATGGGGAGTAAACATCAAGTTTACAATAAACCCTTTTTTAATGTTCTATTGTTGTTGTTACAGCCCCTGAAACCGCAAATAGAAAACAGAGGTTAGTCCTGAAGTCCTCAAGCTATCATCATCACCAGCAATCTATCAACATTTTTATTATAAATTAAATGTAGTAGTCATAACAATATATTAATAAACTTAATTTTTTAATTCCTATATGGTTTTATTATTTCTTCTAGAAAAGGTAGTGGAAAGAGTACAGTGTGTATGTGTGCTGGAGCGAGGTAGCAGCAGCAGAACTTGTAGCGGGATGACTGATGGACAGATTAAAATTGACAGAATTAAATGACAGATGCAAAAATGACATATGCAAAAATGACAAATTTAAAATTGACAGATTCAAATTTAGCGCGCACCACATGCTCTGATATAAAAAATGGTTGCCTCTACATCATGATACCGGTAGTAATACAGATTTCTTCATGATACGCCCCCTAGTAGTAGTACACAGTCTACCGGTCATACAGATCCCTTCATGACGCCCTCTATTGACGATACACACTAATTGTAGCATCACGCCCTCTATTGACAGCACTCAGTCTACCGGTAATACAGATTCCCGTAATGGCGGCGGGCGTGGTAGCATAGCGCCAGGGCGTGGTAGAATGGAGCCAGACGTTCCAAAATGGCTGCCTTCAACCAATCAGAAGCAAGGGGAGGAGCTACAGGAGTGGGGGTTAACCAATCAGAGAGCAGTAGGCGGGGAAATCCAAGATGGCGGCGACCAATCAGAAGCAAGGGGAGGAGCTACAGGAGTGGGGTAGCCAATCAGAAGCAGGGGGAGGAGCCATGCCATTGGCACGCCACAACTACACTCTTACTCTAATTTCTTAGAGTAAAAGTATGATGTAATCCGAGAAAAGGTAACATTATGATTAAATATTTCGTGTTAGTATTAGGTACGTTCGAGTATAACCCATACTGAAATGCATTGTGGGTATTGTTACAGGTGTATATAAGAAGAGGCGGTTGGAGAAATGTTGTCAAACTTTTATTGAACGCTCCTGTTTGTTGGTGTTGGAGAAGGATAGATATATACCTGTGCTAGACAGATATATTTCCTTCCTTCTCATGCAGAGGTGTGGAGGTGTGACATCAGAATCGGCCTATATACACTACTCATGCGTGCTGTTCTAACTAAAAAGCATACATTTTTTTATTTATAGAGATTAGGAATATCGAATGATTACAAACAGGCTCGGTATTTTTGTTCAGCTGTGGGTGCTTGCGACTGCGTTTTCTTAATAGTCGATTGATTCCTCGACGGAAGCTGCCAACCTTTCGGCTGGAGGGGGTATAAATATAAGCAACCTCATAACTTTTCTTCATTCTTACTCGAGCATTTGAGGGGAACGGTAGCTCCAGCTCAGCTCTGATTATTAAAAATAACCATTTAAAAATGGCATTCCAAATACTTAACGAAATCACCAAGAATAACAAAAAATACAAGTTTGTCCGACGTAGTGTTTGCTTCAAGCTAAACGAAATTCCTCAGGACGTTAACGACCCAGAAGAGGTAAAGGACGGGGTCAAAGATATCGTCGCGCATATCGGCCAGGACGTCGACCCTGAAGATAAGATTGGTTTTACGTTTGGCTCGGACTGTTTCGGGAAGGGGGATGCATATATATCCTTCAAGAAAGCCGGAAATGTAACATTCGATGAAATATGGAACTTATTGGGAAAAATGTATCAGAGCAATTCCGAAGGTTTCCATTCAGACACCTTTCGAATGACAATGACCCAAGTGAGATCGTACAGAGGTTCTGGAAGAATTAAGACTTACAATAACTATGAAGAAGAATGTTCTAAACGAAGGGGTATAGTAACTATCAATAACAATGATAACCTTTGCCTTCCCCGAGCTCTAGTTGTGGCCAAAGCTTATGTTCTCGAGGATCCTCTTGTCAAACAAATCAGAGAAAACCATGCAAAGATGCAGGATATCGAGGCAAATACGCTGTTGCAAGAAGTTGGAGTTCAGATTCCCGAGGAAGGGGCTGGTGTGAAGAACTGAAAAGGTTCCAGACTCACATGAAAGACTTCAAAATAACCGTTTATGCGTATGGGTCCAAAGGACGCACCGTATTATTTGAAGGTCCTGATGCTCCAATGAAAATTAATCAGTATCACCATAACAACCACTATAACGTGATTACCAGCTTGAAAGCAGCATTTGTGTGTCGTTACTACTGTGAATCTTGTCACATTCCATACAATAACAAGAACGATCACAGATGTGCTGGATCATGTCCTTGTTGTCAACAGACCCCTCCATGCGAAAAGACTAGGCAGGAAATAAGGTGTCAAGAATGTCATCGCAAATTTAGAGGTCAAGACTGTTACAACAAACATAAAACTGTCGGTTATATGGCAAGAAAACCTTATGCCAACATGTTAAGCGATGCCCCGAGGAGTGTCTGAAGACAATAATAATGCTTGTTTAAGATTTATTTATGATATTCCTAAATATGATCATATTTCACATAAGTTATCAGATGCTAAATGGCTTTCTATGAAAAATAGACGCTATCTACAAAGTGCCACATTCTTTCATAAAGTAATTGTCGAAAAGCAACCACCCTATTTATATAATAAGATTAGATTCAGGACCGATGTTCATAGCCTAAACCTTCGTCATCGAGGTTTACTGACTATACCAAACCATAGAACGACTCTTTTTGAAAGGTCTTTTACTTATAACATTTCAAAGATTTATAATGGCATTCCGCCATCTCTAAAATCGCTTTCAGTTAATTCTTTCAAAAGGAGACTTTTTTTGTATTTACTGCAAAAACAGCAATAGTTGAGTACTGCATGTATTATATACAGCTAACGACTAACTAGTTAACAATCTTGCGGTTCTAACGCTATCCTCTTGTTCGATTTCCTTTTATTACTGAGTTCCTGTTTACTATATATATTTTTTTAATCTTTGAGTCTTCATGCGATGTATCCATGCCGTAACCTCAAAGAATAGTGCCGGGAGTTTGCTTGTAGATGGGACGATTGCTAGCCGAATTGTTCCACTACATATTGATACGAGGGCGACAAAATCCATTATACGCCCTGACGTTCTAACAACAAGTACGAAGCTGTTATCGACAACTATTCAACTGCGTACGCGACAGATGAAATATTACCAACACGCGGAGTGGTGAAGATGAAGATTGGCATCGGAAGTGAAGAGCGTAATCATGACGTGCTGGTAGCGGATATCACTGACGAGTTCATCTTTGAAATGGACTTCCTAAGAAAATTTGGTTTTACGTTGGACTTGAGGGAGGGTGTTTTGAAGGTCGGTAACGAAGAGCTTCCGTTGCACCTACGAGAAGACCCTGTCGTAAAGGTTTTGCTGACAGCAGTCGAAGCGATCCAAACCTGCCTCGACAACCATCTGGTTGTCGAGGCAGGTTGGGATGGAGATCTTCGGGTAGGATGTGTGCGAATGATGGAGCCTGTCAGTGATAAGAAGATCCATAGTGGCATACTTGTGAGAAAAGCGCTGATCAAGATTGGAAAAACAGTACCGGTGAGGCTTATGAACGTTAATGTGGATTCGGTGACATTGAAGAGGAGCACCCTTATGGGACAGTGTGTGTCAGTATTCCGAGTAGCCAAGTGTATGGCTGATGTTCCAAAACCAGTGCTCAAACACCATGGTAGAAAATTAGTGAGTATGGTTATTAGTTCGTGCGAAGACCTTAATAGAACGGAAGTGAAAGAGGTACAGGGTTTGGTTCACCGATACCAAGATATCTTCGCTCTTGACGATGGTCAGAAGGGACAAACCGATATAGTACAACATAAAATCAATACAGGAACTCTGAGCCTGTCCGTCAGCGGCCGATGCGTCTACCTCTAGCAAAGCGAGAAGAAGCCGAGAAAATTTAGGTCTCAATTCGAGGTTCCAAAAAGCCGAGTGGCGCGACATCTCCATGATGGTGCCTCAGGAGGACACATCGGTGTGAAGACTTTGGAGAAAGTTAGGTAGCGTTTTTCTTGGGTCAATTGTAAAGACGTGAAAGAGTGTTGCCGGAAATGCGAGCTATGTGTCACTGGTAACGAACCCTTGGAGAAACGAAGAGCACCTATGAGGCAGTACAATGCGGGTAGTCCTCTGGAAAGAATAGCTATAGACATTGCCGGACCATTTTCCGAGACCGACCATGGGAATAAATACATGTTAGTGGCAATGGACTTTTGCATAGTTTAATTTCGCACAAAGTAGATTAACCTTTTTGCAGACCTCTCTCGTCACCCCTACGCCTCAGTATCTGGCTGCTATAATATAAATTGTTAATACATACCCTCTTTATTAGAATTTTGCATAGTTCAATTTCGCACAAAGCAGATTAATCGTTTTACAACCCGAATTTACTAACCCTACGCATCAGTAGGCGGCTGCTCCAATATATTATTCTGCTAACAAACACAGTGTGCATTTGGGATTTTATTTAGCTACATTTTTGCATGAACATATTAACCAACAGCGACCCTTGTAAAGGTATTTTTAACAATGGGAGTCGAATGGATATCTTATAATTAATAATAATATATAATTATTATATCTTGTAGTAGTCGCGCTATAATAGAATAGCTCTGGGATAAGGGTGATTCACAACGAATTCAATGAGCTATCGGCTGCTACTTTTTAGCTGCCAGTTTCACTGCGGTCTAAACGCAAGCTAAATGATTTATCTTCGTAAGTAAAAATAATTTAGTAAAATAATAATAAATAAAAAAAGTTCATTATTTTCTTCATAGATATTCTCAAATATATTTAATAACGGCTTAGTGTAGCTTTATTAAATTTTCCAACAAACCTATCATTGAATTATCTCTTAACATATTTCAATTTCATTGAATTCTCATCATTTTGAAATCTCTCACATACATTCTTAATATTTCTGCGTTTATATTGGACAATTTCAGTTCATTTGTTCTTTCATTCTAACCAATTGTTTTTATTAATGTTACAAAACATTACATCTCAGCATGTACGTCATAAGTGCTATGATACTTACACATTACACTTATTGTGTTCTATTTGAAAAGTATGTCAGACCTTTGTAATATAAGTACATATATTTTTTTTCAGGTAAGAGTTGAAAGTGATTTAAATAAATCCATACGTTTTGGCATAACTCTCCAATCCTAATGTCTGTTCAAGTATTTATACTAGAAGAAATTTATTTAATCACATCAAATACGTCATCATCACATCTTGTAGTGGTCAAAAGATATTTCATCGCACTCAGGAAGGAAGATTAAGTGTTAAGTTTATTTGTACTCGACAATAATTTTAACAAAGTTCAAGTTAAAACAAGTTGTAACAGTAACATCATACATGAAACTGGTTCAAACAGTTTTAAACTGCAGTGGCCGCATGCATATATTTAAACCAGTGACTTGCACCCTAACATTTTGTTTTTGACATTATTGACAGTTGTTTGTTTGTAATAATAACAATAATTTGTGATGTAATATAACATTAAGGAGAATAGTACCAAACATTCTTTATCATTTCTGTCTCTTATCTATTGCATAAGCTATTGAAGATGATAATCGAAACAATTATCTATCCTATTATGTCAAAATTATACTTCGAATGCCTATGATTTTAACAAAATAAGATTACTTACATATTACACACTTGCAGAAAAGTTTCATTGATTTCTACGTTGTAGACTATGTTTTACATTTACGATTTTTTAAACCACGCCTATCGAACAGTGGTTTAAAATGCTTCATTCTACTGACTTTTTCAAATGATACAAATGATACGCACTTGGTCAACTGGGTTTAAATACATGCATAAATATGATTCATCATTTGAATGTAAGATACTTATGTGGCTATAAATGTTCATGAAAAGGACATGACAACATATGTTCACTCATAATGCTGAGAAACCATTTGGTGATGTAATATTTATAATCGTAAATTTGTACAAATGGCAAGCTTGCAAAAACACCTCCTGCATAGTGGTGAGAAGCCATTTGAATGTAATATATGTAATTATAAATGCTCACTTAAAGGAAGTTTGCAAGAGCATATGCTGAATCATAGTGGCGAGAAACCTTTTAAATGTAATATATGTAATTATAAATTCACACGAAAAGGAAATCTGCAAAGGCACATGCTCACACATAGTGGTGAGAAGCCATTTGTATGTAATATATGTAATTATAAATTCACACTTAAAGGAAATTTGCAAAAGCATATGCTCACACATAGTGGTGAGAAGCCATTTGAATGTAATATATGCAATTATAAATGCTCACGAAAAGGACATTTGCAACAGCATATGCTTACACATAGTGATGCGAAGCCATTTGAATGTAATATATGTAATTATAAATTCACACTTAAAGGAACTTTGCAAAAGCATATGCTCACACATAGTGGTGAGAAGCCATTTGAATGTAATATATGTAATTATAAATGCTCACTTAAAGTAAGTTTGCAAGAGCATATGCTGAATCATAGTTGCGAGAAACCTTTTAAATGTAATATATGTAATTATAAATTCACACGAAAAGGAAATTTGCAAAGGCACATGCTCACACATAGTGGTGAGAAGCCATTTGTATGTAATATATGTAATTATAAATACACACTTAAAGGAACTTTGCAAAAGCATATGTTCACACATAGTGGTGACAAGCCATTTGAATGTAATATATGTAATTATAAATTTACAGGAAAAGGAAATTTACAAAATCATATGCTCACACATAGTGGTGAGAAGCCATTTGAATGTAATATATGCAATTATAAATGCACAGAAAAAGGAAGTTTGCAAAGGCACATGCTCACACATAGTGGTGATAAGCCATTTGAATGTAATATATGTAATTATAATTGCACACAAAAAGGAAATTTGCAAAAGCATATGCTCACACATAGTGGTGAGAAGCCATTTGAATGTAATATATGTAATTATAAATGCACACAAAAAGGAAGTTTGCAAAAGCATATGCTCACACATAGTGGTGAGAAGCCATTTGAATGTAATATATGTAATTATAAATGCACACAAAAAGGAAGTTTGCAAAAGCATATGCTCACACATAACGGTGAGAAGCCATTTGAATGTAACATATGTAATTATAAATTCACACGAAAAGGAAATTTACAAAATCATATGCTCGCACATAGTGGTGAGAAGCCATTTGAATGTAATATATGCAATTATAAATGCACACAAAAATCAAATTTGCAAAAGCATATGCTCACACATAGTGGTGAGAAGCCATTTGAATGTAATATATGTAATTATAAATGCACACAAAAAGGAAATTTGCAAAACCATATGCTCACACATAGTGGTGAGAAGCCATTTGAATGTAATATATGTAATTATAAATGCACACAAAAAGGAAATTTGCAAAACCATATGCTCACACATAACGGTGAGAAGCCACACATTACATTTGAATGTAATATATGTAATCATAAATTGTCACGAAAAGGACATTTGCAAAGGCATATGCTCACACATAGTGGTGAGAAGCCATTTGAATGTAATATATGTAATTATAAATGCACCCATAAATGAAGTTTGCAAAAGCATATGCTGACTCATAGTGGTGAGAAACCATTTGAATGTAATACATTACTATAATATTTATTTAGATAAGAAAAAGCACCAGATTCGGGACAAAAATACTATGCTATATATGAGGCTAGTAAATAAATAAATTGGGAAATCCCAAATTAAATTGAAGATGAAAGGTAAATGGTAAGATTTTAAAATTGATTTGTAAATAGTGATAATGGTATTCATTAACATATACAACAGACATCTGACAAAATTACAGTGAATACAGATACAAAGCAAAAACCACCTACCTTCATCATCAAAGAAAAATGTTCCTGCTATTACTATAATTTGGAAACCAAGTTCCAAAATTAAATGAGATTTTTCAAGCTGGTTGCTTCCATTTGGGCATTACTTAAATTTTCTATAAAATATTGTTAATGACCACAAACAAACAATAACAAAAATTCATAGTATACATTTAAAAAAAAATCAAATGAAATAATTTATGTAAAAAAAAAATTAAAAACATAATCTTTATTAAAAACCAAAGAAATATACAATTTCATCTAGGTTTATCCTCTAAATTTTGTACATAATAATCATCTAACTGTAACATAACTTCAGTCTTTGTCATCTGAGAGGAAATTAACATAACATTACATTAAATTAACAAAATTACATATCACATATAATTATCACATAATATAAGTAAAAGTATACACTACAAGAGAATTAAATCTAATGGAAGATCCTTCTTGAGGTTTTTACAGAATTTTTTGTAAGTCATACTTTTTAATCTTTGTGGTAGTTTATTGTAGATAAAGATTCCTTTAAAGTTTAATGAGTTTTTTAAAGTGTTTGATTTTGGTAACAGTAGATTTAGACCACAGCTGTGACGAGTAGAATAGGAGTGAATTTGTTTTCTCGTAGTAAAAATGATATTGGAATGTCTGTTATTACTTCTTATTCCATGTATATAAGTACATGTTTGATACACATAAGTTTTAATAAATGTTTTTTATGGCTTTGTTTTGCATTATTTTTAAAACTTGTATATTTTTCACAAATAGGAAACCACACTAATGTCAGGTACTGCAAGTGACTGTGAACCAGTGAGAAGTATACAGCACGAAGCAAGTACCTAGGAACAGAGTAGCCCAATCGTTTTAAAATACCAATTGGTGCAGCAATTTTATTTTTAAGTTTGTTAATATGATTTTCCCAAGATAGTGTTGGGTCTATATAGAGTCCGAGATACTTTACTTGTGTTGCATATTTTAATACATTATTTCCTAATGGTATTGGGTCTCCTACATATCCTTTTTGTTTGGATATTATCATATAAGAAGACTTTTTTGCGTTAATAGTTAATTTATGACAATTTAACCAGGCAGATACAGTTTTGAGATCATTTTCTATATTTAAATTAATAGAGTTTATTGACTTATCAAAATAAAGTAAAATTATGTCGTCTGCGTAAAGTTTGATTGTACCACACAAGTTAAGTTTTGATATTGAATTTATATATAGAAGAAATATAGTTGGCCCTAAAACTGTGCCTTGTGGCACACCACATTTAATAGTTTGTTGAGAGCTGGCTATTCCGTCTATGATTACTTGTTGTTTTCGATTCTTAAGGTAACTCTCAAACCAACGAAGACAGACACCTCTTATCCCTAGTTTTTCCATTTTTATAAGTAGAACTTTATGGTTTACTGTATCAAATGCTTTACATAAGTCAAGAGATACCAGTCCACACCGATATCCTATATCAATTTGATTTTGATTTTGATTATTTATCAACACACAATCAAAAGAAAAACCAAATAAAACTTTTTTAAGAACGTAGGATGCGACCACGCTTCAAACAAATTTATCTTAACGTAATCCTTACTCTATTTCTCAAAAAACTTCTGTAATAAAGAATCAATTTCTCTTTGTTTATCCTCTTTCTGCGTTTGCATTAATTGAATTTTCTAGAGACTAAATGTTTTAATACAATAGTAACGAAGTTTTGTTTTTAATGCCATTTATTTACACAAATATTACAAATTTTCGGTTACAGGAGAAAGTAGATGATGAATTAATTAGGCTACAAAATTTAGACATTATAGATCCTGTTCAATTTAGTTAATGGGCCAGTCAGAAGATGTTATATATGTTAATTTAAGATTAGAATGCTAAGTAGGTTGGGTACATTAAGCAGAGGGTGTGAAAACCAACCAAGCAAAGCGCACCCTGAAACAAAGGGCAAATGAGTGACAAGGACAGTGGGATGCTGACCACTGATCATAATGCATATCATTATGTAAATAAATATAATATGTAAATAAATAGATTATGTAAATAGTAATGTGTATTATTATTCAGAACATAACACTGGATAATTTTAAATTATAAACAAAAAGTGTTTTTCTTCCATAAGGTAAATCCCATTTATAATTATACAGTAGTAGGTATAGGGACCATTGGCCAGCCCCCCACCACTTTTCTACCTGTGATGACGCCATGACACCTAACTGGCAGGTGATGATTAGAAAGGTGTGAGGTGAGAATTATTAGCGGTTACCTGTGATATGATTAAAGGTGTGAGGTGAGAATTAGTGGTTACGTGTGAAATGAAAGGCAAGGATTTGATAGGGTGATCTGATTAAAGGTGAGGATTTGAAAGGGTGATCTGAATAAAGGTTTAGGGTGAATTAATTACTGATTTCCTGTCTGTTCCTAACGATTACCAGTCATTCATCATTTGCTACTGAAAGGAATTGATATGATTCGTGGATACCTATAATATGATATGATACGTGGAATTTGATATGATTATAAGGGGTGAGGTAACATGTGATTTGAATAAAGGTAAGGCTTTGATAGGGTGATCTATTTAAAAGTGTGGAATTGAAAGGGTGATCTCAATAAAGGTAACGATTTGATAGGGTGATCTGTTTAAAGGTAAGGATTTGATAGGGTGATCTGCTTAAAAGGTATCGATTTGAAATGATTAGAAGGGGGAGATAATCTAGATCTGCTTTAAGGTAAAGAGAATTTGAGAGGAATAGCGGTTAATATGATTGAAACATTTAGAACTACAGTCGTAATAGAAAACAGCTTATGATTGTGTATAACTGTATTGTGTATGTATATATGGAAACTTGTACTAAATAAATGTTTGTAAACTAACTGCATATGTTTTATTTAATACACTATCACGTCCAAAAGACTCATTACATAAAAAAATAATTTGATTACACAATAATCAGAATTTGTTGCTAAAGAATCAATTATAATAGAGCTATATATATCTATGTATTGTAATGATATTTCGATCGAGTTTAATTATTTACTCAAGTCGATGTTGTTCAAGTTAATAAAAGTTCATTATTGTTTTAAAATTGCTTGATGAACAGAGAAGAGGTAGATGTGATGTTGGACGTTCATAACATATAGCAGACGTTCATATAAAATAATTCATGAAAACAGAGTTCAAGTTTGATTTATTTATTTAGTTTATTGTTGTTACATAAAAGAAGTATTTGGGTTAATAGGTTATTACATCTGAAGCTCAAACCTGAAAGAAAATTGTTATTAGACTTAAGGAAAAGTTGTAAAATAGTTTTTAACACGTTTAACAATAGTCAAACCATAACATTCCATTTGAAATATCAATCGTTTATCCATAACAACCATCCATCAATAATAATGCATGGTTATAATAGAGATATCTAATAATTAGAAACAATAATTAATCATTTAAAAAAAGTTAATTTTGTATTGTAAATCATAAAACAAAAAAGAAAGAAAAAGATGAAGGTAATAAGAATGGGGGTTTCTAGGGAGGTTGTTAGAAAAATTTTGGATAATGGATGTAATAATTCTTTAGAATGAGAAAATAAAAATAAAAAGCAGTTTAAAATATAGTAAAAGGTGTTATTTATTTCAACCAACAAATAAAATAAAGAGTTTACAGAAGAAGAAGTTTTAAAATATGGAAACATACTCACTACCAAAAAGAGGTTCGAATCTGATACAATCTTCGGATCTTCAAAGTTTCATTTAATCCTAGAAGAAGAGAATAGTTACTTTAATAATAAAGGTAAAGACAAACAGGTACTCTTGACCTACGATATTTTTAGCTGTCTGGCAATTCTTCGTATCCTGAGTTACACCAGATTCATAAATCCAGGGCAGTTCAAGAGCGCAGGCGACATACAGGTTCCTGAGAACGTGCTACAAGAAGGGAGAAGCATTATCAATTAAATAACTAAAAAGGTTTGTGAAAGTGTTATTAAAAAGCAGAGCATTAGTGTACTACCAGAAGGTTAAAGTGCAATTTTATAAGTTAATTTAAAGGTTAAATCAACGTACCATTATTATTGTAAAGAGTTTCAAGCAGATGATGCACATAACCTAAAAATAATAAAGCATTTAATTAATTTATTTAGAACTAAAATACTGATCAAACTTACCTCATTTTATAAAATTGTTGAAATTCATATGTGTGGTTATGGACAACACGTCAAAATATTAGTTTCAAGGTTAAGCAAAGTTTCCCATTAAAGAAATTTCTCAATAGTTAAAGGTTATTTGAAATTCCATTGTACTATAATATTTTTAAATGAACTTTGAATTTTTCAAGGAAAGGAACCCATACTTGGAAATTCCATTATACTTATTTTAATCTCATTGTAAAGAAAAATCTAGTAAAGGCAAATAAAAAAAATAAAGGCGACCCTGAGAGATAACTTTAATACAGCGAGTACAGTTCATAATAAAATTAAAATATGAAGGCATTCTATTTGCATAGCTGCATAACATCGCAGTATATATATAACTATCTATATATTAACTATATATAACTTTCATTATATAAAACAGGTAATCTTTTAGAATGTTTTATAGCCTGCAAATATCTTTGCATTATATTTTTGTATTTTATTTTAATATAGATGAACGAGGTAGTTTTTAATATATAAGCAAATGGAAAATAAAAAGGACGAGAATGCCGTAGATGTTATCGTCAGGGTAGTCACTGGCATCGAAATATGCATGAGCGTCACGACTAATGTCCTCATACAGATTAGACGTTTCGACGATATATACAAGGTAATGAATGTGGTTGATAGCATAATGAATGTGGCTGATAGCATGATGAATGTGGCTGATAGCGTAATGAATGTGGCTGATAGCATGATTAATGTGGCTGGTAGCATAATGAATGTGGCTGATAGCATGATGAATGTGGCTGATATTTATTACACAATGTAGTAAAGACAAATTAGTCAGTTAAAAGGGTAATTATACAATAAGTAAAGACAAATTAAGATTTCATCTGTGGCAACTGATAACGGGATATACTGTCTCAACAAGCGTGCGAAATAAAAACATTTATTTAAATTTTTGATCTTAATTTGTCTTTACTTATTGTATAATTAAAGATCACGTAAAAGGTAAAATGAAGTTTTTATTTTTCTTTCACTTCAGTTAAAAAGGACATTTAATTTGATTACCTATCGAAGATCTACATAATTACGTACATTATATCGGTAGAGTCAATACATCATGTATGTGTGTGTTCCATTCATTTGTTTGGCTTAGCTAAGATAACGAATACAGTATAAGAGTATATGATTAATAAATAAAAGCATAATCTTCAGTAATTATAAACACATTTTAACAGATTTTTATTGCTACGTTATTACTTCCTGATCAGGGATTGATATCACTCTTTGTGAGTGGTAGCCAAATTTATTGCCCTCGGCTAGCTCGTCCGCGTTGGCGTTGGGTCAAATGATATATGATCTAATTGTTGATTACCTGGGCGCCAGGTCCACTTTAATTTGACCGTAGAATAAAGATATCCTTTGGAAGGACCAACCAAAGGTATGGTACTCACGAAGAGGAAAAACCCAATTGTAGCAGATAATAATTTAATCGACATAATTATATCTCACCGTGGTACAAATTAACAGTTCTAAGAGACGTGCACAACTTAACTAAGTACATATACAGTACAGGTAAACAATATTATAAGTTGGTTTATTGTTTCCAGCCTTACTTTGTGGAACTCCATAATCATGAAATAAATAAAGATTAGTAAAAGTTTCACAGTTTTATTAAAATACAACCTGACAATATTGTTTCGACAGCTATGCTGTCATTATCAAAGGTAATATAATTATAAACAAACACGTCGCTAAGGTAGATACAAAAATAGGTAACTAGATAAAATAATAATAATAATCATAATTAAATATCTAATACTTCCAGTAACGGAGAATTACTGAGCTGAAGTTATTCATTCATTAAAGGCTGAGTTTGTGTTTGTATATCTTAAAGGCTTCTAAAATGTCTAATTTGCGTTTGTTATTACAAAAATGTAGGAATTTAATATTATTTTGAGGAGTCATTGTGTGATTTTTTTTAGAACAAAATCACACAATGACTCCTCAAAATAATATTAAATTCCTACATTTTCGTAATAACAAACGCAAATTAGACATTTTAGAAGCCTTTGAGATATACAAACACAGACTTAGAGTACCTTTAATGAATGAACAACTTGAGCTCAGTAATTCTCCGTTACTGGAAGTATTAGATATTTAATTCTGATTATTATTATTTTATCTAGTTACCTATTTTTGTATCTACCTTAGCGACGTGTTTGTTTATAATTATATTACCTTTGATAATGACAGCATAGCTGTCGAAACAATATTGCCAGGTTTATTTTAATAAAACTGTGAAACTTTTACTAATCTTTATTTATTTCAATATTATAAGTATTTATAAAATCTACAGTCATGCAATATTCTTGATAGTGGGAAAATGTAATTGACCTAACTGTTGGTTTAAAATTCTTGGATACAAATTGAATCAAAGATTAAAGTAATCCGCAACTATTAAGTAACGAGTGTATAAATGCTACATTCATTTTCTTTGCCAACGACAAGCCTAAAGTTTAGAGTTGACTATTTAACTCACATGTCATTTATTAAAAATTGACCAATTAAAATGCAGCATTTGATATTTTTAATCCAATGAAAATGAATTGTATCGACAATTCTCACTAGTGAAAATTGTCGACAATTTTCACTAGTGATAACTATCGACAATTTTAATAAAACACAAATATTTAACAACATTTATTTTTGAGTATTGAACGTACAATTATTAAATGTAACATTGCTACATTTATGAAAAACAATTTGATTTTTTAAAGCGTGTTCGTTGAATAGTCTCTCGAATACCATAAGTCATACGAATACCACTCGTGCTGCGCACTCGTGGTATTTAAATGCAAGCATGATAGACACTCGTGAAACCACCACAAAAATAGTCGACATAACTTTGACTACTAATGGTATTATAAGTGAATATTTAAAATAACTAAACAAATAAATAGCGCAAGGCGCAGATCAACGTACCTACGTTTAACTAAATCGATATTACGAAAAAAGTACTTGCGATATTGATGGTCGAAAGTTATGACAACTATTTGTCACATTTATAAATTATTAAATTGCACTTGCATCACTGCATGCCATAGGAAATATTCAATCGCTAGTTAAGATCTTTCCTTTTAAATTGTGTAAGTTGATAATTCAGAATAAGCTTTCGGATTACTTTAGTACAGTCAATGTATGATCAAAGAAATCTAAGGTAAGGTATACGACTTCCAGCTCCCAATATAAGATCACATGTAAAATAAATGAAAGGATTAAATCGTCTGACCTTATCGCGTCCACTAGCTTGTTAAAGCACACCACCTTCAAGACACCCTTCTCTATTGCATGCTATATACCAAAGTTTCCAAATATAGGAATGGTTTCCATTTCCCATTAACAACAAACTTCCAACTAAGCTACGTATTCCCAGGGAATCAAAGTTGTCCGGAATAAGACAGCACCCCGGAAAAAAAGGCTAAAATCGTTAAACGAAATTAGTAACAAATATGAATAATTGATTTGGCCCTTTACCTAAAGATGTGCTAGCCTTTACCTCTTCAAAGTACGAGTTATTTATATCCCGACAAGCGGCACAAGATTGAAGCAGAATCAAGACCAAATTTCACCACCAGGTAAGTCTGTCACCACAAATTACTCCAATATTATCAGGTTAAAGTGAGGATTATATCTATTAACGAAGAATCTACTTCACACCAACACCAAAACCTCAAACTCCATGAAGAGATAGCCACAAATCAGCAATTTTATATTCACACGAAAATGTGTTTCTTAAAATTGACAATTTTTTGAAACCTGTTTTTCCAAGGCACCCGGATTCAATCATTTGAAATTAGGGAGAAAACCCCTAACACGTATGCAACTCAAATCACATTACTGTGGTGTAATTTTCAACTGTAACATTATTTCAAGCCTGTGAAACGCAAATAGTTTCGATAAATTATAATTAGTGTTTACTATATTTCTAATCAGAGAAATATTATTTTTATCAATCAGATGTATGTACTACTATTAAGAAATGCGTGAGAATATCTAAAAGTCAGCAAATAGATATACGTACATGTATAAGCCTCATTTTTAATCAGTTTCATTAAATCCAACGATTCTTCATTACAATAAGTACTAACGACTGTGTTTTACAGATTCAAGATCAATAGGTGAGTTTTCGATTATATTATCATAAGTTTTTAAATTGATCGACTGAATGTTAACCTTTTATGCTAATGTAATTCCTATTTATTAGTATTGTGTATTCTTACATCGTCTTTAGCTCAGTTATTTTCTAAATTGAAACTTGAAAGGTTAATCTTTTTCTAATTGATTAAGTGAATGTTGTTATATATAACTATTTCGATTGTTTCAGCCTCTGAATAACAACCGGCCCGTTAAAACTTGTTTGTCGTGTTTAAGACGAAAGTATGCCGTTATTCCGCACCACTTCAGTGTCCTCGCTAGACAGTGATGATTACACATTCTAAGATACAGGTTTATGCATGAATAAACAAGAATTGCAACGACAATTTCGACAAGGAAACCTTGTGTTGTTACATATTTCTGAGTTAGTTGTTTTTATATTTATTCCATCTGCTATGCCGTCCTGATGATCACTAATAAGTGTGAAACACGTGTAGACGGCTGCAACTTATTTTTTCTTTCTTCTCTGTTGCGCAATATCCCATTATTATAACTCTTTCTTGTATATCTCTACGCGCATTATTACTTCTAATCATTGATATTATACTTTGGGACTGGCTGTCTCACGGTAGTGGCTTTAACTGTGTCCGTAGTGACGTTTATTGTTGCACTGAAAACTCAGTGTTTTCAGGCCGATACTGCAAATGTGCGGTTGGCTGCTATCAGTGAAACCTTGTGTTGTTACATCTTTCTGAGTTAGTTGTTTTTATATTTATTCCATCTGCTATGCCGTCCTGATTTATCACTAATAAGTGTGAAACACGTGTAGACGGCTGCAACTTATTTTTTCTTTCTTCTCTGTTGCGCGATATCCCACTATTATAACTGTTTCTTGTATATCTCTACGCGCATTATTACTTCTAATCATTGATAGTTATATATACATAGATATATATATATATATATAAAAAAGTTGTAAGGAAGTAACGACCGTAATTATATTAAGTGTTATAGGTTATCGGGATATCGGTCTACAATTAATTAAATCTCTTTGTTCTGTTAACCAAGCTTTCGAAATTACTTTATTTCTTCTTCAGGGTATCTACAAGTTATATTAAACAATAAGTACAACAATCTTATTTATAAAAAGAAGAAGAATTCTCTTTACTTACAGAACTATGAGAATTCTTTATGATTTCTTACAGTTGTTAAAATAACATTTATCATTATATAATTTATAATAACACATTCCAAACTTAGTGTAATAATAATACAAGTTTTAATGACAGAACAGGTGGCGTTAATGAAATTATGACATTAGGTGTATATATTCAAAATTTGTTCATAGACCACCATTTTATTTTATAAAGGTTTATTTACTTGGCTAAGAAAAAGATAGCAAAAGGTTTTGATGTTAAGATGTGTCTATAGATCGATTATAGACAAAGAATCAATGTTACTTGGTTTTTGTAACTTTATTAAATATGAGTAAATGATACTTAAGTTTTCTAAATCGGTCTTAAAATTTAAGGTATTGTCTTTGCTCATTATGTGAGTCATTTCAAGAAACAGTCTGCCCTTATAGTTATTTTCTCTCTCTAAGATTTTGCAGTTGTTAAAATCAGGATAATGGTTTGCGTTGGTTGTGTGTATAGCTAAAGCACATGATTCCTTTTTTAATTTACAATTGCTACGGTGTTGTGTTATTCTAGTTTGAAGCCACGATGACGTCTGCCCTATGTACACCTTTTCGCATTGTAAGCATGGAATAGAGTACACTATGTTAGATTCTCTCATAATTGGAGTTTTATCTTTAGTTTTTGAAAAGATATTTCTTACTTTAATTGAATTGTAATAGGCTATCTTTATGTCAGGTTTCTGTAACACAAGTTTTAATTTCTGAGATAGATTTTGGATGTAGGGTAGTTTCTTGTATGTAACTTGGTTCCTTTCTTCCTCATTATTTGTGTCTTGTGGAGGATGTTGGTTATTCTCTGTGTTATACAGTAATTTAGTTACTAAAGGTCTAGGGTAACCGTTATTGGTCAGAATATCCATCAGAAGTTTTAGGTTTTTGTCTAGTAATGTAGGATGTGCAATCTTTTTAATTCTATTTTTTAGGCATAATACTAAGTTGATCTTCTGTTTTAATGAATGATTAGAGAAGAAGTTGATGTATCTTCCTGAGTTGGTAGGTTTCCTATACCAATCAAGGATCAATACACCATCTTCGTCTCTAATCATTTTAGTATCTAAAAATGGAATACTGTTATTGGTTTCTCTTTCTACTGTAAACTGAATGTGATGATTGAAGCTGTTAAACAATTCTAATGTTTCTTCGATCTTATTAGAAGGGACAGCACATATTACATCGTCGACATATTTTTTTATAAATGGAAGTGTGTAGGGGAGTTTAGGAATTATATTATCAAATACTGAGTCCATTATAATTGTTGCTATTATTGGACTTAGTGGGGAACCCATTGGCGTGCCAAATATCTGTCTATAATATTGGTTGTCGTAAGAAAAGTATGTGTTGTTGAAAATGAATCTTATACTTGTTAGAAATAATTCTTTCGATAGACTGCATACAGGTTCAATTATTTCTTCCCATTTGTCCTCTAATATTTTAGTGACCAGATTTAAAGGTATGTTGGTAAATAATGAGATAACATCAAGTGATATAAGTACAAAATCATTTGGTATTTTGTAATTATTAAATTCTTGAGCAAATGTAAACGAGTCATTCACATTATAGTTGTTGATATTTTTAAAAGCTGTGGCAAGAATGTTTGCAAGAAAGCTAGAGAGTTCATATGTAGGAGAATTTATAGATGACACAATCGGTCTTAATGGTGTGTCAGTTTTATGAATTTTTGGTAACCCATAGAATTTTGGGGATACTGAGTTACTGATTTTAATTTTGGTGGCAGTAGGCTTATCTATGTATTTTCTGTTGAGAAGAAGTTTTACAAGATCATTATTCTTTTTTTGTATTGTGAAAGTTGGGTCATTCTTCAATTTGGTATATGTTGTTTCGTCATTTAAAAGTAATAGAGCTTTGTTGTTATAGTCGTTTTTATTAATGGCTACTGTCACTGATCCCTTATCAGCATTGGTGATTATGATGTTGTTATTCTCTCTGACAAACTTTCTGGTTCTATTGTAAATATCCAATTCCCATGGTTGTTGGTGAGGGTTCTGTATAAAGTTTGTGATGATGTTGGTAACTTTTGCTCTTTTTATATTATTTTCTGGTTGAGGTACATCTTCTAACAGACCTTCAATGTCAGCCAGTAATCTGTTAACATTTAGGTTCTTGTTGTTAATGGGTAGACTAAATTTTGGACCTAGGGATAACAAATTTTTTTTTTTTTTTTTTTTTTTTTTTTTTTTTTTGACTTCCTCGGGGATTGTGGAGTTTGTTAAATTTACAAACCATTTTTCATTATTTCGGAATAACTTTTTTATTTGGAATTGTTCTTCTTTTAATTTGTTAAATTTATTTATATTAACAGTTTTGGTAAGGTTAAACTGTTTTTTGAAATTTCTTTCTGTTCTATATGCAAATTCTGCATATATATCCGTAGGAACAGTATTCAATAAATCAAACTTGATAATATTCAATCTATCATCACACCTTTTTATTTCTGAAATAGTTATTTTTATTTCCAAGTTTAGTATTTTAAGTCCTAACTTGCCATTTAAATTATTAGCTTCTTGTCTTAGTTTTATGTTGCTTGTATTCATCAGACCCAGTAACTGTTTAGAGTTTTGAGAAATGTGTTTTGGTATTATGTTATTCTTCCTGCACCTTAAAAGGAAGTTTCTGCGGTTTGTTATCTTTGCTATTTTTGTGGAAGTTGTTGAAGAGAAAATAACTATAAGGGCAGACTGTTTCTTGAAATGACTCACATAATGAGCAAAGACAATACCTTAAATTTTAAGACCGATTTAGAAAACTTAAGTATCATTTACTCATATTTAATAAAGTTACAAAAACCAAGTAACATTGATTCTTTGTCTATAATCGATCTATAGACACATCTTAACATCAAAACCTTTTGCTATCTTTTTCTTAGCCAAGTAAATAAACCTTTATAAAATAAAATGGTGGTCTATGAACAAATTTTGAATATATACACCTAATGTCATAATTTCATTAACGCCACCTGTTCTGTCATTAAAACTTGTATTATTATTACACTAAGTTTGGAATGTGTTATTATAAATTATATAATGATAAATGTTATTTTAACAACTGTAAGAAATCATAAAGAATTCTCATAGTTCTGTAAGTAAAGAGAATTCTTCTTCTTTTTATAAATAAGATTGTTGTACTTATTGTTTAATATAACTTGTAGATACCCTGAAGAAGAAATAAAGTAATTTCGAAAGCTTGGTTAACAGAACAAAGAGATTTAATTAATTGTAGACCGATATCCCGATAACCTATAACACTTAATATAATTACGGTCGTTACTTCCTTACAACTTTTTTAAAGATATGGGATTCTATCAAAATATTAAAAACAACTTTGGAGAGAAGACAATGAAACAATTTAAACAATGGGCAACAACTTCCACAAAAATAGCAAAGATAACAAACCGCAGAAACTTCCTTTTAAGGTGCAGGAAGAATAACATAATACCAAAACACATTTCTCAAAACTCTAAACAGTTACTGGGTCTGATGAATACAAGCAACATAAAACTAAGACAAGAAGCTAATAATTTAAATGGCAAGTTAGGACTTAAAATACTAAACTTGGAAATAAAAATAACTATTTCAGAAATAAAAAGGTGTGATGATAGATTGAATATTATCAAGTTTGATTTATTGAATACTGTTCCTACGGATATATATGCAGAATTTGCATATAGAACAGAAAGAAATTTCAAAAAACAGTTTAACCTTACCAAAACTGTTAATATAAATAAATTTAACAAATTAAAAGAAGAACAATTCCAAATAAAAAAGTTATTCCGAAATAATGAAAAATGGTTTGTAAATTTAACAAACTCCACAATCCCCGAGGAAGTCAAAAATTTGTTATCCCTAGGTCCAAAATTTAGTCTACCCATTAACAACAAGAACCTAAATGTTAACAGATTACTGGCTGACATTGAAGGTCTGTTAGAAGATGTACCTCAACCAGAAAATAATATAAAAAGAGCAAAAGTTACCAACATCATCACAAACTTTATACAGAACCCTCACCAACAACCATGGGAATTGGATATTTACAATAGAACCAGAAAGTTTGTCAGAGAGAATAACAACATCATAATCACCAATGCTGATAAGGGATCAGTGACAGTAGCCATTAATAAAAACGACTATAACAACAAAGCTCTATTACTTTTAAATGACGAAACAACATATACCAAATTGAAGAATGACCCAACTTTCACAATACAAAAAAAGAATAATGATCTTGTAAAACTTCTTCTCAACAGAAAATACATAGATAAGCCTACTGCCACCAAAATTAAAATCAGTAACTCAGTATCCCCAAAATTCTATGGGTTACCAAAAATTCATAAAACTGACACACCATTAAGACCGATTGTGTCATCTATAAATTCTCCTACATATGAACTCTCTAGCTTTCTTGCAAACATTCTTGCCACAGCTTTTAAAAATATCAACAACTATAATGTGAATGACTCGTTTACATTTGCTCAAGAATTTAATAATTACAAAATACCAAATGATTTTGTACTTATATCACTTGATGTTATCTCATTATTTACCAACATACCTTTAAATCTGGTCACTAAAATATTAGAGGACAAATGGGAAGAAATAATTGAACCTGTATGCAGTCTATCGAAAGAATTATTTCTAACAAGTATAAGATTCATTTTCAACAACACATACTTTTCTTACGACAACCAATATTATAGACAGATATTTGGCACGCCAATGGGTTCCCCACTAAGTCCAATAATAGCAACAATTATAATGGACTCAGTATTTGATAATATAATTCCTAAACTCCCCTACACACTTCCATTTATAAAAAAAAAAAATATGTCGACGATGTAATATGTGCTGTCCCTTCTAATAAGATCGAAGAAACATTAGAATTGTTTAACAGCTTCAATCATCACATTCAGTTTACAGTAGAAAGAGAAACCAATAACAGTATTCCATTTTTAGATACTAAAATGATTAGAGACGAAGATGGTGTATTGATCCTTGATTGGTATAGGAAACCTACCAACTCAGGAAGATACATCAACTTCTTCTCTAATCATTCATTAAAACAGAAGATCAACTTAGTATTATGCCTAAAAAATAGAATTAAAAAGATTGCACATCCTACATTACTAGACAAAAACCTAAAACTTCTGATGGATATTCTGACCAATAACGGTTACCCTAGACCTTTAGTAACTAAATTACTGTATAACACAGAGAATAACCAACATCCTCCACAAGACACAAATAATGAGGAAGAAAGGAACCAAGTTACATACAAGAAACTACCCTACATCCAAAATCTATCTCAGAAATTAAAACTTGTGTTACAGAAACCTGACATAAAGATAGCCTATTACAATTCAATTAAAGTAAGAAATATCTTTTCAAAAACTAAAGATAAAACTCCAATTATGAGAGAATCTAACATAGTGTACTCTATTCCATGCTTACAATGCGAAAAGGTGTACATAGGGCAGACGTCATCGTGGCTTCAAACTAGAATAACACAACACCGTAGCAATTGTAAATTAAAAAAGGAATCATGTGCTTTAGCTATACACACAACCAACGCAAACCATTATCCTGATTTTAACAACTGCAAAATCTTAGAGAGAGAAAATAACTATAAGGGCAGACTGTTTCTTGAAATGACTCACATAATGAGCAAAGACAATACCTTAAATTTTAAGACCGATTTAGAAAACTTAAGTATCATTTACTCATATTTAATAAAGTTACAAAAACCAAGTAACATTGATTCTTTGTCTATAATCGATCTATAGACACATCTTAACATCAAAACCTTTTGCTATCTTTTTCTTAGCCAAGTAAATAAACCTTTATAAAATAAAATGGTGGTCTATGAACAAATTTTGAATATATACACCTAATGTCATAATTTCATTAACGCCACCTGTTCTGTCATTAAAACTTGTATTATTATTACACTAAGTTTGGAATGTGTTATTATAAATTATATAATGATAAATGTTATTTTAACAACTGTAAGAAATCATAAAGAATTCTCATAGTTCTGTAAGTAAAGAGAATTCTTCTTCTTTTTATAAATAAGATTGTTGTACTTATTGTTTAATATAACTTGTAGATACCCTGAAGAAGAAATAAAGTAATTTCGAAAGCTTGGTTAACAGAACAAAGAGATTTAATTAATTGTAGACCGATATCCCGATAACCTATAACACTTTATATATATATATATATATATATATATATATATATATATATATATATATATAGATCTATTATAATTGATTCTTTATCAACAAATTCTGATTATTGTGTAATTAAATTATCTTTTTTATGTAATGAGTCTTTTGGGCGTGATAGTGTATTAAATAAAACATGCGGTTCGTTTACAAACATTTATTTAGTACAATTTTCAATATATGTACATACACAATACAGTTATACACAATCATAAGCTGTTTTCTATGACGACTGTAGTTCTAAATGTTTCAATCATATTAACCGCTATTCATCTCAAATTCTCCTTACCTTAAAGCAGATCTAGATTATCTCCCCCTTTTAATCATTTCAAATCAATACCTTTTAAGCAGATCACCCTATCAAATCCTTACCTTTAATCAGGTCATAGGTTACCCCTCTATCAGAGCCTTAATTCAGCAGCATATGACGGGCGTTATCGCTATCAATTTAATTAGATCACAGGCTACCTCTCCTCTTCTAATCATATCAAATCCTTTAATCCGTTCAGCAGCAGCAGCAGATGATGTGCGTTAGGTAATTGCTAGTCAGTTCACAGAAATCCGCGAATCATATCAATTTAATCATGTCACAGGTATCCACGAATCATATCAATTCCTTTCAGTAGCAAATGATGGATGACTGGTAATCGTTAGAAACAGACAGGAAATCAGTAATTAAGTTACCCTAAACCTTTCTTCAGATCACCCTTTCAAATCCTTACCTTTAATCAGATCACCCTATCAAATCCTTGCCTTTAAGCAGATCATAGGTTACCTCGCCCTTTAATCAGTTCAGCAGCAGATTGTGTATGTCAGGTAATCGTTAATCATATGAAATCCTTTAATTAGATCGCCCCTTATAATCATAACAAATTCTTTAATTAGATCACATATTACCTAATCATATTAAATCCTTTAATTGCTAATCAGGTCGCAGGTATCCGTGGATCATATCAATCTCATCATGTCATAGGTAGCCGTAAACCATATCAATTTAATTAGATCACAGGCTACCTCACCCCTTCTAATCATATCAAATCCTTATCTTTAATTAGATCACCTTAAACCATATCAATTTAATTAGATCACAGGCTACCTTACCCCTTCTAATCATATCAAATCCTTATCTTCAATTAGATCACCCTTTCTAATCAGTCAGATGATGGACGACAGATAATCGCTAATCAGGTCACAGGTATCCGTGAATCATATCAAATTAATCAAATCACAGGTTATCTCACCCCTTCTAATCATATCAAATCTTTATCTTTAATTAGATCACCCTTTATAATCAGGTCACAGGTATCCGCGAATCATATCAAATTAATCATATCAATCAACACCTCTGCTAATCATCACCTTTAATCATGTAACCGCTAATCATTTCACAGGTAACCGCTAATTCTCACCTCACACCTTTAATCATATCACAGGTAACCGCTAATAATTCTCACCTCACACCTTTCTAATCATCACCTGCCAGTCAGGTGTCATGACGTCGTCACAGGTAGAAAAGTGATGAGGGGCTGGCCAATGGTCCCTATACCTACTACTAATATACAAATTGATGATAATAAAAATATACACATTACAAACTACAAATCATAAAATATACATATATACTACTATTATCACTACTTAAGAGTTAAATATGATTATACTTTACAAATATATACATACAGAATTTAAATATTTACAAGCGTGCTTTCTTATATCCGAACGGAACGGAATCAAAGTCGTCTATACGACGTCGCTTGGCAAACTTTATTCTGTAGGCCTTTAATTCCGTTCGCGTTACGAGTTGGTGGTCAGCCGTGCGCCTGATGTTACTGGACTCGGTCATAATTTTATCTTCCATACCGTCTAGTAAACGTTGCATTGAATCAAAATTTAAATGCTGCGCTGCCTTATGGTTCAGTGTAATGCCCTCACATTTACAACCACGTGTATCCGTCCTGTTGTCGGGGAATACACCTTATAAGCATAGTTCTTTGATCCGCCCGACACAAACTCTATAATATATGAGCCTGGACCGTACTCCTCGAGTTCATCTGTAAGGTCACCTAGGAAGTTTCCGGTAGGTAGCTCGATTTCGCTCGGTTTCGAAACATATATTACAGAATCTGAAACAATGCAAAATATTAACTCTAATACGGTCGGTTGGCGTTAATAGCGCTGCTTACCTGTGTCGTAGTATAGGACTCTCTCTCCCAACTGATCCAAGTATGAATACAATTTAAGTCGGGCTTGGGTTGTTACAAATGCAGCAATCACGACGTTGACCGAAGACAGAAGATCTGCTGCCTCCTCTTTATGTTGCCAACTGACGGCAATCACCTCGTCATTTATTTCCTGGACGTTGTTGACTTCGACGTTGGGATTGGCTAGAAGATCGAAAAACTCCTTGGGTTCACTGATAATTGAACTCTTTGATTGGTTTTCCCTTTGCCCGAATTTCCATATAATACAATTATTATTAAGTAAAGAAAACTACGTAAGGCTAGTGTACTTACCCCAGAAGGAATTCAACATCAACTTAGCCAATGATCTCAATCAAGGGTTCTTTACGATTTTCATTGTATTCTGTAAGATTCCTTCGTTCAGCACATAATCATCGACGTAGGCTTGTTTTCGGACTTCAGCAGCTGCAGAGTCACCGGAGCATGTTGTTGTAGAGGGCCAACCGCTGGCTTCTTGGTTCATTTTCAGGAACTCATCAATGAAACCAGAGAACAAGCCATTGACTCCCTATCGTACTGGGTTACATCGTACGCCCAAATCTCCTGTACATCTTGTATAATGTAACCCTTTCGTATTGCTGCAACCACCTCATCGATGACCCATGTTCCGTTGATGGCTCGTTCGACTTCGGAATGTTGACATTCAGCTTGATTGAGATCTTCAGTACAGGAGCGACATAGTGGAAATAGCAGCTTTTTTTGTAGCTTTACGGGTAAGACCGGATGGTATAGATTTTGAGGTGGTAAAACAGTGCATTTCACTACACTATTAACGTTTTCTATACCCCCTTTATCCTGAATAAACTGCTGACACTCTTCCCTGCCGACGTAGACTTTAGGGTGTCCAATGGGAAATTTTCCGTACTAACATACCCACGGATAAAGGGAGCATACATCTACATAGCTGATCTTTTCCCCGCTTTTCACAATATGTTTAAGCTTTGCTGCCCCTGTACGTCCGCCGTAAAAAGCATCGCGCGGATTTAGCGGGGTGTTTAAGAGCATTGAAGGTGTTTCTAACTCTTACGTCTCAGGTGTTAACTTCTTCTTGAAGTCACACTCCCACTGTCCGATAACATTATAACCCAAGGACCTTAATTTCTCAGTCGAAGACTGTGTTTTCTCGTAACGCATATTCATGGTATCTGATGGATCGTTATGCAGAGGTTCATTAGGCCGAGTGATGTAACATGTAGGACACCCGTGATAAAAGCAACCGTGGAATTGAAATATTTGCCTTTCATACAGCCCATCTACCTTTTGACCGCCCACGATAACTTCTCTCTGCCTACCTGCGTGCTGAATCTGTACACCACGTTGTTGTTCTACCCATAGCAACCATTGGAGAGCTATTCCGGAGTGGTTGTCTGCTCGCCGGTGACCACCTTTCGGGATGATCCCTATGGTGCTTTCTTTGAGGAATTTCCTCCGGTACATGAGGTTACAGGCAGATGCGTTGATGATGGCTTCCGTGAACGGGTCAACGTTGCATTCTTTAATAAAGAGATTCCTAAAGTGGATGCAGGCTTGCTTTAAAATATCAACGTCGGTTCTGCAATACTCGACCAGGTCACGCTGCATGTCGAACTCTGTATCCCTATTTGCCTCGTACCACTTTAGGAACTCTTCACGAGCTTTAGGTTTCATGGTATCCGGGCTGTAGAATTTGACATCCGGAAGAGGTCCTACGTAGTGAGCGTTTGCCGTAGTGTTGAACAGATGTGGGAAGTATCCCTTGGGAGCTGGTAGATCAAATGCTTTTGGTAGATCTGCTAGAACCATAAAGAAAAAGTTCAGCGAGTCTATGAATTTTAAATTATCTAGTTCAAGTAGGAGAATCTTACTGCCGCGCATAATGAGTTCCGGTTTTAGAGACGTTTGCGTTATGGTGTAATTCGGTATAAACTGAGTGTAAAACGCCTGACCGTTGTGTGCTATTGCTACGACTTCCTTAAACTGTTTCCGTACCTCTAGCAGATGCGTCATGAAACCTTCGATGCATTTTTCTTTTAGGACCTGTTCTCGCACACCGCATCTTTTACATATCTGCATATCCGGAGAATCATAGCATTCGGGGCGAACCTGATGGAAAACGCATAAATTTGCTTCGTGTAGCTTTACGTCGGGTGCAATTTCCTTTTCTTGTCGGGTCTCCAAATCGAAGAACACGAACAGAACGTTTTGTTTCCCTGCCTTTTTACTCGCAGGTTGTATGTAGCAAAAATAATTCTCCGGCTTATTACTCTGACACATCTTACAGTAGATTTCTCTACATACATGGGCTTCCTTTCTGGTTTTGAGGTTTATGATCCTAAAACAGTCTTCACATTTTTTAACGTTCTGACACATTCTACCTTTATGGTTCTCAAAACAATGCTGACTTCTAAAATCACGCCCGCAGTTCGGACACTTGATCAACAAGGCTTGTCTAGCACATGGCGGAGAGCTACCGCACCCTATACATGACTTCTCACATCTATGATGACTTTTATGATTATGTGGAGTATGGCAGTGCTCGCAAAAGTAGCCACTGCCAAAAGCCGAGGTCAGAGAGGTGATGACGTTGTAATAATGTGATACAGGAGATTGATCTTCTTCTCAGCATCAACAGCACCTACGAAGATCACATTGCATCCTTTTGTACCGTAGCTATACACCGTGATCTTGTAGTTGGGGGCCAGGAGATGTTAGAAGAGTCTTAACTCGTTGACCTCGGCTCCCTCTGCTGGAATAAATGCTACTCCGGCCTCCTGCATCAATTCCTCTGCAGCAACCTTTTGAGACCCTTGGTTTCTTCGAAAGGCGTTGTAGTTGGGGGCTTTATCTATGTGAGACTTAGCAACAACCAAAGCCCTGGGTAGGCAGAGGTTGTCTTTATTGTTAATAACTACTATTCCTCGTCTCTGCTTACATTCTTCAGCGAAGGAGTTGTAAAGACCAGCACGACTGCGTCCTCGCCCTTGTCCTGCAGGCGGTGTCATAATTGTAGCTGTAAGCCTAAACGTGTCCGAACTCAACGATTCAGGGTCGGATTGAAGAATACTTTCAAGTATGCCCCAGACATCGTTGAAGGTGATCTCATCGGCTCTTTTGAAACTCATGTAGCCGGGAAGTTTTTGTTTGAAGCCATCAAATTCAAATGTAGCCCCAATTTTATCTGAAGACTGCGTACGGTTTAACAAATTCGATAAAATTTGATTAACGGCTGATTTAAAAAAGTCCAAATAATCTTCGTCGTCTGGCTTTAAATACCACTCTACGTTTCTGTGTACCAAACTTCTTTATGGTGGACACGTTCTCCTCGATAATTTCGTAGAGAGAAGACATTTTGAATACATTATATGTGTACAGGAACTGTAGTCAATCTGAAAGAAATTTCAAAATAATAGGTGAACTGCGCATGAGAAATTTTATTTATAGTTATGTTACAGCCTTGGTAGTGTACTGTCTAGAGTGCTGGACTTTCACCCAAGCGGCCCGCGGTCGATTCCCGGTGCCGGCAGATCTGGTTAAGGTTTTCTGCAGTTTTCCTTAGCTGTGACACAAATGTGGGATTTGCGCTGTTCCATCTGTAAGTCGGCTGCAGCCGCATTTAGGGCCTACGTAATAATAATAATCGCCCCCTCCCTCCCGCACAAGCTTATAGCTTCTGGGGCCTGGTTTCCAGGCTATGGGTTGTAGCAATTATTATTATTATTATTATTATTATATTTCTAGGATGTATTTATTAACGTAATAGGAAAGATCGTTGCCGGCACGCAGACTCACATGCCGTAGGATTTAGTCTTAATTTACAACGATCGTAAGGATAAACACACACAGAAAAAATGTTTGGGTAATTTTACCCTAATTATTGGAGGCAACTAAGTTTCCTCCAATTGTTAATGGAAAATTACTGCCCAATGTACTTTTACCTTAGTAATAGTATAATTACCTTTTGTGGTAATCTTCAGTTTCTCAAGTTATGTAAATTTACCATTTCGGGGAAAATTACCCAAACTCTTTTCCCCCTCAGTGTAAAATAGGTTTTCACCTGGCATGTAATTTTACCCTTTAAGAAGAAATTTCTCCCAATTAGGTGTAAAATTAATGGTTGATAAAAAATTTAGAATTGAAATCAAAAAATGTTTATGTCTTGTAAAATTAATTTTCTTTATACAAAATAATAAGCAAAATAATAAAATAGTAATGAGTAAACACTAGCATAATAAATGAACACAATAAGTAATAAGTAAATCACAAAACAAAAAGTAAAAGCAAGATTTATGGTACAAACATCTGCTCGGACACCTCTAACATTTCTATGTAAATACTGATAACTGTCGTAATCCTTAATAGTAGTTACTCGTTTTTTTACAAAGGTTCCAGTCGTACATTGTTATTTATACCTGCATAATCAAAACAAGGAATACAGATAACCTATTATAACTACATACTATATTACAATAAACATACTATATTGTTACATATTTAATGAAAATGATACTTACCCAAATATATACTAAAGATAAAATTATAATAAATATAAAACCAACTATTATTAGCAAACTTATTAGCAACCAACACAAACCTCAAACGTAATCAAACTTCAAAGATGCATGGACGCCATGGAAAAACCTGTTACTGCAGATTCCTAATAATGCGTAGAATCTTCAACAACCGTCTAATTCACGGTCACGTGGTTACGCGGGCAAGCGTGTTTGTAGTAAAAATACCGTCAACGGGTATTTTGACACTGTATTAAATAAAATTAAACATAACTAGTGAAAAAATACACTAGATACTGAAAATTTACCGCATTTTTGTGGGTAATAAAACTCATACAGGTAAAAATACATGACAAAGGGCAATCTTACTCTTAATAATAGTGTAAGTTTTCTTTTACCTGAATTTAAGAGTAAAGTTACCTTATTAATTCAGGTAATACTTACATTAGTTTTGGGTAAAATTACCTATTTTTTACAGTGCAGGGTGTGCGGTCTCACACACCGAATTTTAGACCTGGTCCTCTGTGTTTGGCTAGGTATATATGAGATCATGGTCTGATGATCCGTAGGGTTTAAGGTAAGAACACTAGGTATAGAAAGGAAACACGATTGAACACTGGTTGTGCAGTCTCACACACCGAATTTTAGACTTGGTCTACAGTATTCGGCTACACTGTAAAAAATGAGGTAAAATTACCTTGGGAAAGAGGTAACTTTTCGCTATTATTTGCGGTATTTTTACCCTAAAATTAATTTTACCTATACATTTAGTAGTTTTACTATTTGTGGTAAAATGCCCTGTAATTATGTAAAATTATACAAATATAAGTAATTCTACTACATTGAACTGGTTAAAATCACTATCCATAATATAAATTTACATAACTCAGACAATTTTTTCCTTACAAATGTATAATTGCTCAATAACTTAATTCATTTTTAGTGTAATATTAAAGATAAGATGAACTTGAACAAGAATAGTGTAATTTTACCCTTAATATGTTTTTAACCGTTGAGATGCTAATTCGCTGATCGCACATGTTTGTGACCTTCGTTTCGTGAAAGAATTCAGGAATCCATTATGAACAGTCCAAATAGGCTTTTTGGGGAATGGTCGGAATGGTGTGTACCATTCTTTTATGATTTCGGCGAGGCGTACTCTATCGATACCGAATGAAGTGTTCTTTGCTCATTAATATTTTGTTTTTCGTTGTAGTGTAGTGTGTAGTGCGGATTTATTAAAGGCAAATATTTACACGTATGACCGAAGATGGGAAGAATTTTATTTTATAGTAGAAGTTAAAAAATAATAATCGGTAAGTACCTACATGTTAAAATTACAAATTTAAACCAATAAAATAAAAATATTTAATTTAATGTTTTTCTAGGATGAATCAAAAATTGAAGAATTCGAAATAAACTAGCATAACTGTAATTGAGAAAGGTACTCGTGTATAATTGTTTATATAATGTATAATTTTTTAATTTTCTAGGTGGAATCGAAACTTTATCTGAATGTCTTTGAGAGACCAAATATTTCCGAAAGCCCCTGAAAAGAAGTTCTGTTAATGTCTTATATTTTATATAAGTACATACGTTCAATAAAAATTACTTTGATTTTATTTTGTTTCATACAATTCCCAGAGGAACGATTGAATTTGCAAGTACTTTCGCAAGTCATCGTTACATTCAAGAAGTATTTTCACATTTGTATTTTAACCCTGAAAAGTACTATTGCCATGAAATATTAACTTTGTCATGTAACTTTACACAGGTGTTTTAATGTTAAAATGTAAAATTACATTGAGATTGTAATTTTAACCTGTAAATTTATTTAAAAAGAAAACATTACAATGCAAATTTAACCTAATGTTGAAATTTCCCCACTTCCTATGAAAATTACACTTTGAAGTAAATTTACCCCAAAAAATGGAGGTAACATAGTTGCCTCCATTTTTTAGGGTATAATTCACCGGTAATTTTTTAGAGTGTAGGTATATATGGAGATCATAGTCTCATGATCCGTATGGGTTTAAGGTAAGAACACTAGGTGTAAAAGAGAAGCTTTAGTAGAAATATCGTTAAAACATAAATAGCTTTCCGATGAAATAAAAAACTATGTGAATTTCACGCTGTGGAAGCTGCAGTCAGTCTATAACAAATTTCAAAAATAAGTTTTCATAAACAATCGTAAAACATTTACAAATCGTAAACGAGGTAGTTTTAAAATTTAAGCAACTGAAAAATAAAACATACCTGATTTAATTAAATATACACCTGTTGAACACAGTATGGAAACTGTAGTTAAATATAAAACACAATAAATTCGTTAATAATACAACGTGCAATAATAAACAATTTACAACAATTAATCAATCAAATTAATTCTAGCAATTAAATATATAAACATCTCAAAAAATACACATACCTGCTTTTAAACGATAAACACACAATGAGTAACACTTTCCACAGAGCATATAGCAAATCGGTCTACTCGAAGTAAAATGGGAAATTATTAATTTAGAAAACGTTTTATATCAATTATTAAACACACACACGTTTTAATATCACTAATAATGTAAATAGCAATGTTGGATGATGAAATCCAAATAATTTATTTCAATTTTATCTAAATTCAATATACGAGGGTCATTTTTAAGTAAGAACCGATTGCGCATCGTGTCTGTGCATTCAGTCAGGTGACGCCAGCTCAAGGTCAGCAACTCTTGGCCGGTCCTCCACTACACCGCCATTACGTTTCACGTATCTGCCAGTGCTGGTTGTGTGGTTATACTGCTAAGTTTGTCGCCATATCTATCAGTAATCCCGCCGATTGTGAAGTGCTTGCTAAAATTCACCGGCACCTAGTTGAAGTTTATGGTGAAGGTGTAATGAATGATGGTAATGTGCGTAAATGGTGTAGGCATTTCAATGAAGGGGGGACAAATGTTCATGATGAAGAACGATCTGGAAGGCCAACTGTCATGAATGAAGAATTGACACAAAACGTTGATGAGAAAATCCGCCGAAACAGGCACCATCATACTTTCATCTCTTTCCTAAACTTAAGGAATTTCTCGGTGGGAAGCGTTTGGACAACGATGACATGCTTAAAAAAACAGTTACGAACTGGTTTAATAGTCAGGAGGCAGAGTTCTTTGATGAAGGGATCCAAAAGCTGGTGCCCCGGCTTGACAAATGCTTGAACGTTGATGGCGACTATGTTGAAAAGTGAAAAAATGTTCATATTTTAGTTTTTGATATAATTTGTGGTATTAAATAATAACACTTCTAATCATTTCAAATCCTTTAATCATCACCTTTGCTAATCATCATCTTTAATCACGTAACCGCTAATAATTTCACAGATGACCGCTAATTCTCACCTAGTCATTTCAAATCAATACCTTTTAAGCAGATTGTATTTAATAGAAATCACGAGTACATTTAATTGTAATCATTTCACAACTTACCTCTAACCAATTCTCTCCTCACACCTTTTATCATATCATAGGCAACCGCTAATCATATCAAATCCTTATCTTTAATTATATCACCCTTTCTAATCAGGTCACAGGTATCCGCGAATCATATCAAATTAATCATATCATAGGTTACCTCACCCCTTCTAATCATTTCAAATCCTTTAATCATCACCTTTGCTAATCATCACCTTTAATCATGTAACCGCTAATCATTTCACGGTGACCGCTAATTCTCACCTAATCATATCAAATCAATACCTTTTAAGCAGATCACCCTATCAAAGCCTTACCTTTATTCAGATCACATTTACCTCACCCCTTATAATCATAGCAAATCCTTTAATTAGATCACATATTACCTTATCCCTTCTAATCATATCAAATCCTTTAATCGCTAATCAGGTCGCAGGTATTCGCGAATCATATCAATTTCATCATGTCATAGGTAGCCGTAAACCATATCAATTTAATTAGATCACAGGGTACCTCACCCCTTCTAATCATATCAAATCCTTTAATTATCACCTTTGCTAATCAACACCTATGCTGCCGTGCTTAGCAAGAAAGCAGTATCTCCACTACAGCAACTTAAGAAATATACCATATTTTTTATTAGCATTCATTACAATTCCACATAGTATATTTCTAGATAGCAGTTTGTGCAGATACTGCTTTCTTGCTAAGCACGACAGTATGCTAATCATCACCTTTCCTAATCATCAGCTTTAATCATGTAACCGCTAATCATTTCACAGGTAACAGCTAATTCTCACCTCACACCTTTAATCATATCACAGGTAACCGCTAATAATTCTCACCTCACACCTTTCTAATCATCACCTGCTAGTCAGGTGTCATGACGTCATCACAGGTAGAAAAGTGGTGGGGATGAACTCAACTGTCGCTATACTGTATCTGAACAAAATCTTCAGCATTTCAATAAACGGCGTTCCATGCCTTCGGGCAATACTAATTCCCAATTACAACCGTGTTATTTTCACAAACGCTTTCAAAATAATGCACGTAATTGTACGGGAAATTGTTCATACCAAACAAAAAAACTGACTTCGCACTCTTCTGGCCTCCAGGGAGGGCCATGCAGGGTTAATTCAATCCCTCCAACTTCTAATTTAATATTTTTACAAGACCTAACCTACAAAATTAATTTTGTGGTTGACAGTGGTGCAGGTTTTTCCATTTTACCAACCCACATTGCAGTTTCCTGTAACAAAAAAATCACGCCTGCCAACATTACATTTTTGGCCGTGAACGACACGCATTTTTGCCAATCCTAATGGGTTCGGTTATGGAAATAAATTGGATACATTTGATTGGTCAGCAGTATTGGCGCAATTGTAATTATTCAAATTTGAAATTCGTTATCTTTATTTTTTACACTTATTTAGGTACTTCAAATTATGAAACAAAACGTTAAGGTTCAGCTAAATAATATAAAATAATTAAAATAGAGTAAACACTGAACGACCATACATAATCGGTGCGATTCTGTTTTAAAAGATAGCAATATTGTTATCAAGCATAATTTGCATAGTTATTGATACGTACTTCTGCACGTTTATTTAAATAAACAGCTGTCTGTAAATTATGAGGTGCTTTCTTTTGCACTGGTAATGAATTAAATTTTGTGTAATGGTGATCTCGTAGATTTACATTTATTTTTATATCTTATATTAAGCCAAGCCTGTTATGGAATTTATAACAAACGTTATTAAAAAGGAGTACAAACATGGGAAATAATGGGTAAGCATAGATATCAATAATAATCATAGCTAATTTGCATAGTTATTGATACGTACTTCTGCAGAATGCTGATCAGTTACTTCTTTTATGCGAAATATATTTTCATCTGAACCAAACAAGTATGTGTACCCAGGAGGCAGAATATGTTTACACCTATTTTCTATTTCCATATTATTGCACCAAATTGTCTAACAACACAGTTATTCACATTAATTTAATTACTGTCACCTGTCATGTTTAACTGTTTACAATACAAAACAACTCATCGTGCACATCACGTGAGCACCCCCAACCAATCAAAAGTCATACATTTATTTCCATAACCGAACCCATTAGGATTGGCAAAAATGCGAACGACACGTCAATTCCTGTGACAGGTATTATAACTTTGAGGTTACATTTCCCAATTCCTGGCCTACCGCCATGCACCTGGAAATTTTATGTTGCTAACATATCTACAGCCATTCTAGGCCTGGATTTTTTACAGCAGCACAACCTAACTATTGACTGCTTTTCTCGACGAGTCATTTGCACAGCAGATGTCAAGCTCGCACGAAACCGCAGCCAAGGTTGTCAATTTCCAGCTCCAACAGTGAATTATCTCACTAACTGCTCTTCTCAGCGGGTCATTTGCACGGCAGATGTCCAGCCCGCCCGAAATCGCAGTCGAGGTTCCACAACCCCCCCAGTTAAGACTAACTGCTCTTCTCAACGGGTCATTTGCACAGCAGATGTTCAGCCCGCCCGAACTCGCAGTCGAGGTTCCACAACCCACCAAGTTAAGACTGGCATTAAACGCAAAATATTTTCCGCACAGGCTAATGTTTTGACTCCTCCTTCCGAGTCAATCGTTACTCCTGCGATTTCTTCCCCTCTTCTTCCCTTACCTTCAAACATTAACGTACACTCTTCAGGTACTGTTAACAACATGTCTAGCAATCTTGATGTTTATAGCAAGATGCTAAACACACACTTCCCAGAACTTTTACGTAAGTTCGACTGGGTTGTAGCAATTATTATTATATTATTATATATTTCATACGTTCATACCATCATAAACTCATTAAAAATATTTTCTTTTTAATTAATACAGCTATTTAAATTTCTCCGCTAATATAAAAATGAGACAGCATGTGTGTGACGTCAGTATGCACGGGTCATAAAAGACGTACTACGCAAACTCAGTGCCAACAGTAAATCCCGGTAAAGCCATTATAAGCCGCCATTCGGTTTTCGATTGTTCGGTATTTGTTCTCATCGTTTTTGTCTTGCTTTCTGTTTGAACCAATTATTTATATATGCTTTTTTAACATCTATTTAATCAGTCTTTTACGTTATGTGTTTTTAGTAAATAGTGTGAAGTGCAAGGGTGATTATTAATATTTTATCACATTCCTTTCATTCGTTTATTATTATTATTGTGCAGTAATAACGGTAATAAATAGTTGAATGAGTAACTCACCAGCAAAATATTCATGGTAACCTGCAGTATTATAGTATTTTAGATTGTTAAATAATAAGGATTTATTATTATTTTCAGAATATCTAAAGCAAATTATATGAAGGTTGAACATGACTGAAATAATAATCTCTTCACTTGAAAAATGAAATATAAGGTATATAAAAAACACAACATAATGAAGAAATCAGAAAATATATGGGAAAACTTGAATTTACCTTTACTATGTGAAAATAATGAACTTCTACTGGAAGTTGAACAGTTTTTGGTAGATCCCTTAAATATCCAAAAATCTGTAAGTAATACTTTTTAGAATATCACTGTACAAAACTCTTTGGATAGTATTTATGGCAACCAGCAGTTTTTTTGAAAATCTATGTATATGTTACCTGAAAAAAATTAAAAAGTGGAAATCTTTTCAGAAATCGTTCATTGGTGTAAAAGCAAGTGTTTTATGCTTATTTTGCCGTATATGTCGTATGATACTGAATTTGCCTTCGAGGATTAATTCTTTTTGTAAATTTTCCTTTCTGCAACGTTGCAGAAATCTTACTCAAAAAATCAATGCACAATGATATTATTAGTGAGAGTTTGATGTGTAGGGTGTTTTATATTTTTTTTATGTTCGCAATATCATGTCATAACATCCTGCACATACAGACCTACTAATTCTTCTATAATTATTTCTTCTTTTTAGCACAAATTTATTTAACACTACTGAGTGTCTGATTTTTTTAGACTGATCTGCTTTCCAAAGTTGGAAGAGACAATGCGAACGAATTTGTAAAAAGAGATTGGAAAACATTGCTGACAAATCATGATAAAAAATGAAATATTTCTGAATAGGCTTCAAACATAAGAACTTTTCTGCTGTTTTTATGGCCACGCTAATTAAGGGTAAGTAACATTTTTAATGTATCATGATAAGAGGGAAGCGTAACCTTGCCAAATGTATAGTTGATGTTCAATTTTGTGCAGTCACACGTATAAAATCTTGAAGAGCGACCATCACATCATAATTTTATAGACACAGCTGCACAGGATAGCGTAGATAACTGCCCTTTAGCAAGGTCTGCCTAGCTCTGTTTATGATCAAAGATGATAATAAATGTACAGAGTAGATGCTAAGCAGTTGTTAACATAGGGAATATGCATATTATTGATTTCTAAAAGATTTAAATTTTTAAAATTTTCAGTTTTCTCAGAAATCCAAGGTAGAGGTAAGAATGTTACTTCCCTATCTCAATTTTCTATTCACTTGTGCTCTTTTCAATTTAACTAAATATAGTATGAAAATTTAAAGTTCTGGACGGACTGGAAATTGGCACCGGCCGATAGAGGATTAGAAAAGCTAGGGGAGGAGCATTCATTTCCCGATGATTCAACAGTTTTCTCTTTGTGGTCGTTCAAAGATCGTAAAGTAGGAATTCAAAAACAAAATAATATACAGGGTAACTTATTAACATTCAAGTGCAAGTCTCTGTGATATAACAGTAGCACACTGCTCAATCTTTTTTTATTATCATAATCTAGCATGAAAAAATAAAAGTATTTGCTAATTTAATGGATTTCATATCTTTAATAATAACAAAGTTGCCAAAAAAAGCTACGGATCTAAGATTTATGTTTTTCAAATAAAACATCTGAGTTTTATATTGTATTTTTGGATTTTAAATAAATCCATGTATGACCCGATGCCAGCAGAGGTTACTATGTACTGTTTTGGATATTCTGTTAGCATCACGGATGCAACCCGTGTAATCGGCTGCTAAGCAACCAGTTAATATATACTTGCCGTCTGCTAACAGAACATCCAAAAGTGTACAAACCGTCACTGCTTTAGGCATATGGCATTTTTCAATCTTGAATGCTGGCATTGATAAAAGCTATGTGCACAATATATTAATTATATTTGCATTTATTTTTAGGTGCTGCTTTAAAACCGTTGCTGAAAAGTTGCACCGAAAAGAAAATAGAAGACACTTTCAAAAGATACTTGAAAAGAACCTCTGAAATGGCTAAAAGTAAAGATAGAAGAACTTGGATTTTTTAAATTTTGATAATGATTCCAAACAGTTGAATTTACTTTTTATTTTAAGTTTTTATGCTGTATGTTTACATCATATAATCTATGTAATAATTATATTATTGTAGAAAAAGGATTTATATTTTTAAAAAATTGATTTTTACCAATAATTAGCTTGCCATTAATTAGATTCCTATATAATTCGAAACAACCTGAAAGTTTTGCAACTTTGGGAGTTTGTAGATTTTGGTGTTCTAAATGAAATTACAAAACTTGATTTTTCCAACGATAGCCATCCTTAAATCCCTTTAACTGTTTTATACTTTTTTATTATCAAGTACATATTGTAACATAGATAAGTTTATATTGTGCTAAAAAAAGGATGTATACTGATAAAAAACGTAGTTAGATAAATCGAAAAATTATTCAATTTTTAAAATATTTATTACCTAAACCTAAAATCTATATACTAAAATCCAAAATTTGTTTGTCAGTATGTTTGTCCCTTCATAAACTCGCCCCATGTAGGTCTCACTCCCCAAACCACATATGGGTCAAGGCATGAACCAGAGTGGTGCAAGAGATCCGTCTGGAAGGAATGGTAAGTAAACTAGAATTAAAATTGTAATGTCTAATTCCAGTTTATTTTCTAAAGAATGTATTTTTGATACCAATCAACCTGTAATTATTTATTAAATAAAGTGAAATAACTATGAATAGTTGGACTGGAAAAACTTGGGACTGAAGTCCCAAGTTAAAAGTTCGTTCTTGAAAGAGAAACCTTATATAGGAATCGAAATTATTTTTATGTACAGGATATGACGTTTAAAAATAACTTTCTTTTATTTCCTCTTGTGTGGTTTGTTTATTTTAGATCCGTGCACTGGAGGACTGTAAAACATCTTTGGGATATTCGTCAAGTCGGCGGCAAATATCTATGTGGTGTAGGGCATTGAGTCGAGGATTCATTAGGTCCCCTTTGGACTTAATACTTAACACTTAAAATATCCAGCAAATCCTCGGCTGACGTATGCAGAACGTCTATCTGAGACGTTTTAAGAACATCCAAGTTTATGACGATTTAACTTCCCATGGACATCCATAGAACGTCCGACCCAGTATAATCAAAAGTCTATTACGTCTGTTGGACGTATAATGGAAGCTTTTAAAACGTCCGCCCGGGACATTTTAAAAACGTCGCAAGTTCGTGACATTTGGACTTCCAGTGGACGTACATGTAACGTCCCACGTTGTATAAATCGAACGTTTATTACCACCCTTGGACGTTTTTAAAACGTTCGTCAATTTCTTAGAAGACGTACGCAAAACGTCCGTCTGGAAAGTTTTAATAATGTCCAACTTTGTGACATTTGGACTTCCAGTGGACGTCCATGTAACGTCCCACGTTGTATAAATCGAACGTTTATTACCACCCTTGGACGTTTTTAAAACGTTCGTCAATTTCTTAGAAGACGTACGCAAAACGTCCGTCTGGAACGTTTTAATAATGTCCAACTTTGTGACATTTGGATTTCCCATGGACGTTAATATAACGTTCCACGGACTATATCCGATCGTCAGTTGGACGTTCATTAAGTCCGCCGAGGACATTGCTCAAACGTCCATCGGACGTCGGTGTGCTATTAGGGATGCCATTGTGCGATTCATATTAAGAAATGTCCAGTACCTAATCAAATTACTACTCAATTGATTTTTTTATATATGCTAGCTAGATAGTTGGATATTTTTCATTGACATTTATCACAGTTTTGTAACTTAGTTTTCAAAACCAATGACTAACTTATTGTTTGTTATTTTAAGAACAAAATATAACGTACGAAGCCTTGTTGGCCCGGCATGGAAACGAATCATTAATAAAAACACTTATACCTGCAATTGGTCACCAAGCTTTATTTATTAAGAATTTAAATAATCTCGTGAAACAAGAGGATTGCAATTCACAACCTGAAACGGAAACAACTATACCCGTAATATTATCATCGTTTTCAACAGCAGAAGACAATTATGCAAATAATTCGATCATTGAAATAACACCATGCTCCTCCGAATCAAAATCCATAAGACCGATAAAAGCCTTTAATCTTAACTATTTGTGTGATCTGAAGCAATTACTACAAGAAACAATAACTGGAAAGGCAATTTTATCTTGTTACGAACACAATAAATTGCTGAGTACTGCCTGTCAGAACTAACTTGTGGACATTATAGTAACATATTTTTTAAATAACAAATATCAGTAAGTACATGTCCATTTTGTTATTTCATAAATTTCATTAAAATTAACAGAGTAACATTTATAGTAAAAGGTGACCAGATATTTATTGATAAGGATAACGAAATAAACAATACATTTTGTACACCTTTCTTCAAATACCCGTAGGTAAACATCAAGGGGCCGTTCAACTATTACGTAAGCAGCTTAGGGGCTGGGGGTTAAACTTTTCCTTATTTTTGCTTACAAAGGGTTGGGGGGGAATCTTATGTAAGATAGAAAATACAAAATGATTAAATGTTTAAAATAATATTCGAATACTTACTTGAAATTCATAAAATTATGTTTTCTACTTTTACACCAAGTTGTTTATAATTTTTTATAAGCAAAACATTCGTTCCGGGTATTTTCCGTGCCGCTGCACTATAATATAAAGTAGTTGACTTTAACACGATATTCGGGGAATCCTCGATATATCAACTCAAAACAAATTGCAACAAACGAATATGAATAAAACCCTTATAGCACACCGACGTCCGATGGACGTTTGAGCAATGTCCTCGGCGAACTTATAAACGTCCAACGGACGATCGGTTATAGTCCGTGGGACGTTATATGAACATCCATGGGAAATCCAAATGTCACAAAGTTGGACATTATTAAAACGTTCCAGATGGACGTTTTGCGTACGTCTTCCAAGAACTTGACGACCGTTTGAAAAACGTCCATTATATGTCCAAGAGACGTAATAAACGTTCGATTTATACTACGTGGGACATTATATGAACGTCCACGGGAAGTCCAAATGTCACGAACTTGCGACGTTCTTAAAATGTCCCGGGCGGACGTTTTGCGTACGTCTTTGTATATCCTCGGCAGACTTAATGAACGTCCAACGGACGATCGGTTATAGTCCGTGGGGCGTTATATGAACGTCCATGGGAAATCCAAATGTCACAAAGTTGGACATTATTAAAACGTTCCAGATGGACGTTTTGCGTACGTCTTCCAAGAACTTGACGAACGTTTTAAAAACGTCCATTATATGTCCAAGAGACGTAATAAACGTTCGATTTATACTACGTGGGACATTATATGGACGTCAACGGGAAGTCCAAATGTCACGAACTTGCGACGTTCTTAAAATGTCCCTTAATGTCCCGGGCGGACGTTTTGCGTACGTCTTTGTATATCCTCGGCGGACTTAATGAACGTCCAACGGACGATCGGTTATAGTCCGTGAGACGTTATATGAACGTCCATGGGAAGTCCAAATGTCACAAAGTTGGACATTATTAAAACGTTCCAGACGGATGTTTTGCGTACGTCTTCCAAGAAATTGACGGACGTTTTAAAAAGGTCCAAGGGAGGTAATAGACGTTCGATTTATACAACGTGGGACGTTACATGGACGTCCACGGGAAGTCCAAATGTCACGAACTTGAGACGTTTCTAAAATGTTCCGGGCGGACGTTTTAAAAGCCTCCATTATACGTCCAATAGACGTAATAGAGTTTTGATTATACTGGGTCGCACGTTCTATGGATGTCCATGGGAAGTTTAACCGTGATAAACTTGAATGTTCTTAAAACGTCTCAGATAGACGTTCTGCATACGTCAGCCGAGGATTTGCTGGATATTTTAAGAATGTTGAGTGTTAAGTCCAAAGGGGACCTAATGAATCCTCGACTCAATGCCCTACACCACATAGATATCCGCCGCCGACTTGACGAATATCCCAAAGATGTTTTACAGTCCTCCAGTGCACGGATCTAAAATAAACAAACCACACAAGAGGAAATAAAAGAAAGTTATTTTTAAACGTCATATCCTGTACACAAAAGTAATTTCGATTCCTATAAGGTTCCTCTTTCAAGAACGCACTTTTAACTTTGGACTGAATAGTTATGTCACTTTATTTAATACATAATTACAGGTTGATTGGTATCAAAAATAAATTCTTTAGAAAATAAACTGGAATTAGATATTACAATTTTAATTCTAGTTTACTTACCATTCCCTCCAGACCGATCTATTGCACCACTCTGGTTCATGCCTTGAGCCGTATGTGGTTTGGGGAGCGAGACCTACATGGGGCGAGTTTATAAAGGGACAAACATACTGACAAACAAATTTTGGATTTTAGTATATAGATTTTAGGTTTAGGTAATAAATATTTTAAAAATTGAATAATTTTTCGTTTTATCCAACTTTTTTTAATCAGTATACATACTTTTTTTTTAGCACAATATAAACATTATCTATGTTACAATATGTACTTGATAATAAAAAATTATAAAACTGTTAACTGGATTTAAGGACAGGTTTGGTTGGAAAAATCAATTTTTGTAATTTCATTTAGAACACCAAACTCTACAAACTCTCAAAGTTTGCAAAGACTAGCTAATTATTGGTAAAAATCAATTTTTTAACAAATATAAATCCTTTTTTTACAATAATATAATTATTACATAAATTATATGATGTAAACATACAGCATAAAAACTTAAAATAAAAAGTAAATTCAACTGTTTGGAATCACTATCAAAATTAAAAAAATCCAAGTTCTTCTATCTTCACTTTTAGCCGCTTTAGAGGTTCTTTTCAAGTATCTTTTGAAAGTGTCTTCTATTTTCTTTTCGGTGCAACTTTTCAGCAACGGTTTTAAAGCAGCACCTAAAAATAAATGCAAATATAATTAATATATTGTGCACATAGCTTTTATCAATGCAATACCAGCATTCAAGATTGAAAGCAGTGACGGTTTGTACACTTTTGGATGTTCTGTTAGCAGACGGCAAGTATATATTAACTGGTTGCTTAGCAGCCGATTACACGGGTTGCATCCGTGATGCTAACCGAATATCCAAAACAGTACATAGTAACCTCTGCTGACATCGGGTCATACATGGATTTATTTAGAATCCAAAAATACAATATAAAACTCCGGTGTTTTATTTGAAAAACATAAATCTTAGATTCGTAGCTTTTTTTGGCAACTTTATTATTAAAAATATAAAATCCATTAAATTAGCACATACTTTTGTTTTTCATGCTAGATTACGATAATAAAAAAGATTGAGCAGTGTGCTACTGTTATATCACAGAGACTTGCACTTTAATGTTAATAAGTTACCCTGTATATTATTTGGTTTTGAATTCCTAATTTACGACCTTTGAACAACCACAAAGAGAAAACTGTTGAATCATATGGAAATGAATGCCACTTTCCATAGCTTTCCTAATCCTCTATCGGCAGGTGCAAATTTCCAGTGCGTCCAGAAAAAATTTTCATACTATTTTTAGTTAAATTGAAACAAGTGAATAGAAAATTGAGATAGGGAAGTAACATTCTCTTACCTCTACCTTGGATTTCCGAGAAAACTGAAAATTTTAAAAATTTAAATATTTTAGAAATACATAGTATGCATATTCCCTATGTTAACAACTGCTTAGCATCTACTCTGTACATTTATTATCATCTTTGATCATAAACAGAGCTAGGCAGACCTTGCTAAAGGGCAGTTATCTACGCTATCCTGTGCGGCTGTGTCTATAAAATTATGATGTGATGGTCGCTCTTCAAGATTTTATACGTGCGACTGCACAAAATTGAACATCAACTATACATTTAGCAAGGTTACGCTTCCTCTTGTCATGATACATTAAAAATGTTACTTACCCTTAATTAGCGTGGCCATACCCAAGCAGCATTTTTAGTCACCGCTACGTACCAGCAACCACCGGTGGAACTATAAAGTTTTTGCCGTTAGTCACAAGAACGTAATTGCTACGGTATTGTTACGTGCCTGGAACCAAAATGGGGAACAATTTTCGGGTAGCAGATACGTTGCAGTAACCTCTCCGGAACTTGTCCAGCTACCTTTAGGCTAGGTAGCGGGAACGTGGCGGCGTAGTAATTGATACTTTCGTGGAACTTTTTTCTCTTTGACACATCGTGTCGCGTAGTTGGCTCTCTCTTACTCTTGCAACTTAGCAAATATTCCTTCACTTTCTCTACTAATGCTGAGGTCGCTTCACAAAATGGATTACTATTTTATTCGTAATACGTAATAATACATAAAGAGATGAAATGTTTCGTTATTTTGTCAATCTAGCATACCAAAATTATAAACCATCGCAACTTTTCTGTTAAATGCGATGATGATAGATGGAAAAATAACAACGCGCCTTCTTTAAATATATTTTTTAATAAAAAATGTCTTGAATAAATTATAACAAAAATACTTAAAAATTGATAAACATATGATAGAAACCATTTTATTGTATTCCTAAGGCACAATTTGGCATCGATTTGTTATCTTTATTGAGAGTTATAGTAAAACACTTTTTAACAATTGCAACAAATTGCAAATTGATTAATAGCCTTCAACATTTTACAAGTAAATATGGAGTAGTTTTGAAAAAGTCAACTTATATCAGTCAGTATTAGTATTAACTGTAAAATGTGTGTCTAAAGTTTGTGTCACTTTATAAACAGTAACGGGAACTAAACAAATTCTACTTCTAGGTTGTTGTTACCACGAAGTATAAAATAAGTTAAAAAATTCTGGAACTTTCAAGTGACTCTTACTATAAAACGACGTCAACGTTTCCGTAGCCACTTTCTAGCTCCTAATGGTACTGCAAAATTCCCATTGGAACTGAACCTCAAATTTAAACGTCAATCGTAAACAAACAACCAATATTTTTATACTGATTGCTACTTAATAACAATTGTTATTTAATTATGGCTTATTTTAAAGTTGTAGCGACGAAAGAAAAAAGGGGAATATATTTCACCCTTGTTTACTACATGATGGTTTACCAGTGTTCTCATCCCTATTTTTTCTATTTTGTATTGTAAACAGTTGATTTTGTTTCCACTGATGCCTAACTGCTGTTTTAATTTTCTATAAAAGGTGGACGTATATCTAAAATTCTTCTTTTTTCTTATTGCATTTACCTTTGGCATTTTTATTAAAAACTTGCAAAACTACTAAAACTGAAAAAACACAATTAACCTCCAAATTCCAAACTAACCTACAGGAGATATACCTCTTTAGAAGTTACTGTCACTTCATTGCAATTTTTTAATAGTAACTGGAACTTTCTATTAATTCTGATGCAAAATAGGTAGTGAAAATTACTTTCAAGTGATTCTCCTGGGTAACATAAACGTAAGTTTTACTTTCAATACTACTGTATAGTTCAGTTACTTTAAAGGTTAAGCAATGGTTTCAGACCGGTGACAGGAACTTTCGGAGCTATTTTAAAGTTTTAAAAACTTTAAAGTAGCTTCCGGCAAGTTAATGCTACAATCATAATATCACTTGAAGTTGCAACAACATTAAAGTAATTATACTAAGTAGCAATATCGTTCCATATACTTTAAAAAGCTACTTAGAAGTAATGGAACTACATAGTTCTAATAAATAGTAGAAGTAACTACATAATTACTAAAATATTCCAAATTGAAGTAATTAAACCTATAAAGTCATAAATTTAGTTGTAGTTACGTAACAGCTACTCAATCAAAGTTCCGATCTCAGTTACCGCTACTTAGATGCTGCTTGGGTAAAAAGTCCTTATGTTTGAAGCCTATTCAGAGATATTTCATTTTTTATCATGATTTGTCAGCAATCTTTTCAAAGCGCTCTTTACAAATTTGTTCACATTGTCTCCTACAATTTTGGAAAGCAGATCAGTCTAAAAAATCAGACACTCAGTAGTGTTAAATAAATTTGTGCTAAAAAGAAGAAAGAATTATAGAAGAACTAAAAGGTCTGTATGTGCAGGATGTTATGACATGATATTGCGAACATAAAAAAAATATAAGACGCCCTGCACATCAAACTCTCACTAATAATATCGTGCATTGATTTTTTGAGTAATATTTCTGCAACGTTGCAGAAAGTAAAATTTACAAAAAGAATTAATCCTCGAAGGCAAATTCAGTATCATACGGCAAAGTAAGCATAAAACGCTTGTTTTTACACCAATATGAACGATTTCCGAAAAGATTTCCACTTTTTAATTTTTTTCAGGCAACATATACATAGATTTTCAAAAAAACTGCTGGTTGCCATAAATGCTATCCAATGAGTTTTTTTATTGACTTTGTACAGTGATATTCTAAAAAGTATTACTTACAGATTTTTGCATATTTAAGCGATCTCCCAAAAACTGTTCTACTTCCAGTAGAAGTTCATTATTTTCACATAGTAAAGGTAAATTCAAGTTTTTCCATATATTTTCTGATTTCTTCATTGTGTTTATTTTTTATATACCTTATATTTCATTTTTCAAGTTAAGAGATTATTATTTCAGTCATGTTTAACCTTCATATAATTTGCTTTAGATATTCTGAAAATAATAATAAATCCTTATTACTTAACAATCTAAACTACTATAATACTGCAGGTTACCATGAATATTTTGCTGGTGAGTTACTCATTCAACTATTTATTACCGTTATTACTACACAATAATAATAATAAAGCGAATGAAAGTAATTTGATAAAATATTAATAATCACCCTTGCACTGCACACTATTTACTAAAAACACATAACGTAAAAGACTGATTAAATAGATGTTAAAAAAGCATATATAAATAATTGGCTCAAACAGAAACTGCATGACAAAAACGATGAGAACAAATACCGAACAATCGAAAACCGAATGGCGGCTTATAATGGCTTTACGGGGATTTACTGTTGGCACTGAGTTTGCGTAGTACGTCTTTTATGACCCGTGCATACTAACGTCACACACATGCCATCTCATTTTTATATTCGCGGAGAAATTTAAATAGCTGTATTAATTAAAAAGATAATATTTTTAATGAGTTTATGATGGTATGAACGTATGAAATACAGTCAAACTTCCATATTACGAACTTTTATATAGCGAATTTCTCTATATAACGAATTTTTGTGCTGTACACTGCGCTTTTAGAAAAAATACATCAAAAAGTGTCTCTAAATAACGAAGTAAAATTTCTATATAACCAAATTTTTAGTCCAAACAAATAAATTTTTCCAGGTAAATGTATGTATTATGTATGCATCAATATTTCTTTCTTAGCAGCAGTACAAGATTATAAATTTACCTTTCTTCCAAGAAGCCTGCACACATTTTTAAAAACCTGTAAATCTTTCAAAAGGATTTTGTAAATTTGTTTAATTGAAGTTCTAAGAAGGGTTAAAATTGTCATTAAAAGGCCTCTTACAACTGGTTTTTCAGGGAATTTCTGTAAATTTACCTGAATGAGAGTTCTAGGAAAGATTAAACTTCGATGCATTATACACATTGCTACTTGTCTAAATGGATATTCCACCCCTCTAAGAAAGATTAAAATTCAATTAGCATTCACGTAAAATTAAAAACTTGCATTGCAAATTTTTTTTAACTTTAGTTTTGTGAGAACAGCCCTACAATGTAGTACAAAAAAAAGTGAAAGTGTTTAATCACTACTGAGAAAATCAACGTGTTGCGGGAAATTGATAACTGTATACAAAAAAGAGACATCGCAACTCGCGGCAAAGTTTGGAATTCCTGTCAGTAGTTTATCGACTAAATAAAAATCGCGAATCAATTTTAAAACCAGTTGGTGAACTTACAGCAAAACGTGCTAGAACGTAAGTTTATGGTGACGTAGATGAAGAGTAGACTTTTAAAGTGAGTGCATTTAATTGGCGACAAAAATGCACCATTATCAAGACAGTTAATTTAACACAAGACGTTACAGTTTGCGGAATCACTCGAATTAGAATCAAAGCATTAAAATAATATTTACAAAAGGTGATATTTCTTTATAACGAAATTTCCCTATAGCGAATTCGTTATATAAAAGTTCGACTGTATATACTTTAGTATATTAAAGAGTATTCCATAAAGTACAGAAAATATAATTAATTTAAAACACGGGAGAAGCAATTTTCGGATGTTCCATAATAGTTTTAATTCTTTGTTTAGAGAACTACATAATGTAGTATTTAATAACAATAAGAAAAATGTGTATTCATAGAGGTCCTTGTTAAGCTCTCAAAATTATATGTATATGTAACAGACTATTCTTAAAAAAGATCCTTATCTGAAGTTCAGACCGGCATTTTTATGTCTTTGAAGTCACGGGCCTACCATGATCTAAACTGAACGTCCAGTGGACATCTTTTGCTAAAATAGATTTCTAGAATAATTGTTAATCTTAATCTACAAATTGTTTGTTTGTAATCATTTTGTAATTCCTAGTAGAACGTATTATGGACCCAAATCGAACGTCTTCCGGACATGTTTTGTTGTACTTCTGTAAAACGTTCCCCTATGAACGTCCTTTTATGGACTCAAACCAATCGTTCGCTGGACGTCTTATGCTGTACTTCTGAAAAACGTTCTCATGTGCACGTCTGCCAGACGTCTGTCCATGTCCTGGGACTCAAGGGGCTGTTATGGGCCCAAAACAAACGTCCACTGGACGTCTCTTGTTGTACTTCTGAAAAACGTCTGCGTGCGAACGTCCGCCAAATGTCCGTATCTTGTCCTGGGATTAAGGGCTTAACTGTGGACCCAAAACAAACGTCCGCTGGACATCTTATGCTGTACTTCTGAAAAACGTCCGCCACACGTCCGTATCATGTCCTGGGATTCAAGGACCTACTATGGCCCCAAAACGAACATCCGCTGAACGTCTGTTGTTGTACTTCTGAAAAACGTCTGCGTGTGAACGTCCGCTAAATGTCCGTATCTTGTCCGGGGATTAAGGCCTTAACTATGGACCCAAAACAAACGTCCGCTGGACATGTTATGCAGTAGTTCTGAAAAACGTCCTCAAGTGAACGTCCGTCACACGTCTGTATCATGTCCTGGGATTCAAGGGTCTACTATGGACCCAAAACAAACCTCCGCTAGACGTATTTTGTTGTACTTCTGAAAAACGTCCTCGTGCGAGTGTCCAGCAAACGTCCATTTTACATCCTCGGACCTACAGTACCTACAATGGACCTAAAAAGAACGTCCATCGGCCAATGTGTGCTATTAGGGAATTACATTTGTTATATTTTCTTTTGATTGTTTCCTTCTTTTATAGCTTGAATAAAAGATCGTTTTATAAGTTTTATTTATTCAATTTAAAAAATAATTAAATAAGTAGTTCATTAACCTTAAAAAAATTTGAATTCTATGATTTTTGTTTTAATTTTGATATCTAATAAAAAATACAAAAACCGCTTACGTCTTATCCTTTGAGGGAGGGAGGCTCTGTGATTTTCTTATTTTTCCTTACAAAGGGGAGGTGGGGGTTCAAAATCAACAAAATTATGCTTACGTAATACTTGAACGCTCCACAATATAATTTAACAAAAATATAAACTTCAAATTCCGCACATTCGAACAATATTTGCAAATATTTTTCGACTGATAACTTTTGTATAATCGGGTAACTTTCGGATAGTTCGATAACTTCATTATGACTCACAAATGTTCTAGCTTCTTAAAAAACATGGCTCACAAGCTATATTCAGAACTCATAAAGTTAGCTTTGATAATTTCTGTGTTTGAATTACATTAAACTGCTTTTTTTTCTCTAAACTTTAACTGCTTCACTATTGTTTTAGGAGACTTGTAAATGCTGACTTAGACATTCTAGCATATAAAATTGTCGAACTTTTTCCTCGCGAGGTTAAAGATGTATACTACGTTCCCCCTATTAGAAAGAAAAACTCTAAGGATAATAAATCAGGCATTTCGCGAGGTAAATTGGTCGACAAATATCGGAATAAAATCTGTTTTCTGAGAAAGCACAGGTTACTTCCTTCAAAATTCATCTCTAAACTTGACGAAACACAAGAGTTAGATCCAGAAATCCAAGGTGTGTACCTATTTGTTGGTCAAATGTGTTGTTATATCTAATTATGTAACTGTTTTAGAGGACGACAAGCAAAGCCAGGTGTGGCTTCAAAACAATACTGAACCATGGACAGATGTATGCGATCACTGGGACAGAACTTACAACTTAAAAGAGTTAATCAAATTAAATGTAGTTCATTGAAGACACTCAATGATATTTTTACTAGCTGGCCTATTCTTAAAAGTTTTCTGGGATATACTTTGGTTCGTATATCACAATAACATTAACTTAAATAACTGTAATTAGATTACCTGTTAATTTTGCAGATTGATAGGGATTTTGCGAAAGAATTCCCAGATCAAACAAGTAGTTTATTTTCTAATTGGGATCTTGTTTTTAAAAAGCTTCTTGAAGTAAGAAAGAATCACTTATTGCCATCAGACGAAGTGTTGTCAGAGTTATTGGAAGACGCATCATTAAGTGAAGGTTCGATCAACTTTAATTTGCACACTTTATTATATCTTTTACTATTGTTCTTTTATTCTCAAATTCTTTTCCAAACTAATGATGCTTTTATTTACTACCTTCCTGTGATAAACTTTATTTATAGGTAATGTGCTTGTTTAAAATTCCGGAATTTATATATTCGCGAAATGTGATAAAATTATCTTTAATATCATCATTGGTTCCACCGAGGGAAAACAAAGTACAAGCGAAACAAGGTGGCAGCAAAACGAAGCAGTTTTGGAAACCTTCCACTCTCGAGGCAAAAGAGAGATTTATTTTACATGTGAAGGTACAAATATATTGCAAATGAAGTCTAAATGTAGGTATTCTATTCGTTATTTTTGTTACAGAGTCCTGGTACACTTGAAGACTGTGTAAATAGAAAAAAGAGCAAATTGGCCAAGTTTGGACTGACACTTCAACCATTCATAATAGTAGTGGGATCGTCTATAACAAATATTGAAAAAGTTTATGTACGCATTGACGATACTCAGTATGTTGTAAATTCTGTTTTAAAAGCTTTAGATATTTGCTTTAAAACGTTTATTGTTTTAAATGGTCAATATCCATATGAATCTGAGCACTTGTGGTTATTGATCCAGTGGAGTATTTACGATTTGAAACTTAAAATCGACACAAAAATTCCATATATTTCTGATATTGTTAATAGACTTAAGTAATTTTTTCTAGTTTTAAATCAGTTATTGCTATTGTCATTACATTATGGAAACAGAAACTACTTGCAATATTTGTTATCAAAATTTTAATAGTTTACATAGTTACATTTTACACTTGAAGACTACCCAATCAATGTTACAATATTTTCAATGTGTTGGTCAAAACTGCTTACGTTCATTTCATTCAATATATTCCTTAAAAAAACACCTAATCTTAAAACATGCAACAGATAGTACTCGTGAGTTAACTTCTGAACAGTATGACATAGCTACTAAAAGTTCGATAACAGCATCTAATGACAATGATATTAATAATGTTCTTGTAATGGAAGTGAATCAGTCAGAAACACTTACTGTCTCAAACCTGATATCAACAATTAAAGAGTCACTTTTGAAATTTATTGCCAAATTGTATAGTGACAGTAACATTACTAAAGCAGCTATTCAAGAAATTGTAGAAAACACTAAAACTTTTTCTGATGACATTTTAGAAAATATAAAATTGCAATTAAAATCTCAGTTACCTTCAACATACCACAATGTTATTGATGACTCTTTGAATATTAATTTGTTTTGTAATTTGGAAAATGAATATATGAGAATTCAGTTATTTGAAAATAGTAATTATCTTATATTACCAGAACCATTTAAAATTGGAGAAATATTAGACAATCAAAAAAACAGGGACGGTAAGACAATGTTGGAAATTAAAAAATGTGAAGGACAGATTGTTCCAATGCGTAAAGTCTTGAAGGCATTTCAACAACTCCCAAATGTTCTCAATATTATTTTAGATTATATACAATCAGAGCTTGCCGATTCTAATATTTCAAGTGTCATAAACGCCAGAATATGGAAATCTGAGTGTTTAAATGCAACTGGAAAAATTATGTTACCTTTGATATTATATTACGATGATTTCGAAACTGGTAACCCCCTAGGTACTCATAGAGGTGTATATAAATTGGGAGGAATGTATTACTCCATTGCAGCTTTACCACCTAAACACAGTACTTCTTTACAAAATATTTTTTTAGCTGAATTTATATATTCCTCTGATAGGACCAACTTTGGAAACCAATCATGCTTTCATACTCTCTTGCAAGAGTTACTTTTTTTAGAAAATACTGGTATTACAGTTGAGGCCAATTCTAAAAATTTTCAGATATATTTTAAAGTTGTTGCAATAATTGGAGATAATTTGGGAGTTAATTCGCTTTTAGGTTTTTCAGAAAGTTTTAACTCAAATTATTTTTGTAGATTTTGTTTAGCTGACAAAGCTACAGCTCAATATCTGACTGTAGAAAATACAGACCTGTTACGAAATGATAACAATTATTAAACAGATCTAGCTTCAAAGAATCATGGCATAAAGGAAGAGTGTATTTGGAATAATTTAGCAACTTTTCACTGTACATGTTTCCGCAGATATCATGCATGATTTATTTGAAGGGATTTGTTGATACGATTTAGCCAAAATAATTAAATACTTTTTAGATCAAAATTTTTTTAGTTTGGAAACATCGAATTAAATGTTTTGATTATTCAGAGTGTGATAAAGGTAATGCAATTCCGTTGTTAAATATTAATCAAATCAGAAAGGACTGTTTAATTATGTCAGCAGCAGAAATGTCAGCTTTAGTGGCACACGTTGGAATTATTATAGGTGATCTAATACCACATGAAAATGAACATTGGTCTTTGTATTTACTTCTGTTTGACATAATTGATACAGTAACAAGTTCTGCTTTTTCTGAAAGTAAATTAAATTATTTAAAATATTTTATAAAAGAGCATCATGAACTGTATATTTCTCTTTTTAATGAGCCCTTAAAACCTAAATATCATATATTGTTACATTACAGCACAATTATTGCTTCGACTGACCCCCTTCGTTTACTGTCTTCAATACGTTATGAAGCATTTCATAAACTTTCAAAAACGTATGCTCATATTTGCTCATCAAGACGAAATGTGCCTCACACTTTAGCTGTTAAACAACAAATGAAAGTTTGTTATAGATTATTAACTGCAGAAGGTTTATCATGCCCTACCAATCATGGACGAATAGAATGTTTTGTAAGAGAATTGTCACAGTATTGCTATTTTCAAAAGATTTTGCCACAATTTGAAGATGGTCAAGGCTGTTGCGTTTCATGGTTGCAAACTGAAGGTATTAAATATAATTAAAAATGTGTTGTCGAAATAGGTCTAAATAAATTTAATGACATTGAACTTGGAATTGTCAAACATATTGTAATTAATAACAAACGTGTATACTTCATTCTGAAAAAACTTGCAACAATTGGATTAAACAATCATATCAAAGCTTATGAAATTGAATCAACTGATTCATACAATAATAAATACCACTGCTCGATTGGCGATATGCTAAATAACACCTTTCCAAAAAGTATACATACATTGCCTGATGGTAGTCACGTAGTTAGCATAATGTAGTGATAATCTTAATAGTTGATTATTTTGTTGTTTTTTTTTATTAATAACATTTTACTAATTATATTTTCTTTACTGTATATTGTAATCTACTGATCTATTATAGACATATAGAAAAACAAGTTGCAAGTATCTACGATACCATATGTATGATAAAGAACACGCTAGTAAAATAAAGAAGGGTTTATATTGAGTCACGTCTTTGCTCTTCTTTGACTGTGTTAGTGGGGGAATATTCGAGCATTAACATTAAAGTTGTTTAGTAAACTACAAACCAAGCGTTGGTGTAGTTGTTTGTAATTGAAAGAGAATTTCATGATATTAAATTTTCCCAGAATTAAAAAAATGATTTGGCAAATTAGGACCAAATAATCACTTGCTTTTTAAGTAACTTACAATTTTTAGCCATAACGACTGAAAATAAAATAAATATTCTTATGCTCGAGTATTCTCCCACCAACACAAACTAAGAGGAGCAAAGGCGTGGCCCGATATAAACCCTTCTTTATTTTTCTAGCACATATGGTTTCACAGATACTTCCAACTTGTTTTTCTATATCTGTATTATCTATTATACCAATACATTTATTTTTCTATTTGATATGTAAAGATACTTCTATACAGGGTGTATTATCGGTTTTGTTACATAAGTAAATAGCATATAAAAACACTATTTCTCAAATATTGGCTCCCCTAATTATTTTAGAGGAAAACTCACTGTAGCATAGTTGCAGATCCTATTGAGTACTGTTCAAAACCTGCCACTTTACCATTCTATGTTAAATAGTTTCCAAGATATCATTGATTTTCTGGTATAGGAAATTAACATCGTAAATCAGAAATTTTGCTAATGGCAATTACCACATTAGATTTAGACATTAGATGTAAATGCAAGAATTATTAAGCACAGTCTTATGGAGCAAAATCACCCATCAAACTTTATGATTGCTACTGGTGTGGAAGAAATAGATGAGAATTCTCCTAGGAATTTATTTTTGTAAAATTTCATTAGCCATGACTACAGTGGTCAAATTATTCTACAGAATTACTGCCAGATCTTTTATTTAAACTATTCAATTATTAACTTGATTGATTAATTAAAATATGGTAGAGTAATAAGAGTTTTAAAATGAACTACCTATAATACCACAAAAGAAAAACTAATTTTCGTTAAATGGTATAATAATTTGACAACTCTTGTCATGGCTAATAAGATTTTATAAAAATAAATTCTTGCAGAATTATTATCTATTTCTTACACACCGGTAGCAATTGTAACATTCTGATGTGTGGTTCTGCTCCATGAAACTGTGCTTCATAATTCATGCATTTACACCTAACGTCCAAATTTAACGGGGTAATTTCTATTAACGAATTTCCGATTTACAATGTTAATTTCCTATACCAGAAAATCACTTATATCTTGAAAACTATTTTACATAGAATGCTAACTAAAAGTCTTTTGAACAGTATTCAATAAGATCTACAACTTTGCTATAGTGACTTTTCCTCTAAAATAATTAAGCCAATATTTGAGAAATTGTGTAACTTGACATGTAACAAAACCGATAATACACCCTGTATATGTTTTGTTGCCTGTTTTAATAATATTTCATAAATTAATATTATAATTATTATGTTTATGTTTTAAGTATTAATGTAGAAAGTATATATATTTGAAATAAAACACACTAAATACAAATCAGATGTTTTATTGGCTAAAAAGAATGGTGGAGTTTTGTGATAATAGCATAATTTAATTCAATTTTTATAAATACTTAAAAGAAATAAGAATAAATTCTATTAACATTTTGACTTAGTTGTGACATGCATATTTTAGTTATGAATATTTTGCTTTACTTGAGGTAAAACTATAATAACTTTTTTTAAATTGGCCAATCTTGCAATAACATTTTCATTAATGTAAAAGAACAAAAAATTTTGTTGTTAGAAATAATCCCGAATTTGAAACAATTCTGATGCACACTTACGAGAAAATGATCTACATTTCCTACAATTTCAAGTTTAGTTAACCTAAATAATTATTTCTACTTTACAACTATTTACTTAGGTTATGGCATAGAAGCCATAGGTTGTATAAATTATATTTATTTCTGTGAAACAAACAATATATTTGACTTAACTTTCCACTTTGTTTCTTTAGAAACACTTTTATTTCAGTTACATAATTCTTGACTCTACTAAATTATTGCTTAATTGTAATATCGAACTTAAGCCTTTGGTTCATATAACTATAGCTTTCTTTCGCCGTATTCAACTTTAGTATTTGTTTACCACAAATAAATTTTAGTTACATCTAATAAACCTTTTTCTCAGTGATGTGTGAGCATATGCCTTTGCAAACTTGCTTTAAGTGAGCATTTATAATTACATATATTACATTCAAATGGTTTCTCACCACTATGAGTCAGCATATGCGTTTTCAAACTTCCTTTTTGTGAACATTTATAATTACATATATTACATTCAAATGGCTTCTCACCACTATGTGTGAAAGTATGCTTTTGCAAATTTCCTTTTTCTGAGCATTTATAATTACATATATTACATTCAAATGGCTTCTCACCACTATGAGTGAGCGTATGCTTTTGCAAACTTCCTTTAAGTGAGCATTTATAATTGCATATATTACATTCAAATCGTTTCTCGCCACTATGTGTGAGCATATGCCTTTGCAAACTTGCTTTAAGTGAGCATTTATAATAGCATATATTACATTCAAATGGCTTCTCGCCACTATGTGTGAGAATATGCTTTTGCAAATCTCCTTTTTGTATGCATTTATAATTACATATATTACATTCAAATCGTTTTTTGCCACTATGTGTGAGCATATGCCTTTGCAAACTTGCTTTAAGTGAGAATTTATAATTACATATATTACATTCAAATGGCTTCTCACCACTATGTGTGAGAATATGCCTTTGCAAACCTCTTTTTTGTGTGCATTTATAAGTACATATATGACATTCAAATGGCTTCTCACCACTATGTGTGAGCATATGCTTTTGCAAATTTCCTTTAAGTGAGCATTTATAATTACATATATTACATTCAAATGGTTTATCACCACTATGAGCGAGATGTTTTTGCAAGTTTGCCATTTGTGGGGATTTACGATTATAAATATTACATCACCAAATACAATAGATACGATAGATGCTTATACAATAGATAAGAGACATAAATGATAAAGAATGTTTGATACTATTCTCGTTAATGTTATATTACATCACAAATTATTGTTATCACAACCATACAACTGCCAATAATGTCAAAAACAAAATGTTAGGATGCAAGTCACTGCAGTTTAAATATGTTTTAACCAGTTTCATGTATGATGTTACCGTTGCATGGTTAGATTGCCACATTTTAATGATTTGATGAAACACAACACTAAACAGTTTGATCACTAAAAACGCTCGTTTCACCAGTGTAACTGAGGATGTACAACTTTTCCGATCTTACATTTTGTAAGCTTTGGTACGTAATTATATATATTCCAATGGTGTCTCACCACTATTAGTGAACTTATTTTGTTGCGTATTTATGTGTTGAACAGCCGCATATATCACGTACCATTGTTTAGTAGCATGGATGCACACGATTCTGAAATTATCTTCAATTATCTGAAAATGTATGAGAACATGTTTTACATTCAAACTTTGAAAGAGTGTCCATTTTAAAGTTTTGTTGCTAGCAGCTTTGTTAAAATTATTGTCGAGTACAAATGAACTTAACACTTATTAATCTTCCTTCCTAAGTGCAATGAAATAGCTTTTGACCACTAAAAAACGTGGTGATGTATTTGATGTGATTAAATAAATTTCTTCTAGTATAAAAATACTTAATCAGACATTAGGATTGGAGAGTTACTGCATAACGTATGGATTTATTTAAATCACTTTCAACTCCTACCTGAAAAAAATATATGCACCTATATTACAAAAGTCTGGTATACTTTACAAATAAAACACAATAAGTGTAATGAATAACTTTCGTAGAACTTCTGAGGTACGTGCAGATATGGAATGTTTTGTAACATTAATAAAAACAATTGGTTAGAATTAAAAAGCAAATGAAATGAAATGTTTCTAACCTTCCAAAATAAACACACAAATAGATACTGAATGCGGTCGATGAACAGTAGACATTTTGTAGCTAGTATACCACTACTCCACTAACGCAAATAAAAGGCAAGATTGCACCAGCGTTGCCAACTTGGACGAAAACGAAAACAGTACCTACAGGGACATTTAAAATTATAGTACACTTTCCAAAAATTATAGTACTCAATCAGTCTTCCAACTGTTCGAAATATCTAACGTAAATGAATTAAAAGCTAAAAAATTAAAGCGGAATTTAAGAGCATAACAAGCGACCTCACTTTAATTTATCATAACGTATTCCTTATTCTATTTCTCAGAAAAACATCTATAGTAAAGAATAAATCACTCTTTGTTTATCTTACCGTGCGTTATCTAATCTCTGACTTTAAAAACATAGTACCGGTAGACCGAATTGTAGTATGATTTATTTATTTATTTATTTTTGGGCGAGGAATCAGGATGACGGAGCATCCTTCGTACCTCATGGCACCGATTGCTATGATCATATGGCCGGCCCTACTAGAATTTAGCCGAATCTGGAGGAATTCCATCCCCAGTAGGGATTTTTAACGTGCCAAACATCGCATTGACACGGAACCTACAGTTTTTTTACTTCCTATCCGGGAAGAAGGCGTGTTTTACATTTTTCTCCGCTATGAAAAATTACCAACTCGGCCGGGGATCGAACCTACGACCCTTGGATTATAAAGCAAACATGCAAACCACTAATCCACCGAGGCTGGCTATTATAGTATGAATACTATAATCATAGTACGGTTGGCAATGCTGGGTTACACACATGTTGCACAGATTAACGGGCGGGAAATTCAAATTTAAATCTACAGTTTCTAATGTGACTTTTGCAGTTCATTATAAACACTTTAGAAATTCTTCATTTCTAAACAATATACATATGTGTGATACATGCCTTATCTTCTAAAACATTGCTTTTTTGCCTTTCTAGTTTAACATTGTTTTAATCTGTTTCCCCATAACGTATTATACAGGGTCCCTGATATATATGGAAACGGTCGATTATCTTCTAAAGTAAGATAGCTAGTGAAAAATTCTAAATACAAAAGTTTTAGGGTTTTCTAAAATCTATTACAATAAAGACAAGGTATACAGGATCATTAAAAAAGTCATAACGAAACAAAGTTGCTTTTTTTAAATGGAACACCATGTATATTATTCCATATTTCAATTTATCTCGAAATTCTAAATAAAATTGTATAGCACATCATTATACCTAAACTTAACCGTTTTCGAGATATCGAACTTAGAAAATCACTTATAAATTTTACAAAAATAGTTTAGTTCATCAAGTTACCTTTGATAGTTTCTAGCTCCATAACAACACAGCGTCGTTTTTTGTTTAACAGTGATTATCTTGACAACACATGTCAAAAATACATTATTTAGTGTGAATAATTTTCGCGTAAAATTGGTACGTTTAAGTGAAACCGAGGGTATTGAAACTTTAAAGGTTGATTCAGACCGGCGGTGGCGGAGTGGTGGCGGAGCGGAAACGGAGCGGAAGCGGAGCGGTGGCGGATCGGCTTCTGAGCGGTTTCCGCTTTGGAGCATTCATACTGCCCGCGGTAGCGGGACGGCGACGGTTTTGCAGTGCAGACATTCATGGTCGTGCATGTGTCCCTAATAATGTTAAATTCGTTTTTCATATTGTTATATGTATTGTTTAATGGATGCAAAGTTGTATAGAAGAGCTTTCCATTCATTAAACCCATCAAAAATGTGACACCCTATCTAACAAATATCTGAATACATTACTTTCCTTTTTTATATAAATGTTTAATAATATTTAATAAATAATAAAGTTTAAGCGATATTGAAGTTAATTAAGTAGTTTCTAGTTTATTAAGTATTCACTAAAAACTGAGTGTCTTTGTCAATATAATAATAAAAAAACTAATTACAATGAAATGCTTACGTTATTTACATTTACGTACGGTGTTTTGTTACTTTTCAATTTGCAACACCAGCAGTATTAATGGACTGCACTGAATAGCGCTGTTTCAGTCAGAAACATAATTCTACCCTTCTCTAACCGCGCGGTTTCTTGCTAAAAATCGCTTCTAGATCGATTCAAATCGATCCGCTCTCAGACCGCCGGCTCACCGCTATGTCGTTTTTCCGCGAGCGGTTTTACTTCGAATCATCCCATTTAAAACTAAGGAAAGCGATTTGGGAGCGGATCCGCTTCCGCTCCGCCTCCGCTCCGCTACCGCCGGTCTGAATCAACCTTAATGATCATAGGATATGGTGGTAGACGAAGGAAGTTGTGACGAAGTAGTGGATGTTTTTCATGAATTGCATCCCGATCGGGAAAGTCTTTCTAAATCAACCGTTTCAAAAACATTGCAGCGTTTTCAGTAGGTATTGCGTCCATTGAGTCCATCCCCTCTCCTTTTATGCAAATGACCCGCGATCTAATTAATATTCAAATGAGGCGTGGTCTAATTAAATGCGCGACTTAAATGCGCGAATTAAATTAATTGATCTAATTAAATTAAATTAAATTAATTCACGGTATCATTTACATATCTCATCTCTCATTTACATATATCATTTCTCATATGCATGCTCGAATTAAATTAATTGATCTAATTAAATTAAATTGAATTAATTCACGGTATCATTTGCATATCTCATCTCTCATTTACATAACTCATCTCTCATTTGTACATCTCTCGTCTCTCATTTCTTATATGCATGCTCGAATTAAATTAATTCACGGTATCGTTTGCATATCTCATCTCTCACATGCATTCACGAATTAAATTAATTCACGGTATCATTAGCATATCTCATCTCTCAGATTTACATTTATCATTTCTCATATGGATGTTCGAATTAAATTAATTCACGGTATCATTAGCATATCTCATCTCTCATTTACATTTATCATTTCTCATATGCATGCTCGAATTAAATTAATTCACGGTATCATTTACATACCATCTCTCATTTACATATCTCATCTCTCATATGCATTCACGAATTAAACTAATTCATGGTATCGTTTGCATATCTCATCTCTCATTTACATAACTCATTTCTCATTTTGTACATCTCATTTTTATATATTATTTGTCATCTCTCATCTCTCTCTCTCATAAATTTATTTTAAAATAAATCTTATGTTGTCATTTCTATTTGATATTTAAATATAGATCTATAGGTCATCATGTAATTCTGCGAAAACAATTTAACATGTAGAAACATCTAGGTTAATAATAAAAATTTGCTTTCAAGTATACAAAGTATCTCTAAAGATTACTGCCAATCACCAGTCAGATTATCTCTATTGCATTCTGACATGTTTAAATATACGTCATAAACATTTAAAATACGGTTTGCCAGTAAAGCAAATTCTAATTTGAAAGAAAACACTTAGGGTCGTTATGATTTCTTAAAAACTTATTTAAATAATTCCGATAAATATTTATAAATAAAACTTAGAAAAAGGAATATTGTGTAGTACCATTTTAAAGTCAAAAAGCTTATACCGTTTTAAATTTTACGCTTTTCAACTGTTGCCGTTCTTAAATGAAATTATACTTAATTAGAAATGTAAACGTCATACGGCTAACATTTAAAATACATCCGAGCAACATAATTGATAATTATCATATAGAATTTTGAATTTTCTCGTTACGAGTCATTAAGTTTTCAAAACAATTATCATTCTGTTATTACTAAGTTCAAAGGAATCTTAAGCCTTAGATTTTCTAACAAATAATTACAGTTGTATTATTCATCTTAAATACAATAAATGAATTTTAAAAACCGCAGTTTTCAAAAGATTATTTCTTTAAATATTCTAATATTCAGGGCTATATGAACCAAAACGATTAAAAAAATAAACATTCTTCCCCTGTTATGTGAATAGTATAATAGACAGGCATCGTAATCCCTAAAAGCAATCAAGCTTAAGCTATTTCGACGAAAACAATAGAATTTTTAAAAATAAATACAATCCCTTTAGTACGAACAATAACATTCAACATTCTAGTGTTGTATTAAAATCTAGAAATTTCAGAAAAACGGTTTTAAAATAAATTGTATGTAGTTATATATTGTGAAATAAAAAATGCAAGAATAAAATACATACACGGATTAAACTAAACTATATATTAAACGTAGAGTAATGATTTATGTTGTATTCATTCATTAACTTTAACTCGATATATACAATTCATATATGAGAGAAAAGTTATATAAGTCAATACAGCCCTATAACTATCATTTATTGAGCTATACAAAGAGATTTATATCTACGCTAAACTAAAGATTAATAGAAGTATTGCATTCCTGATATTATAAGATAACGATAAAACACATGATTATTCTTAGACTAAGGTCTAGTTTAGGTAGTCAAATTGTAGGTAATCGAATTGTAGGTACATATCATGATATGATATCATACAATTATATTCTAGTAAGAATTGTAATAAAGTCGCTGTTATAAATAACAACATTCTTTATCACGATCATCTATCATTATCATAATCATTTAATGTCATGCAGAGTCAGCAGCTAGCTCCTAAGTTCGTATATGCGAGAATCGGTATTATATAACACACATCAGTCTACATTCATTGTTCTAATATTGATAGGAACTTTCTAGAATCTATAAAGTTGTACTACATATATTCAGCTAATTTGAATATACGATAACGGATACTCATTATACTTCTATGCACACAATCGAGGTATCAGTACACTCCAACCACATGATCAAGAATGTAGTATTTAAATCAAGCTTCCTAGACCCTATAAAAGTATTCTAGAACACAGAGTATTCATCACTAAACGTATTCTTCATATATGAAATCATAAAGTTCGAGTCTAACTATTGACGAGGTGAAAGAATAGGTGCAATCGGTTTATGCCCATACCAGGCTCCCTATGATTATTATAAATGTCTTAACAGAATAAAAAGGGTGAAATGAATATAACTTATAGGATTTAATCAAACTAGAAAAATATCGATATATCCTACGTTGAGACAATAATTATACTATGTAAGCATCGATACGCTACATATGATTGCGAGCCTGAGTATAAGCATAAACCCTATACTACAGATTTTTATCCTTTTTCATTATATCTACTACAGACGAGGTGAAAGAATAGGTACATTTAACATGCGTATGCTACAATTATCTAATTTTCTATTTTTCTAGACGTAATGTAATTTTGAACAGATTTTAACCCTTTTCGTTATATCTACTACCCTTGTAAGCGATTTTTACATATACGTTCTTATTGTTTATACACCATATAGATATTCGTAGCATCTAAAGTAAACTCTTATTTAAACGTTATTTTACAATATATCATACATTTCAGCAACTTCGAAATATAAAGATATGTAATAATATACTATATACTTTTGTAGGATATTCGTCGTATCTATAGTAAACTCGTATAATTAATAATAATTTGTAATTATTTTCGATACCTTCGTAATATAAGTCTATAACATATCTACCCAAAGGATTCGCCGACAAACTTACTGAAGATAAAGTGGTCGATCTCAACCAGAAGATAGCAAATAAAACTCTGTTTCTAGGATTGGTTTACCTAGGTAAAGTAAAGACAGAAAGATATCAACCGTATGCTGACTGTATGTTTATCGAAACGAATATGGTATGAAATGTAACAGGTAGTCTATTCAGTGAACATTGCCTAATACTTTTTTCTGATTGTTCTTCTAGCCTATGGATCCACAGCTAGAAACACGGGCCTGCTAAATGCCTGCAATTCACCTACCCTATCAATATGTCGTACAATGTAAACATTTAATATTATTATTATTAAAATTTTATAAATAAAAAACGATAAAAGAAGTTTATAGTTTTCATTTATTTTTATGTTAAACATATACGGTAGCAAGATCTAGATCGTTGTATACAAATTCATATTTGAGAGAAATGTTATGTATCTCAATACATACCTAAAACGTATTCTTCGTATATTCAGTAAGAGCTACCCATTTTTTTAGACATTCGAATTTTGAACAGCTTGATAACATGTTTTCTCATTTATTCATAATTAGGGTCAAGTTGAATAAAGTACATAAAAGTTAACAGGTTAAAATAGAAATTCATTTTGCTACTTTTATATGTGCTAAGTAAAATAATAAACAGATATTTCGAAAATTTTATGCATTCTTGAGAGAACTGGGGTATAATATTTAAAAGCACAATGTAGAAAACATATCAGCAGAGAAAGGGAATACATAAATACAGTATGTTTTGTAGGATAAGGTGTCGTCAGTTTTAAAAGAAATAAGTTTGTCGCTATATTTAAACGTTATTTTACAATATATCATACAGTTTCAATAGCTTCGAAATACGCAGATATGTAATAATATACTATATACTCTTGTAGGATATTCAACGTATCTATAGCAAACTCGTATGATTAATAATAATCTGTAACCATTTTCGATATCTTCGAAATATAACCCTATAACATATGTTTGTAATACGTCTTTATAACTTTGAAACACAGGGTAGTTATCTCTTGCAATATCTACAGTTATGAGAACCCTGAAGACTTAACCTAGAGAAATAAATCAGATAAATATTTTACTTTTTATTGAAACGATAACTTTACGTACTAATATATGAAAATAATATAATGTATATCACCTGATAAATAAAATTGAAATTATTCTTATTCTTTTTACAATGAAATGTGTTTTTCAAAAACACGATGAAACGTTATGTATATTAATGCAGGAGTTTTATTAACGCATTCGTTATTTAGAGATTCACTTGTAAGTACAATATCTTTTTAGCTGATTCAATAAAAATTTCGTTATTTTTAAAATTCCTAACAAGGGTTCAGGATTCTTTATCTGTTTTAGAATATTCAAAGACAGTATATGATAATAAATTATCGTGAGACTCCTGCTCTATATAAAACGTCATATATAAAATTAGAGATAAAAATTTACCGTGTATTGGTGAAAACTCAAATATTCACGGAAATATAACAACCGGTACATATGACGATACTAATCAGTCTGACGCGGAATATATATTTTATATTATACAAACGGCGAGAAAAGAATAGGTACAATCGGTTTATGTTCATACCAGGCTCACCATGATTATTATAAACATCTTAACAGAATAAAAAGGGCGATATGAATATAACTTATAGGATTTAATCAAACTAGAAAAATATCGATATATATCCTGCGTTGAGAAAATAATTATACTATACAAGCATCCAGTATGTAAAGTAACAGGCATTAGACTCAACTATGATGTACTGAAACTCATCAACGATCATCTTTTATCCCGATGACGTTATACGTGACAGTATGAATGTACTAATATATGAAAATAATATACTGCCTGATAAATAAAATTATTCTTTTACAGTGAAGAGTGTTTTGGGGAAAACCTTAATGTAGCTGCTGAGCTCTGCTAGCCAGCTTCACTTATAAGTTCACACCACTTAACTGATTCAATAGAAATTTCGTTATTTAAAAATTCCTAACATGGATAGCTTTATCTGTTTTAGAATATTCAAAGGCAGTATATGACAATAAATTATCGTGAGACTCCTGATCTATACAAAACACCTTATATAAAATTAGAGATAATAGTTATTTACATTCGCGTGCGGTAACTTTCATTTTACAGTGCGAAATTAATTTGAAGCACGACGCGAAGCGGAGTGCTTTAATAATTGAGCACTGTAAAATGGTTAACACACAAGATTTGTATTAAACTTTTTGGCCGACTTCATAAAGAAATCCTACTTGTTAAATTGAAATTTATTTTTCATTCAACGTCAAAATAGCGTTGTGTTGAGGTATCGAGGTGGCTATGGGCTCAAAAAATGTTTACTGTTTGTTCATTTGTTTCAAATGTCAAATTATTATTAAATAGTGTTAATCACGTCTTAATTTACGTTTACCTGTTAAGCATTTTTAATTTCAAAAATGTCCAGTGACGGCAGTGACGATAGTTTGACATGTACGCCTCCAGAAGTGAGACAATTAGCCGAAACTGTTTCATCACAGTTATTGCCGGAAAAATCGAGAGCTCGCTATGAGGCACAATTCAACGCCTTTATAATGTGGTGTGAAGAAAAGGGGGTGAAGAATTACAGCGAGAATGTCCTGCTAGCGTACTTTACTGATTTGGTGGGAAAGAATAAAAAGTCTTTATGGGCAATTTTCTCAATGTTAAAATCATGTATTATGCTCAACAAAAATGTAGACATTTCTAAATATGCCAAATTAACTACATATATAAAAAGACAAACAGAACATTATAAACCCAAAAAAAGCCTAATTTTGGATGAAGAAAATATTGGTGCATTTTTGACACAGGCTCCAGATATTAATTTTTTACTTATGAAGGTAAGCATTTTCATACACAAACTAACTAATAGAAAGATTACTCACCCCTATTACTGTAAAATATAGGCCATAACTAACAAGCTACATGATTTTAACATTGTTCCAGGTGGTTCTGATAATTGGAGTGTCCGGTGCTTTGCGTCGAGAAGAGATGTGTAACATGCTTATGAAAGATGTACAGCTGAAAGATGATATAATTATCATTACAATCCCTAAGACAAAAACGAATATAAGTCGTTCTTTCGTCATAACGAAAGAAGAATGGGTGGCCACTATCCAGAAGTACTTACAGATAAGATTAAAAATCACAAAAGTCCCTGATCGTTTCTTTCTAAAATATCAAAATGGGAAGTGTTGTGTTGTGCCTATTGGCATAAATAATTTTGGGAGCATCCCTTCCAAAATTGCCACATTTCTCAAATTACCCAATCCTCGTCAATACACTGGGCACTGTTTTAGACGAAGTGCTGCAACTTTGCTTGCAAACAGAGGAGGAGATCTTCTAACTTTGAAGAGATTTGGTGGCTGGAAGAGTGGGACAGTCGCAGAAGGCTATGTTGCTGATTCTTTAAAGAGGCAAATTGATGTGGCCCATATGATGACTGAGGCTGGGCCTTCTGCTGCAAAAAGACCCACGTCTGAAATAAACCCTTGTTCTTCCAAAATTCCTGCAGAAAATTCTAGTGTTGAAATTGAACACATTGAACACCATGTAGGGGCTGTGCATGAACACACAACTACCACAACGGAGGTAAAACAGTTAATGCCTGGACTATTTTCAGACGTACAAAACTGTACAATTAATGTTAATATTTATAACAGCTGTAATATAAATAAGTAAAATAAATCTTATTGTATGTTTGACACATCACTTATAAACATCAACTTATGAAGCATTTTTTGTAAAAATGAAAATTTTATTTTATATTAAACTTCGTTACAGACAGGCATCGGTAGGTAGGTAGGTACAAGTTGATACATATGCGGAAAATTCTTCACGAATCAAAGCCATTATTACTGCTTTCAGTGCTTTCTCTTGATTGATACTCATTGGGAATTAGGGCTTGTTAGGAAAGATGAAGTAAGGAATGTATTAGAAAAGGAATGACTATAATATACGAATACCTACCTTTGGGTTTTTCATTAAAATTTCACAATGTTGAATGATTATTGCTTGTTTACTTTCGTTTACTTCCATGCATCCACGTCAATACCAGTCAATACGCCATTGACCATCGATGTGTCAAACAAAATGTCATTCTACTATCGGTGTCGGTACTGTCGGTACCTAACTAGTAACATGTCATTGAAACAGCACGAGATGGCGGCGCTGTTCTACTTCAAAGAAATGTTAATATAAAGGTTATTTTAATCATACAACAATTGAAAAGTTGTGTAAATGCCGTTTCAATAAACATGTTTTTGTTGTGCAAAGGGATTTTTTTAATAAACGTATCTGAAGGATGAAAAATTACATCAATTTTTACAGCAAGCCGTGTCCGAAAAACTCCAGTGACTTTAAACATCATGTTCCCATAGATGTCAATGATACGTTAATTTGACATTTACAGGTTAGGAGGCCAAAAAAATTAAACCTATGATATATGGTGAAAATGCAAATATTCAACAATTCTAACCCCAATTTTTCTACTTTTCTAGACGTAATGTAATTTTGAACTGATTTTTAACCTTTTTCGTTATATCTACTACCCTTGTAAACGATTTCTACATATGCCTTCTTACTGTGTATAATTTTGCCCCATGTAAGATATTCGTCGTATCTATAACTCTTGTAGGATATTCATCGTTGAATATAGTAAACTCGTAGGATTAATATTAATTTGTAATTATTTTCAGCACCTTCGAAATATATATCTATAACATATGTCATATGGTTTGTAATACGTCTTTATAACTTTGAAACTCTACGTGATTTCCTCTTACAATATCTATAGTTATGAGAACCTTGAAGACTTAACCTGGAGAAATAAAACAGATAAATATTTTACTTTTTATTGAAACTAGTTAACTTATATTCTAACATACATATTTGAAACTAGACAACTTATATTCTAACATACAAATATACAACAACAAAATAGAAAAGTATACTTGAGGGTAACATTTTGTATAACCATTATCTTTTATTCTATAATACCTTCTTCTTTAAGCTCAGAAATAATTGAAATAATCTCATCCTAGTTTTCTAAACTACTGCTACCCCTCTGTTTTAAGGTATACAGTAGACGAAGCCTGTCGACAACTTGATTCCAATACGGCGTTTTGTTTTTGGAATTTGAAATTGGTAGCTTGAGGTTAGAGCCTACGAATACATTTTTAGCACAGAACGTAGGGAGCAGAGTAAGTACAAAACAACATACTTTCATACAAGAACGATTATTGATACGAGTAGTTTCGACGCTACTTAAAACATAATACATAACTTATATATAATATCTATTAAAATAGTACATTTCGTATACACTAATAATGGTACTACATACCCGACTATAAAGTAAACATGGTAAGTATACTTTAAAAGAATAGATAGTAAATATAACTATATCTAATTATTTTGTACTGATATAAAAAGCCGCGGATCGACTGATGTTACAGGCCTCATGTAGTAATAATATCCGTATATAGTTTTCAAAATAATTTTTTCTTTATATAGTTTAATAATGTTTGTATATTCTTCACCATGTATTTATATTAATCGTATGTAATAGATGTAATAGTTTAAACAATACCTTCTGACGCATCCAATCAGGCTTCATTTTGATTAACTTTTTTGGGAAAACTAAAATCTGTTATTCTGTATAAATTACCAATGCACATACAAAGGTGTATAGACCTAGCGGTAAAATAATAGGTGTTAATCGTTGGAAATATGAGAAGATTATTAAACCTAATTTAAACCGTAACATCAGTCGATCCGCGGCTTTTTATATCAGTACAAAATAATTAGATATAGTTATATTTACTATCTATTCTTTTAAAGTATACTTACCATGTTTACTTTATAGTCGGGAATGTAGTACCATTATTAGTGTGTACGAAATGTACTATTTTAATAGATATTATATATGTTATGTATTATGTTTTAAGTAGCGTCGAAACTACTCGTATCAATAAACGTTCTTGTATGAAAGTATGTTGTTTTGTACTTACTCTGCTCCCTACGTTCTGTGCTAAAAATGTATTCGTAGGCTCTAACCTCAAGCTACCAATTTCAAATTCCAAAAACAAAACGCCGTATTGGAATCAAGTTGTCGACAGGCTTCGTCTACTGTATACCTTAAAACAGAGGGGTAGCAGTAGTTTAGAAAACTAGGATGAGATTATTTCAATTATTTCTGAGCTTAAAGAAGAAGGTATTATAGAATAAAAGATAATGGTTATACAAAATGTTACCCTCAAGTATACTTTTCTATTTTGTTGTTGTATATTTGTATGTTAGAATATAAGTTGTCTAGTTTCAAATATGTATGTTAGAATATAAGTTAACTAGTTTCAATAAAAAGTAAAATATTTATCTGTTTTATTTCTCCAGGTTAAGTCTTCAAGGTTCTCATAACTATAGATATTGTAAGAGGAAATCACGTAGAGTTTCAAAGTTATAAAGACGTATTACAAACCATATGACATATGTTATAGATATATATTTCGAAGGTGCTGAAAATAATTACAAATTAATATTAATCATACGAGTTTACTATATTCAACGATGAATATCCTACAAGAGTATATAGTATATTACTACATATCTGCGTATTTCGAAACACATCGTCTGTAGTAGATATAATGAAAAAGGATAAAAATCTGTAGTATACGGTTTATGCTTATACTCAGGCTCGCAATCATGTAGCGTATCGATGCTTACATAGTATAATTATTTTCTCAACGTAGGATATATCGATATTCTTCTAGTTTGATTAAATCCTATAAGTTATATTCATTTCACCCTTTTTATTTTGTTAAGACATTTATAATAATCATAGGGAGCCTGGTATGGGCATAAACCGATTGCACCTATTCTTTCACCTCGTCAATAGTTAGACTCGAACTTTATGATTTCATTAATGAAGAATACGTTTAGTGATTAATACTCTGTGTTCTAGAATACTTGTATAGGGTCTAGGAAGCTTGATTTAAATACTGCAATCTTGATCATGTGGTTGGAGTGTACTGATACCTCGATTGTTTGCATAGAAGTATAATGAGTATCCGTTATCGTATATTCAAATCAGTTGAATATATGTAGTACAACTTTATAGATTCTAGAAAGTTCCTATCAATATTAGAACAATGAATGTAGACTGATGTGTGTTATATAATACCGATTCTCGCATATACGAACTTAGGAGCTAGCTACTGACTCTGCATGACATTAGATGATTATGATAATGATAGATGATCGTGATAAAGAATGTTGTTATTTATAACAGCGACTTTATTACAATTCTTACTAGAATATAATTGTATGATATCATATCATGATATGTACCTACAATTCGATTACCTACAATTTGACTACCTAAATTAGACCTTAGTCTAAGAATAATCATGTGTTTTATCGTTATCTTATGATATCAGGAATGCAATACTTCTATTAATACTACATAGCCTTGGTAGTGTAATCTCTGGCGTGCCGGACTTTCGCCCAAGCGGCCTGGGTTCGACTCCCGGCGCTGGCAGATCTGGTTAAGGTTTTCTGCAGTTTTCCTTAGCTGTAACACAAATGTGGGATTTGCGCTGTTCCATCTATAAGTCGGCTGCAGCCGCACATTGGGCCTACATAATAATAATAATCGCCCCCTCCCTCCCGCACAAACTTATAGCTTCTGGGGCCTTGGTTTAGGTTATGGGTTGTAGTAATTATTATTATTATTATTAATCTTTAGTTTAGCGTAGATATAAATCTCTTTGTATAGCTCAATAAATGATAGTTATTGGGCTGTATTGACTTATATAACTTTTCTCTCATATATGAATTGTATATACCGAGTTAAAGTTAATGAATGAATACAAAATAAATCATTACTCTACGTGTAATATATAGTTTAGTTTAATCCGTGTATGTATTTTATTCTTGCATTTTTTATTTCACAATATATAACTACATACAATTTATTTTAAAACCGTTTTTCTGAAATTTCTAGATTTTAATACAACACTAGAATGTTGAATGTTATTGTTCGTACTAAAGAGATTGTAATTATTTTTAAAAATTCTATTGTTTTCGTCGAAATAGCTTAAGCTTGATTGCTTTTAGGGATTACGATGCCTGTCTATTATACTATTCACATAACAGGGGAAGAATGTTTATTTTTTTAATCGTTTTGGTTCATATAGCCCTGAATATTAGAATATTTAAATAAACAATCTTTTGAAAACTGCGGCTTTAAAATTCATTTATTGTATTTAAGATGAATAATACAACTGTAATTATTTGTTAGAAAATCTAAGGCTTAAGATTCCTTTGAACTTAGTAATAACAGAATGATAATTGTTTTGAAAACTTAATGACTCGTAACGAGAAAATTCAAAATTCTATATGATAATTATCAATTATGTTGCTCGGATGTATTTTAAATGTTAGCCGTATGACGTTTACATTTCTAATTAAGTATAATTTCATTTAAGAACGGCAACAGTTGAAAAGCGTAAAATTTAAAACGGTATAAGCTTTTTGACTTTAAAATGGTACTACACAATATTCCTTTTTCTAAGTTTTATTTATAAATATTTATCGGAATTATTTAAATAAGTTTTTAAGAAATCATAACGACCCTAAGTGTTTTCTTTCAAATTAGAATTTGCTTTACTGGCAAACCGTATTTTAAATGTTTATGACGTATATTTAAACATGTCAGAATGCAATAGAGATAATCTGACTGGTGATTGGCAGTAATCTTTAGAGATACTTTGTATACTTGAAAGCAAATTTTTATTATTAACCTAGATGTTTCTACATGTTAAATTGTTTTCGCAGAATTACATGATGACCTATAGATCTATATTTAAATATCAAATAGAAATGACAACATAAGATTTATTTTAAAATAAATTTATGAGAGAGAGAGATGAGAGATGACAAATAATATATAAAAATGAGATGTACAAAATGAGAAATGAGTTATGTAAATGAGAGATGAGATATGCAAACGATACCATGAATTAGTTTAATTCGTGAATGCATATGAGAGATGAGATATGTAAATGAGAGATGGTATGTAAATGATACCGTGAATTAATTTAATTCGAGCATGCATATGAGAAATGATAAATGTAAATGAGAGATGAGATATGCTAATGATACCGTGAATTAATTTAATTCGAGCATGCATATGAGAAATGATAAATGTAAATGAGAGATGAGATATGCTAATGATACCGTGAATTAATTTAATTCGAGCATCCATATGAGAAATGATAAATGTAAATGAGAGATGAGATATGCTAATGATACCGCGAATTAATTTAATTCAAGCATCCATATGAGAAATGATAAATGTAAATGAGAGATGAGATATGCTAATGATACCGTGAATTAATTTAATTCGAGCGCCATATGAAAAATGATAAATGTAAATGAGAGATGAGATATGCAAACGATACCGTGAATTAATTTAATTCGAGCACGCATGTGAGAAATGAGAGAGTTGAGATGTACAAATGAGAGATGAGATATGCAAATGATACCGTCAATTAATTTAATTCGCGCATGCATATGAGAAATGATATATGTAAATGAGAGATGAGATATGTAAATGATACCATGAATTAGTTTAATTCGTGAATGAATATGAGAAATGATAAATGTAAATGAGAGATGAGATATGCTAATGATACCGTGAATTAATTTAATTCGAGCATGCATATGAGAAATGATAAATGTAAATGAGAGATGAGATATGCTAATGATACCGTGAATTAATTTAATTCGAGCATCCATATGAGAAATGATAAATGTAAATGAAAGATGAGATATGCTAATGATACCGTGAATTAATTTAATTCGAGCATGCATATGAGAAATGATAAATGTAAATGAGAGATGAGATATGCTAATGATACCGCGAATTAATTTAATTCAAGCATCCATATGAGAAATGATAAATGTAAATGAGAGATGAGATATGCTAATGATACCGTGAATTAATTTAATTCGAGCATCCATATGAGAAATGATAAATGTAAATGAGAGATGAGATATGCAAACGATACCGTGAATTAATTTAATTCGAGCATGCATGTGAGAAATGAGAGAGGTGAGATGTACAAATGAGAGATGAGTTATGTAAATGAGAGATGAGATATGCAAATGATACCGTCAATTAATTTAATTCGCGCATGCATATGAGAAATGATATATGTAAATGAGAGATGAGATATGTAAATGATACCGTGAATTAATTTAATTTAATTAGATTAATTAATTTAATTCGCGCATTTAATTCGCGCATTTAATTAGACCACGCCTCATTTGAATATTAATTAGATCGCGGGTCATTTGCATAAAAGGAGAGGGGATGGACTCAATGGACGCAATACCTACTGTTTTCATGAAACTGGAGGTGTCAAAGATCGACCAAAAAGTGGAATAATAATAATAATAATAATAATAATAATTTTATTAATCATTTAGCATCAATACAAGATGATATGATAAGTCAATACATAAATACAGTATTACAAAGATAGTAACGCACCTAAATTGTACAAATCTTTATACATAGGGTAATGGAAACTTCTGTTATCAGTTAAACCATATTATTTGTTTTACAAATTTTGCTCAGTAAAATAATCCTTTAGACTGTAATAGCATTTGTTGATCAAAAATTTCTTTATAGCAATTCTAAATTGGTTTATGCTTTCTATGCTTTTAATGTGGGTTGGTAGAGAGTTATATATCTTGCTAGTCCTGTAATAAGGTGACAGTTCATATTTGAAAGTCTTATGTACTTTAAACTCAAGATTGTTACAGTGTCTGGTATTGTAATTATGCATACTACCAACTGTTACAAAAGTAGTCGTATTTTTTCTTACGTACAATGCTGCCTTGTATATTAGAATGCTTGGAACTGTTAATATCTTTTGTTTAATAAAAATGAGTTTACAGGATTGCATATTTTTTATATCAAATATTAACCGTATAATTCGTTTTTGGGCTATTAGACATCTATACAGGTTACATTCTGAGCCCCACAATAGAATACTATAGCTAATGCAACTGTATACATGAGAATAATACACATTAAGTAGTGTATCTATATTTAAGTGTTGTTTCATTTTTAATATGGCATAAGATGATGTATTAATTTTTTTTAAAATAGAGTTCACACATATATCCCAGTTAAGTTTGCAGTCAAAAAAGCAACCTAAAATTTTATGATTATCTAACAACATGATATCATTTGACGCAAATTCGTTTTGTAGAGGTAGTTTTTTATTTACAAATTGAATGCATACCGTTTTACTATTATTAATGATCATTCTATTTTTATTACACCATATATTTAGTTCATGTTTGACCATATTTGCTTTAGAAATAAGTTCGTCAATATTATTAGCCGATACTATGACAGATACATCGTCAGCAAACATAGTAATTTTATCTGCAGATTTTATACATTTAGGCAAATCATTCATATATAATAAAAATAGAAGTGGCCCCAATGTTGAGCCTTGTGCAACACCCAAAGCAGTATTGTGGACATCGGACTTTACGTTTTGAATATCCACAACCATACTCCGGTATTTTGCAAAGCTTCTAATCCAATTGTTAATATGGCCTCTAAGCCCTATATTTTGAATTTTACATAATAATAAGTCAACATCGACTACATCAAACGCCTTTGACATGTCAAAGAATAACCCTATAACATACTTTCCGGTATCCAGCTCACTATATATAAAGTTAGCAATGTCACACATTGCAGTTTCTGTCGATTTACTACATCTAAACCCATGTTGGCTAGCTGAAAGTACGTTATGTTTATTTAAGAATTTTAGTATTTGGTTGTATTCAATTAACTTAGACAGAACACTTAATACTGTAACGGGCCGATAATTCACTTTATCACTAGTATTTCCTTTTTTATGAATAGGCACTACACGACCAGTTTTCAAGCAATCTGGAAATGTGGCTGTTCTTAGCGAAAGATTAACCAGTTTACTTATAGGATCCAGTAAAACGTCTGAACAATATTTTAAAAGTTTAGATGTAATATTATCTAATCCGGCACACGCACTTTCCTTTAAACCTGAAATAATTACTAAAATTTCGTCTTTTTCAATTTCACATAAAACCATAGTTTTTTCAATAATAGGTTCTTGAACATAATCGTGGATAAGGTTAATCCCTAGATGTTGCTGAACCAAACTGACAGGAGCTAGACTGAAATAACCACAAAAAATATTTGCTGTATTACTAGTATCAGTTATTAGTTCCCCATCTTCAACAATTTGAATACATTTCTGAGTATTATCTTTATTACACATTTCATTATTAATTATTTTCCACATATTTCTAATTTTGGAACCAGATCTATTAATGCATTTGTCATAATAATTTCTCTTCGCAGCGGTCAACATTTGTTTATAATGCTTTTTTAATTCAATATAACGTACTCTTACATTTATGTCATGTGAGTTTTTATATAACCAGTGCATATTCAGCAATTCCTTTTTCGTAGCTATTATTTCACTAGTAATCCACTTGTTTGAAGCATCATTTTTAATTGTAAAATTTTTGGTATAATTTGAAACATCATTTGAGATATATAATTGAAAGTTACTAAAATTCTGATGAACATCATCATCAATTCCAATAATAGTTTCCCAGTTAGTCGTTGCAAATTGTTCTTTCATTGTATCAATTTTTTTATTATCAATACATTTAATAGACTTACTTTTGTTTTCACAATTCGCTCTCTGAAATAAAAAAGATATTTTTATCACATGAGTGGTCTGCAATTAGAGGGTCAATGATGATCGTTTTATAGTGCGCCATCGGTAAATTTGTAACTAAGTAGTCTATTGCTGATTTGGATATTACCTGATCACTTCGAACTTGAATTCGTGTGTAGCCAAGATCCCAGTACTTGAGCCTATATGATTGGAATAAATCAAATAATATTCTTTTTTCCAGATTATCTTGTTTTGCATCTACGTTTAAGTCTCCGCACAGTAGAATATAATTGTATTTTCTTTCAGCTTGATTTAAAGTTGTAGTCAATTTTGCTATAAATTTATTGAAGTCACCAGCTGGCGATCTATAAACCGTAATAACACATACCAGTAAGCGTTGCAAATGAAGAGAATTCTTTGAATGTCATGTTAGATGTGGTGGAAAATCCAATAAATTCGGCACAACAGAGGGCTTTAAATCTTAATATGAGTCGATATTCCATCCAAAAAAATTTGCAAACGGGAAGAATTCCGTCCATATAAAGTGCATTTGTTACAAGAATTAAGTGAAGACGATTTTGATCGTAGAATAGAGTTCTGCGAAGTTATTATGGATAAATTAAATCAAAATTCCAACTTTGTCACCCACATAGTATTTTCTGACGAAGCTACATTTTGTTTAAACGGGCACGTAAACCGACACAACTGTAGGTATTGATCAGACCAAAACCCACATTGGATGTAGGAAGTTCACACCCAGCGACCACAAAAAGTAAATGTTTGGTGTGGCATTATTGGTGGACACGTCATAGGACCCTCTTTTTTGCGAGAGAATATTATTCCAGAGATTAGACGATTATTCCCGAACAATAACAATCCCAATTTACCGGCAGAACAAATATGGTTTCAACAAGATGGGGCTCCTCCACATTCTGGACTTGCGGTACGGGCATATCTAGATGAATTTTATCCTGAAAACGGATTGGACGTAGAGGGGCAATTGAATGACCTAAGTCTCCCGATATGGCCCTGCTTGACTTTTTCTGTAGGGTTATATAAAAGATTTAGTCTACAAAAATAAACCGCAAAATATCGAAGAGTTGGAAAAAAGGATAAGTAAGGCAAGAAATTTCCAGTATTCCTCCCAATGTCCTTTTAAATTCACTACACATTTTGTTCAGCGAATTTACTACTGCCAGGAAGTAAATGGTGAACACTTTGAGCACCTTATAAAATAGAATTCCAAAAAAATATTTGTTTTCTCTTATTTTCATAAAATGAAAATAATATTTTTCTTTTCTTTATGAATTGGAAGGTAGTAAAAATGATTTTCAAAGTTCGATATCTCGAAAACGGTTAAGTTTAGGTATAATGATGTGCTATACAATTTTGTTTAGAATTTCGAGATAAATTGAAATATGGAATAATACACAGGGTGTTTCATTAAAAAAAGCAACTTTGTTTCGTCCTGACTTTTTGACTCATCCTGTATACTTAATTTGTTTTTATTGTAATAGATTTTAAAAAACCCTACAAACTTTTGTATTTAACATTTTTCGCTAGCTATCTTACTTTAGAAGATAATCGACCGGTTCCATAGATATCAGCGACCCTATAGGGTGGTCCAGACCACCCGTACACCCCTTTTAAAATGCTGGGGATTAAAAATTTTTAACAAGAGGATAAGTGATCTAACTAATGTCGATGTGCTCTTTCGAATGACGCCAAAATGGAATCCCCCTGATTCCCCCTTGTAGGGGGTAAGAGGGGCAACATTGAAAATTCAAATAGGAATCCCTAAATTTTATTGCATATCTAGATTCTACTCATCAAAATATGAATAATTTATTCAAAACATTTTTTTGTTTTCGCAGCAGGTGGCGCTGTAATCGAAAAAAACAATTTTTTGCATTTTCCGCCGTCTCTGGCCTATTTACAGGTGCAAATAACAGTTTTTCATATTTTTACTAACTGGTGATGAAAAAGCTTTGTTAATGTGTACTTTCATGAGAAAAAATTTTACGTTACAATGAAAAATGCAAATTCTCTACCTAAGGTGTTTTCGACGTTGTATGTGATATTTTTACGTACAATATTTTTTTGCCTTAAATGTTGTTAGAATTTGTGTTCCATTCTAACAACATTTTCCAAGATTCTACTGAGGAAGATGGTTTTACTTCAAAACATGTCAAGTCACGGTGCATTACAAAAATCTGCCGACGAGAATTTCACTTTGTAATTCACTATTAAATTTCTATGTATAGCAATGAATGATGAAATATGGATATCTCATCCACTCAGGCCATAAAGTAAGAATAATTTAAACGAATAAAATTTTAAATTGTGAAATAAAAATTATTTATTTGAACAGTTGATTTTCAACAATTACATACTATTTAGATAGACTTGCGAAGTAAAGAAGTGTAGCAAGTTATTTTCTGTTAAAATTAAATGTTAAATTAGTACGATTTAAATATTATTTTGCCATATGCAGAGCAGATTACAATTTAGAATGTTTTATCGATCATTTTTATTAGTTAAAAAAGTGAACATTACATATGTTTAAAATAAATATTCAGATAAGGATTAGAAAGATTAAGCAATATCTAAATAAATAGACGTTAAGGTTCAAAAACGATATAAAAATTTCAGAAAAAAAATTGTCACGTACAACGCAAGAAAAAAATCTGTTTGTCGAAAACACCTTAGGGAGCTAATTTCCGTTTTTTATCATAATGTAAAATTTTTTCTCAGTACACATTAGCAAAGCTTTTTCATCACGATTTAGTAAAAAATATGAAAACTGTTATTTGCACCTGTAAATATGCCAGAGACGGCGGAAAATGCAAAAAATCGGTTTTTTGCGATTACAGCGCCACCTGTTGCGAAAATAAAAAAATGTTTTAAATAATTTATTCATATCTTGATGAGTAGAATCTAAATATGCAATAAAATTTAGGGATTCCCATTTGAATTTTTAAAGTTGCCCCCCTTACCCCCTACAAGGGGAAGTCAGGGGGGTTCTATCTTGGCGTCATTCGATAGAGCACATCGACATTAGTAAGATCACCCATCGTCTTGTTAAGAGTTTTTAATCCCCCGCATTTTAAAAGGGGTGTACGGGTGGTCTGGACCACCCTGTATATGGTAGAATTACAGCTTGGAACAGTCAAGTAATAGTTATTTACGTTCCAAGCTTTGTAAATTAATCTTTACGGGCGAGCTGGAAAGTTTGTGGGGCGAGCGACGAAGGAGCGAGCCTCCATAATCCAGCGAGCCCAGTAACGATTAATTGCAAAGCGTGTCGCGTACAAACTTATCTTTCCACCTTCACCAGCATTTTTTATGAATTGTATATTTTTTATAAAAAGATATTTTGAAATCAAAGGCGGTAGCACAATTTATAGCTAGGCGTTGCCATGGTGCTGTGGTTAAGCAACACATTAGTTATCATAGCTTCTTGTTCACGAGAATTCTAAAATTTTACAGGTCTCTTTTAGTAGCCCGTAAAGTTTTACAGGGCTGTGGGTGTAATTACTCATTTACTTAGTTACATAAAGGCCTGTAAAGTGTCATTTACATAGAAAGGGGAAATAAATATAATTTATTTACCCCTTGACACTGACACTTTACAGGCCTTTATGTAACTAAGTAAATGAGTAGTTACAGCCACAGCCCTGTAAAACAAACTTTACGGGCTCCTAAAAGAGACCTGTAGAATTTTACAATGCTCATCAACAAAATGCTATGGTAACTAATGTGTTGCTTAACCACAACATCATGGCAACAACTAGCTATAAATTGTGCTACCGCCTTTGATTCCAAAATGTCTTTTTATAAAAAAATATACAATTCATAAAAAAATGCTGTTGAAGGTGGAAATAAAAGTTTGTACGCGACACGCTTTGCAATTAATCGTTACTGGGCTCGCTGGGTTATGGAGGCTCGCTCCTTCGTCGCTCGCCCCACAAACTTTCCAGCTCGCCCATAAAGTTTAATTTACAAAGCTTCAGTGGCGTAGCCAGATTTGGCCTTTGGGGAGGGATATACAATAATAAAAGAAAATCCGCGGGCTTGGCTCTCAACGTATGCCTATAGTAACTGTTTATTTAGGTTTTTTTAATAGATTGTATGCAACAAAAGTGCAAGTATTAAAGAATACTGAATAAAAAGCAATATTTTTAGAATACTAGTTTTTATTCAACAAAAAACATTACAAAACAAAATCTAGTGCCATGGATTTTTGGTCAGTTCGTCAAATATTTCATCTACTTTTTTAAGTTTTTGACCCTTGGGGGGGGATATATCCCCCAAATCCCCCCCCGTGGCTACGCCACTGCAAAGCTTGGCACGTAATTAACTATTAATAGTTCAATGTTTATCTATTACACATTAGTTGATGTTTGTTGCTAATATTTAAACTATTTATAAAATTTAAAATTGTTCACTAGTAACAGTGTTTACGATACTTTCATGGTACCTTGATACATATCTAGATACTTTTAAAATTTTGTAACTGTATTTGGATCTAGGTACATTATCTGTAGTATCTGTGTATCTGTATTGTGCAGATACTATTTTCATATTTTTATAGTTTTATAATACAAAAACTATCAGTAGGTATTGCGGCACCTCAGCCAGACAGTTCTAGGGACCCTAGATTCTCTGTCTCTCTCTAAATCTGGTGACTTTTTGTCTGTCTCTCTCTAGGTGGTTAAGTACGGAATCTGCATTCTGTATTACCGGCATTTGGTTCGTCACTTGGCTAAATGGTGTTAGTGTTGCTAGGGGAAAACAGATGGCGCCAGTGTCGTTTTTGTACCGACATTCTGTATTATCGGCATTGGGTTCGTCACATGGCTAAATGGAGTTAGTGTTGCTAGGGGAAAGCAGATGGACGACGCAGAGTGTCGTTTTACGTGATTTTTGTACCGACATTCTGTATTATCGGCATTTGATTCGTCATCATGAAGGAAGCTGTATTACCGATTACGGGCGTTCTGCTGATTGTTAATAGGGGGAGCCAAGGTTTATCATTTTATATTAATAAATTTTACCGATTTCTTAAAATAATTATCGTCGTCATTAATACTTTAATTACATATAATAATTTAAGATAATTAATTCAGCATTAAAATTTTAAACGCAAATCACGGAACAATTTACGGATAATAATAATAACAATAATTATAATAATGTCTTTATTTCCTTACAGGTTTACACCCAAATAGGGAAAAATATGAATTTACAAAAAAAAACCTAATTACAATGTACTTAACCTATTGTTTTGTATGTATTAATCAGGTATATTCTCATGTTTATTTACAAGAACTTGACAAATAAACGATAATCCCTTAAATATAATATCGCATTCTGTGTAAAAGATAATAATTACACATAGTAATAATTAATTCAGCATTAAAAATTTGAAATTCAGGAGGGCGCGTCATGAAGAAATCTGTATTATCCTACGTATTGATGCTATTAGAGGTCGCATTAAAGAGCCTTTTCTCTCACTCTCTTGCTCTTTCCTATTAGAGGACGCATTAAAGAGCCCTCTCTCTCTCTCTCTCTCTCCTATTAGAGGACGCATTAAAGAGCCCTCTCTCCTATTATAGTAATAATTATTTAAGATAACTGATCCAGCATTAAAAATTTGAAATTAAGCTTTAAACGCAAATCGCGGACTTGCTCGATATAAACGTACCGCCAGTTTTCTATCTATCTCTACCATTATATAAAGGGTGGTATTAGATTTAGGGAAATTTTGGGTGCTATTATAACAGGCGAAATAGTCAATAAATATGTCACCGCTTTCACATCTTCTATATTATTTTCTTCATACAGCATATTTAAACTATTAACTGGTATAATCTTCTACTCTTATCGCTAAGGTCATCAACATAACACTGTCTACATTCTTAGTGTATCGCATATTTCGTATTGAAACGAGAACATTTTGGCGTAAAAATAAATGCATCAAGACATCAGTTTTGATGGCGTATGTCATATATTAAGTAGCAGGTTTTTCTCTTACCATTTGCCAAAGATAAACGATGAGCACGTGTTGGATCTATACCCTACAAGTAACACTGTCTGGTATGGTTTCCGGATTTACGTTATTTAAATAAAACAGCAGGCTTGACCTAAAGGTACATGAAGATGACAGTAGTATTTATTATGAATGACAGCATGTCTTTGTCCAATCATCTGAAACATTGAACGATGTGCTTGCCGTGGATCCATTTTATCGAACTAACAAGTACCGTATTGTTACCAATTTTAGATTATTTATATAAAATGGCAAGCTTGGTCAAACATGAATACATGAAGATGACGGCAGTTTTTAATGGGAATGTCATATGTTGTGCAGCATGTCTTTGTATAATCAGCTGCCAAAGATGAATGAAGAACAAGACCTGGAACCTTTTTCTAGAATTAATAATGTGCGGTGTTGTTTCCAATTTTACATTATTCATATGTAATGGCAAATATGAGTACATGAAGATGACGGCAGTTTTTAATGGGAATGCCATATGTTGTGTAGCATGTCTTTGTCTAATCATCTGCCAAAGATGAATGATGAGGAAGACATCGAACCTTTTTCTAGAATTAATAATGTCCGGTGTTGTTTCCAATTTTACATTATTTATATAAAATGGCAAGTTTGGTCAAATATGAGTACATGAAGATGACGGTAGTTTTTAATGGGAATGTCATATGTTGTGTAGCATGTCTTTGTATAATCATCTGCCAAAGATGAACGATGAGCAAGACCTGAAACCTTATTTTAGAATTAATAATTCCCGGTGTTGTTTCCAATTTTACATTACTTATATAAAATGGCAAGTTTGGTCAAATATGAATACATGAAGATGACGACAGTTTTTAATGGGAATGTCATATGTTGTGTAGCACGTCTTTGTCTAATCATCTGCCAAAGATCAACGATGAGCAAGACCTGGAACCTTATTCTAGAATTAATAATGTCCGATATTGTTTCCAATTTTACATTATTTATATAAAATGGCAAGTTTGGTCAAATATGAATACATGAAGATGACGACAGTTTTTAATGGGAATGTCATATGTTGTGTAGCACGTCTTTGTCTAATCATCTGCCAAAGATCAATGATGAGCAAGACCTGGAACCTTATTCTAGAATTAATAATGTTCGATGTTGTTTCCAATTTTACATTATTTATATAAAATGGTAAGTTTGGTCAAATATGAATACATGAAGATGACGACAGTTTTTAATGGGAATGTCGTATGCTGTGTAGCACGTCTTTGTCTAATCATCTGCCAAAGATCAATGATGAGCAAGACCTGGAACCTTATTCTAGAATTAATAATGTCCGATGTTGTTTCCAATTTTACATTATTTATATAAAATGGCAAGTTTGGTCAAATATGAATAAATGAAGATGACGACAGTTTTTAATGGGAATGTCATATGTTGTGTAGCACGTCTTTGTCTAATCATCTGCCAAAGATCAACGATGAGCAAGACCTGGAACCTTATTCTAGAATTAATAATGTCCGATATTGTTTCCAATTTTACATTATTTATATAAAATGGCAAGTTTGGTCAAATATGAATACATGAAGATGACGACAGTTTTTAATGGGAATGTCATATGTTGTGTAGCACGTCTTTGTCTAATCATCTGCCAAAGATCAATGTTGAGCAAGACCTGAAACCTTATTTTAGAATTAATAATTCCCGGTGTTGTTTCCAATTTTACATTACTTATATAAAATGGCAAGTTTGGTCAAATATGAATACATGAAGATGACGACAGTTTTTAATGGGAATGTCATATGTTGTGTAGCACGTCTTTGTCTAATCATCTGCCAAAGATCAACGATGAGCAAGACCTGGAACCTTATTCTAGAATTAATAATGTCCGATGTTGTTTCCAATTTTACATTATTTATATAAAATGGCAAGTTTGGTCAAATATGAATAAATGAAGATGACGACAGTTTTTAATGGGAATGTCATATGTTGTGTAGCACGTCTTTGTCTAATCATCTGCCAAAGATCAACGATGAGCAAGACCTGGAACCTTATTCTAGAATTAATAATGTCCGATATTGTTTCCAATTTTACATTATTTATATAAAATGGCAAGTTTGGTCAAATATGAATACATGAAGATGACGACAGTTTTTAATGGGAATGTCATATGTTGTGTAGCACGTCTTTGTCTAATCATCTGCCAAAGATCAATGATGAGCAAGACCTGAAACCTTATTTTAGAATTAATAATTCCCGGTGTTGTTTCCAATTTTACATTACTTATATAAAATGGCAAGTTTGGTCAAATATGAATACATGAAGATGACGACAGTTTTTAATGGGAATGTCATATGTTGTGTAGCACGTCTTTGTCTAATCATCTGCCAAAGATCAACGATGAGCAAGACCTGGAACCTTATTCTAGAATTAATAATGTCCGATATTGTTTCCAATTTTACATTATTTATATAAAATGGCAAGTTTGGTCAAATATGAATACATGAAGATGACGACAGTTTTTAATGGGAATGTCATATGTTGTGTAGCACGTCTTTGTCTAATCATCTGCCAAAGATCAATGATGAGCAAGACCTGGAACCTTATTCTAGAATTAATAATGTTCGATGTTGTTTCCAATTTTACATTATTTATATAAAATGGTAAGTTTGGTCAAATATGAATACATGAAGATGACGACAGTTTTTAATGGGAATGTCGTATGCTGTGTAGCACGTCTTTGTCTAATCATCTGCCAAAGATCAATGATGAGCAAGACCTGGAACCTTATTCTAGAATTAATAATGTCCGATGTTGTTTCCAATTTTAAATTATTTATATAAAATGGCAAGTTTGGTCAAATATGAATAAATGAAGATGACGACAGTTTTTAATGGGAATGTCATATGTTGTGTAGCACGTCTTTGTCTAATCATCTGCCAAAGATCAACGATGAGCAAGACCTGGAACCTTATTCTAGAATTAATAATGTCCGATATTGTTTCCAATTTTACATTATTTATATAAAATGGCAAGTTTGGTCAAATATGAATACATGAAGATGACGACAGTTTTTAATGGGAATGTCATATGTTGTGTAGCACGTCTTTGTCTAATCATCTGACAAAGATCAACGATGAGCAAGACCTGGAACCTTATTCTAGAATTAATAATGTCCGATATTGTTTCCAATTTTACATTATTTATATAAAATGGCAAGTTTGGTCAAATATGAATACATGAAGATGACGACAGTTTTTTATGGGAATGTCATATGTTGTGTAGCACGTCTTTGTCTAATCATCTGCCAAAGATCAATGATGAGCAAGACCTGGAACCTTATTCTAGAATTAATAATGTTCGATGTTGTTTCCAATTTTACATTATTTATATAAAATGGTAAGTTTGGTCAAATATGAATACATGAAGATGACGACAGTTTTTAATGGGAATGTCGTATGCTGTGTAGCACGTCTTTGTCTAATCATCTGCCAAAGATCAATGATGAGCAAGACCTGGAACCTTATTCTAGAATTAATAATGTCCGATGTTGTTTCCAATTTTACATTATTTATATAAAATGGCAAGTTTGGTCAAATATGAATAAATGAAGATGACGACAGTTTTTAATGGGAATGTCACATGTTGTGTAGCATGTCTTTGTCTAATCAGCTGCCAAAGATGAAAGATGAGCAAGACCTGGAACCTTTTTCTAGAATTAATAATGTTCGGTGTTGTTTCCAATTTTAAATTACTTATATAAAATGGCAAGTTTGGTCAAATATGAATACATGAAGATGACGAGTTTTTAATGGGAATGTCATATGTTGTGTAGCATGTCTTTGTCTAATCATCTGCCAAAGATCAATGATGAGCAAGACCTGGAACCTTATTCTAGAATTAATAATGTCCGATGTTGTTTCCAATTTTACATTATTTATATAAAATGGCAAGTTTGGTCAAATATGAATAAATGAAGATGACGACAGTTTTTAATGGGAATGTCATATGTTGTGTAGCACGTCTTTGTCTAATCATCTGCCAAAGATCAACGATGAGCAAGACCTTGGAACCTTATTCTAGAATTAATAATGTCCGATATTGTTTCCAATTTTACATTATTTATATAAAATGGCAAGTTTGGTCAAATATGAATACATGAAGATGACGACAGTTTTTAATGGGAATGTCATATGTTGTGTAGCACGTCTTTGTCTAATCATCTGCCAAAGATCAACGATGAGCAAGACCTGGAACCTTATTCTAGAATTAATAATGTCCGATATTGTTTCCAATTTTACATTATTTATATAAAATGGCAAGTTTGGTCAAATATGAATACATGAAGATGACGACAGTTTTTAATGGGAATGTCATATGTTGTGTAGCACGTCTTTGTCTAATCATCTGCCAAAGATCAACGATGAGCAAGACCTGGAACCTTATTCTAGAATTAATAATGTCCGATATTGTTTCCAATTTTACATTATTTATATAAAATGGCAAGTTTGGTCAAATATGAATACATGAAGATGACGACAGTTTTTAATGGGAATGTCATATGTTGTGTAGCACGTCTTTGTCTAATCATCTGCCAAAGATCAATGATGAGCAAGACCTGGAACCTTATTCTAGAATTAATAATGTTCGATGTTGTTTCCAATTTTACATTATTTATATAAAATGGTAAGTTTGGTCAAATATGAATACATGAAGATGACGACAGTTTTTAATGGGAATGTCGTATGCTGTGTAGCACGTCTTTGTCTAATCATCTGCCAAAGATCAATGATGAGCAAGACCTGGAACCTTATTCTAGAATTAATAATGTCCGATGTTGTTTCCAATTTTACATTATTTATATAAAATGGCAAGTTTGGTCAAATATGAATAAATGAAGATGACGACAGTTTTTAATGGGAATGTCACATGTTGTGTAGCATGTCTTTGTCTAATCAGCTGCCAAAGATGAAAGATGAGCAAGACCTGGAACCTTTTTCTAGAATTAATAATGTTCGGTGTTGTTTCCAATTTTAAATTACTTATATAAAATGGCAAGTTTGGTCAAATATGAATACATGAAGATGACGAGTTTTTAATGGGAATGTCATATGTTGTGTAGCACGTCTTTGTCTAATCAGCTGCCAAAGATGAAAGATGAGCAAGACCTGGAACCTTTTTCTAGAATTAATAATGTTCGGTGTTGTTTCCAATTTTAAATTATTTATATAAAATGACAAGTTTGGTCAAATATGAATACATGAAGATGACGACAGTTTTTAATGGGAATGTCATATGTTATGTAGCATGTCTTTGTCTAATCATCTGCAAAAGATGAATTCTGAGCAAGACCTGAAACCTTATTCTAGAATTAATAATGTCCGGGGTTGTTTCCAATTTTACATTATTAATATAAAATGACAAGTTTGGTCAAATATGAATACATGAAGATGACGACAGGTTATAATGGGAATGTCATACGTTGTGTAGCATGTTTTTGTCTAACCATCTGTCAAATATGAAAGATGAGCAAGACCTGGAACCTTATTCTAGAATTAATAATGTCCGGTGTTGTTTCCAATTTTACATTACTTATCAAAAATGGCAAGTTTGGTCAAATATGAATACATGAAGATGACGAGTTTTTAATGGGAATGTCATATGTTGTGTAGCATGTCTTTGTCTAATCAGATGCCAAAGATGAATGATGAGCAAGACGTGGAATCTTATACTAGAATTAATAATGTCCGGTAATGTTTCCAATTTTACATTATTTATATAAAATGGCAAGTTTGGTCAAATATGACTACATGAAGATGAAGACAGTTTTTAATGGGAATGTCATATGTTGTGTAGCATGTCTTTGTCTAATCAGATGACAAAAGATGAATGATGAGCAAGACCTGGAACCTTATTCTAGAATTAATAATTTCCTGTGTTGTTTCCAATTTTACATTATTTATATAAAATGTCAAGTTTGGTAAAATATGAATACATGAAGATGACGACAGTTTTTAATGGGAATGTCATATGTTGTGTAGCACGTCTTTGTCTAATCATCTGACAAAGATCAACGATGAGCAAGACCTGGAACCTTATTCTAGAATTAATAATGTCCGATATTGTTTCCAATTTTACATTATTTATATAAAATGGCAAGTTTGGTCAAATATGAATACATGAAGATGACGACAGTTTTTAATGGGAATGTCATATGTTGTGTAGCACGTCTTTGTCTAATCATCTGCCAAAGATCAATGATGAGCAAGACCTGGAACCTTATTCTAGAATTAATAATGTTCGATGTTGTTTCCAATTTTACATTATTTATATAAAATGGTAAGTTTGGTCAAATATGAATACATGAAGATGACGACAGTTTTTAATGGGAATGTCGTATGCTGTGTAGCACGTCTTTGTCTAATCATCTGCCAAAGATCAATGATGAGCAAGACCTGGAACCTTATTCTAGAATTAATAATGTCCGATGTTGTTTCCAATTTTACATTATTTATATAAAATGGCAAGTTTGGTCAAATATGAATAAATGAAGATGACGACAGTTTTTAATGGGAATGTCACATGTTGTGTAGCATGTCTTTGTCTAATCAGCTGCCAAAGATGAAAGATGAGCAAGACCTGGAACCTTTTTCTAGAATTAATAATGTTCGGTGTTGTTTCCAATTTTAAATTACTTATATAAAATGGCAAGTTTGGTCAAATATGAATACATGAAGATGACGAGTTTTTAATGGGAATGTCATATGTTGTGTAGCATGTCTTTGTCTAATCATCTGCCAAAGATCAATGATGAGCAAGACCTGGAACCTTATTCTAGAATTAATAATGTCCGATGTTGTTTCCAATTTTACATTATTTATATAAAATGGCAAGTTTGGTCAAATATGAATAAATGAAGATGACGACAGTTTTTAATGGGAATGTCATATGTTGTGTAGCACGTCTTTGTCTAATCATCTGCCAAAGATCAACGATGAGCAAGACCTTGGAACCTTATTCTAGAATTAATAATGTCCGATATTGTTTCCAATTTTACATTATTTATATAAAATGGCAAGTTTGGTCAAATATGAATACATGAAGATGACGACAGTTTTTAATGGGAATGTCATATGTTGTGTAGCACGTCTTTGTCTAATCATCTGCCAAAGATCAACGATGAGCAAGACCTGGAACCTTATTCTAGAATTAATAATGTCCGATATTGTTTCCAATTTTACATTATTTATATAAAATGGCAAGTTTGGTCAAATATGAATACATGAAGATGACGACAGTTTTTAATGGGAATGTCATATGTTGTGTAGCACGTCTTTGTCTAATCATCTGCCAAAGATCAACGATGAGCAAGACCTGGAACCTTATTCTAGAATTAATAATGTCCGATATTGTTTCCAATTTTACATTATTTATATAAAATGGCAAGTTTGGTCAAATATAAATACATGAAGATGACGACAGTTTTTAATGGGAATGTCATATGTTGTGTAGCACGTCTTTGTCTAATCATCTGCCAAAGATCAATGATGAGCAAGACCTGGAACCTTATTCTAGAATTAATAATGTTCGATGTTGTTTCCAATTTTACATTATTTATATAAAATGGTAAGTTTGGTCAAATATGAATACATGAAGATGACGACAGTTTTTAATGGGAATGTCGTATGCTGTGTAGCACGTCTTTGTCTAATCATCTGCCAAAGATCAATGATGAGCAAGACCTGGAACCTTATTCTAGAATTAATAATGTCCGATGTTGTTTCCAATTTTACATTATTTATATAAAATGGCAAGTTTGGTCAAATATGAATAAATGAAGATGACGACAGTTTTTAATGGGAATGTCACATGTTGTGTAGCATGTCTTTGTCTAATCAGCTGCCAAAGATGAAAGATGAGCAAGACCTGGAACCTTTTTCTAGAATTAATAATGTTCGGTGTTGTTTCCAATTTTAAATTACTTATATAAAATGGCAAGTTTGGTCAAATATGAATACATGAAGATGACGAGTTTTTAATGGGAATGTCATATGTTGTGTAGCATGTCTTTGTCTAATCAGCTGCCAAAGATGAAAGATGAGCAAGACCTGGAACCTTTTTCTAGAATTAATAATGTTCGGTGTTGTTTCCAATTTTAAATTATTTATATAAAATGACAAGTTTGGTCAAATATGAATACATGAAGATGACGACAGTTTTTAATGGGAATGTCATATGTTGTGTAGCATGTCTTTGTCTAATCATCTGCAAAAGATGAATTCTGAGCAAGACCTGAAACCTTATTCTAGAATTAATAATGTCCGGGGTTGTTTCCAATTTTACATTATTAATATAAAATGACAAGTTTGGTCAAATATGAATACATGAAGATGACGACAGGTTATAATGGGAATGTCATACGTTGTGTAGCATGTTTTTGTCTAACCATCTGTCAAATATGAAAGATGAGCAAGACCTGGAACCTTATTCTAGAATTAATAATGTCCGGTGTTGTTTCCAATTTTACATTACTTATCAAAAATGGCAAGTTTGGTCAAATATGAATACATGAAGATGACGAGTTTTTAATGGGAATGTCATATGTTGTGTAGCATGTCTTTGTCTAATCAGATGCCAAAGATGAATGATGAGCAAGACGTGGAATCTTATACTAGAATTAATAATGTCCGGTAATGTTTCCAATTTTACATTATTTATATAAAATGGCAAGTTTGGTCAAATATGACTACATGAAGATGAAGACAGTTTTTAATGGGAATGTCATATGTTGTGTAGCATGTCTTTGTCTAATCAGATGACAAAAGATGAATGTTGAGCAAGACCTGGAACCTTATTCTAGAATTAATAATTTCCTGTGTTGTTTCCAATTTTACATTATTTATATAAAATGTCAAGTTTGGTAAAATATGAATACATGAAGATGACGACAGTTTTTAATGGGAATGTCATACGTTGTGTAGCATGTCTTTGTCTAACCATCTGTCAAATATGAATGATGAGCAAGACCAGGAACCTTATTCTAGAATTAATAATGAGCGGTGTTGTTTCCAATTTTACATTACTTATATAAAATGGCAAGTTTGGTCAAATATGAATACATGAAGATGACGACAGTTTTTAATGGGAATGTCATATGTTGTGTAGCATGTCTTTGTCTATCCATCTGTCAAATATGAATGATGAGCAAGACCTGGAATCTTATTCTAGAATTAATAATGTCTGGTGTTGTTTCCAATTTTACATTATTTCTATAAAATGGCAAGTTTGGTCAAATATGAATACATGAAGATGACGACAGTTTTTAATGGGAATGTCATATGTTGTGTAGCATGTCTTTGTCTAATCAGTTGCCAAAGATGAATGATGAGCAAAACCTGGAACCTTATTCTAGAATTAATAATGTTCGGTGTTGTTTCCAATTTTACATTATTTATATAAAATGCAAGTTTGGTCAAATATGAATACATGAAGATGACGAGTTTTTAATGGGAATGTCATATGTTGTATAGCATGTCTTTGTCTAATCAGATGCCAAAGATGAATGATGAGCAAGACGTGGAATCTTATACTAGAATTAATAATGTCCGGTAATGTTTCCAATTTTACATTATTTATATAAAATGGCAAGTTTGGTCAAATATGACTACATGAAGATGAAGACAGTTTTTAATGGGAATGTCATATGTTGTGTAGCATGTCTTTGTCTAATCAGATGCCAAAGATGAATGATGAGCAAGACCTGGAACCTTATTCTAGAATTAATAATGTTCGGTGTTGTTTCCAATTTTACATTATTTATATAAAATGCAAGTTTGGTCAAATATGAATACATGAAGATGACGAGTTTTTAATGGGAATGTCATATGTTGTGTAGCATGTCTTTGTCTAATCAGATGACAAAAGATGAATGATGAGCAAGACCTGGAACCCTATTCTAGAATTAATAATTTCCTGTGTTGTTTCCAATTTTACATTATTTCTATAAAATGGCAAGTTTGGTCAAATATGAATACATGAAGATGACGACAGTTTTTAATGGGAATGTCATATGTTGTGTAGCATGTCTTTGTCTAATCAGTTGCCAAAGATGAATGATGAGCAAAACCTGGAACCTTATTCTAGAATTAATAATGTTCGGTGTTGTTTCCAATTTTACATTATTTATATAAAATGCAAGTTTGGTCAAATATGAATACATGAAGATGACGAGTTTTTAATGGGAATGTCATATGTTGTATAGCATGTCTTTGTCTAATCAGATGCCAAAGATGAATGATGAGCAAGACGTGGAATCTTATACTAGAATTAATAATGTCCGGTAATGTTTCCAATTTTACATTATTTATATAAAATGGCAAGTTTGGTCAAATATGACTACATGAAGATGAAGACAGTTTTTAATGGGAATGTCATATGTTGTGTAGCATGTCTTTGTCTAATCAGATGACAAAAGATGAATGATGAGCAAGACCTGGAACCTTATTCTAGAATTAATAATTTCCTGTGTTGTTTCCAATTTTACATTATTTATATAAAATGTCAAGTTTGGTAAAATATGAATACATGAAGATGACGACAGTTTTTAATGGGAATGTCATACGTTGTGTAGCATGTCTTTGTCTAACCATCTGTCAAATATGAATGATGAGCAAGACCAGGAACCTTATTCTAGAATTAATAATGAGCGGTGTTGTTTCCAATTTTACATTACTTATATAAAATGGCAAGTTTGGTCAAATATGAATACATGAAGATGACGACAGTTTTTAATGGGAATGTCATATGTTGTGTAGCATGTCTTTGTCTATCCATCTGTCAAATATGAATGATGAGCAAGACCTGGAATCTTATTCTAGAATTAATAATGTCTGGTGTTGTTTCCAATTTTACATTATTTCTATAAAATGGCAAGTTTGGTCAAATATGAATACATGAAGATGACGACAGTTTTTAATGGGAATGTCATATGTTGTGTAGCATGTCTTTGTCTAATCAGTTGCCAAAGATGAATGATGAGCAAAACCTGGAACCTTATTCTAGAATTAATAATGTTCGGTGTTGTTTCCAATTTTACATTATTTATATAAAATGCAAGTTTGGTCAAATATGAATACATGAAGATGACGAGTTTTTAATGGGAATGTCATATGTTGTATAGCATGTCTTTGTCTAATCAGATGCCAAAGATGAATGATGAGCAAGACGTGGAATCTTATACTAGAATTAATAATGTCCGGTAATGTTTCCAATTTTATATTATTTATATAAAATGGCAAGTTTGGTCAAATATGACTACATGAAGATGAAGACAGTTTTTAATGGGAATGTCATATGTTGTGTAGCATGTCTTTGTCTAATCAGATGCCAAAGATGAATGATGAGCAAGACCTGGAACCCTATTCTAGAATTAATAATTTCCTGTGTTGTTTCCAATTTTACATTATTTATATAAAATGTCAAGTTTGGTAAAATATGAATACATGAAGATGACGACAGTTTTTAATGGGAATGTCATATGTTGTGTAGCATGTCTTTGTCTATCCATCTGTCAAATATGAATGATGATCAAGACCTGGAATCTTATTCTAGAATTAATAATGTCCGGTGTTGTTTCCAATTTTACATTATTTCTATAAAATGGCAAGTTTGGTCAAATATGAATACATGAAGATGACGACAGTTTTTAATGGGAATGTCATATGTTGTGTAGCATGTCTTTGTCTAATCAGTTGCCAAAGATGAATGATGAGCAAAACCTGGAACCTTATTCTAGAATTAATAATGTTCGGTGTTGTTTCCAATTTTACATTATTTATATAAAATGGCAAGTTTGGTCAAATATGAATACATGAAGATGACGAGTTTTTAATGGGAATGTCATATGTTGTGTAGCATGTCTTTGTCTAATCAGATGCCAAAGATGAATGATGAGCAAGACGTGGAATCTTATACTAGAATTAATAATGTCCGGTAATGTTTCCAATTTTACATTATTTATATAAAATGGCAAATTTGGTCAAATATGAATACATGAAGATGAAGACAGTTTTTAATGGGAATGTCATATGTTGTGTAGCATGTCTTTGTCTAATCAGATGCCAAAGATGAATGATGAGCAAGACCTGGAACCTTATTCTAGAATTAATAATTTCCTTTGTTGTTTCCAATTTTACATTATTTATATAAAATGTCAAGTTTGGTAAAATATGAATACATGAAGATGACGACAGTTTTTAATGGGAATGTCATACGTTGTGTAGCATGGCTTTGTCTAACCATCTGTCAAATATGAATGATGAGCAAGACCAGGAACCTTATTCTAGAATTAATAATGAGCGGTGTTGTTTCCAATTTTACATTACTTATATAAAATGGCAAGTTTGGTCAAATATGAATACATGAAGATGACGACAGTTTTTAATGGGAATGTCATATGTTGTGTAGCATGTCTTTGTCTATCCATCTGTCAAATATGAATGATGAGCAAGACCTGGAATCTTATTCTAGAATTAATAATGTACGGTGTTGTTTCCAATTTTACATTATTTCTATAAAATGGCAAGTTTGGTCAAATATGAATACATGAAGATGACGACAGTTTTTAATGGGAATGTCATATGTTGTGTAGCATGTCTTTGTCTAATCAGTTGCCAAAGATGAATGATGAGCAAAACCTGGAACCTTATTCTAGAATTAATAATGTTCGGTGTTGTTTCCAATTTTACATTATTTATATAAAATGGCAAGTTTGGTCAAATATGAATACATGAAGATGACGAGTTTTTAATGGGAATGTCATATGTTGTGTAGCATGTCTTTGTCTAATCAGATGCCAAAGATGAATGATGAGCAAGACGTGGAATCTTATACTAGAATTAATAATGTCCGGTAATGTTTCCAATTTTACATTATTTATATAAAATGGCAAGTTTGGTCAAATATGACTACATGAAGATGAAGACAGTTTTTAATGGGAATGTCATATGTTGTGTAGCATGTCTTTGTCTAATCAGATGACAAAAGATGAATGATGAGCAAGACCTGGAACCTTATTCTAGAATTAATAATTTCCTGTGTTGTTTCCAATTTTACATTATTTATATAAAATGTCAAGTTTGGTAAAATATGAATACATGAAGATGACGACAGTTTTTAATGGGAATGTCATACGTTGTGTAGCATGTCTTTGTCTAACCATCTGTCAAATATGAATGATGAGCAAGACCAGGAACCTTATTCTAGAATTAATAATGAGCGGTGTTGTTTCCAATTTTACATTACTTATATAAAATGGCAAGTTTGGTCAAATATGAATACATGAAGATGACGACAGTTTTTAATGGGAATGTCATATGTTGTGTAGCATGTCTTTGTCTATCCATCTGTCAAATATGAATGATGAGCAAGACCTGGAATCTTATTCTAGAATTAATAATGTACGGTGTTGTTTCCAATTTTACATTATTTCTATAAAATGGCAAGTTTGGTCAAATATGAATACATGAAGATGACGACAGTTTTTAATGGGAATGTCATATGTTGTGTAGCATGTCTTTGTCTAATCAGTTGCCAAAGATGAATGATGAGCAAAACCTGGAACCTTATTCTAGAATTAATAATGTTCGGTGTTGTTTCCAATTTTACATTATTTATATAAAATGGCAAGTTTGGTCAAATATGAATACATGAAGATGACGACAGTTTTTAATGGGAATGTCATATGTTGTGTAGCATGTCTTTGTCTAAGCATCTGTTAAATATGAATGATGAGCAACACCTGAAATCTTATACTAGAATTAATAATGTCCTGTGTTGTTTCCAATTTTACATTACTTATATAAAATGGCAAGTTTGGTCAAATATGAATACATGAAGATGACGATAGTTTTTAATGGGAATGTCATATGTTGTGTAGCATGTCTTTGTCTAAGCATCTGTTAAATATGAATGATGAGCAAGACCTGAAATCTTATACTAGAATTAATAATATCCGGTGTGGTTTCCAATTTTACATTACTTATATAAAATTATTTTTATAAAATGACAAGTTTGGTCAAATATGAGTACATGAAGATGACGGTAGTTTTTAATGGGAATGTCATATGTTGTGTAGCATGTTTTTGTATAATCATCTGCCAAAGATGAACGATGAGCAAGACCTGAAACCTTATTCTAGAATTAATAATTCCCGGTGTTGTTTCCAATTTTACATTACTTATATAAAATGGCAAGTTTGGTCAAATATGAATACATGAAGATGACGACAGTTTTTAATGGGAATGTCATATGTTATGTAGCATGTCTTTGTCTAATCATCTGCATAAGATGAATTATAAGCAAGACCTGAAACCTTATTCTAGTATTAATAATGTCCGGTGTTGTTTCCAATTTTACATTATTAATATAAAATGGCAAGTTTGGTCAAATATGAATACATGAAGATGACGACAGGTTATAATGGGAATGTCATACGTTGTGTAGCATGTTTTTGTCTAACCATCTGTCAAATATGAAAGATGAGCAAGACCTGGAACCTTATTCTAGAATTAATAATGTCCGGTGTTGTTTCCAATTTTACATTATATAAAATGGCAAGTTTGGTCAAATATGAATACATGAAGATGACGACAGTTTTTAATGGGAATGTCATATGTTGTGTAGCACGTCTTTGTCTAATCATCTGTCAAATATGAATGATGAGCAAGACCTGGAACCTTATTCTAGAATTAATAATGTTCGGTGTTGTTTCCAATTTTACATTATTTATATAAAATGGTAAGTTTGGTCAAATATGAATACATGAAGATGACGAGTTTTTAATGGGAATGTCATATGTTGTGTAGCATGTCTTTGTCTAATCAGATGCCAAAGATGAATGATGAGCAAGACGTGGAATCTTATACTAGAATTAATAATGTCCGGTAATGTTTCCAATTTTACATTATTTATATAAAATGGCAAGTTTGGTCAAATATGACTACATGAAGATGAAGACAGTTTTTAATGGGAATGTCATATGTTGTGTAGCATGTCTTTGTCTAATCAGATGCCAAAGATGAATGATGAGCAAGGCCTGGAACCTTATTCTAGAATTAATAATTTCCTGTGTTGTTTCCAATTTTACATTATTTATATAAAATGTCAAGTTTGGTAAAATTTGAATACATGAAGATGACGACAGTTTTTAATGGGAATGTCATACGTTGTGTAGCATGTCTTTGTCTAACCATCTGTCAAATATGAATGATGAGCAAGACCAGGAACCTTATTCTAGAATTAATAATGAGCGGTGTTGTTTCCAATTTTACATTACTTATATAAAATGGCAAGTTTGGTCAAATATGAATACATGAAGATGACGACAGTTTAATGGGAATGTCATATGTTGTGTAGCATGTCTTTGTCTATCCATCTGTCAAATATGAATGATGAGCAAGACCTGGAATCTTATTCTAGAATTAATAATGTACGGTGTTGTTTCCAATTTTACATTATTTCTATAAAATGGCAAGTTTGGTCAAATATGAATACATGAAGATGACGACAGTTTTTAATGGGAATGTCATATGTTGTGTAGCATGTTTTTGTATAATCATCTGCCAAAGATGAACGATGAGCAAGACCTGAAACCTTATTCTAGAATTAATAATTCCCGGTGTTGTTTCCAATTTTACATTACTTATATAAAATGGCAAGTTTGGTCAAATATGAATACATGAAGATGACGACAGTTTTTAATGGGAATGTCATATGTTATGTAGCATGTCTTTGTCTAATCATCTGCATAAGATGAATTATAAGCAAGACCTGAAACCTTATTCTAGTATTAATAATGTCCGGTGTTGTTTCCAATTTTACATTATTAATATAAAATGGCAAGTTTGGTCAAAAAGAATACATGAAGATGACGACAGGTTATAATGGGAATGTCATACGTTGTGTAGCATGTTTTTGTCTAACCATCTGTCAAATATGAAAGATGAGCAAGACCTGGAACCTTATTCTAGAATTAATAATGTCCGGTGTTGTTTCCAATTTTACATTATATAAAATGGCAAGTTTGGTCAAATATGAATACATGAAGATGACGACAGTTTTTAATGGGAATGTCATATGTTGTGTAGCACGTCTTTGTCTAATCATCTGTCAAATATGAATGATGAGCAAGACCTGGAACCTTATTCTAGAATTAATAATGTTCGGTGTTGTTTCCAATTTTACATTATTTATATAAAATGGCAAGTTTGGTCAAATATGAATACATGAAGATGACGAGTTTTTAATGGGAATGTCATATGTTGTGCAGCATGTCTTTGTCTAATCAGATGCCAAAGATGAATGATGAGCAAGACGTGGAATCTTATACTAGAATTAATAATGTCCGGTAATGTTTCCAATTTTACATTATTTATATAAAATGGCAAGTTTGGTCAAATATGACTACATGAAGATGAAGACAGTTTTTAATGGGAATGTCATATGTTGTGTAGCATGTCTTTGTCTAATCAGATGCCAAAGATGAATGATGAGCAAGACCTGGAACCTTATTCTAGAATTAATAATTTCCTGTGTTGTTTCCAATTTTACATTATTTATATAAAATGTCAAGTTTGGTAAAATATGAATACATGAAGATGACGACAGTTTTTAATGGGAATGTCATACGTTGTGTAGCATGTCTTTGTCTAACCATCTGTCAAATATGAATGATGAGCAAGACCAGGAACCTTATTCTAGAATTAATAATGAGCGGTGTTGTTTCCAATTTTACATTACTTATATAAAATGGCAAGTTTGGTCAAATATGAATACATGAAGATGACGACAGTTTTTAATGGGAATGTCATATGTTGTGTAGCATGTCTTTGTCTATCCATCTGTCAAATATGAATGATGAGCAAGACCTGGAATCTTATTCTAGAATTAATAATGTACGGTGTTGTTTCCAATTTTACATTATTTATATAAAATGGCAAGTTTGGTCAAATATGAATACATGAAGATGACGACAGTTTTTAATGGGAATGTCATATGTTGTGTAGCATGTCTTTGTCTAAGCATCTGTTAAATATGAATGATGAGCAACACCTGAAATCTTATACTAGAATTAATAATGTCCTGTGTTGTTTCCAATTTTACATTACTTATATAAAATGGCAAGTTTGGTCAAATATGAATACATGAAGATGACGATAGTTTTTAATGGGAATGTCATATGTTGTGTAGCATGTCTTTGTCTAAGCATCTGTTAAATATGAATGATGAGCAAGACCTGAAATCTTATACTAGAATTAATAATATCCGGTGTGGTTTCCAATTTTACATTACTTATATAAAATTATTTTTATAAAATGACAAGTTTGGTCAAATATGAGTACATGAAGATGACGGTAGTTTTTAATGGGGATGTCATATGTTGTGTAGCATGTTTTTGTATAATCATCTGCCAAAGATGAACGATGAGCAAGACCTGAAACCTTATTCTAGAATTAATAATTCCCGGTGTTGTTTCCAATTTTACATTACTTATATAAAATGGCAAGTTTGGTCAAATATGAATACATGAAGATGACGACAGTTTTTAATGGGAATGTCATATGTTATGTAGCATGTCTTTGTCTAATCATCTGCATAAGATGAATTATAAGCAAGACCTGAAACCTTATTCTAGAATTAATAATGTCCGGTGTTGTTTCCAATTTTACATTATTAATATAAAATGGCAAGTTTGGTCAAATATGAATACATGAAGATGACGACAGTTTTTAATGGGAATGTCATATGTTGTGTAGCACGTCTTTGTCTAATCATCTGCCAAAGATCAATGATGAGCAAGACCTGGAACCTTATTCTAGAATTAATAATATCCGGTGTTGTTTCCAATTTTACATTATTTATATAAAATGGCAAGTTTGGTCAAATATGAATACATGAAGATAACGACAGTTTTTAATAGGAATGTCATATGTTGTGTAGCATGTCTTTGTCTAATCAGCTGCCAAACATGAAAGATGAGCAAGACCTGGAACCTTTTTCTAGAATTAATAATGTTCGATGTTGTTTCCAATTTTAAATTATTTTTATAAAATGACAAGTTTGGTCAAATATGAATACATGAAGATGACGACAGTCTTTAATGGGAATGCCATATGTTGTGTAGCATGTCTTTGTCTAATAAGATGCCAAAGATGAATGATGAGCAAAACCTGGAACCTTATTCTAGAATTAATAATGTCCGGTGTTGTTTCCAATTTTACATTATTTAAAATTTCAAGTTTGGTCAAATATGAATACATGAAGATGACGACAGTTTTTAATGGGAATAGTGTTGCTTTTCTTAAACGGTTTATTTAAAAAAAAAGTTATTGTAGTTGTTAGTTCATAATTGATTAGCTTTGCAATTTTTGCAAATGTTTAAAATCCATTTTAAGTATCTCGGGATCTTTCTATTACATGTATTCTGCTTAAGTGTATGATATGTAGATGCAGAAAAGCATTATGTTCAATTACTATATGCGCAAATATTAATATCGCATCTTAGGTTATGTGTGTAGTTAAATAATCTTGCAGGAGATGCAACTTTAACAAGAAATTATCGCTAATAGGATGTTTTTAACTTAATTCCTGTATATAGCTAGCTTCAACCGTACTTCTGAAACTATTAAATAAACCTTTTAACAAAGATTCAATTACGAACGCCTGAAAGATAGGCAACCCAAATTACCTATTTAACATTTCTACCTGCAAATAACACAGCAATACATATACTGTAATTACGTTTTTCTTCAACAACCCTGTTGCATAAATCTTCTGTTTGCAATATCTCTAATCATAGTAGCATTTTCAACCCATGTTTATTTGTACTAAGGTAAGATTATATTGTTCTTATTAATTCTTTGCTGTTTCACTTATCTGTTCCATTTATCGTTTGGATTTGAAGTTCCTTCTACTTGGCACGTACCTCACCAGCACCTCAAATTACATCTAACCAGCGCAGCGGTGTAGTCGGTATCGGTACATGGTAAACCTAGAGTTCCTCAATGAAAACTTTGACTATTATTTTAGAGTTAGAACACGGATGTCAAAATCTATCTCTTTCTAGGTCAGAACTAAGCTGTCTGAAACAGAGATACTTTTTTCTCTCTTTTTACTTTAGTGACAACTTTCAGCAACTGTCAGTTATAAATTTTAGGTTATGCTGCCATGTTTATTTTTATGCATGTGAAATTTCTTAATGTGCACATTATCATTTATTTACTGTTTGTAGAGAATTTTTAAAACTACTATAGTACATATATCAATTTTTCGACAGCCTTTAATAAAGTATTAATTGTTCCAAATTTCAGATTTATATAACCCTAGGTAAACCAACAGACCTAAACTAGTTTTACTTTTAGTAGTTTACATTTCTGTTGAAGTGACACTTAAGACATATAATACGACACTTTTTATGGGGACGTCTTTCTTTATGATAAATACATTATGATAAAATTATTGACAAGTATGCATTTGGAATTCAAAAGCTACGTAATAACAAAAGATTAATAAGTACAAGTTATTGTTATTAATAAAGGTTAGAATACTGCCTGTAAACAATGAAACGCAACCGGTCTCAGAATCAACCCGTTCGATTGAGTTCCTGGAAAAATCTTCACTTGACATCATGACTCTGAGTGCTTCCGAACCAAACAGATCCGAAGAGCAATCGGGGTCAAAAAATCTGTCAAAAAAAACGTCTCAGAGCAGGTTCTTAATTTGATAGACAAAAGCCATTAAGGAGGTTGGTGAGCTTGGTGAAAATGGTTAACTTGTGTTGAAATTAGTATAGAAACACTGCTAAAAATATCAAGATTATGAAAAAAACTTTTCAAAATTTTTCTCTATCGCGTTTTTCTCAAACTAATTAAACAAAGTTGCCTTCTTATGCATAGGTTCTTATGGAACATTGCCAGTAGTACTCAGGCTAAGTCACTGTAAAAGCTAAAATATAATGAAAAAATGGTTAACTTTTTCCAAAAAACTTACTCTCATGAAGTTTAAACGTATAGAAATAATTTAAAATTTTTTTCGAATTTGACTATTCCGTTTTCGAGTAATGCATAATAAATTGTCGAGAAAACAATGATTCTCGAACTGCAGCCACAAATGAACACGGAACCTTGGCAACGTAGCAAAAGCCTACCACGTAAAATGTATGTATGCGTTAGTGAGACGTACTACACATATATCAAAGCACATCACATGATTTCGCGCGGGAACCTAACTTGCTTTTTGAATCACTTAAACGGAAATGATGTATTAGGAGGAAATGAATTATAAAAAAAATGAAAACAAGACAATTTATTTCTCACAATTATATTTTCATGTTTTTAAGTTTTAATTCGGTTACAAAATATATATTATATTGCAAATACAGTAAATACCTTAATATTAATGGCTATCTAATATCAAGAAGAAACTGACTTTTACTTATGAAAATGTATGAGTAGATAAATGAAGTTTTTCACTTAAAACCTTATAAAATATTTATATTTGAAAACAAAATGGTTACCATAAATTTTTTATAATAACCAAAAATAAGTGTTAGAGCCAAGCTTAAATACTTAAAATTGAATTTTTCGCGCCAGTCAAAGTGCACGTTTTTGCTTTCTACGTAAAGCACATAATAATTTAAGTTGTTTGTTGGCCACAAGAAGGAAGAAGGGTTGGACGATTCGTAGCATGTTTAATAAGCAACTCGAGGGTGTTTTGTTCAATCAACTCATCAATAAGATATAGAGAAACAGCAGCTTCTTTATAACAAATAAATACCTATACTGATATAAAATATATAAATAACTTAAAATAGTATTATGTCATATCTTTCTTAATTTCAATTTTATTGTCACATACACTACTACCAACACTATTTATCAACCGAGGCATTTGCGATATTGCCGGGCTTTCCATGTAAATTAAAAATATTTGAACAATTGTTTTATTGAGAATTAAATAATTATTTCACGCTTCAATTATAATGATATTATTAAATAAAACAATAAAAAAATGTTTTTTGCAAGTTTTTGTTTTTAATTCCTATTTTTAACAATGCATAATTTATTCGTTAAGAGTTAAACCACTAAAGTCCTATGCTTAAACATATGTGAACTCCTCTTCCCGCCTTCCCCTCAAAGATAGTCTAGAACCTCCTTAAAATTAAAACCTGGTCGTATAAGACGTCATAAGACGTGTTTTTTTCGCAATTGGTTCTGGTCTCGGTTCACAGCGGTTGACAGGTATTTGACAGATTTTTTGACAGCGGTTGCTCTTCGGGTCTGTTTGGTTCGGAAGCACTCGGAGTCATGACGTCAAGTGACGATTTTTCCAGGAACTCAATCGAACGGGTTGGTTCTGAGATCGGTTGCTCTTCATTGTTTACAAACAGTATTCTAACCTTTATTAATAACAATAACTTGCATTTATTAATCTTTTATTATTACGTAGATTTTGAATTCCAAATGCATACTTGACAATAAGTCTATCATAATGTATTCATTTATCATGAAGAAAGACGTCCCCATAAAAGGTGTCATATTACATGTCTTAAGTGTCACTTCAACAGAAAAGTAAACTATGATTAGTGTAGGTTTTTTTATAGTGTTATGTACAGAGTTGGATAACAATTACATAAAACTATTTTAGGTCTGTTGGTTTATTATGTACCGACTACACTGCCGGTGAGGTACGTGCAAAGTAGAAGGCACTTCAAATACAAATAATAAATGGAAGAGATAAGTGAAACAGCAAAGAATTAATAAGAACAATATAATCTTACCTTCGTACAAACAAATATGAGTTGAAAATACTACAGTGATAAGAGATATTACAGAAGAATTATGCAAAGGGTTGTTGAAGAGAAACATAATTACAGAATGTGTACGTAGTACTGCTAGTTATAATAGATGTCTATAGTTATTTGTCTACCAAGTTTAGAACCATTTGGAGAAAACAATTGTATTTTTTGTTGCAGGCAACTACTATTTAATTACGAACTAAATAATTTCCAACCAGCTGTTGCAAACAGACCCAGCTACTTACAGTAATTGAATCATGAAAACCTACTAGAAACAAAATAGTTGTTTTACTAATAGGGCTAAAAGAGTCCCACGCATTGAAGAAGAGACTGTAATCGAGATAAATATACTGCACATTGTGTGAAAAAGATTAGACTTATGCTCATTATCTAGTTGTAGTTAATTAATGTTATCCACTGTATATTTATGTATATTAGGTTCATTGTTAACATTAATTACTCATGTGTAATAGTTTATATTATATATCATATACTGACTTGGTTTAGTTAAAAGTATACATCCACTGTAGTACAAGATATTGGGATTTTATACCCATTCTATAATAGTGTATAATAAGTAATAATATTCATTTATATCTAGCGATTGAATGAAATACATGCAAAATACATAACGGCTAGTGTTTTAGAATATTTATTTAACGAGTTAGAATATTAACTCGGTAAATACCATAGTGGCTGTGGAGAAATCTTTGTATGTGAGAATAGTTTTAGTATTATGTACTATGGTACTAAAAATGCATTGCTTTGGCAGGATTTTATACATGTGAAGATATTATAATAAACATTATGTTCTATTAAATGTACAACTTTTATCCTAAAAATTTACTGTACTGTACATTAAATTTTATTAAATATTAAGAGTTGTTATTTCTATTTGCTGTTCTATAACCATTTGTGCAGTAATACGTTATTTTTTCCAAAGGCAAGGCCCTCCCTGAGTAAGTGGTAGAGAGCTTGTCTCTCAATCCAAGGAACGGATCCAAATCTCAATTGGGGTAGGATTCTTAAAAATCCAGTACAATCATATTTGAGCTAAATAGTTATGATGTGGAAGTTATGTAAATGATAGGGTGTGACGGAGCATAATTTACTTGTTATATGTAGTAGCCCCATTGCACTGTCATAAAAAAGAAAATGAATTATGTAAATACATATCTTTGCAAAAGTACATTATTCAATATATATATAATGCCCAATTCATCTAAATACATATCTTCTACGATAAAGTAATATTGTCCTTTTCATAAATGTATATTTCATCTGAGATTATGATTGAAAGGAAATAAAAAAAACAAAGATTACTTCATTTAATGCTTTTATTTTTGTATGAGGCATATGCATTTTTACAATTTTGTAATTGTTTTATTAGTATCAACATCATGTTTCTAAAATGTAACAAAAGAATCCCTAATAACCTTCCGTATGTCAGTGTACCCATGTATACAATAATATGACTGTATTACCTAAATATTTTCTATATCAGTATATTGTCGTCAATATTGAGCTTGGAAAAATTAAACTCGTATATATGTATAGGTATATCTCAATTTAAATTATTTAATTCAACGTTCCTCTGCTTACATCTACCTACAAAATTCTTTTAAGCAGTCGAATGAAAATAGTGCAATACCAAATTTATGGCATACTCAATTTATGGTTATTATAACTGTAAATGTTAAGAAAAATGTTACAAACAAGCAGTAGCCTGAATGACCCTGCTCTTAAAAAGGTTTTAGCCAGATGTGTATTGTTCAGCAATGGATGAATATAATTACTAGTTTTAAACACCAAGAATGACATGTTTATTATACCTATAATATACAAACAGGAAATGACAAAATTCATGGCTATGCTACTCAAAGAAGTACAAATACATCTAATTTTAACACATTCAAGAGATATTTATCATCAAAGTACCAGTTTTGAAAACTATACAAATTTTTAAAATTTGTTACATTTCAACCATAGGTTACACAGTTCTTAACAATACCCTTCTCACAATTATTTCTAATATTGCTAAATTATAGTTGTACTCATATATTACGTGCAATAATTTTTGATATTATTCTAATAAATTGTATATTAGCTAGTATTGCTCTGTAGCATCCAGTATGTATTTGTAATTTTACAATAGGGCTATTTTAATTAAACCACCAAAAGTCTGATGATTATAAAATAATGTATTTCTAACAACTATAAACAAAGGGTTACAGATGGCAATATTAGACAAAATACACTACAATAAAGCAACTTAAATAATATACAGATTACAAACAGGAAATTGGTAATAAAGATAGTTTTATTGTTTATTTTTGTATTGAAAAACTCAGGTAGACTGACTACCCTATGGGAATGAATCACTTACTCTTTTTGAATTGATTTTGCAATATTCAAGCATACATAATTGCTGGCAGGCTGAACTAGAAACTTTTCTTTTACTTTAAAGATGTACAATTTTAGTTTAAAGATTTGATTGTTTTATCTTGATATCGAGTCCAGTTTCTCTTTAAAAGAAAGTTTGGTACACATGCATGATATAAAATTTTCAACCAACCCTTTGGCAGAGTTCCACATATTTCAAATCATAAAATGCACTGGTGAATCAGCAGGATATCTTAGAATTGTGTATTTCACTAATTTAAATGGTGAGAATCTCTTGATCCAGTCATGGAGCACCTGCCATTTCATTCAGTTAGAATGTTCAGTAAGCAAAGTTCAGCATCTGTATCGAATGATGTTGATTTCGATTTCTACCGTATAACATTCATTGAAAAACGCATATTCCAAAGTTACATTGTCCCATTTTTATTTAATCTCATGGTATAAATTCTGCCAGGTAGTTTGAATAGTTTATTATGCTGTAATTAAAACATGCTAGTAATAATAAATACAAGATGAAAACCTCTTTTGGTAATATAATAACTAAAATAATTACCAATTAAGTTCGTATTTCAGTGATTAGTCAGTACCTAATTTACAAAATTAAATCACTTTAAATAATAATTGTTCATCGTAATGATCTCTATTAGAACACTTGGAACTTAGTTTTAACTCAAGCATTTGGATAGGTACACCACAATATTCAATATCAAGCAATTAAACATGTAACAAAAAATAGTGTGTGTTTGCAAACTTGATTAATTTAGTACGTAAGATGTAGTTTTTTAAATATCATCCAGCAGCTAACTTTGTTATAATAATATTAATATAAAATGTTTTGACTGCTATTAATAAGAAAGTAGGATTTTTTAATACTTTGTTTACATGTTGAGGTTATGTTCCATGGAGCAGATGACCTTGGCTAAGGACCAGAATACAACCAAAACTTACCTGCATTTAGAACCTACTCCCTGAGCAGGTTCTGAATTTGACAGACCAAAAGCAATTAAAATTGAAACCAGGTCGTAAGTGACGTCATTGTTTTCCAATAGAACACGGTTGGTTACTGGTTTGACCGACCGGGACCAGAACCAAACCCAAAAAAACACGTCTATAGTTTTCCATAGAACACGGTTGGTTAGTGGTTTGACCTACCGAGACCAGAACCAAACCTAAAAAAACACGTCTATAATAAGATCGACAGCAAATGAAACACCTTTTTTAATGCTTGAGTTAATCAATTATAATTTATAACAGTGCACTGTTAATGATAAATTTAGTACAATTCCATGGAATAAATATATTTGTGCGCTTATATTGGAAGGTTAGAAACATTTCAGTTGATTTGCTTTTTCGTTCCAAGCAATTGTTTTTATTAATGCTACAAAACATGCCATCTCAGTACGTACCTCAGAGGTGCTGGGATACTTATTACGTTACACTCATTGTGTTTTATTTGTAAAGTATGCCAGACCTTTGTAATATACTTAGGTACATTTTTTCAGGTACGAGTTGAAGATGATTTAAATAAATGCATACGTTATGCCTTAACTCTACAATCCTAATGTCTGTTAAACGTATTTTCACTGGAAGAAAGAAAGAAGAAATTTATTTAAAAATTTTTATTTATATAATAAATCTTATAATTTATTAAAAGATTATTTAAAAATGTTCATGAAAAGGACATCTATGACAACATATGCTCACTCATAAGGCTGATAAACAATTGGTGATAGAATATTTATAATCATAAATTCCCACAAATGACAAGCTTGCAAAAACACCTCATCACGCATAGTGGTGATAAACCATTTAAATGTAACTTATGTAATTATAAATGTTCACTAAAAACAAGTTTGCAAATGCATAAACTGACTCATAATGGTAAGAAACCATTTGAATGTAATATATCTAATTTTAAATGTTCGCAAAAAGGAAATTTGCAAGTGCATATGCTCACACATAGTGGTGAAAAGCCATTTGAATGTAATATATGTAATTATAAATGTTCGCTAAAAAGAAGTTTGCAAGTGCATATGCTCACACATACTGGTGAGAAGCCAATTGAATGCAATGTATGTAATTATAAATGTTCACTAAAAACAAGTTTGCAAAGGTATATGCTAACTCACAGTGGCAAGAAACCATTTGAATGTAATATATGTAATTATAAATATCTGCAAAAAGGAAGTTTGCAAATGCATATGCTCACACATACTGGTGAGAAGCCATTTGAATGTAATATATGTAATTATAAATGTTCACTAAAAACAAGTTTGCAAAGTCATATGCTGACTCACAGTGGTAAGAAACCATTTGAATGTAATATATGTAATTATAAATGCTCGCGAAAAGCAACTTTAAAAAAGCATATGCCCACTCATAGTGGTGAGAAACCATTTGAATGTAATATATGTAATTATAAATGTTCGCAGAAAGGAAATTTGCAAGTGCATATGCTCACTCATAGTGGTGAGAAGCCATTTGAATGTAATATATGTAATTATAAATGTTCACTAAAAACAAGTTTGCAAAGGTATATGCTAACTCACAGTGGCAAGAAACCATTTGAATGTAATATATGTAATTATAAATATCTGCAAAAAGGAAGTTTGCAAATGCATATGCTCACACATACTGGTGAGAAGCCATTTGAATGTAATATATGTAATTATAAATGTTCACTAAAAACAAGTTTGCAAAGTCATATGCTGACTCACAGTGGTAAGAAACCATTTGAATGTAATATATGTAATTATAAATGCTCGCGAAAAGCAACTTTAAAAAAGCATATGCCCACTCATAGTGGTGAGAAACCATTTGAATGTAATATATGTAATTATAAATGTTCGCAGAAAGGAAATTTGCAAGTGCATATGCTCACTCATAGTGGTGAGAAGCCATTTGAATGTAATATTGTAATTATAAATGTTCACTAAAAACAAGTTTGCAAAGTCATATGCTGACTCACAATGGCAAGAAACCATTTGAATGTAATATATGTAATTATAAATGCTCACGAAAAACAAATTTGCCAAAGCATATGCTCACACATAGTAGTGAGAAACCATTTGAATGTAATATATGTGAATATAAATGCACACAAAAAGGAAATTTGAAAAGGTATATTCTCACTCATAGTTGTGATAAACCCCAGTGAAAGGGAATTTACAGCCGACGAAGCTCTTGGATAAGTCATAATGGTGAGAAACCATTTGTATGTAGTATATTTGTAATAACAAAAGCTAACTAAAAGTGCAGTTGCAAAGGCATCATTCACTATAGGTCAATTCACTGTTAGAAACTAATTGATTATCAGTTACCATGCCCAAAGAATCGAGTTGCTTAGTAATTGGATTATTTCACAGTAAAAGTAATTGAATTGCTGGACTCAAGTAGTCAGAGTTTCTTATGGTTACTGTTAATTTAAATTGTTTTTTATTCTAATTCTGCTGAATTTTCAACTATAAAATAATTTCATACCTAATTTATAAATAACATTAGGTGTTTTAAAAAAATACTTTGAAAATGCTAACAAAGCCAGGACAAAAACCGAAAGTTGAATGTACAAGGATATACATTTACCTTGTACATAGGCGCCCGGCAGGGGGCAAGAAGGGGCGTTTGCCCCCCCTGAAAGTTGAACTATTTGAATTTTATTGAAAATTTTATATAATATGCCGTTTTTTCTAGACTTGCCTTACTCCATTAGATTTCCTTATTATCGTTTACAAAAAACAGACTGTATATTGATGGAATAAAACTTCATATTTATCATATTATTTCAAAAAATAATTCTTATAGTATTCTGAACCACTTTTCCTGCTTGTTTGAAATAATCCAGTGACATATTCTTGTCATACACAATTGTTTATTTTACAAGTGTGTTTTAATTACCAAAATGTCAAAAAAATTTCAAGTTAATTACATTTGTATTCATTACTTGTTTCTTCAATAAATTATTTTAAAAAGTAGTATTGATTTTTAGTTCACCTACCTTATTGATATACAGGGTTAGTTAAAAGAATGGAGACGGCGATTTATTGTCGTTAATATTCATTTTAGGAAATAATGTTCAAGAGAAAAGTTTTTTAGGGAATTTTTATCTATATTTGAGAATACTTGAAATTCTTTTTTCTTCAATTGTTTTTGAGTTACACCTTTCCGAATTTCTTTTCTAAATAGGAACCTGTTAATTTTACGCTACCATTCGATAGAACATTTTTTCTCTTTTCCTTATGTTTTAATTAAAATCTAAAATGAAAAACAATCGGTAGTCTCTAAAACGTGAAAAGGAAATGTTTGTTTCCTTCTGGACTGGAACCCAAAATTATAAGAATATTTCGCGGCTAAAAGGTTATATAAAAAAATAAATAAAGTTTAAGAATTTAAAAAGTATATATGTATTGCATTGTGGTGAGTTTTTAATAAGAAGTTTTTCCAAAAGGTTGAATTTGGATTGTTATTTGAAAAATTAATATTGATTTGATTAATAAAAGTTTACCGACAACATAAATATCACCAGCAACTTATAAAGAAGAATATATTTTAACGGTGGTTATTGCGGCGGCTCCCTGCGACCGTGAATGGCAGGGATAAGTGTGTGTGTTTAATACGTTATAAGTGACGTTTGTTGTTGCATTGAAAACTCAATGTCTTCGAGCCGATACTGCAAATGTGTGGTTGGCTGCTATCTGTGAAACCTTATGTTGTACATCATTTCTAGTTTGTTGCTTTTATTTTATTTCTTTCTATCTGCTATGCCGTACTGATGAGCACTGTAACCAAGAGGCCAAAGAGGAAAGCAAATATTTCGACTTTGGAGTCTTCAAAATTATATATTATATAAAATAGATCACAAAAACAATTTAGATATTATTAAGTAAAAATTTAAAATTATTAAATAGAAAATAAATTGATTGACGAAGATTGTTTAGATAGCATAAAATAGTTTGTCCTACATAATTGTTAAATATTATGAAAGAAAATAATTATATTTCTTAATGCTGATATTATAAATTACTAGGTATTGACCAATTTAATATAGCTAAGCAAAATGGTCTAATATGAACTTTGAAATAAATTTTTTTGCCAACAATTGAAAACTGGTAGAAGAAAGTATTGATTAGTCATTCTTAGTGCAATGAAATTAAAGTAATGAGTCTTCAAAATTAATTGGAAAAGAAATTATCAATTGTTATTTCCTTTAACCTTGCTGGTAAAGTTAATTTCTTTCACAGTTCAGTTCTGGTTTCATTATTCCTAAGAAAGGAACCTTTTGGCATATAAGAAGTTTTGTAATTTAAAATCAAAATTTTGAATAATTATATTGTAAGTGTAATTAGTTGGTAAGTTGTTGAATAAATGTATTGTTAGTTGATGTTCGTTATTATTGATACTTGTATTGAAGAAACTGATTGCCATCCATCATCCAGGAACCAAAGGGGGCTTCCTATATACATTTAACGTTTGATTGGTAGTTTTTAGGGGTTACAGGAATTTATTCTCTATGTTTTATTAATTGTAATCCAGCTCGATCACGCTAGCGGTTACAATTTGGTGGCAGCGGTAACTGGGAAGAAAAAAATATACCAAATTTTTACAACTTGGTGGTAGCGGCAGCGGAAGCTGGAAGCTAATCACCGCAAATTTTTATAATTTAGCAGGCGGCGGTAACTGGAACGAAATATTACACCAAAGTTTTACAATTTTGGTGACAGCAGAAACTGGAAGGAAAAACTACACCAAATTTTTACAGTTTATTGGCAGCAGTAAAGGAAACCTACAAGTATACAGATTTTTGCAATTTTACAATTTGGTATAGAATTTGGTGGCGAAAATACTTTATTGTTTTCAGGGTTTTTTTTTAGATTGCCCAATCGACTACAGCAGTAAATTGCCAGGGTGAAATCCGGTGGAAATAGTTTGCTCCTCTTTATCTTTCTTTTCAGATTGTGTGTATAATCTGTGACCAGAATATTAATTTTTTGACTTTATGCATTAGAATTTCTCATTGTTTTATTGTTTCTAAATTTTTTTTATATATATAATTTTGTTTTTTTGTGGTAACTTACATTTCTGGTTTGTACAAAAAAATACATAATAATAAAAGTGTTATTAGATGTGAAAAGTGTTCAAAAGCAGAGTATTAAAACAAAAGTAAGTGAGTGTAGAGAATCAAGATGGCAACACCTGAGCAGAAAACAACACAAGGAACAGCAATACCCCAGGGATTTCAAGTCCAACCATACATGACATTGGGCATGATCGCATGCACAGTAAAAGGCTACGCAGGAAAAACACCTGTTGAACAATATTTTAAAAAAATAGAAGAAAGAGCCTTATTAGATGGATGGAATGACGATACAAAGTTAAGAATAACCAGAGACAGATTAGAAGGTGAAGCGAAAAATTACTACGATGCAGAACTGGAAGAAGAAAGGAACACACTAACATGGCAAACATTTAAAGAAAAATTCATTAAGAAATTTAAACCATACAGAATTCCTGGAGAAGCAACCATGCAGTTGGCACGATGCTATCAAAGAGCAAATGAGACAATTTCAGAATACATTACTAGATTAAAGGTAATCGGAAAAAATATATTAGCTGAAGACCTCAATAATGCTACGGAAGCAGAAAAACCAGGTTTAAAAAGAAAAAATCAGGATATAATTATAAACCAATTTCAAACAGGGTTGAGAAGAGATTTAAAGAGATTTATTATTCCAAAACTAATAGGAGAACAGCATCTTACATTAAAGAAAGTAGAAGTACAAATTGCAAGACAATGTGAGTTATGTGAAGAAATACTAAACAGCACAGTAAACAGAGTGGCAACAATGTCACTGAATCCTAGAAAGTGGTGTTCATATTGTAGAATGGCAAATCATTCAAATGAAACATGCAGAAAGCTACAAACGCCTAATCACACAAACAAACGGCAGAGCTACAACACTCCTAGATACAGACCAAATGAAAACAATAACAGAAATCTCTACTCAAAGGTTAACGAACAATATAAAAAGCCAACGTATAGGAAACAATTTCAGGGAAGCCAGAAATCAGTAGCAAAAGACAATCGCTACTTCAAGTACAGAGCTCAAAAGAAAGGGCCACCACAGCAAATCTTTAAAAAGTCAAGAGACAATTATCAAGAAGTATTTGGAAAGAATGCAAGACAACAAACCAACATTGAAGCAATTCACGAAGAAGAAGAAATGCTGATGGGTTATCCAAGGGAAGAAAAACATTTAAACCAATTAAGGCATCCGACTACAACCCGAGTCGTTTGCCTACAACAATCGCAATAAATAAATATCAAGAACCTTTCAAATTCCACAGCTGCACACAATGACTACAGTTTGGGACACACCTGCTGTAGTTTATCTATTCGTAGAGAATCGCCCGCTAAAACTATTGGTGGACTCAGGGGCCGCCGTATCAACTTTAAAGCTGAGTGCTGTCTCCGACCATATAAACAACTCTAGCGATGTAGAATTACTTGATGCTTCAGGAAACTATTTAGGAGTACTTGGAAAAATAAACGTTAAAGTGGGAGTGCATACAAATAAAACAGAGTGTGCTTATGACTTCATTGTGTGTTACAGCAGCTTAAGAATAAATGCAGAAGGAATAATCGGAAGAGATTTTCTGGCATATAATAAAGCGATACATAATTTTGGTGAAAATACCATACTAATGTGGAATCATAAATTAAATTTATATAATATGCATGAAAGGATTGAATTCTATTGTGATTGTGAAAAAATGGGTTCACTTAGAGAGACGACAGCTAATGATGAAAATAAAATTGGTCTAGAAACCAATATAATATTAAGTGAAGTGTTCATAAAATCGCAAAATGGTGACAGTAATGACGAGGAAATTCATCACGATAAAATGCTTAAAGAAAATCACGAAAATTATAAAGTGATAAATAATCAAAAAGATATATTTCCAGAAGTTACAATAAATGAATATGGATACGTTAGTGAAGAGGAGTATGATGAAACACCATTTCACATTTCGTATAAAGAAAGAGAACGAATTTATCGTAAAAATAAGGAATTGGATATTTTAGAACACAAGCAATTACAACAAAAGAAAGAAATGCAACTACAGCAGAAAAGCCGATCGCATAATTCAGGACTTCCTGGCCTTACACAACATACCAGAGAAGGTCAAACAGTTAATACATCTAAATCATCACATTCCAAATATGAAGTGTCAGAAAATAAAAACATTAGAATCAACCAAGTAGAAAACGTTGCCTACTTACATGAACAATTAAAAATAAAATTGGCAGAAGACACAACTTTGCCATCACATTCAGAAATGAATGTTAAAGTAGTAATAAAACCGAATAAATTAGGACAATATTTATTAGTGGAACCATCTACCAACTACCAAAATGGAGTTTTTACAGCAACAACAATTATATTAAATGCAACAGAAGCATATTTAAGAATACTTAACTTAAACAATTTTGAAGTTTAACTACAACATCATGAATTTGCACAAGCAACTTCAATCGGTGACGAAGAAATACATAGGAAAAAAGTATGTAAGTTTGACATAAACAAAGAACAACAAATACAAAATATTGAACAAGTAGATTTAACACATTTACAAGAAACAACCAGAAACATGGTGTGGAATTTACTCATAGAATATACAAATATTTTCGATGAAGGAGAAGGTGAACTTTCAAGCACTATAGATGTTAAACGTCATATTCACACAGATAATTCAGCCCCAGTATCTAAAAATCAATATCCCATACCTTACAGTCAAAGAGAAGCTTTAGAGAATGAGGTGGACCGATTGTTAAAAACAAAAATTATAGAACCAAGTACATCAGAATGGAATGCTCCAACAGTAATGATAACCAAGCAGTTACCTGATGGCGGAGTAAAATACAGGCTGTGCATTGATTACCGAGATCTCAATAAAATCACTCGGAAGGAGATCTTTCCCATTTCACGATTGACAGAATCGTTAGACTATCTGGGAAAATCCAATCTATATAGCACATTAGACGTTACAAATGCATATCATCAAGTGGAACTAACACCAGAGTCCATACCGAAGACAGCATTTACAGCATTAGGTAACAGATACCAATACAGAAAGATGCCGTTTGGTTTGGTTAATACACCTAGAACCTTTCAAAGGTTTATGAACGGGACCTTGTCAGGGTTACCAGCAGAAATGTGCATGGTATATTTGGACGACATTGTGATACATAATGGTACAGGAGTTCAAGATCATCTACAAAAAGTAAAATTAGTGTTTAATCGGTTAAGATCATCAAATCTAAAGCTAAAACCATCAAAGTGTCACTTTCTTAAACCACAAGTTAAATACTTGGACACATAATATCTGAAAGTGGAATGAATACAAGTAGATCCAGATAAAGTAAAAACATTAAAAGATTTCCCATTACTTACATCAGTAAAGAAAATGAGAGAATTTCTTGGTTTGGCGAATTGGTACAGAAGATTCATAAAAAAAATTTGCAGAAATGGCTGAACCTTTGGCAAATCTTACGAAAAAAGAAACTAAATTTGAATTGGATGCCAAATGCATTAAATCATTTAACAGCTTAAAAGAGGCAATTGCAACAGAAAGCATTCTTATGTACCCAGATTTTTCTAAAGAATTTGCCCTGGAATGCGATGCATCAAAATATGCAGTTGGAGTTATTCTTAGCCAAGAACATGAAGGATTTTTAAGACCTATAGCATTTGCATCTAAAAAGCTGAACAAAGCTCAGATAAATTATAGTGTGACAGAAAAGGAATGTCAAAGTGTCATATTTGGCATTCAACAATTCCGATGCTATTTATATGGACGAAAATTCAAAGTAATAACAGACCATCGTGCTTTGTTAGGGCTCTTATCTATGAAAGATCCAGCATCCCGCTTAGCAAGATTTAGTTTGAAATTATCAGAGTTCAATTTTACTATCATCCATCGAAGTGGAAAGTTGCACTCCAATGCAGATGCTCTATCAAAAATGTACGAGGGTGATGAAACTAGTTATATTACATTTAAAGAGTTTCTACAAGTAAGGAAAGTAGAATAAATTAAAAATGAAAACATTCAGGAAGAGTCGGGAGACATCTGGAATACCAACAAAAACATTTCATTGGCACATTGTGTTTCACAAGACTTCAAGATGGGTAAAGGCATAGCACTAGAATTTAAGAAGAAATTTGGATCAACTCGGCAATTACTAGCACAAAGGAAGAAACTAGAGGAAGTTGCAATTGTTTGTTTAGAAAACCGTAATATATACTATTTAATTACTAAGAAAAAATATTATCATAAACCAAACTATGATCAATTATGGGTAACACTTCAAAATTTTAAACAAGAAGTAATAAAATTTAAAGACAAGATAATAGCAATGCCAAAAATAGCATGTGGGAGAGACGGTTTAGACTGGAACATTGTAAAAGACATGATAAAATATGTTTTTAAAGAAACAACTGTTAAGATTATTGTATATAAGTTGCCAGAAAATACTGCGGATACAGCAGAAATATTAAGAATTTCAAAAGAGCCAGATTTTAAGCCAATTTGGGATAGAGATACTATATTGAAGATTCAAGAAGAAGATGAATTCTGCAAAGAAATTAAAAGAGATGTACAGCAAAAATGAGACAACAGTGATTATTATTTGGATAGAGATAATATTCTCTATAAGAAACAGAGTGGAAGAAATGCAGATGTACTAGTAATACCACAAAAGTTTATTAAGGAAGTTCTTTATGGTTTGGCTATTCAATATAATAAAAAGAGTAAAGGTATAATACTCAAGCCTGGAGATTTAGTATTCTTATGGGAACCCCAAACAGAACCAGGTATTTCCAAGAAATTAGCTAAATTGTGCACAGGACCACACAGAATCTTAGAAACCATTGGTGAAACAAATTTTAGAATAAGAGAAGTGAATAAAAAGAAAGAGCAGATAGTACATGCAAATAGGCTTAAGAAATATCAGTATCAACAAAACGTAGTTATTAACGACTTAGACGGAGAATCAAGGCAAGAAGATGACAAAGAAGACACAGAAGAAATTACAATGGAAATATTAATTCCACTAATGCTAATGGGATGTAACATCTTTTGTCAGTACCTTAATTACGAAAGAAGTTACAAACGGAAAGGCAGAGAAGAAGATGATGAAGAGAATTTTCATCCAGCAAAGAAATACAAACATGCTATTGGTAGAAGATCAGAAGAGTTCATACACCAAAACTACAGAACATTTAAACATTTAAAAAACTATGGGTCATACTATAATGAAGGCAAAAGACCATCAAGACGTTTAAATAAGTAAATAATATATAAATTATAGTTACTAAGTAATTATCGTTAATCATTAATAGTAAGAATGAATTACATTAGCCAGAAATTTATTAATTAGGGAAAAATAATTAAATCTAGGGATTAGCATCAAGTACTAAAAGATAGTAATGAAATGAAACTAAATTTCATACAAAATTTTTAATTTAATTTTCAAATAATTATCATGCAAGCTCTCATGTTATGTAAGAATATTTTAATTTTTAGCAAAGAAGGGTACATGATAAGCCGCACTTTTGGGCCACACTCCATTAAAATACATGCAATTGCTTGGGCCACTGTAGAATTTACTGAAAAACCTCGTTCATCCGACAAAGTGAACCCTTACTAGAGGACAGCCATCAAGAGCATTCTCTACACGCTGAAATACCCAGAACAGATACAAAGGTTGGGGGAGGGGGAGGTTAAATACCTCTGAAATGTCTCCTTGACCTGTCTAAGCTTTAATTTAAGCTTAATTTAGTCACTGCGAACGGACAGAAGAATTCTCCATACGCCGAACAATACCGATTATATGACGGGGGGGGAGGGAACTTTCGAAACTGCATTTTAACCTGCGAACGCTAATCCGTGATCAAATCCAGTAGACAAGGACCAGACAATCTCGGATCGTCGAACTATCTATACGATACGGAAAGTTAGGGGGAAAGGGGGGGGGAGGTAGGATTTATGTAATTCCCCAGTATTACAGCCCAACCACTCTACCGCAAATCTTTGAAAGGTCAGCCTTTTCAGTCGTAGCGTCATTAACTAACTTGAAATATCCAAGTTAGAAGGCGGGGGGGGGGGGTAAAATTCCTTTGAAGCGTCTCTTTGACGTGTCTAAGCATTAATTTAAGCTTAATTTAGTCACTGCGAACGGACCGAAGAATTCTCCATACGCCGAACAATACCGATTATATGACGGGGGGGAGGGAACTTTCGAAACTGCATTTTAACCTGCGAACGCTAATCCGTGATCAAATCCAGTAGACAAGGACCAGACAATCTCGGATCGTCGAACTATCTATACGTTACGGAAAGTTAGGGGGAAAGGGGGGGGGAGGTAGGATTTATGTAGATTTCCCAGTATTACAGCCCAACCACTCTACCGCAAATCTTTGAAAGGTCAGCCTTTTCAGTCGCAGCGTCATTAACTAACTTGAAATATCCAAGTTAGAAGGCAGGGGGGGGGGTAAAATTCCTTTGAAGCGTCTCTTTGACCTGTCTAAGCTTTAATTTAAGCTTAATTTAGTCACTGCGAACGGGCAGAAGAATTCTCCATACGACGAACAATACCGATTATATGACGGGGGGGGGAGGGAACTTTCGAAACTGCATTTTAACCTGCGAACGCTAATACGTGATCAAATCCAGTAGACAAGGACCAGACAATCTCGGATCGTCGAACTATCTATACGATACGGAAAGTTAGGAGGAAAGGGGGGGAGGTAGGATTTATGTAGATTCCCCAGTATTACAGCCCAACCACTCTACCGCAAATCTTTGAAAGGTCAGCCTTTTCAGTCGCAGCGTCATTAACTAACTTGAAATATCCAAGTTAGAAGGCGGGGGGGGGGGGTAAAATTCCTTTGAAGCGTCTCTTTGACCTGTCTAAGCTTTAATTTAAGCTTAATTTAGTCACTGCGAACGGGCAGAAGAATTCTCCATACGCCGAACAATACCGATTATATGACGGGGGGGAGGGAACTTTCGAAACTGCATTTTAACCTGCGAACGCTAATCCGTGATCAAATCCAGTAGACAAGGACCAGACAATCTCGGATCGTCGAACTATCTATACGATACGGAAAGTTAGGGGGAAAGGAGGGGGAGGTAGGATTTATGTAGATTCCCCAGTATTACAGCCCAACCACTCTACCGCAAATCTTTGAAAGGTCAGCCTTTTCAGTCGCAGCGTCATTAACTAACTTGAAATATCCAAGTTAGAAGGCGGGGGGGGGGGTAAAATTCCTTTGAAGCGTCTCTTTGACCTGTCTAAGCTTTAATTTAAGCTTAATTTAGTCACTGCGAACGGACAGAAGAATTCTCCATACGACGAACAATACCGATTATATGACGGGGGGGGGGAGGGAACTTTCGAAACTGCATTTTAACCTGCGAACGCTAATACGTGATCAAATCCAGTAGACAAGGACCAGACAATCTCGGATCGTCGAACTATCTATACGATACGGAAAGTTAGGGGTAAAGGAGGGGGAGGTAGGATTTATGTAGATTCCCCAGTATTACAGCCCAACCACTCTACCGCAAATCTTTGAAAGGTCAGCCTTTTCAGTCGTAGCGTCATTAACTAACTTGAAATATCCAAGTTAGAAGGCGGGGGGGGGGGGGGTAAAATTCCTTTGAAGCGTCTCTTTGACCTGTCTAAGCTTTAATTTAAGCTTAATTTAGTCACTGCGAACGGGCAGAAGAATTCTCCATACGCCGAACAATACCGATTATATGACGGGGGGGAGGGAACTTTCGAAACTGCATTTTAACCTGCGAACGCTAATCCGTGATCAAATCCAGTAGACAAGGACCAGACAATCTCGGATCGTCGAACTATCTATACGATACGGAAAGTTAGGGGGAAAGGAGGGGGAGGTAGGATTTATGTAGATTCCCCAGTATTACAGCCCAACCACTCTACCGCAAATCTTTGAAAGGTCAGCCTTTTCAGTCGCAGCGTCATTAACTAACTTGAAATATCCAAGTTAGAAGGCGGGGGGGGGGGGGTAAAATTCCTTTGAAGCGTCTCTTTGACCTGTCTAAGCTTTAATTTAAGCTTAATTTAGTCACTGCGAACGGACAGAAGAATTCTCCATACGCCGAACAATACCGATTATATGACGGGGGGGGAGGGAACTTTCGAAACTGCATTTTAACCTGCGAACGCTAATCCGTGATCAAATCCAGTAGACAAGGACCAGACAATCTCGGATCGTCGAACTATCTATACGATACGGAAAGTTAGGAGGAAAGGGGGGGAGGTAGGATTTATGTAGATTTCGTATTACAGCGCAACCACTCTACCGCAAATCTTTGAAAGTTTCCTAGACCTGCTAGAGCTAACATTCAGTCGCAGCGCCATTAACCGACACGAGAGTTTTCGGACTTTGAAATATCCAAGTCAGACGGTAGGGGGAGTTTAAATTCCTTTGAAGCGTCTTCTTGACCTGTCAAAGCAAACCTTTTGCGAAAGCTAATCAACAGGGAAGTTTGCCGGTCTCTTCTCAAATGTTTGAATCATAATGGCACATTACTGACAAAGTGGAGTTTTAGTCCGTGCAAATAGTTAGACAATGGTGTTCCCTAAGGGTTCCCCCGATCACTTGGGGGTGATTAAATTTTCCTGAAGACTTTATGGTTTTCCATTTATGCACACCTGCTTCCTTGGAAAATCCATGGTCCTATGCTCTAATCTCCGACAACGGCAACATCCAAGTGGGGCATGAGTATTGGGTCTACCTGACAATAAATCGACCTGAATATAAAACTATTCGTGTTTGCCCTATGAAGCTGATGCGGATGTCAAAATATGTGTCAAATTAATATGAATTCGACTCAGACATTACACAGTAAGATGTTTCACATCTATAGTTTTTATTGAGTTCGGTTCCGCTTTTGTTTTATTCAATAAAAATTTATTTAGATCATTACATGTAACTAAGGGTCATTTTCATAAGCAATATTAAAGTTCCTTAAAATAGTTATCTTTTGTCATAACTGTATTTCAAATGTATTCTAAAATGTATTATGAAAATTGTTAAATGTCTTTCAAAAACATACTTTTACTATATTTTACTTAAAAAATACATTAACTTTAAGCTTGTCAAATGTTACTTTTTATATAATCGTTCTACTAAAAATACCTATCTTTTGGACGTTTCTGATTTCTCCAACAAATTGTCTTAACGTGCCGAGAATAAGAAACAGGCTGTATTAGAAATATCGCCCGCTTTTCCTTGCACAACAATATAGTTGATCTTTAAATAGATGTTGAATGAATGAAATGAATACATGTTAGTTAGAATAGGAATAGAAACGGTAATTGAGAAAGAGGACAACGGGACCCGAAGGCACTGATAACGAGTATAACTATGTAAACGGGGAATAGCAGAAATTAGAGATAATGGAAAAACTCTTACTATCAGTCTAGAAGTTTGATCTAGAAGAAGGAAAAGAAAACTAAACTAATAATTGTATATTACTAGAACATTGCCAGATTATATACGTAATAGATCTTACACTATTTACAAAATCAGTCATGCCCGTATCAGGAGCGACATATTAGACAAACACAGCAAAACATTATTAGCAATTTTATATTACTAGAACATTGCCAGATTATATACCTAATAGATCTTACACTATTTACAAAATCAGTTATGCCCGTATCAGGAGCGACATATTAGACAAACACAGCAAAACATTATTAGCAATTTTATATTACTAGAACACTGCCAGATTATATACCTAATAGATCTTACACTATTTACAAAATCAGTTATGCCCGTATCAGGAGCGACATATTAGACAAACACAGCAAAACATTATTAGCAATTTTATATTACTAGAACATTGCCAGATTATATACCTAATAGATCTTACACTATTTACAAAATCAGTCATGCTCGTATCAGGAGCGACATATTAGACAAACAATATTAGCAATTTTATATTACTAGAACACTGACAGATTATATACCTAATAGATCTTACACTATTTACAAAATCAGTTATGCCCGTATCAGGAGCGACATATTAGACAAACACAGCAAAACATTATTAGCAATTTTATATTACTAGAACATTGCCAGATTATATACCTAATAGATCTTACACTATTTACAAAATCAGTCATGCTCGTATCAGGAGCGACATATTAGATAAACACAGCAAAACATTATTAGCAATTTTATATTACTAGAACATTGCCAGATTATATACCTAATAGATCTTACACTATTTACAAAATCAGTTATGCCCGTATCAGGAGCGACATATTAGACAAACACAGCAAAACATTATTAGCAATTTTATATTACTAGAACACTGCCAGATTATATACCTAATAGATCTTACACTATTTACAAAATCAGTTATGCCCGTATCAGGAGCGACATATTAGACAAACACAGCAAAACATTATTAGCAATTTTATATTACTAGAACATTGCCAGATTATATACCTAATAGATCTTACACTATTTACAAAATCAGTCATGCTCGTATCAGGAGCGACATATTAGACAAACACAGCAAAACATTATTAGCAATTTTATATTACTAGAACATTGCCAGATTATATACCTAATAGATCTTACACTATTTACAAAATCAGTCATGCTCGTATCAGGAGCGACATATTAGACAAACATTATTAGCAATTTTATATTACTAGAACACTGCCAGATTATATACCTAATAGATCTTACACTATTTACAAAATCAGTTATGCCCGTATCAGGAGCGACATATTAGACAAACACAGCAAAACATTATTAGCAATTTTATATTACTAGAACATTGCCAGATTATATACCTAATAGATCTTACACTATTTACAAAATCAGTCATGCTCGTATCAGGAGCGACATATTACACAAACATTATTAGCAATTTTATATTACTAGAACACTGCCAGATTATATACCTAATAGATCTTACACTATTTACAAAATCAGTTATGCCCGTATCAGGAGCGACATATTAGACAAACACAGCAAAACATTATTAGCAATTTTATATTACTAGAACATTGCCAGATTATATACCTAATAGATCTTACACTATTTACAAAATCAGTCATGCTCGTATCAGGAGTGACATATTAGACAAACATTACTAGCAATTTTATATTACTAGAACACTGCCAGATTATATACCTAATAGATCTTACACTATTTACAAAATCAGTTATGCCCGTATCAGGAGCGACATATTAGACAAACACAGCAAAACATTATTAGCAATTTTATATTACTAGAACACTGCCAGATTATATACCTAATAGATCTTACACTATTTACAAAATCAGTTATGCCCGTATCAGGAGCGACATATTAGACAAACACAGCAAAACATTATTAGCAATTTTATATTACTAGAACATTGCCAGATTATATACCTAATAGATCTTACACTATTTACAAAATCAGTCATGCTCGTATCAGGAGCGACATATTAGACAAACATTATTAGCAATTTTATATTACTAGAACACTGCCAGATTATATACCTAATAGATCTTACACTATTTACAAAATCAGTTATGCCCGTATCAGGAGCGACATATTAGACAAACACAGCAAAACATTATTAGCAATTTTATATTACTAGAACACTGCCAGATTATATACCTAATAGATCTTACACTATTTACAAAATCAGTCATGCTCGTATCAGGAGCGACATATTAGACAAACATTATTAGCAATTTTATATTACTAGAACACTGCCAGATTATATACCTAATAGATCTTACACTATTTACAAAATCAGTCATGCCCGTATCAGGAGCGACATATTAGACAAACACAGCAAAACATTATTAGCAATTTTATATTACTAGAACATTGCCAGATTATATACCTAATAGATCTTACACTATTTACAAAATCAGTCATGCTCGTATCAGGAGCGACATATTAGACAAACATTATTAGCAATTTTATATTACTAGAACACTGCCAGATTATATACCTAATAGATCTTACACTATTTACAAAATCAGTTATGCCCGTATCAGGAGCGACATATTAGACAAACACAGCAAAACATTATTAGCAATTTTATATTACTAGAACACTGCCAGATTATATACCTAATAGATCTTACACTATTTACAAAATCAGTTATGCCCGTATCAGGAGCGACATATTAGACAAACACAGCAAAACATTATTAGCAATTTTATATTACTAGAACACTGCCAGATTATATACCTAATAGATCTTACACTATTTACAAAATCAGTTATGCCCGTATCAGGAGCGACATATTAGACAAACACAGCAAAACATTATTAGCAATTTTATATTACTAGAACATTGCCAGATTATATACCTAATAGATCTTACACTATTTACAAAATCAGTCATGCTCGTATCAGGAGCGACATATTAGACAAACATTATTAGCAATTTTATATTACTAGAACACTGCCAGATTATATACCTAATAGATCTTACACTATTTACAAAATCAGTCATGCCCGTATCAGGAGCGACATATTAGACAAACACAGCAAAACATTATTAGCAATTTTATATTACTAGAACATTGCCAGATTATATACCTAATAGATCTTACACTATTTACAAAATCAGTCATGCTCGTATCAGGAGCGACATATTAGACAAACATTATTAGCAATTTTATATTACTAGAACACTGCCAGATTATATACCTAATAGATCTTACACTATTTACAAAATCAGTTATGCCCGTATCAGGAGCGACATATTAGACAAACACAGCAAAACATTATTAGCAATTTTATATTACTAGAACACTGCCAGATTATATACCTAATAGATCTTACACTATTTACAAAATCAGTTATGCCCGTATCAGGAGCGACATATTAGACAAACACAGCAAAACATTATTAGCAATTTTATATTACTAGAACATTGCCAGATTATATACCTAATAGATCTTACACTATTTACAAAATCAGTCATGCTCGTATCAGGAGCGACATATTAGACAAACATTATTAGCAATTTTATATTACTAGAACACTGCCAGATTATATACCTAATAGATCTTACACTATTTACAAAATCAGTTATGCCCGTATCAGGAGCGACATATTAGACAAACACAGCAAAACATTATTAGCAATTTTATATTACTAGAACATTGCCAGATTATATACCTAATAGATCTTACACTATTTACAAAATCAGTCATGCTCGTATCAGGAGCGACATATTAGACAAACATTATTAGCAATTTTATATTACTAGAACACTGCCAGATTATATACCTAATAGATCTTACACAATTTCGTGAAATCAGTCATGCCCGTATCAGGAGCGACATATTAGACAAACACAGCAAAACATTATTAGCAATTTTATATTACTAGAACACTGCCAGATTATATACCTAATAGATCTTACACTATTTACAAAATCAGTTATGCCCGTATCAGGAGCGACATATTAGACAAACACAGCAAAACATTATTAGCAATTTTATATTACTAGAACATTGCCAGATTATATACCTAATAGATCTTACACTATTTACAAAATCAGTTATGCCCGTATCAGGAGCGACCTATTAGACAAAACTGAACAAACAAGGTTGAAGAAGGAAAGGAACAAATATAATCTGCTTGAGAATTTCATACATAACGGGCTTTATTTATAGGCATTATTTGCAAAGTTTTTGATGCCTATATCAATGGTATCATGTTTATATTTTATAATACGCACTTGCGTATTTAGTGTGATCTTTATTTCCACTGCTGATAAACTGTTATCTCTATTAATCTTGGTCTAACTATTTATATAATATCCTTTCTAAAATAATTAACTTGATTAAAGTTGGAAGAGTACAATTAGTAAAAACGCATTTACTCATCTTCTTCGCCTGTATCCGCCAGAGAGATTGCTGCGTCAATAAATTCTAAAGCGCGTCTTCGACGCCGAGTTCTTGGGACTTGATTTCGATCAAACCCGCAATACTTTAATACCTAAAGGGAAATGGCAAATAAATCAGACATTACTTATTTGTCATAGTAAAGGACCCCGCAGAATCCTTGTGGAAAATAGCTTTCACCTGATTGCTTTGAAATTTTGCAGAAAGATAGTTTTCGACGAGTACATCAAAAGTGTCACTGGGCACAAAGTCCAAAAAATTATAGTTTTCGAATCACAACAGTTTGAAGTTGACAAATTTTAAATTGTACCCGAAGAATCTTAATGGGAAAATGGCTCTCGGCCAAAATGAATAAAACTTGGGCAAATGGTAGTCCCTAATATGTAGATCAAAAGTGTCAACGGGCACAAACTCCAAAGAATTATAGTTTTGAAGTTTTGAGCAATTTTGGCATTATTCAACTTCAAACGGCTGTTATTCAAAAACTATAATTTTTTGAATTTTGTGCCCGTTGACACTTTTGATCTACATATTAGTGACTATCATTTGCCAAAGTTTTGAGAATTTTGCCCTAGAGCCATTCCCACCTGAGGGATGCAAACAATTGATAACTCAAACAGCTGTAATTCAAAAACTATATTTTTTTGGACTTTGTGTCCATTGACACTTTTGGTCTACACATCGAAAACTATCTTTCAGCAAAGTGAAAGCCATTTCCTATAAGGATTCTGTGAGGTTCTTTCAGCACTCACACTACAAATGTGAGAACAGGTACCGACGGTGCGTGCTCCTGTCTTACAAGTACAAAAGTAGGATTTAATCGCTTTGTGTCCATTTGTCCCTGGAACAGTCTGAATCCAGACTTGATGGTCTGTTCTTCGACAAAAGCGACTTTGCAGTTTCATGCGAAACAGGGTAGGCTGCTCTCGGTGTACAAACACTTTATAGGTGGCATTTGCTTCGATCTCTTGATTAGTATATCGATCAACGTTAACAATTTGGAATATTCCCAGAGTTATCATTTTTAAGTCGTCCATGGAAAGCTTGGGAAAGTCTGTCAGTTCTTCAGCAGTAGCTTCTTTCCACACAACTCGTTTCTTGAGAAGCTTCTTTTCTTCAATGTATTTTTGTAAAATATTCTCTCCTTCCATGTCAGCCATGATTTTGTCAACAATAATTTTTTCATTTTCAGGGAATTTTCTGAATCTTGTTCCATACTTATTATCGACGGCACACGCAATTCTGAAAAACATCGGTAAACTTGGCATATAAGTCGCTTGTATGACGGAATCAAAAAATCTAAATCTTTGCTTTAATTGACCGTTTACAACTTCTACAATAAGACGGAGCATTGTTGTTCTTCTAGAACGGTTAGCTTCGGCAGATGAAAACTGTGATTGTCCGGCAAGAAGATCCGGCATAAACCACCTATATCCGAGTCTGTTCACGATGTCTCTGCTGTCTCGAAATCCTCTGTCCATTAAGAAGGCATCTCCTGGCTGAAGTATCTTTCGCAATACTCTAGGACCGCTTTCTTGCAGTATTTTATTAAAAATAGCGGCATCATTGTTAGAACTGTCTGTAAAATATGGCCCATCCGATTGCAAAATATAACCGTCAGCAAACACCAACAGCATAGGTTTAACAAGATTTCTTTTCTTGTGCAAAGAGAAAGTCTTTCTTTGCAATTCAAAGTTTGTCGGCTTTTGGATATTTAGATACGTGCCGTCGACAACGAGATGAATTGCATCCTTTTTCGTTTTTAATATTTTATTAAAGAATTCCGAATCATGTGTTTTTGCCTCATTTCGTGATAAGTGAGTATAGCCAAGATTAAGCGGCACAAACTCGCGGTCCAGAATTTCTGCTACTTTGAGAATGCTATTGCTTATAGGCTGTTGATCTGCAATTTCGAAGAGCAACGCTAAAACTTTCTGGGGAAGGTTAAGCCTCATCTTCATAAAAAATATCGCAACTGCATTTTCTACAGAGCGATTGATGCTGTTACGTAGATGTTTTTTACATATTCCCACAAGCTCCATGAACTCTACTTTTCTCACCCCGAGTAGCAACTGGTAATCTTCACCGTTGAGTTGGCACTCATGATCGAAATCCATAAGAGGTGTATTCTTTTTTAGTGTCTCTATCAATGAGGAAATCCAAGATGTTAGTTGATCTCCACTTAAACAGAAACGATCTTTCGCTGCAGTGATGAGAGCCATGGCTTGATCAGTGAAAATACCGTTTTCTAAATGTGCAGAACAAATTCGGTTCGTCGGAGGTATATATATGAAGTGGTTACGAAGTACTTGTAGAAGGGCACTTTTTGGTACTCGAGATCTTCCATTTGTCGATCGACAAAGGAAGCAGCGTCTTTGACTCTTGGTCACAGTAGGGATAACTATATAAGCTGAGTTTGATGGTATTATCTAGAATAAAACAATAGTAATGAAGATAAATTCAATCAAATTCACTACCATCGTGAATGTTAAAGTAACAATTACCGCTTGTGTATTTTGTGTATCTTGTGACGTCTGTGATAATATCGACGATATTGTTGGCGATTGGGTATTGATGTGGGAATCGTCTTGTTGCATCTGTACCTCAACTTCATTATTTTGAAGCATATTATCTAATGTTCGCGATGCTTTCACATTATATGGAGCATATCAGTTTCTGAGAAAGTCAAATCTTATCTTTGCATGGCATGATTTACAGATGCGATCTTGAGTGTGGAATATCTTGTTTAAATGACCCAACTTTATAGTAACAAGACTCCTTAGTGAGGGTTCTTGTCCATCAAAACGTCCACCTATGACGCGATTCCATTGGTTTTTGTTTAACCTTTGTCGACAGCCACAGCAATAGATGAAGGATCTAATTCTTGGTGGTACCTAGTGTCACAGTAATAGTCGGAATTCGCTTCATTATACTTTCATTTATACTTACCTCCCGCGGACTAGTCAACGTTTTTTTTGTATGTAGTTGACGCTTTTCCACATTTTCTTTCCCGTTGCGGGTGGTGGGAGTCATGTTTGTTAAATAAATGTCTTTGTTTAATACAAATGAAAGTAACTTCAACTATTAATAAAATTCACGTAGTTGACGTTTCAAAAGCTTTTTACAAGTGACCTTAAATGTTTAATTGTTTACACCACGACCTCCTCGATTTCGACGTTAGACGTCAAACGAAACGTCAAATCAAGGAGGTCGTGGTTTACGCTACAAAAAAACCTTTTCGTAACTATAGAATTTGTAAATATAAATAAAAACAAAAATCGATCCCAACACCCGTACGTTTTGAGTTCGATAAACTATACTTTAATCATAGCAATCGGTGCCATGAGGTACGACGGATGCTCTGCCATCCTGATTCCTCGCCCAAACACAAACAAAACTTGTCTATTTCAGAGTATTCTCCAAAAATTACCTTGCCAATGTAAAATTACCGTCCAACTAGCACCAATAAATAATAGACAACAGCTGTTGATAAATCTACTGAAAAATTGTCCGGATGATCGCCCGGATGAAAACCATTTTAGGAGGGTTGTGTTCCGGCTCATTATCTATATAGATTCAGTCTTGAGAGGTATAACAAGATAGAGTGTTAGTATCTTGTTATGCACCAGTAGACAAAGCCTCGTTTGTTTTACATGTCATAGACGATTTTGAAAAGTTAAACTAGAAATTAAGAAGACAGTAATTTTCAGACCACGAAGAGGCAAAAGTGCAAATAGTTATTTATGGTACTAGCGAGTTTAAGTATATGATATTACCCACGAATGAAGAATTGACTCTAATTGACTCTAATACTAGTATTGTATGTATTACGAGGGGCTAATAGTCGTATTCGCTCTGTATTCGTTTTAACTCCACTTATAAGGTGGTCAATCGTGCTGGACCTCCTGAACTCAGCCATACCTGTAATTCTTTTGGCATCGGTCTATAGCAGAGTTGCCTCTACTATATCTGATCCACAGTAATTGACTACACCAGGGAAGAGACCTGGCGAAACGGCTTCCACGACAACAGTGATCAGGGGGTGTCAGGGGGGTTAAATCTTGCTAGTATCCCTCGCGTCCTGGAGTCAAGCCTTGTTCTGGGGCCATGCCCAAACTAAGGGACACCAAACCAGGCATACTGCAGAGATACCTAACGCCTGCCTGTATAGCATACTGGATGTACAGGAGACCACACGACGTGCACCCATAAAACTGGCTGTCTTCTACCCTATCCCTATCAAGGGCAATGGAGGAAGCTGTCAGATTAAGTGTGTGGTAGAGAAATTCCTGAGAATTCTCGACGGTAACTCATACCGACCAGGGGGAGCCCTGATAGATGAGACCGGTGTGGGCGGATTCGAATCTCACCTAAGGAGGAGGTCATTTATGGTCGCCAATGGAACCCGCTGTTTGGCTGAGGTCATTCATGGTCACCAAGGAACCCGCTGCATGACCTAGGTCATGTATGGTCACCAAAGGAACCCGCTGTCTGGCCGAGGCCATTTATGGTCACAAAAGGAACCCGTTTTTTGATTGAATCTCTAATGCGGTGACTAGAAGTGAGGTTTACCCTGCTTTTGGGCAAATGGGAAATTGCATGCCGCCAGGTAAATGTGCTTAGGAGCTATCCCGACCTCCCTATGATCTGGACTGCAGCCGGGTACAGTGGTTAGGAGAAGCTCTGAAAGCCATTACACTTAAGGATAGTTGAAGCGAATACATAGCCTCTCACTATCAAGACAACTTCACCAAATACGGGTACGCACCGGGGGTCTATAACGTGTAGACTTAAAAGAAGCTCTGTCGAGGGCCCACCAAGCCTAAAATTGGTAGATCGGGGTGGCAAAACCAATAAAAAACCAAGTCCTGCCACAATTGAGGTTGGATTCGATCGGGCAGTGGTGCCACTTTGCAAGAGCGCATAGCTGGGGAATAGTCCTATTGCTGGAAGAGGTACTTGACCCCGTATGAAAGAGGACGGGAGGGTGCCGGCGGGTGAGCAGCGTGTTAAGTAAACTGCTCGGTTACTATGCACGACTTAGCTAGTAGAGGGCGGATAGGCAACCTCGCTCCTACCAGTGAGTCAATCTGGTAGCAATTGCACGACTGCCGGTTGTGCAACTTGCGCGCTGATTGGGCGTATCCCAATCACTTCCTTCTGGAAGGAACGTGGGGGAATGTTAACACGGGGACCCCACGTAAAAAAATCTCGACTACTATGTATAGCATACTGGTGTAATCTTTCAATGGATGCTGTACATAGATTGTACATGATAGTACATGATTAGAAAGCGTAATTTCTTTTCTTTACTGTAGTAATATATTAAATGCACTAAATATGATCGGAAATATTAGCGTCAGGAATATTAGATTATATTATTTTAAATAATTATATCGAGGTGTAGATGCAGCAGACGAACCCCACTTCAGCGCTCAATTGCCAGCAATATCCTGGATGTTATCACAGACATCTTTCAACATATGTTACAAACCACAAAGGATGCTATTAGTAGGGGTAGATGGCCGGTTCTGGGACCACACCTCCACACCTCGGGTAGGCAACCATGTATACAAGCGAGCATATGCGTTAATGTATAGTTATTACCATAGAGGAGGGTGCGATTATTTACGATATAACGCATAACATTTTATATTAATTATATAAATCTAATTACCCTAATTAAATTATTTGTTCTAATTAAAAACGCTTAACGTTATTATCGAAATTAAAAATAATAAAATCAGAGAATTTCGGGTAGGCAGCCATATATACATATGGGCTAATATACAGCTATCATTGAAAATATGAAGGAGGGTTGAATTAAACGCTATAAATCAGGTCAGGGGCAAATATCTCTTAATACTCACCCTGCTTCTACGTTTATGAATCATTTTCATTCATTTTCTTTATTATTAACATATTACTTTTGATTAACTCTCATTAAATTGGAATGTATGTGTAGGATAGAGATACTAAGATCCTTCTTAAATGATACAACATAGTACATTACAATACAATATGGTTTATTCAACTATTTTCACAATACATAGCATATACAATTTTAGATTTGGATAATTACACAGTGTACAGATTTATATCATATAATTATACATATTACAATTATATATGTAGAGGCTTTATATGTAGACTTATATAATATAGTTGTACATGTAAACTTAACTAGTTGCTAAAATATGTTATTATCATTAGAAACCCCATAATTTCCCCAAAGCTAAGGTATTTATACATATCACATATACAATTTATTATAGTCTAATTACTTTAAAAGAATAATTACATAGGTAGAGGCTTTATATACATACTTATATAATATAGTTGTACATGTAAACTTAACTAGATGCTAAAGTATGTTATTATTATTAGAAACCCCATAATTTCCCCAAACCTAAGGTATTTATACATATCACATATACAATTTATTATAGACTAATTACTTTAAAAGAATAATTACATAGGTAGAGGGTTTATATATAGACTTATATAATATAGTTGTACATGTAAACTTAACTAGTTTCTAAATTATCATAGTTAAAATACAAGAAAGGGTTCTAGGGAAAAGAAATTCTAATCAATAGTTAGAAATCCTGTAATTTCCCCAAGCTAAGGTATCCCCGTTCCCGTCACCAATAATGTATCGTTTATCATCTTTCCATGATAACGCTACTTTATTCTTTAATTCTGTATAAAGTTGGTGGTTGTATGATCGGAAAGATTGAACATGTTTATAAATATTTACATTGTATAATACAACCTTCCTATAGTCTTCCAAAGTCAGTTCTTTTTTAATAACATCCTTCTGGATACCTTTAGCTGTTTTGGTAAGCTTGCCCTCTACATCTACAGCATATGCTTTTGCCCCTGTTCCCAGAAATTCCCAGAGAATTCTACCCGCATATTCGTCCTTCATCTTACCAATTACGGACTCATTCTTCGGAATTCCGAACTGATTATCCCTATTAAAGTTGGACGTATCATACTTATCCAAATATTTCTTCATATCCTCATAAAAATCATCTGTTTGTGTCAGCAGAATTAACGAATCGGTATCTGTGTACAGCAGCTGGACATTGTTCCCATATATTTTTTTAATGGTGTTATAATAAAAGTCATACATTATATGCTTAGCTAGATCTAACACATAGAAACCAATATATATCGGCTTATCGTAGTGAACTTGTAGTTTCTCCATATGAATGGCTACCAGATCCTCCGTAAAGATAGCACACTCTTTAAATTGCGGTTTTGAAATTAACTTCTCAGCTCCTAGTCTTCTACCTTTATTTTCCCAGTGTGTAACTAGTCGTATATCTGATCTATTTTCTGTATTTTCCATCGTTTTTCCGAAGACTGAATTATTTAATAGTTTATAAAACATTTTCCCGAACTCACTCTTATCAGCATTTCGCATATTTGTGTTTAGGTCAATATACCCTTTTAACCAAGGAGATTGTTTAAAAGATAAAACACGGTGGATCTTTGTAACTTTCAATCCTGCTGCTATACACTGCTGTAGATTTCGGTAGTGAATTACATACATGCTCTTGTCAAATAAGTTGGGAATTAGTTTTGGCTGCTTCGAATTTTGCGGGATAATATTTTCCGGGCAGAATGGTAGCTGATCGTGATCATCGTGAAGTTCTTTCGGATAGTGCAAATCTACTTGTAAAATGTACCCAGTCTCAGATTTTTTCGGAACTTTTAAAACATCGAAATTTTCAACTTCGCCATCTGTCAACCATGTAAATCCCGAATGCGGCAAATATTCAGACATCGCAGCACCATAGAGATTGGTAGCATCTAGGTAATTTATAAACGTTGTAGGTTTTGTTCTATCGTATGTAGGCATATATTTGTTATTAGCTTGAACACTTCTTTTACTGCATTGGCTCACACCGCCTCTAACACCCTTTTTAATAAAGTGAATCATGTCGATATCTGTTAATAATTCTAATTCTGCTCCTGTATATTTAAGCATTGCAGTCCAAGACAGACCCGGAGCTGTGAAGAAATTGGCCGGATCTAAATGATATACTTTTTGACATATACATCTGAAAGCTTCAAATACATCTGCTAACAGTAGCACATCACTTTTCAAATATATATCTGAATAGTCACCAAGAGTTTTACATTGGAAAGTATCCCACACAACTGAAGCTCTATTATAACCCTCAACTGATACGTCTTCATTTCGTAATTTATCAAAAAATTCTTCTCGCGTCGGTAATTTGTTATAATCTAACTTATCGGATGAATCTACAAATGAATAGGGAAAAACACCTTTTTTTCTCATGAGGCTAAACTTATGGTTTTCCGGAAAATACTCTTTAGTAATCTGACATTCTTTATCTGTTAAATTTTTTGTTAATTTCTCTAACCCCATAGGCATAAAGCGAAACGAGTCTAAAAATCTTAATTTGAGATATTTGTTTTCCATACCTCCTAAAGTGTTAATTACAGTGTCAACATGCACGTGTTTTGAAAAAGATATATATTTTTCTTTGTTTACTGCAATAACATCTATTTTAGAGCCATTAACACCTAATGATTTTATGAAGAGGTGAGCATCATAATGTGATAAATTGTGAAAAAATACGGGTATAAAACTAGGATTCTTAAAATGCAAATTACATATAGAATGTGCAGGGCCTCGATATTTTCCTGTTAAATGGCAATGATCATGTACCCTATTATCTTCCTGACGCAAGGGTTTTTCGCATATATGACAACAGTGAGCGAGTGCGTGAATCAATTTATCGTTTTCAGTGAGTTCAATCAATGGGACAATACGTTTCAGGTGATCATTATAAATACGTCTGATATCAGCTTCTAAGCTGTTACAGAAAACGTCAGCACAGTCTCGGCCGCGATAAGTAACATATTTTGATAAAGAATCATCGTAGCTGCACTTTATATAATACCCAAATGAGTAGGGTTGATGTATATTTGTCTTTTCTGTAAATGACTCATTGTTATCGTTCTGACAATATTGGATAGGTTCAAGAATAGTCTCAAAATCGGCATATACTACAAAAGGGTGTTTTAATTTATGTTCAACTGATTCAAATTTTAAAATGTTACCGGGAACCGTATTTCCAAACTTATCAATGCGCGGTTCTGTTGAAGGCAATTTAGCACTAATATGCTTACAATCATGTTTTTGATGTTCGAATAATTTGTGTTCAGTATTAAAATTAATTAAACAACCATCGCACAGAAACTTTTGATGATTCTTTTTTGATAATTGGGAGCTGATTAATCTACTTAAGTTTTTAATTAAGCAATAATGAGAATTACCCCCATTGTCGTCTATTACCAGTAAGTTTACATGCTGCTGACTTCTGTTTTCTGTAAAATGTAGAGGCCCAACAACTTCAAAATCTACTTTAGAATTGCTATAAACCTGATTAAGCGCGTATACGTTTACTGATATATTATTTAATTTTTCAAATTTGTTAATATCCTTTAACTTAATAGGAAATTCCAACCCGCTAAAATTTAGTTTATTCTCATATATTTTATATTTTATAACACGTTCAGGATGTTCTTCAGTTGGGTGTAAAGCAGCTAAAATGTTCCACATGAAACATTTTTGATCGGAATTTTGAATGTTTATTACAGCTTTCTTCTGCTGGATAGGATCCGGCAGTGGTATATATGAAGAAGCTTTCAGGGGATTGTATTTGTTGATATTCAATTCGATAAACAGCAGGTTTTTAATGTCCAACCGCTCTCTTTTTGTTGTAATTCACTTAGTTTATTATCTAGTTCATCCGTAAAATGGTTGTATGCAAGATCCAGGTCTGTTGAACAGTCAAAGTTTTTAAATTTCGTATTAAAGGATTTCACCTCTTCCAACTCCTTTGATGGTAATTCAAACAGACCGAAAAGTTCAATATTCACTTTAACAGCCGAATACTTATCTAATATAGCTCGCACACAATTTAACGCTTTTTGTTTTAGCACCAACATGAATTCTTTCACGTTCAAATAAACCCGATCGTCTGCAGTAATGCGATATGTTGCAATTCGGGTTTTAAATGCCTGCTTTATTAATGCAACCCCTTCGTCTGTCACAATACGCGTTTTATTCTTGTGTTGTAGACTCCGGTAGTGTTGAGGTAAAAATCTTGTTGGTATGTCGATTTCACAAACTTCACATCTCGATAAAGCTTCTTTAGCTCCGGTTTTAGAGCTACTCGAAGCAATACGATTCTCTTTAGGACTGTTAGCTGATGCATCCTCGCCCCCCGATAATTTCCTTTTACGCAAACCATGTTTTTCGATCTCGTGCTTTTCGAAGTGACCTTGACTGGTGTATAGTATACCGCACTGATCGCATAAAATAGAAACTGGTTGGCAATAACCTTTCTGGTGTCTTAGCAGACTGTCTTTTCTGCCAAACTGCTTATTACACCGATCACACGCGATCATTTTTCAGCTCTTGATAAGGACACAACTGACTGATACAACCCGCAAGAATAGAACTGATGAACTGCTTCGGTGATGTTCTTTATATACTGTTTCGATTACCCATAATGCATTGCGATAGTTAATCATATACCGCGCATGCGTAAAGCTGTTTTGATGTAATACACATAAGATGGTCACGTGATTTTAAAGCTAATTATGCAGTGATGCTGATTTCCAAGATTCAGAGTAGCCTTCGGTTGGGACCCGCTAAAAATCATAAACATAATAATAAGACAGACGTTAAAAATATGTTTAGATACGCCGAAATACCTTTAATTATAACAAGTGACAGCCAGGCAATTCACCACATCAGATGTACCCTTCGTTAAATGTTACGATTCCATACGGTTGGTGGAAGAATGGAGGTATAGCTGAAAATAACATAAAATAAAAAGAAAAAACATAACTCTGAAAATACCTTAACTCATGACAAATATCAGCAATGAGTAGGCTATATATATGCAGATAAATTGCTCTGTTTGCAGCTAGGAATTATAATAGATTATCTGTAGCAAAACACATAATTTTTAAATAAAATTAAATTAACTTACAAGATTTAGAAAGAACAGAAATATTGTAGTGGTACTTTCAGTTTAGGTTTTAAAGCCTGTGTTTCAGGACGAGCTGAATGAGTACCTCTCAATGGTTTTTAAAAATTTGTTATTAGGTTGGTAGTGGTAAGAAATGTTAAATTTAAAGACCTCGATACGGGGCTAGTTGAACTATAAAATTTATTATAATTTTTAATTTGTACAAATCTGCAATGATAAAAAAGTAATTCCTAGAAGCAACATTAAAACTAACGCAATGTAAGAAATCATAATTAAGCAATCAAACTCCGTACTTTTATAACACACCAAACAGACCACTACTTAAAACTTATATACAATATTTTAATACCAGCATCATCAACCCGCGACAAGGTTTACCTTCCACATAATTTCCAATGTTAAACTTTTTCTAAGTCTCACTTTAAAAATCAGAAAATGTGTTATATCTATGAAACGGTTGAGAATTCAGCAAAAATAAACTAGAAAACACCTTTCCATTACATTTACATTATTCCGACACTAGCATGCACTGAAGTCGGGTGTGCGTGGCGTTCCTCCGTAATAATACGCGCAAGTACTATTCGGGATTGCTAAGTTGCGATTTATCTGTGCTCATATGTATAGAAAATAGTTTATTGTCTAATAAGTAACGTATAAAGTGTGTTACTAGAGTTTTTAGGTAAAGAAGAAGAACGCAAAATCAATTAATATTTAACACGTTAGTTGAAAGACTATCAAAATGGGCAGACAGACGGCCAACAACTCAAAAGAGCTAAAAGGAGCAGCAGACAGTAATAATGAGACCAATAATAAGGCAAATAATGAGACCGTGGAGGTATTAAAATCTGTCTATAATGAAGAAACGCAACAAACCCTAAAAGGAATTGATGAAAAATTTACTGCACTTTTAAGTGAACTTAAAAAATTAAAAACGCAGGTGGAAAATATTAAGAAAACAAGCCGGACAAATCAAGAAAAAGTAATACAGTTCGAGAGTCGATTAGATAGTATTGAACAATACTCCAGAAGAAACTGCACACGTATTTTTGGTATTCCCGAAAAAAACAACCGATAATGAAAACGTGGATGATATCATAACTGCTCTATCTAACAAAAATTTGAAATTGAACAGCGATAAAGCCGTTATCGATAGAGCACACAGAGTGGGTAAAGCAAATAACATAAGGCCCATAATTGTAAAATTTATTTCATATAGAACAGAGCAAGAAGTCCTTATTGCAAGAAAGTTGTTAAAAGGTACAAAAATATTCATCCATGAAGATCTAACCAAATCACGTCTTGAAACGGACCATATAGCAAAAAAGCATTTTGGCAATGGTAATGTCTGGACAAGAGATGGGAGAATCTTGATTAAAACGAAGAATGGCATACAAAAAGTTACGTATGTGGAAGATGCCAATAAACTTCTTATTTCTTCCAGTACTACCAGCGACCAAAATTAAATTCGAGTATCTGGTTATTGTATCAAACTATCATTATTTGTTTACTCGTATCTCAGGATGCATGTATCCTTTAAAAATACTTTTTTCCGTGATATGAATCTCTTATTGTTATACACTATACGTTGCAAATGTTTTTGTTGATAAACCGCAATATTCGAAATTTCCAATAATTATTATCTTTATATTACATGGATTGTATTATTAATTTCAAATCCTACTCATTTATTTATTTTTCTTTTTTGCTAGTCAAATAGAATAAAAATAAGAAAAATGTAGTTTTCTCCTATGAGCAAATTAATTTTAATTATTATGATCTGAAATATGTATATAGAATATTTTGTTTTCTTTAATAATAATAATTACTACAACCCATAACCTAAACCAAGGCCCCAGAAGCTATAAGCTTGTGCGGGAGGTAGGAATTAGAATAGTTTTACTAGAATTTATTTATTGTGGTATAACTATTATATTATTTTTAATCATTGTGATAAAAATAAATAAAATTCTGTATTTTCTCTTTTCTATAATTGTAGAGACATTTATTTGCAGAATTTCTAAAATAAAATCTTTATTTAACTCTTTATTAATTCTTTCAAATTGCTATCGTCTACAAGCATATCTAATTGATTTCTATTTATTAGCTTCACACACATATTTATGTTCTGACTTCTGTATATATTTCTGTTTACATTTCAACAAGAGTTTAAATTATTTTATAACAAGTAGGTATATGTAATAGTAATTATGTTTTGGAGGGATCACACGACTGATGTTTATTATTTACTTTCTATTTCGTATTACATAGCAGACAGTTATATTCAACTCCTTGTTAATTAATAACAAATATCAGCCCTTTGTTGTTGAAGAGCATACTGACATACAGTTAATAATAAATGGATAACTTTGCTCACTTTAATGTAGGGTCACTTTATACCCATTTTGATGATTTTAAAGATGTAATAGCTAATAAAAATTATTCTGTTTTAGCTGTGAGTGAGACGTGGCTTACTACTGCAACCATAAATGAACATTTTCATATAGAAGGTTATCAAATGATACGTAAATTTCGCCCTGAACGTGGTGGCGGGCTAGCCTTGTACATTAGTAATCAACGTCAATATCCCATTATAAATATCGAGAACGATTCTAGTTTTGAACAAATGTGGGTAATAAATTATCGTGCTTTTACTAGCTTAGCTTTTTTTATAAGTTATAATTACGTTTCATGCGTTTTAACTGATTTCGAACCACTATCAATAGAAGAAAAAAAAACTAAAGTGGGAAAATGTTAAATAAAACCCAAAGAAAACACTAAATTACACGCAACTCCGTATAATGTAGAGCACCAATAGAGTAATGTCGCTCCAAAAGGTCATCCATGTTAAAAGTTGTAATTTCTGTATAACTAACAGTAAAAAAGAACTCGTTAACGCATGAAAAAACGGTCAGGAAACAAACCCTATCAAATTAGATGAAGCGTCACTGTAACACACTATAACTTTTAACTATCTGTGTATAATAAGTAGTTACAATATCCGCTTAATTATGTGAATCGATTAAAGCCATGCTTGTTCATACAATGGAGATGTACTGATTAAAAAGATTTATTGTATTTTATTAACTTTAGATTCAGTTTATAAACGCGAACAATAGCTTACCAATATTTTCAATTCGAACATTATTATCTTTCATTAGAAATACACATATTCTCATTCCACTATTGACTGATCTGAGATTATCATCGTTTTCACCTTGTTCATTGCTGGAATCATTACGCAGGACATGCTTTTTTGTTCTAGATGACCTTTATTAGACTATTTTTCAATATCGTTGTATTAAGAAATATTTTATCATATTAGGTTATGATAAGTTGTTATGTATTATTTAGTGAAAAATAAAGCAAAGATTTACAATAATAAAGCGTTTTATTTCAGATTTAATAAAGGTCTATTAGTCTATTTAGAAAATAGCAATTTTTGTGCCGATCACTTTTTAAAGATATGATATTTATTTATTAAGATAATCCAATTATCATTTTAATAACTTTCACTCATTTAAGATATTATTGTTGTGATATTTTTTGCATACAGTGAAACAGAAAATATACAAATTTCCGTTCAAGCCTTAGTGTACATTTTATTTAAAAATACGTGTAGCATTAATTGGATATATTCTTCTTTTTTCTGTGTATAGAACGTTTTAGAGAAAAAACAATACGCACAATGAGATGTTATTTGTTTTTCACTTTTTAACGATAATTAATCTAATAGACTGAAATATTAGCTAGAATATTGTAAAACAGGTTAAAACATATGGTATATGCAAATAAAAGGAGTTATATATTTTTTTGTGTACTTACAATTAAAAGGATTACTTCTTTTCACGCATTAAAACGATACGGAAGCTACACGCACATCCACCCCGCCGAATGAAGAAATAAACCTGTTTCAACTCAAGTCCTTCTATTAGCTTCTAGAAAAATTCCAGTCAGTGACTCATCAGTGGTCAGCGGTCAGACTGGAATTTTTCTAGAAGCTAATAGAAGGACTTGAGTTGAAACAGGTTTATTTCTTCATTAGCCTCGGCGGGGTGGGTTTAACGCTTTTTGTTTTAGCACCAACATGAATTCTTTCACGTTCAAATAAACCCGATCGTCTGCAGTAATGCGATATGTTGCAATTCGGGTTTTAAATGCCTGCTTTATTAATGCAACCCCTTCGTCTGTCACAATACGCGTTTTATTCTTGTGTTGTAGACTCCGGTAGTGTTGAGGTAAAAATCTTGTTGGTATGTCGATTTCACAAACTTCACATCTCGATAAAGCTTCTTTAGCTCCGGTTTTAGAGCTACTCGAAGCAATACGATTCTCTTTAGGACTGTTAGCTGATGCATCCTCGCCCCCCGATAATTTCCTTTTACGCAAACCATGTTTTTCGATCTCGTGCTTTTCGAAGTGACCTTGACTGGTGTATAGTATACCGCACTGATCGCATAAAATAGAAACTGGTTGGCAATAACCTTTCTGGTGTCTTAGCAGACTGTCTTTTCTGCCAAACTGCTTATTACACCGATCACACGCGATCATTTTTCAGCTCTTGATAAGGACACAACTGACTGATACAACCCGCAAGAATAGAACTGATGAACTGCTTCGGTGATGTTCTTTATATACTGTTTCGATTACCCATAATGCATTGCGATAGTTAATCATATACCGCGCATGCGTAAAGCTGTTTTGATGTAATACACATAAGATGGTCACGTGATTTTAAAGCTAATTATGCAGTGATGCTGATTTCCAAGATTCAGAGTAGCCTTCGGTTGGGACCCGCTAAAAATCATAAACATAATAATAAGACAGACGTTAAAAATATGTTTAGATACGCCGAAATACCTTTAATTATAACAAGTGACAGCCAGGCAATTCACCACATCAGATGTACCCTTCGTTAAATGTTACGATTCCATACGGTTGGTGGAAGAATGGAGGTATAGCTGAAAATAACATAAAATAAAAAGAAAAAACATAACTCTGAAAATACCTTAACTCATGACAAATATCAGCAATGAGTAGGCTATATATATGCAGATAAATTGCTCTGTTTGCAGCTAGGAATTATAATAGATTATCTGTAGCAAAACACATAATTTTTAAATAAAATTAAATTAACTTACAAGATTTAGAAAGAACAGAAATATTGTAGTGGTACTTTCAGTTTAGGTTTTAAAGCCTGTGTTTCAGGACGAGCTGAATGAGTACCTCTCAATGGTTTTTAAAAATTTGTTATTAGGTTGGTAGTGGTAAGAAATGTTAAATTTAAAGACCTCGATACGGGGCTAGTTGAACTATAAAATTTATTATAATTTTTAATTTGTACAAATCTGCAATGATAAAAAAGTAATTCCTAGAAGCAACATTAAAACTAACGCAATGTAAGAAATCATAATTAAGCAATCAAACTCCGTACTTTTATAACACACCAAACAGACCACTACTTAAAACTTATATACAATATTTTAATACCAGCATCATCAACCCGCGACAAGGTTTACCTTCCACATAATTTCCAATGTTAAACTTTTTCTAAGTCTCACTTTAAAAATCAGAAAATGTGTTATATCTATGAAACGGTTGAGAATTCAGCAAAAATAAACTAGAAAACACCTTTCCATTACATTTACATTATTCCGACACTAGCATGCACTGAAGTCGGGTGTGCGTGGCGTTCCTCCGTAATAATACGCGCAAGTACTATTCGGGATTGCTAAGTTGCGATTTATCTGTGCTCATATGTATAGAAAATAGTTTATTGTCTAATAAGTAACGTATAAAGTGTGTTACTAGAGTTTTTAGGGTAAAGAAGAAGAACGCAAAATCAATTAATATTTAACACGTTAGTTGAAAGACTATCAAAATGGGCAGACAGACGGCCAACAACTCAAAAGAGCTAAAAGGAGCAGCAGACAGTAATAATGAGACCAATAATAAGGCAAATAATGAGACCGTGGAGGTATTAAAATCTGTCTATAATGAAGAAACGCAACAAACCCTAAAAGGAATTGATGAAAAATTTACTGCACTTTTAAGTGAACTTAAAAAATTAAAAACGCAGGTGGAAAATATTAAGAAAACAAGCCGGACAAATCAAGAAAAAGTAATACAGTTCGAGAGTCGATTAGATAGTATTGAACAATACTCCAGAAGAAACTGCACACGTATTTTTGGTATTCCCGAAAAAACAACCGATAATGAAAACGTGGATGATATCATAACTGCTCTATCTAACAAAAATTTGAAATTGAACAGCGATAAAGCCGTTATCGATAGAGCACACAGAGTGGGTAAAGCAAATAACATAAGGCCCATAATTGTAAAATTTATTTCATATAGAACAGAGCAAGAAGTCCTTATTGCAAGAAAGTTGTTAAAAGGTACAAAAATATTCATCCATGAAGATCTAACCAAATCACGTCTTGAAACGGACCATATAGCAAAAAAGCATTTTGGCAATGGTAATGTCTGGACAAGAGATGGGAGAATCTTGATTAAAACGAAGAATGGCATACAAAAAGTTACGTATGTGGAAGATGCCAATAAACTTCTTATTTCTTCCAGTACTACCAGCGACCAAAATTAAATTCGAGTATCTGGTTATTGTATCAAACTATCATTATTTGTTTACTCGTATCTCAGGATGCATGTATCCTTTAAAAATACTTTTTTCCGTGATATGAATCTCTTATTGTTATACACTATACGTTGCAAATGTTTTTGTTGATAAACCGCAATATTCGAAATTTCCAATAATTATTATCTTTATATTACATGGATTGTATTATTAATTTCAAATCCTACTCATTTATTTATTTTTCTTTTTTGCTAGTCAAATAGAATAAAAATAAGAAAAATGTAGTTTTCTCCTATGAGCAAATTAATTTTAATTATTATGATCTGAAATATGTATATAGAATATTTTGTTTTCTTTAATAATAATAATTACTACAACCCATAACCTAAACCAAGGCCCCAGAAGCTATAAGCTTGTGCGGGAGGTAGGAATTAGAATAGTTTTACTAGAATTTATTTATTGTGGTATAACTATTATATTATTTTTAATCATTGTGATAAAAATAAATAAAATTCTGTATTTTCTCTTTTCTATAATTGTAGAGACATTTATTTGCAGAATTTCTAAAATAAAATCTTTATTTAACTCTTTATTAATTCTTTCAAATTGCTATCGTCTACAAGCATATCTAATTGATTTCTATTTATTAGCTTCACACACATATTTATGTTCTGACTTCTGTATATATTTCTGTTTACATTTCAACAAGAGTTTAAATTATTTTATAACAAGTAGGTATATGTAATAGTAATTATGTTTTGGAGGGATCACACGACTGATGTTTATTATTTACTTTCTATTTCGTATTACATAGCAGACAGTTATATTCAACTCCTTGTTAATTAATAACAAATATCAGCCCTTTGTTGTTGAAGAGCATACTGACATACAGTTAATAATAAATGGATAACTTTGCTCACTTTAATGTAGGGTCACTTTATACCCATTTTGATGATTTTAAAGATGTAATAGCTAATAAAAATTATTCTGTTTTAGCTGTGAGTGAGACGTGGCTTACTACTGCAACCATAAATGAACATTTTCATATAGAAGGTTATCAAATGATACGTAAATTTCGCCCTGAACGTGGTGGCGGGCTAGCCTTGTACATTAGTAATCAACGTCAATATCCCATTATAAATATCGAGAACGATTCTAGTTTTGAACAAATGTGGGTAATAAATTATCGTGCTTTTACTAGCTTAGCTTTTTTTATAAGTTATAATTACGTTTCATGCGTTTTAACTGATTTCGAACCACTATCAATAGAAGAAAAAAAAACTAAAGTGGGAAAATGTTAAATAAAACCCAAAGAAAACACTAAATTACACGCAACTCCGTATAATGTAGAGCACCAATAGAGTAATGTCGCTCCAAAAGGTCATCCATGTTAAAAGTTGTAATTTCTGTATAACTAACAGTAAAAAAGAACTCGTTAACGCATGAAAAAACGGTCAGGAAACAAACCCTATCAAATTAGATGAAGCGTCACTGTAACACACTATAACTTTTAACTATCTGTGTATAATAAGTAGTTACAATATCCGCTTAATTATGTGAATCGATTAAAGCCATGCTTGTTCATACAATGGAGATGTACTGATTAAAAAGATTTATTGTATTTTATTAACTTTAGATTCAGTTTATAAACGCGAACAATAGCTTACCAATATTTTCAATTCGAACATTATTATCTTTCATTAGAAATACACATATTCTCATTCCACTATTGACTGATCTGAGATTATCATCGTTTTCACCTTGTTCATTGCTGGAATCATTACGCAGGACATGCTTTTTTGTTCTAGATGACCTTTATTAGACTATTTTTCAATATCGTTGTATTAAGAAATATTTTATCATATTAGGTTATGATAAGTTGTTATGTATTATTTAGTGAAAAATAAAGCAAAGATTTACAATAATAAAGCGTTTTATTTCAGATTTAATAAAGGTCTATTAGTCTATTTAGAAAATAGCAATTTTTGTGCCGATCACTTTTTAAAGATATGATATTTATTTATTAAGATAATCCAATTATCATTTTAATAACTTTCACTCATTTAAGATATTATTGTTGTGATATTTTTTGCATACAGTGAAACAGAAAATATACAAATTTCCGTTCAAGCCTTAGTGTACATTTTATTTAAAAATACGTGTAGCATTAATTGGATATATTCTTCTTTTTTCTGTGTATAGAACGTTTTAGAGAAAAAACAATACGCACAATGAGATGTTATTTGTTTTTCACTTTTTAACGATAATTAATCTAATAGACTGAAATATTAGCTAGAATATTGTAAAACAGGTTAAAACATATGGTATATGCAAATAAAAGGAGTTATATATTTTTTTGTGTACTTACAATTAAAAGGATTACTTCTTTTCACGCATTAAAACGATACGGAAGCTACACGCACATCCACCCCGCCGAATGAAGAAATAAACCTGTTTCAACTCAAGTCCTTCTATTAGCTTCTAGAAAAATTCCAGTCAGTGACTCATCAGTGGTCAGCGGTCAGACTGGAATTTTTCTAGAAGCTAATAGAAGGACTTGAGTTGAAACAGGTTTATTTCTTCATTAGCCTCGGCGGGGTGGGTGTGCGTGTAGCTTCCGTATCGTTTTAATGCGTGAAAAGAAGTAATCCTTTTAATTGTAAGTACACAAAAAAATATATAACTCCTTTTATTTGCATATACCATATGTTTTAACCTGTTTTACAATATTCTAGCTAATATTTCAGTCTATTAGATTAATTATCGTTAAAAAGTGAAAAACAAATAACATCTCATTGTGCGTATTGTTTTTTCTCTAAAACGTTCTATACACAGAAAAAAGAAGAATATATCCAATTAATGCTACACGTATTTTTAAATAAAATGTACACTAAGGCTTGAACGGAAATTTGTATATTTTCTGTTTCACTGTATGCAAAAAATATCACAACAATAATATCTTAAATGAGTGAAAGTTATTAAAATGATAATTGGATTATCTTAATAAATAAATATCATATCTTTAAAAAGTGATCGGCACAAAAATTGCTATTTTCTAAATAGACTAATAGACCTTTATTAAATCTGAAATAAAACGCTTTATTATTGTAAATCTTTGCTTTATTTTTCACTAAATAATACATAACAACTTATCATAACCTAATATGATAAAATATTTCTTAATACAACGATATTGAAAAATAGTCTAATAAAGGTCATCTAGAACAAAAAAGCATGTCCTGCGTAATGATTCCAGCAATGAACAAGGTGAAAACGATGATAATCTCAGATCAGTCAATAGTGGAATGAGAATATGTGTATTTCTAATGAAAGATAATAATGTTCGAATTGAAAATATTGGTAAGCTATTGTTCGCGTTTATAAACTGAATCTAAAGTTAATAAAATACAATAAATCTTTTTAATCAGTACATCTCCATTGTATGAACAAGCATGGCTTTAATCGATTCACATAATTAAGCGGATATTGTAACTACTTATTATACACAGATAGTTAAAAGTTATAGTGTGTTACAGTGACGCTTCATCTAATTTGATAGGGTTTGTTTCCTGACCGTTTTTTCATGCGTTAACGAGTTCTTTTTTACTGTTAGTTATACAGAAATTACAACTTTTAACATGGATGACCTTTTGGAGCGACATTACTCTATTGGTGCTCTACATTATACGGAGTTGCGTGTAATTTAGTGTTTTCTTTGGGTTTTTATTTAACATTTTCCCACTTTAGTTTTTTTTTCTTCTATTGATAGTGGTTCGAAATCAGTTAAAACGCATGAAACGTAATTATAACTTATAAAAAAAGCTAAGCTAGTAAAAGCACGATAATTTATTACCCACATTTGTTCAAAACTAGAATCGTTCTCGATATTTATAATGGGATATTGACGTTGATTACTAATGTACAAGGCTAGCCCGCCACCACGTTCAGGGCGAAATTTACGTATCATTTGATAACCTTCTATATGAAAATGTTCATTTATGGTTGCAGTAGTAAGCCACGTCTCACTCACAGCTAAAACAGAATAATTTTTATTAGCTATTACATCTTTAAAATCATCAAAATGGGTATAAAGTGACCCTACATTAAAGTGAGCAAAGTTATCCATTTATTATTAACTGTATGTCAGTATGCTCTTCAACAACAAAGGGCTGATATTTGTTATTAATTAACAAGGAGTTGAATATAACTGTCTGCTATGTAATACGAAATAGAAAGTAAATAATAAACATCAGTCGTGTGATCCCTCCAAAACATAATTACTATTACATATACCTACTTGTTATAAAATAATTTAAACTCTTGTTGAAATGTAAACAGAAATATATACAGAAGTCAGAACATAAATATGTGTGTGAAGCTAATAAATAGAAATCAATTAGATATGCTTGTAGACGATAGCAATTTGAAAGAATTAATAAAGAGTTAAATAAAGATTTTATTTTAGAAATTCTGCAAATAAATGTCTCTACAATTATAGAAAAGAGAAAATACAGAATTTTATTTATTTTTATCACAATGATTAAAAATAATATAATAGTTATACCACAATAAATAAATTCTAGTAAAACTATTCTAATTCCTACCTCCCGCACAAGCTTATAGCTTCTGGGGCCTTGGTTTAGGTTATGGGTTGTAGTAATTATTATTATTAAAGAAAACAAAATATTCTATATACATATTTCAGATCATAATAATTAAAATTAATTTGCTCATAGGAGAAAACTACATTTTTCTTATTTTTATTCTATTTGACTAGCAAAAAAGAAAAATAAATAAATGAGTAGGATTTGAAATTAATAATACAATCCATGTAATATAAAGATAATAATTATTGGAAATTTCGAATATTGCGGTTTATCAACAAAAACATTTGCAACGTATAGTGTATAACAATAAGAGATTCATATCACGGAAAAAAGTATTTTTAAAGGATACATGCATCCTGAGATACGAGTAAACAAATAATGATAGTTTGATACAATAACCAGATACTCGAATTTAATTTTGGTCGCTGGTAGTACTGGAAGAAATAAGAAGTTTATTGGCATCTTCCACATACGTAACTTTTTGTATGCCATTCTTCGTTTTAATCAAGATTCTCCCATCTCTTGTCCAGACATTACCATTGCCAAAATGCTTTTTTGCTATATGGTCCGTTTCAAGACGTGATTTGGTTAGATCTTCATGGATGAATATTTTTGTACCTTTTAACAACTTTCTTGCAATAAGGACTTCTTGCTCTGTTCTATATGAAATAAATTTTACAATTATGGGCCTTATGTTATTTGCTTTACCCACTCTGTGTGCTCTATCGATAACGGCTTTATCGCTGTTCAATTTCAAATTTTTGTTAGATAGAGCAGTTATGATATCATCCACGTTTTCATTATCGGTTGTTTTTTCGGGAATACCAAAAATACGTGTGCAGTTTCTTCTGGAGTATTGTTCAATACTATCTAATCGACTCTCGAACTGTATTACTTTTTCTTGATTTGTCCGGCTTGTTTTCTTAATATTTTCCACCTGCGTTTTTAATTTTTTAAGTTCACTTAAAAGTGCAGTAAATTTTTCATCAATTCCTTTTAGGGTTTGTTGCGTTTCTTCATTATAGACAGATTTTAATACCTCCACGGTCTCATTATTTGCCTTATTATTGGTCTCATTATTACTGTCTGCTGCTCCTTTTAGCTCTTTTGAGTTGTTGGCCGTCTGTCTGCCCATTTTGATAGTCTTTCAACTAACGTGTTAAATATTAATTGATTTTGCGTTCTTCTTCTTTACCCTAAAAACTCTAGTAACACACTTTATACGTTACTTATTAGACAATAAACTATTTTCTATACATATGAGCACAGATAAATCGCAACTTAGCAATCCCGAATAGTACTTGCGCGTATTATTACGGAGGAACGCCACGCACACCCGACTTCAGTGCATGCTAGTGTCGGAATAATGTAAATGTAATGGAAAGGTGTTTTCTAGTTTATTTTTGCTGAATTCTCAACCGTTTCATAGATATAACACATTTTCTGATTTTTAAAGTGAGACTTAGAAAAAGTTTAACATTGGAAATTATGTGGAAGGTAAACCTTGTCGCGGGTTGATGATGCTGGTATTAAAATATTGTATATAAGTTTTAAGTAGTGGTCTGTTTGGTGTGTTATAAAAGTACGGAGTTTGATTGCTTAATTATGATTTCTTACATTGCGTTAGTTTTAATGTTGCTTCTAGGAATTACTTTTTTATCATTGCAGATTTGTACAAATTAAAAATTATAATAAATTTTATAGTTCAACTAGCCCCGTATCGAGGTCTTTAAATTTAACATTTCTTACCACTACCAACCTAATAACAAATTTTTAAAAACCATTGAGAGGTACTCATTCAGCTCGTCCTGAAACACAGGCTTTAAAACCTAAACTGAAAGTACCACTACAATATTTCTGTTCTTTCTAAATCTTGTAAGTTAATTTAATTTTATTTAAAAATTATGTGTTTTGCTACAGATAATCTATTATAATTCCTAGCTGCAAACAGAGCAATTTATCTGCATATATATAGCCTACTCATTGCTGATATTTGTCATGAGTTAAGGTATTTTCAGAGTTATGTTTTTTCTTTTTATTTTATGTTATTTTCAGCTATACCTCCATTCTTCCACCAACCGTATGGAATCGTAACATTTAACGAAGGGTACATCTGATGTGGTGAATTGCCTGGCTGTCACTTGTTATAATTAAAGGTATTTCGGCGTATCTAAACATATTTTTAACGTCTGTCTTATTATTATGTTTATGATTTTTAGCGGGTCCCAACCGAAGGCTACTCTGAATCTTGGAAATCAGCATCACTGCATAATTAGCTTTAAAATCACGTGACCATCTTATGTGTATTACATCAAAACAGCTTTACGCATGCGCGGTATATGATTAACTATCGCAATGCATTATGGGTAATCGAAACAGTATATAAAGAACATCACCGAAGCAGTTCATCAGTTCTATTCTTGCGGGTTGTATCAGTCAGTTGTGTCCTTATCAAGAGCTGAAAAATGATCGCGTGTGATCGGTGTAATAAGCAGTTTGGCAGAAAAGACAGTCTGCTAAGACACCAGAAAGGTTATTGCCAACCAGTTTCTATTTTATGCGATCAGTGCGGTATACTATACACCAGTCAAGGTCACTTCGAAAAGCACGAGATCGAAAAACATGGTTTGCGTAAAAGGAAATTATCGGGGGGCGAGGATGCATCAGCTAACAGTCCTAAAGAGAATCGTATTGCTTCGAGTAGCTCTAAAACCGGAGCTAAAGAAGCTTTATCGAGATGTGAAGTTTGTGAAATCGACATACCAACAAGATTTTTACCTCAACACTACCGGAGTCTACAACACAAGAATAAAACGCGTATTGTGACAGACGAAGGGGTTGCATTAATAAAGCAGGCATTTAAAACCCGAATTGCAACATATCGCATTACTGCAGACGATCGGGTTTATTTGAACGTGAAAGAATTCATGTTGGTGCTAAAACAAAAAGCGTTAAATTGTGTGCGAGCTATATTAGATAAGTATTCGGCTGTTAAAGTGAATATTGAACTTTTCGGTCTGTTTGAATTACCATCAAAGGAGTTGGAAGAGGTGAAATCCTTTAATACGAAATTTAAAAACTTTGACTGTTCAACAGACCTGGATCTTGCATACAACCATTTTACGGATGAACTAGATAATAAACTAAGTGAATTACAACAAAAAGAGAGCGGTTGGACATTAAAAACCTGCTGTTTATCGAATTGAATATCAACAAATACAATCCCCTGAAAGCTTCTTCATATATACCACTGCCGGATCCTATCCAGCAGAAGAAAGCTGTAATAAACATTCAAAATTCCGATCAAAAATGTTTCATGTGGAACATTTTAGCTGCTTTACACCCAACTGAAGAACATCCTGAACGTGTTATAAAATATAAAATATATGAGAATAAACTAAATTTTAGCGGGTTGGAATTTCCTATTAAGTTAAAGGATATTAACAAATTTGAAAAATTAAATAATATATCAGTAAACGTATACGCGCTTAATCAGGTTTATAGCAATTCTAAAGTAGATTTTGAAGTTGTTGGGCCTCTACATTTTACAGAAAACAGAAGTCAGCAGCATGTAAACTTACTGGTAATAGACGACAATGGGGGTAATTCTCATTATTGCTTAATTAAAAACTTAAGTAGATTAATCAGCTCCCAATTATCAAAAAAGAATCATCAAAAGTTTCTGTGCGATGGTTGTTTAATTAATTTTAATACTGAACACAAATTATTCGAACATCAAAAACATGATTGTAAGCATATTAGTGCTAAATTGCCTTCAACAGAACCGCGCATTGATAAGTTTGGAAATACGGTTCCCGGTAACATTTTAAAATTTGAATCAGTTGAACATAAATTAAAACACCCTTTTGTAGTATATGCCGATTTTGAGACTATTCTTGAACCTATCCAATATTGTCAGAACGATAACAATGAGTCATTTACAGAAAAGACAAATATACATCAACCCTACTCATTTGGGTATTATATAAAGTGCAGCTACGATGATTCTTTATCAAAATATGTTACTTATCGCGGCCGAGACTGTGCTGACGTTTTCTGTAACAGCTTAGAAGCTGATATCAGACGTATTTATAATGATCACCTGAAACGTATTGTCCCATTGATTGAACTCACTGAAAACGATAAATTGATTCACGCACTCGCTCACTGTTGTCATATATGCGAAAAACCCTTGCGTCAGGAAGATAATAGGGTACATGATCATTGCCATTTAACAGGAAAATATCGAGGCCCTGCACATTCTATATGTAATTTGCATTTTAAGAATCCTAGTTTTATACCCGTATTTTTTCACAATTTATCACATTATGATGCTCACCTCTTCATAAAATCATTAGGTGTTAATGGCTCTAAAATAGATGTTATTGCAGTAAACAAAGAAAAATATATATCTTTTTCAAAACACGTGCATGTTGACACTGTAATTAACACTTTAGGAGGTATGGAAAACAAATATCTCAAATTAAGATTTTTAGACTCGTTTCGCTTTATGCCTATGGGGTTAGAGAAATTAACAAAAAATTTAACAGATAAAGAATGTCAGATTACTAAAGAGTATTTTCCGGAAAACCATAAGTTTAGCCTCATGAGAAAAAAAGGTGTTTTTCCCTATTCATTTGTAGATTCATCCGATAAGTTAGATTATAACAAATTACCGACGCGAGAAGAATTTTTTGATAAATTACGAAATGAAGACGTATCAGTTGAGGGTTATAATAGAGCTTCAGTTGTGTGGGATACTTTCCAATGTAAAACTCTTGGTGACTATTCAGATATATATTTGAAAAGTGATGTGCTACTGTTAGCAGATGTATTTGAAGCTTTCAGATGTATATGTCAAAAAGTATATCATTTAGATCCGGCCAATTTCTTCACAGCTCCGGGTCTGTCTTGGACTGCAATGCTTAAATATACAGGAGCAGAATTAGAATTATTAACAGATATCGACATGATTCACTTTATTAAAAAGGGTGTTAGAGGCGGTGTGAGCCAATGCAGTAAAAGAAGTGTTCAAGCTAATAACAAATATATGCCTACATACGATAGAACAAAACCTACAACGTTTATAAATTACCTAGATGCTACCAATCTCTATGGTGCTGCGATGTCTGAATATTTGCCGCATTCGGGATTTACATGGTTGACAGATGGCGAAGTTGAAAATTTCGATGTTTTAAAAGTTCCGAAAAAATCTGAGACTGGGTACATTTTACAAGTAGATTTGCACTATCCGAAAGAACTTCACGATGATCACGATCAGCTACCATTCTGCCCGGAAAATATTATCCCGCAAAATTCGAAGCAGCCAAAACTAATTCCCAACTTATTTGACAAGAGCATGTATGTAATTCACTACCGAAATCTACAGCAGTGTATAGCAGCAGGATTGAAAGTTACAAAGATCCACCGTGTTTTATCTTTTAAACAATCTCCTTGGTTAAAAGGGTATATTGACCTAAACACAAATATGCGAAATGCTGATAAGAGTGAGTTCGGGAAAATGTTTTATAAACTATTAAATAATTCAGTCTTCGGAAAAACGATGGAAAATACAGAAAATAGATCAGATATACGACTAGTTACACACTGGGAAAATAAAGGTAGAAGACTAGGAGCTGAGAAGTTAATTTCAAAACCGCAATTTAAAGAGTGTGCTATCTTTACGGAGGATCTGGTAGCCATTCATATGGAGAAACTACAAGTTCACTACGATAAGCCGATATATATTGGTTTCTATGTGTTAGATCTAGCTAAGCATATAATGTATGACTTTTATTATAACACCATTAAAAAAATATATGGGAACAATGTCCAGCTGCTGTACACAGATACCGATTCGTTAATTCTGCTGACACAAACAGATGATTTTTATGAGGATATGAAGAAATATTTGGATAAGTATGATACGTCCAACTTTAATAGGGATAATCAGTTCGGAATTCCGAAGAATGAGTCCGTAATTGGTAAGATGAAGGACGAATATGCGGGTAGAATTCTCTGGGAATTTCTGGGAACAGGGGCAAAAGCATATGCTGTAGATGTAGAGGGCAAGCTTACCAAAACAGCTAAAGGTATCCAGAAGGATGTTATTAAAAAAGAACTGACTTTGGAAGACTATAGGAAGGTTGTATTATACAATGTAAATATTTATAAACATGTTCAATCTTTCCGATCATACAACCACCAACTTTATACAGAATTAAAGAATAAAGTAGCGTTATCATGGAAAGATGATAAACGATACATTATTGGTGACGGGAACGGGGATACCTTAGCTTGGGGAAATTACAGGATTTCTAACTATTGATTAGAATTTCTTTTCCCTAGAACCCTTTCTTGTATTTTAACTATGATAATTTAGAAACTAGTTAAGTTTACATGTACAACTATATTATATAAGTCTATATATAAACCCTCTACCTATGTAATTATTCTTTTAAAGTAATTAGTCTATAATAAATTGTATATGTGATATGTATAAATACCTTAGGTTTGGGGAAATTATGGGGTTTCTAATAATAATAACATACTTTAGCATCTAGTTAAGTTTACATGTACAACTATATTATATAAGTATGTATATAAAGCCTCTACCTATGTAATTATTCTTTTAAAGTAATTAGACTATAATAAATTGTATATGTGATATGTATAAATACCTTAGCTTTGGGGAAATTATGGGGTTTCTAATGATAATAACATATTTTAGCAACTAGTTAAGTTTACATGTACAACTATATTATATAAGTCTACATATAAAGCCTCTACATATATAATTGTAATATGTATAATTATATGATATAAATCTGTACACTGTGTAATTATCCAAATCTAAAATTGTATATGCTATGTATTGTGAAAATAGTTGAATAAACCATATTGTATTGTAATGTACTATGTTGTATCATTTAAGAAGGATCTTAGTATCTCTATCCTACACATACATTCCAATTTAATGAGAGTTAATCAAAAGTAATATGTTAATAATAAAGAAAATGAATGAAAATGATTCATAAACGTAGAAGCAGGGTGAGTATTAAGAGATATTTGCCCCTGACCTGATTTATAGCGTTTAATTCAACCCTCCTTCATATTTTCAATGATAGCTGTATATTAGCCCATATGTATATATGGCTGCCTACCCGAAATTCTCTGATTTTATTATTTTTAATTTCGATAATAACGTTAAGCGTTTTTAATTAGAACAAATAATTTAATTAGGGTAATTAGATTTATATAATTAATATAAAATGTTATGCGTTATATCGTAAATAATCGCACCCTCCTCTATGGTAATAACTATACATTAACGCATATGCTCGCTTGTATACATGGTTGCCTACCCGAGGTGTGGAGGTGTGGTCCCAGAACCGGCCATCTACCCCTACTAATAGCATCCTTTGTGGTTTGTAACATATGTTGAAAGATGTCTGTGATAACATCCAGGATATTGCTGGCAATTGAGCGCTGAAGTGGGGTTCGTCTGCTGCATCTACACCTCGATATAATTATTTAAAATAATATAATCTAATATTCCTGACGCTAATATTTCCGATCATATTTAGTGCATTTAATATATTACTACAGTAAAGAAAAGAAATTACGCTTTCTAATCATGTACTATCATGTACAATCTATGTACAGCATCCATTGAAAGATTACACCAGTATGCTATACATAGTAGTCGAGATTTTTTTACGTGGGGTCCCCGTGTTAACATTCCCCCACGTTCCTTCCAGAAGGAAGTGATTGGGATACGCCCAATCAGCGCGCAAGTTGCACAACCGGCAGTCGTGCAATTGCTACCAGATTGACTCACTGGTAGGAGCGAGGTTGCCTATCCGCCCTCTACTAGCTAAGTCGTGCATAGTAACCGAGCAGTTTACTTAACACGCTGCTCACCCGCCGGCACCCTCCCGTCCTCTTTCATACGGGGTCAAGTACCTCTTCCAGCAATAGGACTATTCCCCAGCTATGCGCTCTTGCAAAGTGGCACCACTGCCCGATCGAATCCAACCTCAATTGTGGCAGGACTTGGTTTTTTATTGGTTTTGCCACCCCGATCTACCAATTTTAGGCTTGGTGGGCCCTCGACAGAGCTTCTTTTAAGTCTACACGTTATAGACCCCCGGTGCGTACCCGTATTTGGTGAAGTTGTCTTGATAGTGAGAGGCTATGTATTCGCTTCAACTATCCTTAAGTGTAATGGCTTTCAGAGCTTCTCCTAACCACTGTACCCGGCTGCAGTCCAGATCATAGGGAGGTCGGGATAGCTCCTAAGCACATTTACCTGGCGGCATGCAATTTCCCATTTGCCCAAAAGCAGGGTAAACCTCACTTCTAGTCACCGCATTAGAGATTCAATCAAAAAACGGGTTCCTTTTGTGACCATAAATGGCCTCGGCCAGACAGCGGGTTCCTTTGGTGACCATACATGACCTAGGTCATGCAGCGGGTTCCTTGGTGACCATGAATGACCTCAGCCAAACAGCGGGTTCCATTGGCGACCATAAATGACCTCCTCCTTAGGTGAGATTCGAATCCGCCCACACCGGTCTCATCTATCAGGGCTCCCCCTGGTCGGTATGAGTTACCGTCGAGAATTCTCAGGAATTTCTCTACCACACACTTAATCTGACAGCTTCCTCCATTGCCCTTGATAGGGATAGGGTAGAAGACAGCCAGTTTTATGGGTGCACGTCGTGTGGTCTCCTGTACATCCAGTATGCTATACAGGCAGGCGTTAGGTATCTCTGCAGTATGCCTGGTTTGGTGTCCCTTAGTTTGGGCATGGCCCCAGAACAAGGCTTGACTCCAGGACGCGAGGGATACTAGCAAGATTTAACCCCCCTGACACCCCCTGATCACTGTTGTCGTGGAAGCCGTTTCGCCAGGTCTCTTCCCTGGTGTAGTCAATTACTGTGGATCAGATATAGTAGAGGCAACTCTGCTATAGACCGATGCCAAAAGAATTACAGGTATGGCTGAGTTCAGGAGGTCCAGCACGATTGACCACCTTATAAGTGGAGTTAAAACGAATACAGAGCGAATACGACTATTAGCCCCTCGTAATACATACAATACTAGTATTAGAGTCAATTAGAGTCAATTCTTCATTCGTGGGTAATATCATATACTTAAACTCGCTAGTACCATAAATAACTATTTGCACTTTTGCCTCTTCGTGGTCTGAAAATTACTGTCTTCTTAATTTCTAGTTTAACTTTTCAAAATCGTCTATGACATGTAAAACAAACGAGGCTTTGTCTACTGGTGCATAACAAGATACTAACACTCTATCTTGTTATACCTCTCAAGACTGAATCTATATAGATAATGAGCCGGAACACAACCCTCCTAAAATGGTTTTCATCCGGGCGATCATCCGGACAATTTTTCAGTAGATTTATCAACAGCTGTTGTCTATTATTTATTGGTGCTAGTTGGACGGTAATTTTACATTGGCAAGGTAATTTTTGGAGAATACTCTGAAATAGACAAGTTTTGTTTGTGTTTGGGCGAGGAATCAGGATGGCAGAGCATCCGTCGTACCTCATGGCACCGATTGCTATGATTAAAGTATAGTTTATCGAACTCAAAACGTACGGGTGTTGGGATCGATTTTTGTTTTTATTTATATTTACAAATTCTATAGTTACGAAAAGGTTTTTTTGTAGCGTAAACCACGACCTCCTTGATTTGACGTTTCGTTTGACGTCTAACGTCGAAATCGAGGAGGTCGTGGTGTAAACAATTAAACATTTAAGGTCACTTGTAAAAAGCTTTTGAAACGTCAACTACGTGAATTTTATTAATAGTTGAAGTTACTTTCATTTGTATTAAACAAAGACATTTATTTAACAAACATGACTCCCACCACCCGCAACGGGAAAGAAAATGTGGAAAAGCGTCAACTACATACAAAAAAAACGTTGACTAGTCCGCGGGAGGTAAGTATAAATGAAAGTATAATGAAGCGAATTCCGACTATTACTGTGACACTAGGTACCACCAAGAATTAGATCCTTCATCTATTGCTGTGGCTGTCGACAAAGGTTAAACAAAAACCAATGGAATCGCGTCATAGGTGGACGTTTTGATGGACAAGAACCCTCACTAAGGAGTCTTGTTACTATAAAGTTGGGTCATTTAAACAAGATATTCCACACTCAAGATCGCATCTGTAAATCATGCCATGCAAAGATAAGATTTGACTTTCTCAGAAACTGATATGCTCCATATAATGTGAAAGCATCGCGAACATTAGATAATATGCTTCAAAATAATGAAGTTGAGGTACAGATGCAACAAGACGATTCCCACATCAATACCCAATCGCCAACAATATCGTCGATATTATCACAGACGTCACAAGATACACAAAATACACAAGCGGTAATTGTTACTTTAACATTCACGATGGTAGTGAATTTGATTGAATTTATCTTCATTACTATTGTTTTATTCTAGATAATACCATCAAACTCAGCTTATATAGTTATCCCTACTGTGACCAAGAGTCAAAGACGCTGCTTCCTTTGTCGATCGACAAATGGAAGATCTCGAGTACCAAAAAGTGCCCTTCTACAAGTACTTCGTAACCACTTCATATATATACCTCCGACGAACCGAATTTGTTCTGCACATTTAGAAAACGGTATTTTCACTGATCAAGCCATGGCTCTCATCACTGCAGCGAAAGATCGTTTCTGTTTAAGTGGAGATCAACTAACATCTTGGATTTCCTCATTGATAGAGACACTAAAAAAGAATACACCTCTTATGGATTTCGATCATGAGTGCCAACTCAACGGTGAAGATTACCAGTTGCTACTCGGGGTGAGAAAAGTAGAGTTCATGGAGCTTGTGGGAATATGTAAAAAACATCTACGTAACAGCATCAATCGCTCTGTAGAAAATGCAGTTGCGATATTTTTTATGAAGATGAGGCTTAACCTTCCCCAGAAAGTTTTAGCGTTGCTCTTCGAAATTGCAGATCAACAGCCTATAAGCAATAGCATTCTCAAAGTAGCAGAAATTCTGGACCGCGAGTTTGTGCCGCTTAATCTTGGCTATACTCACTTATCACGAAATGAGGCAAAAACACATGATTCGGAATTCTTTAATAAAATATTAAAAACGAAAAAGGATGCAATTCATCTCGTTGTCGACGGCACGTATCTAAATATCCAAAAGCCGACAAACTTTGAATTGCAAAGAAAGACTTTCTCTTTGCACAAGAAAAGAAATCTTGTTAAACCTATGCTGTTGGTGTTTGCTGACGGTTATATTTTGCAATCGGATGGGCCATATTTTACAGACAGTTCTAACAATGATGCCGCTATTTTTAATAAAATACTGCAAGAAAGCGGTCCTAGAGTATTGCGAAAGATACTTCAGCCAGGAGATGCCTTCTTAATGGACAGAGGATTTCGAGACAGCAGAGACATCGTGAACAGACTCGGATATAGGTGGTTTATGCCGGATCTTCTTGCCGGACAATCACAGTTTTCATCTGCCGAAGCTAACCGTTCTAGAAGAACAACAATGCTCCGTCTTATTGTAGAAGTTGTAAACGGTCAATTAAAGCAAAGATTTAGATTTTTTGATTCCGTCATACAAGCGACTTATATGCCAAGTTTACCGATGTTTTTCAGAATTGCGTGTGCCGTCGATAATAAGTATGGAACAAGATTCAGAAAATTCCCTGAAAATGAAAAAATTATTGTTGACAAAATCATGGCTGACATGGAAGGAGAGAATATTTTACAAAAATACATTGAAGAAAAGAAGCTTCTCAAGAAACGAGTTGTGTGGAAAGAAGCTACTGCTGAAGAACTGACAGACTTTCCCAAGCTTTCCATGGACGACTTAAAAATGATAACTCTGGGAATATTCCAAATTGTTAACGTTGATCGATATACTAATCAAGAGATCGAAGCAAATGCCACCTATAAAGTGTTTGTACACCGAGAGCAGCCTACCCTGTTTCGCATGAAACTGCAAAGTCGCTTTTGTCGAAGAACAGACCATCAAGTCTGGATTCAGACTGTTCCAGGGACAAATGGACACAAAGCGATTAAATCCTACTTTTGTACTTGTAAGACAGGAGCACGCACCGTCGGTACCTGTTCTCACATTTGTAGTGTGAGTGCTGAAAGAACCTCACAGAATCCTTATAGGAAATGGCTTTCACTTTGCTGAAAGATAGTTTTCGATGTGTAGACCAAAAGTGTCAATGGACACAAAGTCCAAAAAAATATAGTTTTTGAATTACAGCTGTTTGAGTTATCAATTGTTTGCATCCCTCAGGTGGGAATGGCTCTAGGGCAAAATTCTCAAAACTTTGGCAAATGATAGTCACTAATATGTAGATCAAAAGTGTCAACGGGCACAAAATTCAAAAAATTATAGTTTTTGAATAACAGCCGTTTGAAGTTGAATAATGCCAAAATTGCTCAAAACTTCAAAACTATAATTCTTTGGAGTTTGTGCCCGTTGACACTTTTGATCTACATATTAGGGACTACCATTTGCCCAAGTTTTATTCATTTTGGCCGAGAGCCATTTTCCCATTAAGATTCTTCGGGTACAATTTAAAATTTGTCAACTTCAAACTGTTGTGATTCGAAAACTATAATTTTTTGGACTTTGTGCCCAGTGACACTTTTGATGTACTCGTCGAAAACTATCTTTCTGCAAAATTTCAAAGCAATCAGGTGAAAGCTATTTTCCACAAGGATTCTGCGGGGTCCTTTACTATGACAAATAAGTAATGTCTGATTTATTTGCCATTTCCCTTTAGGTATTAAAGTATTGCGGGTTTGATCGAAATCAAGTCCCAAGAACTCGGCGTCGAAGACGCGCTTTAGAATTTATTGACGCAGCAATCTCTCTGGCGGATACAGGCGAAGAAGATGAGTAAATGCGTTTTTACTAATTGTACTCTTCCAACTTTAATCAAGTTAATTATTTTAGAAAGGATATTATATAAATAGTTAGACCAAGATTAATAGAGATAACAGTTTATCAGCAGTGGAAATAAAGATCACACTAAATACGCAAGTGCGTATTATAAAATATAAACATGATACCATTGATATAGGCATCAAAAACTTTGCAAATAATGCCTATAAATAAAGCCCGTTATGTATGAAATTCTCAAGCAGATTATATTTGTTCCTTTCCTTCTTCAACCTTGTTTGTTCAGTTTTGTCTAATAGGTCGCTCCTGATACGGGCATAACTGATTTTGTAAATAGTGTAAGATCTATTAGGTATATAATCTGGCAATGTTCTAGTAATATAAAATTGCTAATAATGTTTTGCTGTGTTTGTCTAATATGTCGCTCCTGATACGGGCATAACTGATTTTGTAAATAGTGTAAGATCTATTAGGTATATAATCTGGCAGTGTTCTAGTAATATAAAATTGCTAATAATGTTTTGCTGTGTTTGTCTAATATGTCGCTCCTGATACGGGCATGACTGATTTCACGAAATTGTGTAAGATCTATTAGGTATATAATCTGGCAGTGTTCTAGTAATATAAAATTGCTAATAATGTTTGTCTAATATGTCGCTCCTGATACGAGCATGACTGATTTTGTAAATAGTGTAAGATCTATTAGGTATATAATCTGGCAATGTTCTAGTAATATAAAATTGCTAATAATGTTTTGCTGTGTTTGTCTAATATGTCGCTCCTGATACGGGCATAACTGATTTTGTAAATAGTGTAAGATCTATTAGGTATATAATCTGGCAGTGTTCTAGTAATATAAAATTGCTAATAATGTTTGTCTAATATGTCGCTCCTGATACGAGCATGACTGATTTTGTAAATAGTGTAAGATCTATTAGGTATATAATCTGGCAATGTTCTAGTAATATAAAATTGCTAATAATGTTTTGCTGTGTTTGTCTAATATGTCGCTCCTGATACGGGCATAACTGATTTTGTAAATAGTGTAAGATCTATTAGGTATATAATCTGGCAGTGTTCTAGTAATATAAAATTGCTAATAATGTTTTGCTGTGTTTGTCTAATATGTCGCTCCTGATACGGGCATAACTGATTTTGTAAATAGTGTAAGATCTATTAGGTATATAATCTGGCAGTGTTCTAGTAATATAAAATTGCTAATAATGTTTGTCTAATATGTCGCTCCTGATACGAGCATGACTGATTTTGTAAATAGTGTAAGATCTATTAGGTATATAATCTGGCAATGTTCTAGTAATATAAAATTGCTAATAATGTTTTGCTGTGTTTGTCTAATATGTCGCTCCTGATACGGGCATGACTGATTTTGTAAATAGTGTAAGATCTATTAGGTATATAATCTGGCAGTGTTCTAGTAATATAAAATTGCTAATAATGTTTGTCTAAAATGTCGCTCCTGATACGAGCATGACTGATTTTGTAAATAGTGTAAGATCTATTAGGTATATAATCTGGCAATGTTCTAGTAATATAAAATTGCTAATAATGTTTTGCTGTGTTTGTCTAATATGTCGCTCCTGATACGGGCATAACTGATTTTGTAAATAGTGTAAGATCTATTAGGTATATAATCTGGCAGTGTTCTAGTAATATAAAATTGCTAATAATGTTTTGCTGTGTTTGTCTAATATGTCGCTCCTGATACGGGCATAACTGATTTTGTAAATAGTGTAAGATCTATTAGGTATATAATCTGGCAGTGTTCTAGTAATATAAAATTGCTAATAATGTTTTGCTGTGTTTGTCTAATATGTCGCTCCTGATACGGGCATAACTGATTTTGTAAATAGTGTAAGATCTATTAGGTATATAATCTGGCAGTGTTCTAGTAATATAAAATTGCTAATAATGTTTGTCTAATATGTCGCTCCTGATACGAGCATGACTGATTTTGTAAATAGTGTAAGATCTATTAGGTATATAATCTGGCAATGTTCTAGTAATATAAAATTGCTAATAATGTTTTGCTGTGTTTGTCTAATATGTCGCTCCTGATACGGGCATGACTGATTTTGTAAATAGTGTAAGATCTATTAGGTATATAATCTGGCAGTGTTCTAGTAATATAAAATTGCTAATAATGTTTGTCTAATATGTCGCTCCTGATACGAGCATGACTGATTTTGTAAATAGTGTAAGATCTATTAGGTATATAATCTGGCAGTGTTCTAGTAATATAAAATTGCTAATAATGTTTTGCTGTGTTTGTCTAATATGTCGCTCCTGATACGGGCATAACTGATTTTGTAAATAGTGTAAGATCTATTAGGTATATAATCTGGCAGTGTTCTAGTAATATAAAATTGCTAATAATGTTTGTCTAATATGTCGCTCCTGATACGAGCATGACTGATTTTGTAAATAGTGTAAGATCTATTAGGTATATAATCTGGCAATGTTCTAGTAATATAAAATTGCTAATAATGTTTTGCTGTGTTTGTCTAATATGTCGCTCCTGATACGGGCATAACTGATTTTGTAAATAGTGTAAGATCTATTAGGTATATAATCTGGCAGTGTTCTAGTAATATAAAATTGCTAATAATGTTTTGCTGTGTTTGTCTAATATGTCGCTCCTGATACGGGCATAACTGATTTTGTAAATAGTGTAAGATCTATTAGGTATATAATCTGGCAGTGTTCTAGTAATATAAAATTGCTAGTAATGTTTGTCTAATATGTCACTCCTGATACGAGCATGACTGATTTTGTAAATAGTGTAAGATCTATTAGGTATATAATCTGGCAATGTTCTAGTAATATAAAATTGCTAATAATGTTTTGCTGTGTTTGTCTAATATGTCGCTCCTGATACGGGCATAACTGATTTTGTAAATAGTGTAAGATCTATTAGGTATATAATCTGGCAGTGTTCTAGTAATATAAAATTGCTAATAATGTTTGTGTAATATGTCGCTCCTGATACGAGCATGACTGATTTTGTAAATAGTGTAAGATCTATTAGGTATATAATCTGGCAATGTTCTAGTAATATAAAATTGCTAATAATGTTTTGCTGTGTTTGTCTAATATGTCGCTCCTGATACGGGCATAACTGATTTTGTAAATAGTGTAAGATCTATTAGGTATATAATCTGGCAGTGTTCTAGTAATATAAAATTGCTAATAATGTTTGTCTAATATGTCGCTCCTGATACGAGCATGACTGATTTTGTAAATAGTGTAAGATCTATTAGGTATATAATCTGGCAATGTTCTAGTAATATAAAATTGCTAATAATGTTTTGCTGTGTTTGTCTAATATGTCGCTCCTGATACGAGCATGACTGATTTTGTAAATAGTGTAAGATCTATTAGGTATATAATCTGGCAATGTTCTAGTAATATAAAATTGCTAATAATGTTTTGCTGTGTTTGTCTAATATGTCGCTCCTGATACGGGCATAACTGATTTTGTAAATAGTGTAAGATCTATTAGGTATATAATCTGGCAGTGTTCTAGTAATATAAAATTGCTAATAATGTTTTGCTGTGTTTGTCTAATATGTCGCTCCTGATACGGGCATAACTGATTTTGTAAATAGTGTAAGATCTATTAGGTATATAATCTGGCAATGTTCTAGTAATATAAAATTGCTAATAATGTTTTGCTGTGTTTATCTAATATGTCGCTCCTGATACGAGCATGACTGATTTTGTAAATAGTGTAAGATCTATTAGGTATATAATCTGGCAATGTTCTAGTAATATAAAATTGCTAATAATGTTTTGCTGTGTTTGTCTAATATGTCGCTCCTGATACGGGCATAACTGATTTTGTAAATAGTGTAAGATCTATTAGGTATATAATCTGGCAGTGTTCTAGTAATATAAAATTGCTAATAATGTTTGTCTAATATGTCGCTCCTGATACGAGCATGACTGATTTTGTAAATAGTGTAAGATCTATTAGGTATATAATCTGGCAATGTTCTAGTAATATAAAATTGCTAATAATGTTTTGCTGTGTTTGTCTAATATGTCGCTCCTGATACGGGCATAACTGATTTTGTAAATAGTGTAAGATCTATTAGGTATATAATCTGGCAGTGTTCTAGTAATATAAAATTGCTAATAATGTTTTGCTGTGTTTGTCTAATATGTCGCTCCTGATACGGGCATAACTGATTTTGTAAATAGTGTAAGATCTATTAGGTATATAATCTGGCAATGTTCTAGTAATATAAAATTGCTAATAATGTTTTGCTGTGTTTGTCTAATATGTCGCTCCTGATACGGGCATGACTGATTTTGTAAATAGTGTAAGATCTATTACGTATATAATCTGGCAATGTTCTAGTAATATACAATTATTAGTTTAGTTTTCTTTTCCTTCTTCTAGATCAAACTTCTAGACTGATAGTAAGAGTTTTTCCATTATCTCTAATTTCTGCTATTCCCCGTTTACATAGTTATACTCGTTATCAGTGCCTTCGGGTCCCGTTGTCCTCTTTCTCAATTACCGTTTCTATTCCTATTCTAACTAACATGTATTCATTTCATTCATTCAACATCTATTTAAAGATCAACTATATTGTTGTGCAAGGAAAAGCGGGCGATATTTCTAATACAGCCTGTTTCTTATTCTCGGCACGTTAAGACAATTTGTTGGAGAAATCAGAAACGTCCAAAAGATAGGTATTTTTAGTAGAACGATTATATAAAAAGTAACATTTGACAAGCTTAAAGTTAATGTATTTTTTAAGTAAAATATAGTAAAAGTATGTTTTTGAAAGACATTTAACAATTTTCATAATACATTTTAGAATACATTTGAAATACAGTTATGACAAAAGATAACTATTTTAAGGAACTTTAATATTGCTTATGAAAATGACCCTTAGTTACATGTAATGATCTAAATAAATTTTTATTGAATAAAACAAAAGCGGAACCGAACTCAATAAAAACTATAGATGTGAAACATCTTACTGTGTAATGTCTGAGTCGAATTCATATTAATTTGACACATATTTTGACATCCGCATCAGCTTCATAGGGCAAACACGAATAGTTTTATATTCAGGTCGATTTATTGTCAGGTAGACCCAATACTCATGCCCCACTTGGATGTTGCCGTTGTCGGAGATTAGAGCATAGGACCATGGATTTTCCAAGGAAGCAGGTGTGCATAAATGGAAAACCATAAAGTCTTCAGGAAAATTTAATCACCCCCAAGTGATCGGGGGAACCCTTAGGGAACACCATTGTCTAACTATTTGCACGGACTAAAACTCCACTTTGTCAGTAATGTGCCATTATGATTCAAACATTTGAGAAGAGACCGGCAAACTTCCCTGTTGATTAGCTTTCGCAAAAGGTTTGCTTTGACAGGTCAAGAAGACGCTTCAAAGGAATTTAAACTCCCCCTACCGTCTGACTTGGATATTTCAAAGTCCGAAAACTCTCGTGTCGGTTAATGGCGCTGCGACTGAATGTTAGCTCTAGCAGGTCTAGGAAACTTTCAAAGATTTGCGGTAGAGTGGTTGCGCTGTAATACGAAATCTACATAAATCCTACCTCCCCCCCTTTCCTCCTAACTTTCCGTATCGTATAGATAGTTCGACGATCCGAGATTGTCTGGTCCTTGTCTACTGGATTTGATCACGGATTAGCGTTCGCAGGTTAAAATGCAGTTTCGAAAGTTCCCTCCCCCCCCGTCATATAATCGGTATTGTTCGGCGTATGGAGAATTCTTCTGTCCGTTCGCAGTGACTAAATTAAGCTTAAATTAAAGCTTAGACAGGTCAAAGAGACGCTTCAAAGGAATTTTACCCCCCCCCCCGCCTTCTAACTTGGATATTTCAAGTTAGTTAATGACGCTGCCACTGAAAAGGCTGACCTTTCAAAGATTTGCGGTAGAGTGGTTGGGCTGTAATACTGGGGAATCTACATAAATCCTACCTCCCCCCCCTTTCCCCCTAACTTTCCGTATCGTATAGATAGTTCGACGATCCGAGATTGTCTGGTCCTTGTCTACTGGATTTGATCACGGATTAGCGTTCGCAGGTTAAAATGCAGTTTCGAAAGTTCCCTCCCCCCCGTCATATAATCGGTATTGTTCGGCGTATGGAGAATTCTTCTGCCCGTTCGCAGTGACTAAATTAAGCTTAAATTAAAGCTTAGACAGGTCAAAGAGACGCTTCAAAGGAATTTTACCCCCCCCCCCCCCGCCTTCTAACTTGGATATTTCAAGTTAGTTAATGACGCTACGACTGAAAAGGCTGACCTTTCAAAGATTTGCGGTAGAGTGGTTGGGCTGTAATACTGGGGAATCTACATAAATCCTACCTCCCCCTCCTTTACCCCTAACTTTCCGTATCGTATAGATAGTTCGACGATCCGAGATTGTCTGGTCCTTGTCTACTGGATTTGATCACGTATTAGCGTTCGCAGGTTAAAATGCAGTTTCGAAAGTTCCCTCCCCCCCCCGTCATATAATCGGTATTGTTCGTCGTATGGAGAATTCTTCTGTCCGTTCGCAGTGACTAAATTAAGCTTAAATTAAAGCTTAGACAGGTCAAAGAGACGCTTCAAAGGAATTTTACCCCCCCCCCCGCCTTCTAACTTGGATATTTCAAGTTAGTTAATGACGCTGCGACTGAAAAGGCTGACCTTTCAAAGATTTGCGGTAGAGTGGTTGGGCTGTAATACTGGGGAATCTACATAAATCCTACCTCCCCCTCCTTTCCCCCTAACTTTCCGTATCGTATAGATAGTTCGACGATCCGAGATTGTCTGGTCCTTGTCTACTGGATTTGATCACGGATTAGCGTTCGCAGGTTAAAATGCAGTTTCGAAAGTTCCCTCCCCCCCGTCATATAATCGGTATTGTTCGGCGTATGGAGAATTCTTCTGCCCGTTCGCAGTGACTAAATTAAGCTTAAATTAAAGCTTAGACAGGTCAAAGAGACGCTTCAAAGGAATTTTACCCCCCCCCCCCCCGCCTTCTAACTTGGATATTTCAAGTTAGTTAATGACGCTGCGACTGAAAAGGCTGACCTTTCAAAGATTTGCGGTAGAGTGGTTGGGCTGTAATACTGGGGAATCTACATAAATCCTACCTCCCCCCCTTTCCTCCTAACTTTCCGTATCGTATAGATAGTTCGACGATCCGAGATTGTCTGGTCCTTGTCTACTGGATTTGATCACGTATTAGCGTTCGCAGGTTAAAATGCAGTTTCGAAAGTTCCCTCCCCCCCCCGTCATATAATCGGTATTGTTCGTCGTATGGAGAATTCTTCTGCCCGTTCGCAGTGACTAAATTAAGCTTAAATTAAAGCTTAGACAGGTCAAAGAGACGCTTCAAAGGAATTTTACCCCCCCCCCCCCCCTGCCTTCTAACTTGGATATTTCAAGTTAGTTAATGACGCTGCGACTGAAAAGGCTGACCTTTCAAAGATTTGCGGTAGAGTGGTTGGGCTGTAATACTGGGAAATCTACATAAATCCTACCTCCCCCCCCCTTTCCCCCTAACTTTCCGTAACGTATAGATAGTTCGACGATCCGAGATTGTCTGGTCCTTGTCTACTGGATTTGATCACGGATTAGCGTTCGCAGGTTAAAATGCAGTTTCGAAAGTTCCCTCCCCCCCGTCATATAATCGGTATTGTTCGGCGTTTGGAGAATTCTTCTGTCCGTTCGCAGTGACTAAATTAAGCTTAAATTAATGCTTAGACACGTCAAAGAGACGCTTCAAAGGAATTTTACCCCCCCCCCCCCCGCCTTCTAACTTGGATATTTCAAGTTAGTTAATGACGCTACGACTGAAAAGGCTGACCTTTCAAAGATTTGCGGTAGAGTGGTTGGGCTGTAATACTGGGGAATTACATAAATCCTACCTCCCCCCCCTTTCCCCCTAACTTTCCGTATCGTATAGATAGTTCGACGATCCGAGATTGTCTGGTCCTTGTCTACTGGATTTGATCACGGATTAGCGTTCGCAGGTTAAAATGCAGTTTCGAAAGTTCCCTCCCCCCCCGTCATATAATCGGTATTGTTCGGCGTATGGAGAATTCTTCTGTCCGTTCGCAGTGACTAAATTAAGCTTAAATTAAAGCTTAGACAGGTCAAGGAGACATTTCAGAGGTATTTAACCTCCCCCTCCCCCAACCTTTGTATCTGTTCTGGGTATTTCAGCGTGTAGAGAATGCTCTTGATGGCTGTCCTCTAGTAAGGGTTCACTTTGTCGGATGAACGAGGTTTTTCAGTAAATTCTACAGTGGCCCAAGCAATTGCATGTATTTTAATGGAGTGTGGCCCAAAAGTGCGGCTTATCATGTACCCTTCTTTGCGTATTAATGAACACATTAATTGCTTTCGACTGCAATAGTGAAAGCACAAATATAACTACAAACTACAGGTAGAAGATGACTCTCATCTATAATTTAAACCCATACAACCATTAGGATCTTCGGGGTTATGTTCTCAAGAAGAAATTAGGCTAGTACAAGAAGTTCTCACCTTTGCATCCAAGCGACAAGCGGTGGAGAACATCATCGTAAGGAAAATCAGTGGTCTTGAAACAAATCCACAAGGATATACAATATATCTGTACCTTGGTAGAAAAAGGGCCAATGTCCATTTTAATGGTATTGAGAAAAATAGATTTGAAGACTGGCAATATTTTAGAACTCGAATATAATAAATTTATTTTTTTTACAGATAAACTTTTTGTGAAAATTAATAACAAAAACTATTAGTTTTGATATGCTGTATGGTATTTTAATTTTTTTCTTTTTATAAACAAAAAAATGGACATTGGCCATGAGAAAATTTAACAGTGATTGGACATTGGCCCACATAAGTTAGCAATAAAACAACGACTTCAAAGTAAACGTTTATTCAAAAACTACATTTTAACAACAAAGAAATGACAGTTCTTTAGCATTGACGTCTGGAATGTCTTCAGCATCAAGTTCTTGAGATCTTTGAAGATTTTGATAAAAAGGTTTATTATATTCGCTGATGTAAGGAAGCAAATCCAATAAATTGCTAACTTTAAGATCTGCCAAAGGCAAGGATTCGAAATTAATTGGCTTTGGGCAATGAATGTCTATTTCGTTTCCTGCATTCCTTATAGTGCCTCTTCTTAAATCAATTTTTTTAAATATTTCTTCGTTGGTTAGACTAGTTTTATAAAATAGCTGATACGGATTCTCTTGGGTAACTTTGATCCAATTTATGCGCATCCACGGAACAATTGCACCTTCTTCATTTTGCTTTCTATGTACTAGTTTGCCAGTAAGTAAGCTTTTAAAATTCAAAAAATCTTGTTGCTGCATATCAACAACCTGCAATGGCGGATTTCTGCGTACCGTTCTTATAAAATTACTCCAATCATGGGGTACTTCGATTTCAGCAGTTGTTTTTCTCTTCCTAGTTTCAATGGCTGCATGAATAGTATCGGCTTCCATATGGGAATGGCCAGGTTTCATAAATTTGTGGTGAATTTCTCTCAGAATTCGGCCTGATTTTCTCAATTCATCTAATACGAAACAAAACATGGTACACATAAAAATGTTCCGGTTTTGTCCCGAACATGAATCACTATAAAAGTTGAAAACTTCAACTTCATTTGGTAATGACAAAATAAATCTTCTAATGCAAGAGGCTATTTCCTGTCCTCCACGGCCCGCAATTGTTTCATTCCACAAAATACAAACCCCCACACTGCCCGAAGTGGTAGTTTCATAAACAGTTAAGTTGTATGTCCAGAGTTGTCTTTTGTAGAATGAAACACCATTGCGAAGATATGGCGTTGGTAAACATTTTTCTAAATCAAAAGAAACAGTAATGAACGATTGATTCTTCTTACTTATTTCTTTTTCTAATGATTTTTGTTTATAAGCACTTTCAGCCAAGTTCAAATGTACTTTTCTTTCATCCAAAAGTTTTGCTTTATTTTCTTCCTCCTCTGCAGATAATTGTTTATCTTCAAGTGCTCTTAGGCTTAATCTAAGCCGATCACACTTAGCGCAAGTATCATTTGCTGGAGCGTGAAAAGAAAGATTGAACTCCTCATTAAAATTTTTCTATACTGGGATTCTTTTTCCCATTTTATATTATTTTGTTTGCAGTATTTGCAATAAAGTTGGTACATTAGTGCAATCAGGACTTAGATATTTTTTAGAGGTTCGTTCCCGAGAATAATGACTGGTATAGTTCGGAAAACTAGTAATATGTTTCCTAATCACATCTTTCCTCTCCTCTCCGATTCTCATATGTTTTGAATGTCTTCCTCGGCGATCTTTAGGGCAAATATTGGATTCACTAACCCTTTTCTTTTCGACGATTACTCTCACCTTTTTCACAGTTATATCATAGGTGTTGAGATACATATTTTGACACACCTCAGTGCTTTGTTTCGCTTCATTTTTAAGAAAGTACTTTCTTGTAAATTGTCTTCGACTCACTTCATGAGGATTTTTAGTTGATGTTCTTATTCTTTCTCTTTCTTTTTTGTTTTCTTTAATTGTTTCTGCGATATATTGATCTTGACCGTCTCTTGACAATTTACAGTAATCATCAAACAACCTTCTCCTCTGCTTTTCATTGACTTTCTCATAACATTTTAAGCGGCATTTGCAAGGCTTTTTTATTTCTTTCCTTTTTTTTACAATACCCTTTTTGGTCACATATTCTTGCCCTTCCTCTTTCAGATTCTTTATCATAATCTTTAGACAGTTTCCAAAATGCCGAAATGTTCTTACAAGAATTGTGACAGCACTTCGAAGTCCAAGAAATCAAAAGGACTGCGGTACTATCCATTTCCAAAACCAAAGTCTAATATGACGAAATGTTTAATTTGGATAGAACTGTGCGGCAATGAAAATATTACACCCTCGAACATTACGAAGAACACTTATATATGTGAAAAACATTTTGAAAGTAATGACGTCAATCCAATTGCATTCAGCCAGGACCTTACAAAATTCACAAGTCTGGATGTCGGCCAAATGGTTGAGTTATGTAGAACTGCTGAAGATACAGAGTACGTGGAAATGGAATCGTTGCTACAAAATCCAGAGGTTGAAATTGATGATATTAATAATGTTAATGATCATACCTATCACAAAACTTATAATTACACAGTTGCATCTAAAGAACATCAAACAACACAGACAACAAGCAGAAATCTTTTCGGTGCAAATGTAGCTCAGTGTAATATGTATAGAAATAATTTTTCATTTATCGTCTTATCAAGAAGTAAGCATTTTAAATACTTTACAGGTGTAACGCTACAACAGTTTGAAGCATTATTTACATTTTTGGATCCCTCGATTATGTCTTCGTTAAAATACACCCGAAGAAATAAAACTCCCATAAAAACTAGTTCATTGAAACGTTTTTCAGATCAAGATAAATTATGTCTAACTCTTATTCGTTTAAAGAAGGGATACACTTTAAAGGAACTGTCTATATTCTATAATTCCAGTGTATGTCATGTATCTGTCATTTTCCATACATGGATTCAGTTTATGTATCTTCAGTGCTGTTGTGTACGGAACGACCTTGTTCAAGGATCCAGACACATGGAAAGAAATGAAATGCCTGCTTGTTTTCGTGCTTTTGAAGATAAAGTAACTGTAGTTTTAGCACCGAAATTAAAATGCAAATGTCCACAAACTTTCAAAGACAGGGAAACACTCATTCAAGCTACAAGCATTACAATTCAGTAAAATTCCTCGTGGGTGTATCAACAAGAGGTACATTAATATATAATAGTGAAGGATATGAGGGGTCTATTTCTGACACTGAATTGTTTAAATCCTGTGATATTCACCATTTTCTAGAGGAAGGGGATGTTTTAATGGTAGACCGAGGATTTACAGTTCAAGATATTAGCGATGAAAACAAGTATAAGCTTATTATACCCCCGTTTCTTGCGGGTAGATGTAGATTAACAGCAGAAGAAGACATCTTAACCAAAAAGATTGCAAAAGCACGTATCCATGTAGAACGGGCAATTCAAAGAATCAAGACTTTCCAGATACTTGCAAGACCCATTCAAATTTCAATGTTACCATTAATTTCTAGTATATTTAGTGTAATTTGCTTTTTAGTGAATTTTGAAAAACCGCTAGTTACTTAAGCATTATTTGTTTTGTAAGTCATTAATAATACTTGTTGAATGTGTAAACTAAAGGATTTTTATGATAAATTTAAAGTGAAGTAAATGATAAATGCTCTTCTTTGTTTTTATGGTTTTTCTAAATACTAACACTAATCATAAACTGTAACAGAAATAGCTGTCGTTATAGATGAATTTTTTACTGAATATGTAGGTCTGTAGTTCTTCACTTTGCATGTTTTTTATATAGCTGTGACATCATTGTAAACTTATTGTAACGAGAACGTGATCCTTTAAGGCAGTTTTAGTAGCAATTTTTTAAAACGTTGAATTATATTACAGTGACAATTCAACACATTTTTGATGAATTTATCATACATGACTTGTTATATATAGGACGTTAGGTTATTCGTCTTTTGAAGTTACCTAGTCCTGTCGAAATATACTGTGAAAGAATTAAGACCTTGTTCTAAGCTACTTGACAAGACGAATAACCTAACACCCATTACATTATTTATTTATTAATACATATATACGGGTAACCGCACTTTACAAAAATTAATTAACAATAGTAATGAAATACAACAACTAAGATTTTACCATAGTTTTATAGATATGTGTATAACAAAAAGGAAAAGAAAAAGAGAGATTTGCATAACAAATAAGGGATCAATTATTTAAATTAGTATTATACTTGAAAAATAAATATAGCATTAAATTATTTCTATATTAATAAATTCATTAATAATTATATTCACATTAATAGAAAACATAATGAAGTTCCGTATTCAATTCATAACATTGATAATTACTTCTTAATTAAATTATGTTAGGTATTTATTCTATTAATTCAAATGGCGGTAAATTGCGAGGGACTTTCATGAGAAATAATTCAGGGATATACATGTTATAATACCTTTCTTTTAATTTAACTTTTATGTTTTCAATAATTTGTGATGCTATGTCTTTCATTTTACATTAACAATAAGCCTATTGACTTTTGACCAAATAATGAAATCACATTCTAAAACTTCAAAAATTAACATGGACGTAACAATTTGATAAATGTATGGGTGATTGTCCTTCAATTTTATTTTACCGTTATTAACTTCCAAACAGAATGAACCTTTCTTCCGCTCAGTTAAAACACTTACAAAATTATGTGTATCAGCATTTTTTAAAATTATCGGACACTTTATTTCAATTATTCGTTGAATTTTTCCGTTGTTTAGTATAACTCCATCAGCACTGCAAGCTAAATATGGATAATCTTTATTTACATACAATCCAACTTCAATTAAAGTTTCACCAGTTCTCAAACTTTCTAAAATATATTGATTTCTGGCTAAAGGTTCATGAGTGCGTCCATAATAGAGGGATGGCAGCTTTGATATTAATGTCGTTAACTGCCATAAGTTCTTCTTTAAATAATTTGATTTTGCCGATGTTGTTACCAGTGAAACAGCAGTTTTCGCATTGGAAGCTGTGAAGAAGTAACTTCTCCATTTATTCCATTCATCGGAACTGCACTATGACTTCTGCACTTCTGCACCTATGACAGCAAACACTTTAGAGTCGTAAGTGCTCATATATTCAATCATATTTTGTGTAAACGTTTCTACCTGTTGTTTTAGTACCTGCACATCAGATTGATTCATGAGAAAATCTTCATATTTTAATTTCAGGACTGTTTCAAACATAGTAGGATGTTCATCACTTTGAATATCACAAATAAAATTATTGATATTGATATTTCTTGTATAAGCGGTTGGTCTGGGGTCAAACGTAGCTCGTTGTAATGGATTAAATCTTACAACAGGATAATACTTTGAAGAAACTGGTCCTGGGCTTTTTACTTTAGCTCCTAAGCCCCATTCTCGCAGTTTACTTGTGCATGGTGTTTACTACACCATCATAACCATTTTCTTTTACAAACTTTTCAAGAAATAATAAAGCTGCACTAACGTGACTACATTTACCTAGTGCAGATTGTTTGCATTCACACTGACCACTAACAACTGCTCCAGAGATTTTATTTAAAACAACTCCAACATTATATACGACCTTTTTCTGGAATGATGAATAACACTTTGCTTTTAAATAATAGTACTTGCTATCCTTTCTGTCCAACACCTCATGGATATGATCGCTACTAACATATTGGCTACCCCTACGAAAAGGTTTTTCTGTAGTAGCTTCTGTAACATTAGGCACTTCAAGCATGTATGTATATATGTGGCCTTTATTAAAATATTGAGGAATGGTCTGCGATGGGAATTTTTTCCATTCGCTTAAAACCAACAGCTTTCTTGCGGGGTCATCAGAGCCAGTAGGATTTTGGGTCAAATTTCTCTTCATGTCGTACCATTTCCCACCATCAATTCCTAAGAAAATGATATGCTCTCGGCCAGCAGATATACAGTTGTTTACTCTAAAATTGTGAAAATAGAAATTTATAATCGAAACACAATTATATTTTGTCATAAATACCTTTGTATTAATTCCTGCTTATTACCCGTTTTCTTTAACCCACGACATTCTAACCACCTTTGTAATACCAAATTAGAGCAATCTTCGACCCTACGGTTTTCAGGTAACACAGCACCTGGTACATCAACTGGTGTTAAAATTGTACTGCTACTGCTCGAAGCTTCTGATGTGTTCATTTCTACAACTAAAGGAATTGTATTCAATATAAGTATTTACTATTTAAATAAATATAAGTGACAAACATTTAGAAAAATAAATGTTCAAACAATAACTTACTTCTTTGACCACTTATTTTATGAATCTCTTTAATCCTGGCAAATACAAGTTTATCACACGATAAATAATAGTCGCTGTGTTATAGTCTTGAAAAAGACTGATTTATTCACTATACACTAATTATTCACTAAAAACTTGGATAAAACCACAAACAAAAAAGTCTTTTATCTTATTCCTTCCTCTAACACTACTAAAATGTCCATACAATAAAAAAAGCATTCACTTTAAAAATTTTACACTCTCCCTTCCAATTTCTAAGTTTACTGAAAAAACAATTATCTTTAACTGCATTTCCATCCCTTTTGTTAGACCCAGTTATTAGTTTTATGAATATTATTATTATTGTACAAGCTGTTTCAATTTTTTAGAAAAACCTAATAGTGTTATTTGAACCCTCATAAAAGCATAAAATATGTCCTAAAGTTTACACAAAAACTAATAAACTAATTTCCTCATTCCTTACAGGATCACAAAAGCAGTTGTGTAGGTATACTTACACAGTAATAAATAATGTTTAAGAGTTATTATACTTTTGAAATATCCATGCTTTCAAATTTAAATGCACAAAAGCAATTAAGAGACCCTTTTTATACGTGCAATATCCTAGTTTTTAAAAGTTTAAAGTTTTCCATCTGTTTAGTCTTAGGTGGTTTTAAAGAAACCTCATAAAAAACCTATCAATAGCCACAAATTAGTTACGCACGATAATTTTCTTACTTTTTTTGATGCGCGAACGTTTTATTTCTTCTTTAAATAAAACATTGTCACAAATAGTCAAATCATATTTAATAAATACTGTGAAACTTTTTACTAATCTTTATTTATTTCAAGTCAAATAGAAATTTTACAAATTAATATAATACATAAAAGGCTAAATATTACATTCTTATAATATGGTGACATTGTTCTAAACAAAGTTTTTTCGCGGTCAGCAATTTTTATAGGTGTAGAGATCTCTACTACCTGGTTTTATCGCTAATAGAAACAACAGCACCATCGCGTGTCGCTAATCATTAATCATAATTTGTAATTCCCGCGCAAATGATTTGCACAGCCTTGATCATAACGTTGTTGTGTTGGTAGCCATCCTAGCAAGAGATAGGACTAGGGTAGAGTCATTCTATTGCATGTTATCTTAAATAGAAGTTCCCTATTGGGATCCCAGCTGGCCGAGCATACGCATACCTACTGCACATAACGACTATATCTAATAAACTCGTGGCGTCGTGGGAATAACTTTTACACTGTTGCCGGTCCTACTTACTTTATAATAAAACATTAATGTACTGTATACATTTAATATTTTGAATATTCTTAAAGTATGAACGCAAAAATGCTTTTAAAATTGTTCTTTACAAAAAAAATTAAAGCTTGCTTACTCTGTGTACCTACAATGAAATTAATTTACTGCCAAAAAGACGTGATGATCTGAGATGGATGCATTTCATGTTTTAAAATCATTTTTGCGTTCGTACTTTAAGAATATGCAAAATATTGTATGTATTTGTATACAGTACTTAATATTTTATTTATTATAAAGAAAGTAAGCCCGGCAACAGTGTAAAAATATTCCCATGAGTTTATTAGATATAGTCGTTATAGGTTATACGCAGTAGGTACGCATCTGCTCGGCTAGCTGGGATCTCCATTTTTACCGTATGACAGACCTTTGTAATATATATACATATTTTTTTCAGGTAGGAGTTGAAAGTGATTTAAATCAATCCATACGTTATGCAGTAACTCTCCAATCCTAATGTCTATTAAAGTATAAACTAGAAGAAATTTACATGTTTAATCACATCAAATACATCACATCACCTCTTTTAGTGGTCAAAAGCTATCATGTGGTCATCGCACTCGGGAAGGAAGATTAAGTGTTAAGTTTATTTGTACTCGACAATAATTTTAACAAAGTTGCTAGCAACAAAAATTTTAAAAAGGGCACTATTTCAAAGTTTAGATGTAAAACATGTTCTTATACATTTTCTGCTAAGATAATTTCTGAATCGTGTGCATCCATGCTACTAAACAATCCTATGTAATATATGCGACTGTAAATGTTCAACACACATAATTTTGCAACAAAATAGGATCACTAATGGTAGTGAGACACCACTGGAATATATATAATTTGTACCAAACTTACATAAAGTAAGATTGGAAAAGTACATGCTGATTTATACTGGCGAAACGGGCGTTTTTAGTGATCAAACTGTTTAGTGTTGTGTTTCATCAAATCATTAAAATGTGGCATTCTATTCATGCAATGGTAACATCATACATGAAACTGGTTCAAACAGATTTAAACTGCAGTGACTTGCACCCTAACATTTTGTTTTTGACATTATTGACAGTTGTTTGGTTGTAATAACAATAATTTGTGATGTACCTACCTAATATAACATTAAGGAGAATAGTATCAAACATTATTTATCATTTCTGTCTCTTATCTATTGCATAAGCAATTGAAGATGGTTATAAAAATAATTATCTATCCTATTATGTTAAAATTATACTTCGAATGCCCATTATTTTGCAACAAGATAAGATTATTTATATATTAGACACTTGCATTAAAGCTTTGTTAATTTCTAAATTGTAGGCTACGTTTTACAGTTACAATTTTTTGAATAAACCACGCCTATAAAACAGTGTTTTAAAATGCTTCATTCTAGTGACTTTTTCAAATGATATCACACTTGGTCAACTGGGTTTAAATACATGCATAAATATGATTCATTACTAGAAAGCACCTCATTTGAAAGTAAGATACTTATGTGGCTATAAATGTTCATGAAAAGGACATCTATGACAACATATGCTCACTCATAATGCTGATAAAACATTTGCTGATGTAATATTTATAATCATAAATTCCCACAAATGGCAAGCTTGCAAAAACACCTCATAGATAGTGGTGAGAAGCCATTTGAATGTAATATCTGCAATTATAAATGTACACAAAAAATAGATTTGCAAAGGCATATTTCCACACACAGTGGTGAGAAGCTATTTAAACGTTATATATGTAATTATAAATTCTCACGAAAAGGACATTTGCGAAGGCATGTGCTAACACATAGTGGTGAAAAGCCATTTGAATGTAATATATGTAATTACAAATGCACACATAAAGGAAATTTGCAAAAGCATATGCTCACACATAGTGGTGAGAAGCCATTTGAATGTAATATATGTAATTATAAATGCTCACAAAAAGAAAATTTGCAAAGGCATATGCTCATACATAGTGGTAAGAAGCCATTTGAATGTAATATATGCAATTATAAATGCACACAGAAAAGAAATTTGCAAAGGCATATGCTCATACATAGTGGTGAGAAGCCATTTGAATGTAATATATGCAATTATAAATGCACACAGAAAAGAAATTTGCAAAACCATATGCTCACACATAACGGTGAGAAGCCATTTGAATGTAATGTATGTAATCATAAATGCTCACGAAAAGAAAGTTTGCAAAAGCATATGCTGACTCATAGTGGTGAAAAGCCATTTGAATGTTATATATGTAATTATAAATGCTCACAAAAAGAACATTTGCAAAGGCATATGCTCACACATAGTGGTGAGAAGCCATTTGAATGTAATATATGTAATTATAAATGTACAGAGAAAGAAAATTTGCAAAACCATATGCGCACACATAGTGGTGAGAAGCCATTTGAATGTAATATATGTAATTATAAATGTTCACGAAAAGGACATTTGCAAAGGCATATATTCACACATAGTGGTGAGAAGCCATTTGAATGTTATATATGTAATTATGAATCCACACATAAAGGAAATCTGCAAAAGCATATGCTCACACATAATGGTGAGAAGCCATTTGAATGTAATATATGTAATTATAAATGTACAGAGAAAGAAAATTTGCAAAACCATATGCGCACACATAGTGGTGAGAAGCCATTTGAATGTAATATATGTAATCATAAATGCTCACGAAAAGAAAGTTTGCAAAAGCATATGCTGACTCATAGTGATGAGAAGCCATTTGAATGTTATATATGTAATTATAAATGTTCACGAAAAGGACATTTGCAAAGGCATATATTCACACATAGTGGTGAGAAGCCATTTGAATGTTATATATGTAATTATGAATCCACACATAAAGGAAATCTGCAAAAGCATATGCTCACACATAGTGGTGAGAAGCCATTTGAATGTAATATATGTAATTATAAATCCACACATAAAGGAAATCTGCAAAAGCATATGCTCACACATAGTGGTGAGAAGCCATTTGAATGTTATATATGTAATTATAAATGCTCACAAAAACAAAATTTGCAAAAGCATATGCTCACACATAGTGGTGATGAGGCCATTTGAATGTTATATATGTAATTACAAATGTTCACGAAAATGACATTTGCAAAGGCATATGCTCACACATAGTAGTGAGACGCCATTTGAATGTAATATATGTAATCATAAATGCTCACAAAAAGAAAGTTTGCGAAGGCATATGCTGACTCATAGTGAGGAGAAGCCATTTGAATGTTAGATATGTAATTATAAATGCTCACACATAGTGGTGCGAAGCCATTCGAATGTAATATATGTAATTATAAGTGCAGACATAAATAGGGTTACGAAATAAATAAAGATTAGTAAAACGTTTCACAGTATTTATTAAAATATAACCCGACAGTATTGTTTCGACAGCTAAGTTGTTATTATCAAAGGTAATATAAATATAAACAAACATGCCGCTAAGGTAGATATAAAAAATAGGTAACTAGATAAAATGATAAAAATGATCAGAATTAAATATCTAACACTTCCAGTAACGGAGAATTACTGAGCTCAAGCTGTTCATTCATTAAAGGTACCCTGAGTTTGTGTTTGTATATCTCAAAGCCTTCTTAAATGTCTAATTAGCATTGCTACTACAAAAATGTAGGAATTTAATTATTTTGAGAAGTCATTGTGTGATTATGTTCTAAAAGTTAATGCAATAAATAAAATAAAAGTTAATAAAATAAAGTTTCATACAAAAACACTAATGAATTTAATAATAAAGAAAATTTAGAAACTTTAAACAAAAACCCAACCACAAAATTCCAAAAAGAAATAAAACAAGCTTTAGAAAACTGCAATATCTGCTTTTCAGAATTAGAAAAGCAACAAATCATAAATAAGATCCCACAACCACCTAAACTGTAGGGACTCAAAACACATATGCCAATATAATATAACATAAACAGAATATGCCTATAAGACAACTATTCTAATCACATTTTATCCAAAAAACTGAACCAGATTATTAACACGATAGGTTACAAATCGAAATACTCTGTTAGAAATTCATTAGAATTAGTAGATAAGCTGCAAAACATACATCTTCCACCACATTCAAAACTTGTTAGTTTTGATATTTTTGCAACATGTTCTCCAGAATACCCCCACAAGAATGTATTCCTTTATTAGATAGTTTCTTGATCAATAGTAATATAGAATTAGTTAAAAAGTTAGAGTTAATTCAATTATTTGACCTTTTTATAAGTCAAAATTATTTCACTTTTAATAACATAATTTATTTACAAACCGATAGTTTACCTATGGGTGATACTTTAAGTCCTCTATTAACTAACATATTTATGGACAAGTTAGAAGATCAAATATTTGAATTAAACCTCTCTAAACACATTATCTTCTGGTTTCGTTATGTTGATGGCATTTTAGGTTGTTTTGACAGTTCCTTTGAGGTTAACAAGGAATTTTTAATTCTTATTAATAGTATCCACCAAAACAAAAAATTTGCACTAGAAACAGAACAAAACAGGGCTATCAACTTCCTAGACTTAACTATTAATATTAACGCACGCAATCTATTTGTATTTTCCATATACGCACAGAAAACCAACACAAAAGTACATAACAATACCAAATGAATCTTTTCACCACAAAGCACATAGAATAGCAGCGTACAGATCATTAGTACACAGAGCTTTAACTATTTCACTAACAAAGCTTGATTTTAGCAGATATCAACCATTGACAACTAGCACATGCAAATCATTACAATCCGAACATGATTGACACTTTAATTAAACAAAAAGATTATAGGTAAGCTATCAAAAGCATATATGCCATTGACAATTAAGCAGAAGACACAAAAAACCAACAATTATAAAATAACATTTAAAACCAACACTAACACTTTTTCATTTTTATTTAATGCTAAAGACAGATCACATGATGTCATGAAATCGGGCATTTACCGTTTAAATTGTTCTTTTTGTAGTTCGGTATATATTGGACAAACACTTCCAAATTTTGACATAAGATATAAAGAACACGTACGCTGTCACAAAAATAAACATCCTGAAAAATCTAATTATTCCAAACACATCTTAGAACAAAATCACAAAATGACTCCTCAAAATAATATTAAATTCCTACATTTTTGTAGGACGCAAATTAGACATTTTAGAAGCCTTTGAGATATACAAACACAAACTCAGGGTACCTTTAACCTTTAATGAATGAACAGCTTGAGCTCAGTAATTTGCCGTTGCTGGAAGTGTTAGATATTTAATTCTGATTATGTATTTTTATCATTTTATCTAGTTACGTATTTTTTGTATCTACCTTTGCGACATGTTTGTTTATATTTATATTTAATTTATATTTAAACTGAAGTAAATGCCTTTACTTCTATTAGTAAAAGGAAAAAGATATGCTTTTTAATTAGTAAGAGTGAGATCAACGTATAGTAGAAGTATTTGCTACATTTTATGCATACGGCATAATGTCTATTACGTGATTGGTTAGCTTTTTATTTTCAACGATTAACGCCTACTCTTACCGGATATACATATGTACATCTTGTATTTGTAGTTTCTATTGACACGTGTTTATTTGTTGCCATATTTTGAGTTTATAGTAAATAAATAGCAGCATGCAAGGCAGACGGCAGTGAATATTATAGAAAAATTGAAACTTTTTCTAACCAATCGGTAGATCTTTAAAAATATATGCCAAAGGGTGTAACAACCAGAAGTATGCTTCTTTAAGCTTGTTTTCAAAAAGTTTCTAATAACAGTTGGTGAACTAAACTATTTTGTAATAAAAAATAAAATTCTTATACTGAATATATTTCTAAGATTCTGTTTAAGAAGGGAAATGGTGAAAGCCATCTTGTGTTTGATTGTATTAATATGTGCTGAAATTGAATATCGACAAAATTGCAGAAGTTCCTCAAAGTCTGTGCTTGAACTGTAGGTATTGCCCTACTTGAGTATATTTCTATTCTTTGTTCCCCACTACTACGTCTACTTCGCTGCGATTAGTCAGTGGCCATCTTGGATCACGCCTACTGCGCTGTGATCGTCCGACAAAGACACGCCTACTGCGCAGTGATTGGATAGCAGCCATCTTGGATCACGCCTACTGCTCGTTGATTGGTTGGCGGCCATCTTGAACCACGCTCTGGTAGGTTCGGCCATTTTTTATCGCTACCCCTAGCTTTTAGTCACTTTTCGTGCGTTTCTCTGTTGAATCTAGTGACTTTTCGTATGTCTCTCTCTCTCTCTCTCTCTCTCTCTCTCTCTCTCTCTCTCTCTCTCTCGGATTTAATGACTTTGTCGTATATATCTCCTTCTAACACTAGCGTCCATCTTGTATCACGGCTATTGCCTATGATTGGTTCAGCCATCTTTTATCCCTACCACTAGCGTTTAGTGATTTTTTATGCGTCTCTCTCGCTCTCTCGAATCTAGTGACTTTTCGTATGTTTCTCTAATTCTGCTATATGCACTTGGATATGTGCGTTCTGCTCTAAGCGCTTTGCTTCCGAATCTAGGGACTTAGATGTCTCTCTCGAATCTACTGACTTTTCGTATATATCTCTCTCTAATCTAGTAACTTTATGTCTGGGCGAGATCGAAGCAAAATACCATTACGCGTGTGCGGTTTCAATCAACAACCTAACGCAAAGGAGACCCGCATGTGTATTACATCAAAACAACATCACGCATGCACGATTTCAAGCAAACACCTATCGCAATGCATTATTATCTGGGTCTTAGGTGTCTTTCTCTCGGTGACTTCGTATATCTCTCCCATCTAGTAACTTTTGTTTGCCTGGGCGAGACCGAAGGAAAAAAGTCATTAGTGTACGCACGCGCGCTGTTTTAATTTTAACTAATTTTAATTAACGAACTATCGCAAAAGAGACCCGTATATGTATTACATCAAAACAACTTAACGCATGCACGGTTTCAAGCAAACACCTATCGCAATGCATTACTACCAGCGTAATTAATTATTCTATACTAATCACGTATGCAACCCGTGAACTAACCATAAAAAATATCTAGCTGTCATTACTTCTATTATAACCCGTGAGGCATTATAAAATATTTGGGAAAGTTCTTTCAACAGCAACAAGGTTCTTAAGCCATGCAGACAGGCAACAGTTTGATAAAACACAAAATACACCCAAGTTTCCACACCAAGCTTTATATACTAACGAATATTGCAATCTCGAATTACCAGGACGATTGGATACTCTCTCTTCTTAAAGATACCTAAAGTGTTTCAGAACCGTAAACCAAGTCATTAGCATTCAATTAATTTATAGCCAAAAGTCCCTCGGGGTTCTAAAATACGCTACACAGAAGTCTGAGGTAGAATGCATGTTGAACGTAGGATGTTGTTGTAAAAGTAATCAAGCTAACCAAAAATAGACCAGGAGACATAATTAACCATACAAACGCATAAAATCAACAATAACAAATAGCATAATGAGCAAGTACTTACCGCATTTACGCCCAGGAACTCGAGAAAGTTTCGATGTATTATAGACCACTGAAAATCACACATATTATTATCCTAATATTTATAATGCCATTTAAAAAAGCTATAACATACCTTAACTGATATACACAACGACAAAGGTCACAGTATATCTGGTGTAGTTCATGACGAAGTAGCAATAGCATTTGATCAGATAGGTCAGCCTACACACACGTCAGTTTATAGCACAACAGGCATCCATCTAATAGCAAAAGACAACACGAATTATGTAATTAGATCGATAGTAACAACTGTATCACTATGCATCACAGGTAATATCCACTAAATTTTAACAATAGTCTCAGTTTTAATCAACTTAAAAATATCTTTATGTTTTAAGGAAGTATATGTAATTTTAAGCAAACATGTTAAATATCTAGCAAACAGAAAAGAAAGAACTGACTCTAAAGAAATGTTATTTCAGAAAATATACAAACTCACCCTTCGCTAGGAATATTTATAAACAAACACTGAAATTAGAGCGGAAAAACTAAATATTTTAGACTTAATCGTTGAACCCGTTGTACAGCAATATTTTACCAGTGCATACATCTGGAATGAAGCAGACGGACTGCAGATAGCATCTACCAAACCTAACCAAAGGACGATTTCATTGGCCCATTAAGTCGTTTAAACACATAACCTGTGACATAACTTCAATCGCGCAACCCCTTATAACAAGTCAAACGGTATCGCAGGTGCAGCATAAAAACGTAGGAATGTACATTCTCGCATAAGTAATATAAACAATAATAGATGGCCGTTTCTCTTGAATTATGAGAACTTGACGATGATATAAATCCTGAAACAAAAATAAAACAATAAAGTTAACATACATAGTTATAATATATGAAATTTTGAAAAGCCAATTAAGCTTCTCTTTGTAAATGATATTATCTAAAAAAAGTTAAACAAATCTAGAAAACAATTCAAATTAATAAATGTTTGGACAAAGCAAGGATTGTAATAAAAGTGCATACTTAAAACATTACTTGTTTAATAGTTACATTTGGTTTGATTTATGTTAATTGTTGTAGATGTTAAAATACGCTATTGCATGATGTAGAAATATGTGTTTGTCGCATTTACGGATCGGTGTAAATCGGGACCGGTTTCGACCTAGTAAAAGCTTAGTTAACAAGTATATATTGTATAGGTTGATAAATCAAGATCCTTTTTTTTAGAAAAGAGATGCATAATTCCATCACACGGTACAGGTACATATTATTAAGAATATTGTTTTTTTTTCGTTTTTCCAATTATTATCTTGATCAATATTAGTATTATTATTAATATTTTTTTTATTTCACGCCTACACTACGGGAGAACCAACATGTTCCATCACATGTTCTAAGGTCATCTGTCCCCCATCTAACATGCAACACGAATACACACATCCATAGTTGAGGTGGCGGAATTTCCCAATTAGAAATATCCCGCCGCCTCAAGTGGGATTCGAACCCACGACCCTTGGAACACGAGTGGTGCACTGACACCACTCGTCCACCGCCGGCCCTATTATTAATATTAATTTTCCTATTATTATTCTTGTGTAGGCAGGTTTTTTCACCAAACACGTAAAGTAATGGTCCATAAACAAATCGAAATTTTTCAGATAAGCATTTCGTTAAATTGCAGCCAAATAACCAGATTAAAAATTAAACATTTATATTTCACTTTAACAACGCCAGTTATATAGTGTGTATGTTGTAGAAATATGGTGAGAACATACAGGCAACGCTTCCCACGCTTGTGCGTAAAACCGCCACTGGGTAATGCCTACTGTAAGAAAATCAAAAGGTAGTGTGACAAATAAAAAGGGAAAAGGGTATGTATAATTTGTATTATTTGTACTAGGTATGTTATAAATATCAAATATCTGTATAATTAGAGGACATCGAGTTCATCTGAGACGGAAATTGATAAAGAAGATTCGTACATATGCGTAAGTAATACAGTACTTACAAGTATCACTATTTTGACTATTTGTTTTTACCTATAGCATAGTTCACACCAAGTATTCAGTACAAGGCGTATCAAAACAGAGCCTGTTACTTAAAATACCTGTAAGTGTTAATAAAAGAATCGTTCTGTTTTTGTACCGCATACTTAACATGAAGATATGATACAAATACAAAGAAGCGAAACCTCTTAAAAGAATATGTGTTAAATTTAGAATCTACCAATGTTTATTGATTTTAATGTTAAATTCTAGAACGTGTGTAGAGTAGACTGGGAAACTTCGTAATGTTACCACATTGTTTTTTATAAAAATTGAAAGATTTTCTAGTATGTATATTCCTGTAAAGCTTCAGTAACCAAACAGTTTTAGTCATTTTTTATTAATATCACACGAAATAAACACTACAGTTTAAATCCATTATTTTATTTCATACTGTCCGGTAAAAGGGTATTTACCGGACTCATTTGAGTCCGGTAAATGAATTATTACGTTACAAGGCCGGTAAAAAATTTTACCGGACTGAAAATCCAATTTGAGTCCGGTAAAAAATTTTACCGGACTGAAAATCTAATTTGAGTCCGGTAAAAAATTTTACCGGACTGAAAACTTTAAATGCATTTTTTTAAAAAATGAACAATGTGAGGCAGTATGAAATAAAACGCCTTACGTCATACTTCCGGTAAACCATTACAGTAGCTCGTTTCAACATTCGAGACTCGGCTCCTTCGTCGCCTCGTCCCGAAACGTTTTCAACTCGCTACTGTAAACTTGGGTTTACCGGACTTATAACGTAATATACTATTACGTGCAATGAGCGTTTGATTTGAGCATTACAAGAAATATTTTTGCAATGAATAATCAAATTTGCATTTGAAAAGATTATCAACCAATATATTAATTTATTTATAAGCATTTTAATAATTTTCAGACCTTCAATCTTCAATCCAGAATATAATTCTCAAAAACACTTATTTTAATGTGCGAAAAATGAAGCTAGTTCACACAAACTTTTATTATAATGCAGTTTATATGCTATCTATATATTTTTTTAATATATTACGCAGTGTGCTATACCAATTAATTAATGTACAAAAAATATGGCAGTGTCGCACGCTGCCTCTTTCTAAAGATGGATTAGTAGTTATATGAATTATTGTTTAATTTTTAAATTTTATTTTAATATTTAATGTATTTAAATAAAATAAAATAGACTAAATTTAACAAGATAACTATTATAAGGTAAATGTATTGCAGTAAAAGTTACAGAAGCAGTTACATATTATTGCTACTTTTAGATATATTTGTTAGTATTAATTAGTTATTACAGTTATATGCACATACAAATTTTATACAATTTTTTTTGTTTTTAACCACTTTAATATTGAACGTGTCTCTCATATATCTACAAACAGTATAGTAATTTAATAAAGATAATCCAACAAATCTATTTATTCTTTCTGCTATTAAGTCTGCATAAATTTCTATAATTTAGCGTACTTTTGAATCGAAATATTCTTAATCCGGATCTGGGTTTGCTCACGCTGGTGTTTGCGAGTTTTGATTATATTCTGTGGCCGAAGCTTTTTTTAAACTTTATTTATTGAATATAATAAAACACATTTATATATTTCGTTTGCAGTCGTAGAATATATTTTATTAATTTTAATTAGGAGAAAACTCTCTTGTTAACATTAATGATACAAATGTATTAATATTACTTTGTTTGTAATTATTTAACGAAGTTTAAGACGAGTTTAAATAATTAAATTTGAATTAACACACTTAACAGAACAATTTTAAAATTCACATTTAAATGACATTAAGCAAAATAATTAATTAAAACTCGAATGAGCCTTTATGTTTTACTAGCAGGACAATTTTAAAATCCACACCTAGTTTAATACTCACACAGGATAAACACTTGTTGAATACTTAATAATGACTTGTGAGTTGGATGAAGATTTATAAAGACTAAAGACTTAATATTTAAACAGAGGTATTTATACCTTATCTGCCTACACATTTCTCATGGTCATGAGAGAATTAATGCTACAGAAGTTCTCATAGAGATAACATCGACTTATCAGAAAGCTGTAATTTGATATCGTGAGTTTTATTATCTTAAGCAATTCTCATGTAACATGATCTTATCTATAGTGCGATTCTACGTACGTTACTTGCGCAAGTTACATAAAGCTCTAATTTCCATTACATTAATTCACTTTTTATTTAAACTACCTATATATATTTTATGCAGTCTAATATGTTGCAATTTATTCTTATCATGTTCCACTTAATCTAAATGTTAAGTCAGTTCTGTGTAACAAGGTGAGTGCCAAGGTCTTCTCGACCCTGAGCACAATCTAAATATAGCCACGTTTATCAAGTCACGTTCGCTATGCATTTCTGCTAAGAACCGTTTAGCATACTAATGGCTCATTTGCACCCACGGACCTTCCTGGAATAGTGTAGAAGTCAAACCAAGGGCAGCACCCTATAAGCACCAGCTATAAATGCAGGTTCGAGCTGCAACCTTGCAGAGTTAATTCATCAAGCAAGCAGTAACGTACCAGACCACCGAGTAACGAAAGTTGAAGTGTTTGTAACACGTAGAGTCAAATTTGTCGACTTAGACATATTTGTGTATTTACCAATAAATACTTTTATTAAATTCTGGCCTCCAAATTATTTTCTTATATTTCTCGCATGTTCACAAACCCGTTGTCTGAAGTCCTATTATAAACGAGATACGCTATTGAGAATTCCTTTCTCCTACTTTTATTTCTGTGCTTGCACCCTAACATTTTGTTTTTGACATTATTGACAGTTGTTTGGTTGTAATAATAACAATAATTTGTAATGTAATATAACATTAAGGAGAATAGTATCAAACATTATTTATGATTTATGTCTCTTATCTGTTGCATAAGCAATTGAAGATGATTATCTAAATAATTATCTATCCTTTATGTCAAAATTATACTTCGAATGCCCAATATTCTGTAACAAAATAAGATTACTTACATATTACACACTTGCAGAAGAGTTTTGTTGATTTCTAAGTTGTAGGCTACGTTTTACAGTTATGATATTTTGAATAAACCACGCCTATAAACCTTTGTTTAAAAATGCTTCATTCTAGTGACTTTTTCAAATGATATCGCGCATGGTCAACTGGGTTTAAATACATGCATAAATATAATTCATCGCTAGAAAGCTCATTTGAATGTAAGATACTTATGTGGCTATAAATGTTAATGAAAAGGACATCTATGACAACATATGCTCACTCACAATGCTGAGAAACCGTTGGGTGATGTAATATTTACAAATCGTAAATTCCCACAAATGGCAAACTTTTGCAAAAACACCTTACGCATAGTGGTGATAAACCATTTGATTGTAATATATGTAATTATAAATTCATACATAAAGGAAATTTTGCGAATACATATGCTTACACATAGTGGTGAGAAGCCATTTGAATGTAATATATGTAATCATAAATGCTCACGAAAAGAAAGTTTACAAAAGCATATACTGACTCATAGTGATAAGAAACCTTTTAAATGTAATATATGTAATTATAAATGCTAACGAAAAGGAAGTTTGCAAACGCATATGCTGACGCATACAGTTGAGCTTGTATAACACATCGACACATGAATGAGTGTAAGAACGAAGTTTAAGTCAGTTAAGTTAAATAATTAAGTTTTTATGTTAAAAAATTGCAGGACCTGAAGAAGATTTTACAGTACTTTTTACAATACATAATTTTCTATTTTCCTTACTTATAACATTTTTAGAATGTATTTAGTTTAAATAAACACAATTAATACATCAATACCCTGGGTTAAGTTAATGAGAACTTTGTAAATTTAAGTTTAAAATAAAATCTTGACAAAACATATAAAATCAGTGAAAAAAGGGTGTAAGTCTAGAAACAGTTTTTGATTGCAACTTTTTTTGTAGTTAAAAAAGTTAGTTACACTCACATCATTACTTAGACCCATAGGTATAACTTAGCTGTGGATAGTAAAGTTGTATCGAATTAGTTTGCAAATTAATCAGTTATATTCGTTTCCTGACAATTATAAATTTTGGACATACACCCTTCTTCCACTCACCGATTCAATTGTTGTAACTTAGTTTCAGTGATTCATCGCATGATGTGACGCAAAATTAACTTTATTTGTATTTTTCTTCTTATAGTATAATGTTATACTATAAGGTGATTAAAAACCCCAAAAGAATATTGATAACTTGTTAAAATTGATTTAATAATTTTGAGTACACAAATATAAAACAGACTTCGCGAAAAGCACAGTGAAAACATATACACAAATTAAACCACCTACCTTTACTATAAAAAAATGCACCGGCTATAATTAAATAATTTTGAACCTAAACTGGTCACAATTAAGACTCTAACAGGCGGGTCGCTTCAATAGGGCAATGAATAAATATGGATCGATAAAATATTACTAACTACACACACAAATAAAATAAACAAACAAAATTAGTTTTGAAATGCTATGAATATAAAAATTAAAAGTATGTTTGGAAATCTCCAATAAAAGAAAAATTAATTATAAGACAGTATAATTCTTTTTATCTTTAAAATTAATGTTTCTATTATTTGTATTACTAACTTAAAATAAATACCTTACATTATTGCTGTCACATGATTGAATGTCAACATGGTTGAAATGTACCAAACTTTCACCTCTCTTCATGAAAAGTTTTGTAATACTGGATAAATTTTAAGTTATTAACCACAGCTGCTGTATTTCTGGCATAAGGTAAATCCATTTAAATTTATACAGTGATAAATTTGCATAATCCATCCAAGTTCCAATGACAAATAATAATCTGATAATCCAAAACAAATTTTCTTTCCACAAAAAAAATAATTCACTATTAAATCCACGGCACTGTTTAATCAATTAATTTAAATTATTTATTATTAAGATCACTCACTAAATTCAAAAACTTTCATAAGTAATAAACATATTGACGTAAGATCAAAATATAACCTTAAAATTTTGACGATTAGTTATCGCTGACATTTCTACTCACGTCATAACCTTAAAATTGTCTATAAAATATGCTCTGCATATGTAATATCTTTTGGTCAGCCTTTTAAAATAGGTTTATAAATATATTTGTGTAATCCCGGTATAATATCGTTTCCATACATCTGGCCGCCGATAGACATATGGTACCTGCGCGTACTAGTTTTTGAAAGACACATTGAAATGCTGTTCTGTTGTTACCGACACTATTGAAATTGTCTTGTGTGGTTTTGGGGAATAAAGGATTTAGTTAAACGGGTCCCGACTTTTATTTAATTACTTACCTTCCCTAACACGAACTACAAGTGATAAGACATTACAGCATATAAACACGTGGTTTGTACAACTAAATTTACAAAGAGAGTCGCCAGATTTCCTTTTATATTTATACAATTTGAAAAAACAGAAGAAAAACTTGGTTACTTTTCTAAAGGAGTACACTAAGTTAGTAAAATCTTTAGTGGATTCTAATCATTTCTGGTGTTAAACAATTGAATAACATGTAACTAAATTTTCATAACCATATAATTGTTTATAATTATTATTAATTGTTTAAACAAATACTATAGTTAGCTAGAGAAAGAATCCCTCTTTCTAATTGTATGCAATAGTAATAATTTGGTACATCAATAAGATGGCCATAACTTGACAACCAAATCAATTTTCAAATGCCTTTAATTACACATCAAAATATGAAATAATTAAATAAAACCAGCTAGTTACTTTCTTTTCTAATAACAAAATCCTTCCTTAGAACTTATACCACAATATTTACAACTTTTTATATATCCAAACTACAAATTAACTGAATTACATAATTTCAGATTACTATGTTTGAACGCAGAAATATGTGGTTTTTAAACCAATAGATCTTCTATAATAAATGATCCCCACATTTACATTTATGTTTCAGTTGTGTCCAAGGAACTATTTGGCATTATAATATAATATTTCCACCCACAGACTTTTTATTTTGGCTAAGAACAAAATTATGAAAAAAATACTGAAATCATTGATTCTCAAGAAAACTTCACAAATTTTATAAACTAAACCTGCAGGTAAGGCAATAAATCTATGCATACATCTTCACGGGCATGCCCTTTGTCTGCCATAGGTGATAAGAAGCCTTGAAATGGTTTTAATACTTAATTATCTACAAAAATGAAGCAACAGTAGTAAATCGTTAGTTGACCAACAACATTTACCAAATTTCAGAGCAAAATCAATTTTAAGATTTATCATTTTTCTATTTAGTGTGTTATGGAGTGTTTCTGTATCAAAATAAAACATTTTTATTTAGTTTAATTATAACTTAATTTAAAAAAATTATTTCGCCTTAAAGTTATGCAATCCAACAATCATGTGTGTATTTAGGGATGCCTACATTTCCTAATGGCATGTGAAATCATGATAATATATACATGAAAAAGTCAGAACGACAGCACGTCCCTAAGTCTTTGCACTAAGGGGAAATGATACAAAAATCGTTATTGTTAATTTTCATCTAATGTCTATTAACTGTTTTAATTTCTTCATAATTAAAACGGTTATTCAATGAGAATTTCAATATTTTCATGGTTAAAAGGTTTACTAAATGTGTCCGACGATTTATTAATCATTTAGGGAACGCAGCCAAGACTTGTCAAAAATATTTCTTAAAAAGTATCCTAATTGTGAAGTAATTGATACCATAGCAACGAAAGTCGGACTTGGTACTTCTAAAATAGGAAGAAGTTTAACTCCATAACTCACACATGTTCCTCCAGTAATTCGCTGTTAGTTTTTTCTTCATTTATGTTTCTCAGACATTTTTTATTGATATTTAATTATAACGTTTGGTTAATTATCTTTAAATTTAAACTAAATTATTTAATACAAGTAATTAAGTGGTTTGTTATTAACAAGACTATCTAGTGGTATTAAATCTTTTGTATTTACGATTAGACGGATTAGATATTGTGGGTTATTTCATATATGTAGTTTATTAAAATAACGCTCTTGTAAGGTCCAATTGAAGTATGCTTCTCTTATTTGCTATTCAATTTATAATCGTGTAGTTCAAATAGAAAAGATTCATTTTGTTGTTTAATACTTATACTTTAAACATGATAAAGTTTATTCCAATAGAGAGTGTAATTTTAGAGTTGCGTGATTTTTCAAATTATTTACTATTACATATTTCTTTAAATACTAGACGGAAATTTTTTAATTGTCGTTTTCTGGTGGAAACATTAGTATCCTATACAATACTGCACATTATTGCAATTATTACTAGTAGGTACTGCTAATATTTAAATAAATAATCTTTGTATGTTGTGGGAACAGTTGTAAATAAACTATCAAATTAAGACTGATGTATATAATGATAGTATTAAAACAGTTGTATTTGAATTTCATTTAGCAAATGTTTCTTTACTTTTTGTTTATACTTATGTACAACTTTTCGTTTGTGTTGTTGTTATCTTACTGTAATTGAGTCAATGCATTTGTTGAGTTAAAATAAACTATTATTATTATTATCCTTGCTATTATTATAAACGTTTTGAATAATGGTAATGATTTTTAAAAATACATTTAAATCAAAAAACCCGCCTTTAAATAAGAACATAACCTAACTTTTTAGATATCTATAATTTCTTTAATAACATTGCTATTTTATTACTGTAGCCATACCAGAGATGTCGCTTCCAATGATTGTAATTTGACATTGAGAAATATACAGAAAGTTACCATATACCTTAGCTATATATAATCTTTGGGCAATGTTGCCAACTGTGAAGAAAATTCTTCAATATGAAGAATTTGAGCTGATATTTTGGTCTTTTGAAGACATGAAGAATCACGCATCAATTTGAAGATTTTTTTTGTTTCTTGATGTCAAAAATGTTAATTTGGCCACTTTCCACTTTTCCAACGAAATAATTTTTATTCCATCAATTAAGCCTATGTTTGTGAACATCTATCTATTGTTTAGAGTTCATTAGGTATTTGTAGTTTTGCGCGTGCGAAGTGCGAATGGTTGAGCGCGCCGACGCGCCGTTGTTGTTCTGTTCTGTCAAATGTCAAATGTTCAAATGTAAAAAAGATGTTTGTGTCATTGTGTGATGTGTGAACCAATAAACGGAATAAAAGTAATAAACTCTAGTTAAGAATATAAGAAAGGCACCAAGAATGGAGTAAGTAGTGATTATGTGGGTATATAAATCACGCAATCAATTTATACGATTTCAGAACAAGTAACAGTGACAGTGATTCGAATACTTCGGGAGCTTCAAGAAAACGTCCATCAACGCCAAAGAGAAAACGGATGTTGAGAAATGAATTACGCAAAGATGAAAAACAAACTACGTTTAATAGGAAATTTAGACAGCAGTGGAAAACTGTGCCTGCGTTTCAAGGGTGGCTCGATGAAATTCCCAATGAGCCAACTAAGTTTAAATGCAAATGCTGCAATTTGAATTTACAATTGAAGGGTGGTCAGAGCGAAATACGCAAACACAGTGAAACTAAGAAGCATAAGTTAAGTGTAAATAAACTTCAAAATACAAGTGAAATCAATAAAATATTTGAAAACTTGAGTAACAAAAAGAAAACGGAATATGAGGCTCTTAAAAATGTGCAATCGGCAGAAATTAAAGTTAGTGAATTTGTAGCAAGACACAACATTGCAATTAGTATTGTAGACGATTTATTATTCCTTTTTAAGGAAATTGCAAGTGAAGACCGAATTGTTCAACAGATGCATTTAGGGCGTACAAAGTGCACCAATATCATAAATCATGTCTTATGTCCTGTACAAACAGAAGAGTTAATAGCTATTCTAAAGGATACTTATTTTAGTATTCTTGTAGATGAGAGCACCGATATATCTTCTGAAAAGTATTTATGTATTCTAGTTACATTTGTTTCACGAGATGGTGAAGTAATCACAAAATTGTTAAAACTTTTGAAGTTAGATGCCACTGATTGTTCAGCTGAAGTCATCTTTAACAATTTTCACAACTTCATGCAAAAGTGTGAGATACCATTTACAAATATTATAGCTATGGCAAGTGATGGGGCCAATGTTATGTTGGGAGAAAATAACTCTTTTAAAACTAGACTGGCAAGTTGCACAGATACTCTTTTAATATTAAAATGTATTTGCCATAGCTCAGCACTTATAGCAAGCAAAGCATGTAAGGTATTACCTTCCACATCTGAAGATTTGATAAGAGCTGTCTCTACTTATATATCTTCAAGTGGAAAAAGGTCTGCTGTTTTGCAAGAATTTCAAGAGTATTTTAAAACTGAAAAGAAAAAAATGTTGAAATTATCATCAACCCGTTGGTTGTGTTTATACCAATGTGTTGAAAGGTTACTTGAAAACTGGGCAGTTTTAAAACACTTTTTCATTGAAGCCAGTTTAACTGATAATTTAAAACAGACTGATTTTATAAGAGACTGTTTCCATTGTGAAGCTACAAAAGCATATTTCTTATTTTTAAAATACATTTTAAATTATTTCAATGCATTTAATGCGCTGTTTCAGTCGTGTGATATTTTAATACATTTATTATTACCTGAAAGCAAAAGACTGTTTTATAAAATAGGTCAAAATTTTTTGAAACGAGAATATCTTGATATTGATATAAATCCAAAGAATCCTAAACATTTTTTAGAATTAAGCGACATATATCTGGGTCCAGAATGTGAAAAACATGTAGTAAATTTAGATGCAAATGTCAGAGCACAAATTAAGAAAAAATGTTTAGAATTTTACATAGAAGCTACTCTTCAAATTCAACAAAGACTACCATTAAAAAGTGATATATTTGAAGAAATGTCTTTTATAAACATCGAAATTGCTTTGACAAAACCTAGGAGCGAAAATGATCTAAAATATTTGAAAGAAAAATTTAAAAATTGTAAAATAAATGTTGATCAGATAGATGTTGAATGGAGAAACTTACTATATCATTTCACGTTAGAGGAACAAAGTGCTTTAAAAAAATTATCAATCCCTTCTTTTTGGCACAAATTATTTGATATGAAAGACTTTTCAGACACATATTTATTTAGGAACATCTCTTCTTTGGCAAAATTAGTATTAACTTTACCCCACAGCAACGCTGAATCGGAAAGAATTTTTTCCATCTTAAGTGATGTTAAGAACAAAAAAAGGAATAGACTTCAGTCTGAAACCTTGAATGCAATATGTGTTATAAGATCTGGGAAAAAAATAAATAAAGTTACAGATAAACACTTTGAGTTGATGAAAACTTCTTTATTGTATAAAAAATAAACAGACCTTATAAATATGATTTCTTCTTATAAAAACTGTTGTTTTAGAGTTTTATTTTTTGTTTTGTTTTTTAAGAATGTTTTATTTTATGTTATTGTTTTTTTTAATAAATGTTATTTGAGTAAAAACTAAAGGAGACTTAAATTATTTCCCTTATTCAAAATTACCGCTCAGGTGAAGAACAATGAAGAATTTTCATTGGACTGATTAAGAAATCCAAGGTTTTACAGTTGGCAACACTGTCTTTGGGTTAGTATTGTTAGTATACTAGCTACAAAATGTCTACTGGTCATCCACCGCATCTACATTTTTGATAATTAATACTAATTAGTGAACGATCAAAATAACTATACTGAACGCAAGCTAAATGTTTTATCTTCGAAAGTACAAATAATTGGAAAAGGCTTCATTATTTTCTTCATAGATATTCTCAAATATATTTAATAACGGCGTAGTGTAGCTTTATTAAGTTTTTCCGACAAACCTATCATTGGATTCTCTCTAACATATTTCAATCTCATTGAATTCTCAGCATTTTGAAATCACTGACATACATCGTTAATATTTGTACGTTTATATTGGAAGGTTAGAAACATTTCAGTTCATTTGCTTTTTCATTCTAACAAATTGTTTTTATTAATGTTACAGAACATTCCATCTCAGCATGTACCTCAGAAGTGCTACGATACTTACACATTACACTTATTGTGTTTTATTTGTAAAGTATGCCAAACCTTTGTAATACAAGTACATATGTTTTTTTCAAGTAGGAGTTGAAAGTGATTTAAATAAATCTATACGTTATGGCATAACCCTCCAATCCTAATGTCTGTTTAAGTATTTATACTAGAAGAAAGCAAGAAGAAATTTATTTAATCACATCAAATACATCATCTTCTAGTCTTCTAGTGGTCAAAAGATATTTCATCGCACTCGGGAAGGAAGATTAAGTGTTAAGTTTATTTGTACTCGACAATAATTTTAACATAGTTGCTAGCAACAAAAATGTAAAAAACGACACTGTTTCAAAGTTTAGATGTAAAACATGCCATACATTTTCTTCTAAGATAATTTTAGAATGGTGTGCATCCATGCTACTAAACAATCGTACGTAATATATGCAACTGTAAATATTCAACACACATAAATGTGCAATAAAATAAATTCACTAATGGTGGTGAGACGCCATTGGAATATATGTAATTACATACCAAAGCTTACAAAAAGTAACATTGGAAAAGTACTTGCTGATTTATACTAGTGAAACAGGCATTTTTTAACGATCAAACTGTTTAGTGTTGTGTTTTATCAAATGATTAAAATGTGGCATTCTATCCATGCAACGGTAACATCATACATGAAACTGGTTCAAGCAGTTTTAAACTGCAGTGGTCGCATGCACATATTTAAACCAGTGACTTGCACCCTCACATTTTGTTTTTGATATTATTGTCAGTTGTTTGGTTGTAATAATAACAATAATTTGTGATGTAATATAGCATTAAGGGGAATAGTATCAAACATTATCATTTCTGTCTCTTATCTATTGCATAAACAATATTAAAGATGATTATCGAAATAATTATCTATCCTTTGTGTTAAAATTATACTTCGAATGCCCTTTATTTTGTAACAAAATAATATTACACTTACATATTACACACTTGTAGAAAAGTTTTGTTGATTTCTAAGTTGCAGGCTACGTTTTACATTTACGATTTTTGAATAAACCACGCCTATAAAACATTGGTTTAAAATGCTTCATTCTAGCGACTTTTTCAATTGATATCGAGCTTGGTCAACTGGGTTTAAATACATGCATTAATATGATTCATCGTTAGAAAGCACCTCATTTGAATGTAAGATACTTAGGTGACTATAAATGTTCACGAAAAGGACATCTATGACAACATATGTTCACTCATAATGCTGAGAAACCATTTGGTGATGTAATATTTATAATCGTAAATTTCTACAAATGGCAAGCTTACAAAAACACCTCATGCATAGTGGTGAGAAGCCATTTAAATGTAATATATGTAATTATAAATGCACAGAAGAAGGAAGTTTGCGAAGGCATATGCTCACACATACTGGTGAGAAGCCATTTGAATGTAATATATGCAATTATAAATACGCACAAAAAGGAAGTCTGCAAAAGCATATGCTGACTCATAGTGGTCAGAAACCATTTGAATGTAATATATGTAATTATAAATGCACACAAAAAGGAAGTTTGCAAAAGCATATGTTCACACATAGTGGTGAGAAGCCATTTGAATGTTATATATGTAATTATAAATTCACACAAAAAGGAAATTTGCAAAAGCATATGCTCACACATAGTGGTGAGAAGCCATTTGAATGTATTATATGTAATTATAAATGCACAGAAAAAGGCAGTTTGCGAAGGCATATTCTTACACATACTGGTGAGAAGCCATTTGAATGTAATATATGTAATTATAAATACACAGAAAAAGGAAGTTTGCGAAGGCATATGCTCACACATACTGGTGAGAAGCCATTTGAATGTAATATATGTAATTATAAATGCACAGAAAAAGGCAGTTTGCGAAGGCATATTCTTACACATACTGGTGAGAAGCCATTTGAATGTAATATATGTAATTATAAATGCACAGAAAAAGGAAGTTTGCGAAGGCATATGCTCACACATACTGGTGAGAAGCCATTTGAATGTAATATATGTAATTATAAATTCACACATAAAGGAAGTTTGCAAAATCATTTGCTGACTCATAGTGATGAGAAGCCATTTAAATGTAATATATGTAATTATAAATTCACATATAAAGGAAGTTTGCAAAATCATTTGCTGACTCATAGTGGTGAGAAGCCATTTGAATGTAATATATGTAATTATAAATGCACACAAAAAGGAAGTTTGCAAAAGCATATGCTGACTCATAGTGGTGAGAAACCATTTGAATGTAATATATGTAATTATAAATTCACACAAATAGGAAGTTTGCAAAAGCATATGATGACTCATAGTGGTGAAAAACCATTTGAATGTAATATATGTAATTATAAATGCACACAAAAAGGAAATTTGCAAAAGCATATGCTCATACATAGTGATGAGAAGCCATTTGAATGTAATATATTACCATAATATTTATATGTTTATATAAGTGTGAGATAAGAAAAAGCACCAGGTTTTGGGGACAAAAAACCGATGCTATATATGGGGCTAATAAATAAATAAATTGGGAAATCCCAAATTAAATTGAAGATGAAAGGTAAATGATAAAATTTTAAAATTGATTTATAAATAGTGATACTCATTAGCACAGACATCTGACAAAATTACAGTGAACACATATACAAAGCAAAAGCCACCTACCTTCATCATCGAAGAAAAATGTTCCGGCTATTACTATAATTTGGCAAGTAAATTCCAAAAATAAATGAGACTTCATTCGGGTCGCTTCCATTAGGGCACTACTTAAATTTTCTATAAAATATTGTTAATGACCACAAACAACAACAAAAATTCAAAGTATACATTTAAAAACAATTTCAAATAAAATAATTTATTTATCAACACACAATCAAAAGAAAAACCAAATAAAACTTTTTTTAACAAAATTCTTAAAATTAAACGAACACAAAAGAAACATGTTGGATACGCTATAAACTAAAATAAAAGAAAATGAATTTAAAAAAACCGTTTAATTCTCTTTGTCTTATTAATTACATATATCCAACACCTCTAAATAAAGAGGGCCAAATCTTGATGTTTTTAAGCAATTAAAAGTTGAAGTTTACTCACTTGTGGGTAGAAAAACATTGTTACTCACTTTAAAATGTATATGGTGATTGGCTGCTATTATATGTAGCAACCAATCACCAGCTTACATTGCTTAATATTATTAAAATCCAGTCATCGTAGCATGTTTGATAACGCTGTCAGGTCAAGAAACATACGTTATCTTAAAAAAATTGCTTAGTCCGGTGGAGCCAAAAACGAAAGCGTATAAGGACTTAATTAAAAGTCTAAAGGATTATTTTATTCAGAACTTAATGAGATTCCTGAACGATATGAATTTCATAAGGAAGATCAAAAATTAGGGCAGTCGATAAACGATTATATAGTAGAATTAAAATCAAAAGCCACTACCTGTAAATTTGGGAGATTTTTTACCGCAAGCGTTGCGCGATCGATTTGTATTTGGCGTTAAGAGTACACCTTTGCGTACCATGTTATTAACAGAGCACAATTTAACTTTTGAGAAAACTTGCAAACATGCTTTGAATTGGGAAACTGCTGAAAAGGAAACTGGAAGTGCTACTGATATTAATGAGTTCAATAATAGACAAAACAACAATTTTGGCATAAGAAATAATGTGAGAAGCTATACAATAAAGTGTTTTCGTTGCGGTTGTTTTGGTCATATACAAAGAAACTGCTGCGCGAGAGGAAGATCCATATCAAGAAGAATTCCTAGTAATTATCGAAGAAATAATTTCTACAATCGACATCCTAGCAATCAACGTGGAAGTAACGGACAGAGAAACAATTATAATTTGGTCAACAAATTCTCCGAGGAAATGACAAACCTTCTGGAAAGGAAAGGAGGTAACGCATGCAGTGCATTAACAGTACAGGTAAAGATAAATAATGTTCCAATTTCTTTTGAAATTGACACAGACGCATGTGTGCTAATTTAAGTTTTGAAAAATATAAGCAATTATTGTATTTTAGTCCTTTGAAAACAATCTACAAATTTATCAACTGTTACAGGACAATCAATAAAAATTATGGGTAGCATTGAGATTGCCGTGGAGCTGCAGGGTGGTGCTGAAAGGAGGAGATTGGAATTGTCGTAGAAAATGAATCCTGTTTAATAGGAAGATCGTGGTAGGACCATCTATCTCCAAATTGGCGATTATCTTTTGGTAGAAATATTAATGCAGTAAGTCGAAATTTGTCGACACAGTGACGTGGATCAAATTAAATTATCCAAAAGTTTTGGCAGAAGAACAAACTCAATGTATAAAGCAATTTTCAGCAGGAATTATTTTAAAAAGCGATAGCCAACCGATTTTTCATAAAGCATAATATAAGGTACCTTTTCGTTTATGGGAGAAAGTAAATGATGAATTAATTAGGTTACAAAATTTAGACATTATAGAACCTGTTCAATTTAGTGAATGGGCCAGTCGGAAGATGTTATATAGTATGCTAATTTAAGATTAGAATGCTAAGTAGGTTGGGTACATTAAGCAGAGGATGTGCAAAACAACTAAGCGATGTGCACCCCGAAACAAAGGGCAAATGAGTGACAAGGGCAGTGGGATGTTGACCACCAGTCATAATGTATGTCATTATGTAAATAAATATAATATGTAAATAAATAGATTATGTAAATAGTAATGTGTTTTATTAATCAGAACATAACACTGGATAATTTTAAATTATAAACAAAAGGTGTTTTTCTTCCATAAGGTAAATCCCATTTATAATTATACAGCGAAAAATCTATATTTCCACTAAGTTCCAAACACCAAAATTTAAACCAATAATAACACATGGTAAAATTTCTTTTAAAAAGAATAATTAAGTCACTAATGAAATCCACATCACTGTTTAATCAATCAAATTAAATTGTTTATTTCAGCCATTTTACCATAGAAAATCTAGTCACATACTTTGACGGACGCGTAGACTTACTTGCTGTTTTGAATAATATAAGATTCCCATGATTAGTAAATCCAATATTTATTTCAGAAGCATAGAAAACCTCTATAATACATTAATATTCAATATATTATACATTGACATGTTTTCATTTATTTTGCAAATTGATATAACTTCTCTCTACTTTTTTTATAGACTCCCCTGACTATCCCTTTTCATTTTACATCCCTACAGTTTTGATTCCACTATATTATGTACTTTCAACATACTCCCACCTGAAACTTGTGAAAATTGTGGGAACAATTTCATACAAACATATTTATCAACGCTACATTATACAACACAATAAAAGTAACTTTCACTTCCAGTCTAGGTGCATTGGTTCTGGGGCTTTCACTTGACGTCTATAGTGGGACTTGATTTCTGTAGCCGTTACAACATCCAGCTCTAGCGGATAGAGACGCTGCACCGGTCTCACCAAATACCCTTCCTTCGTCTTTAACTTCGCCACAAGAGCAAGTCCATCCTTACCGGGGTACATCTCAATGATTCTTGCCAGTGGTCACTCTATTCTATTTTTCTCTGATTTCACGAGCACAATATCTCCAATTTTTAATAAACGGCTCAGCTTGGTTTCAGGCTTTGCCACCAACTGCGCCAAGTACTCTTTCACAAATCTTTTCTTGAGTTCTTCTGACAATGTTTTCATATACTTGTATCTCACTTTCATTATTGTTTCTCTGTGAGATCTCCTTCTGTAGAGTCACTGCATCTAGTTACCTAGGCCAGCTGGTCGACCAGAGTACCGCAAACCGCCGCCATATTGGGGCAAACGAAGCACGAAATTGTTGATTATTTGTTCTGTATTGAATTTAATCAAATCCACGTTTACTCTTAAATGTTTTTCTTATTCTGAAAGATCAAACCTCTAATATGTCAAACACGTAAAACGTGGTTTTAATTTGCCCATTATTAAAAATCACCCTTCTCTGCTCCAATATGGCGGCGGTTTGCGTTACTCTGATCGACCAGCTGACCTAGGTGACTAGATGCAGTGACTCTATCCTTCTGGAAACTTGATACTCACATTTGGCGTTAGGAACGTGGCAGGAGTGAGTGGTTCCAAATCATCTTCATCCTCTGTTAAATATGTCAATGGCCGGTTGTTCATCACCTCCTCCACTGAACCCAGAATGTTTACCAACTCGTTGCGGTTGATTGTAGCTTTTCCAACTGTCCGCTTTAGCAGATCCTTTACAGTTCGGATAAGGCGCGCGCTCCCACCATCCTCCCCACCAGGCTGCTGAGGGTGGATTAAACTTCCACTATATAGGTTGGATCCTCTCTTCCTTTTGAATGGCATCCCAGTTCAATTTCTTGAACAGATTTTTGGCTCCCACGAAATTACTGCCATTGTCACTGTAGACAATAGCTGATCTCGCATACTTCATTATGAATCTCTTCATAGATTGAATGAAAGCTTTTGTGCTCAAGGAATTCACAAGGTCCAGGTGTACTGCACGATACACCGCACAAGTGTAAATCACTATCCACGTTTTGGTACCGTTCTTTAAGATCAAAGGTCCGGCTAGATCAACTACTACTACCTCAAATACATTTGCATTCTTTAAACGGTCCAGTGGTAAAGGGGGTTCTTCGACAGCAGTTGGTTTTGCAGTGAAACGACGACAACGTAAATACTTATTCAAAACACTTCGAATCGTTTTACGGCTACGCAAAATCCAATACTTTTCACGCAGTTTGGTCATCAAGTAACTAACTCAAGCATGACAGTTGTTACGGTGATACTCTAATATTAACTTCCTCACTAGCTCATGTTTACTTGGTAGTAGCACTGGATATCTAAAGTCTACTAAATCATCACGAAGTACAGTGCGCGTTTTCACTCGAATAATGTCAGCATGATCGACGCACACTTGCACTCCATTAATGTTTTGCATCCTAGGAAAAGCTTCACGCTGAATACATTTCACTACACATTCTTCTGCATTTTTCTTTTTATCGCACGAAAGTTCCCCTTTCTTTCTAACTATGGCATTTTTCAGTCGCGTATTATAAATGAAACGTTGGATCCAACCCATAATCTTGGTCAGCTGGGAGAATGTGTATTCTCTTGTCTGAATATCCAACAATGTCATACTCGCCACAACCTCAGATTTTGTAGAACTCTTTTTTATTCCTTCGCTTACCTCTTCCTCGTTGGATGCTGTTTCCGATGATGGCCAGTTTCTCTTGTCTTCTCGTAGACATTGCGGACCCTCCCACCATTTAGACAATAGAAGATGTTCTGGAGTGACGGACACCCACATGACGGCAAGTCCGCTGGAATCAGCGTACCCGGCACGTGACTCCAACTTCCTGCAGGAGTGGTCGAACAAATCTCGCGAACTCTGTTGCCGACGAACGTTGCCCACTGGTCATGTCTGCGGATCCAAGCCAGTGCTGTCGACGAGTCGCACCAGTATATCTCTAGGACATCTTGTAGTTTCATAGCTTTCTTGACTGTTGCAGCAAGACGAGTTCCAATAAGGCAATCCAAGAGTTCCAATCGCGGAATGCTCACCTTTTTCACTGGGGCCACCCTGGACGTTGCTGCTAATAACTGTACATTCACTTCACTTTCAGTTTCTATTCGGAGAAATACCACAGCACTATATGCATCTTTGCTTGCATCTGTGAATGTGTGTAGTGACCAATATTTCCTGTCATTCGCACCTGCTGTAGTAGTCATTCTTGGAATCCTAATTTTACCAAGATCGTCTACGTTGATGCACCACTCTCGAAACACTGTCGCATGCTTTTCTGGTAGTGCTTCGTCCCACTTCATACGAGTAATCCAAACATCTTGAAGTAATTTCTTCATTGGAATTAGGGCTGGACAAACAACTCCCACCGGATGGTATACTTTTTGAATTGTTGAAAGCACCGTTCGTTTTGTGATGACCTCTGGCATTCCTACAGCTGTTATATTAACACTTAGAGTATCATCAACTCGATCCCACAAAGTTCCTAACACGGAAATAGTGCTCGTTGAGGGTCATCTATACACCGTGTCCCATTAAGACATAGTCAGACTTTGCCAGTGGTTAGATAACCATTAAAGAAAGAAAATTCCTATATACCATTTTTCTCGTATTTCTATACTTTTGGAGAAAAACGGCATCGAAGTTCAGCCTAATGTTTTCAAATTTAATAGTATGAATGCACATGACACATATTTTAAAAGTTCAAGCAGATATTCAATACTACTAGAATGTGCAAGGATAGCGTAATAAAGTAATAAAAACGTCTTTATTTTGGCCATGTGTTTAGTAGAATAACAACAGATAAACAGAATTAAATAAACAAAGCATGTTGAGAACGACCTCTCGATGGATATTGTTTCAAAAATGGTATTTTTGTTTTGTGTTGTTTCTGATTACTAAGACAATTTCAAATTCTTTTAATAGGCACATTAACCCCTATGTGTAATACAATACTGCAGGTTTGTGAATAAAAAATTATAGTATTCGTGATAGTGACACATATTCTGAGATCAAGATCAAGGAGATACCCAATACTATTTGGTTTCTCAAATGATAACAAATTGCAAACCCCTTACACTGCAGCTTTTAGTAATAAAACGTAACAGTACTTGTACTTGACTATGTAAACAAATCCATCAATCATTCAGGGCCGTTGAATTAAAACATCAAAAAGAATAATAAGTTTTTAATGATGAAACATTCTAGAATTTCAATAAAAATAACAATACCTATTGATGGATAGATCAAATTAGCTAAACATGTCTTTACTTAATTAAAACTAATATCTGTTTATTAACGCATAACACATCGAATTTATTGATATCATTAAATGGGTCAGTATTAAAATGATGTCATTTCTGTCTGCGTTTACTATTAGAATAAACGGGAATCCTCCGGATTAATAGATCGTTTTGTTTTAACATCTAAAATGGAATGTGCGTCGTTTGCATCCTTGTTGTGCTTGTTTAAACAGATGTCACGTTTTTACTGATGGTGTCAATTTCTAAAGATCTTGTATTTATTTCTATTCGACTTAACTACACTGACCTGCATCAATTATACGTACTTTTCTGAAAACGTCGGTCAAAATTCTCGAAATTTTCAAGTTCATTAAATAAAAAAAAGTTACCTAGGTTTTATGTTTCTAGTAACCAGAGAAGCTTATCCTCAAAGTCGGATCATTCAGTACTAAATCACCGTGTAGCAGTGGCGTGCGGTGAGAATTTAGGCTAGGGAAGCAACTACGATTTTAATTTTAATATACCTAAGTGCAGACGCGGATTCACGGGGGGGGGGATTCCCCCCAATTTAGAAATAAGTATACATAGAATAGAAATAATGTTTATTTAATTACTAATTATTAAAACAATTATTTTTCCAGAAATTTCCCCTTCAGAATAATTCTCTGGACCCGCCCCTGCTAGGCACAATAAAAAAACAGTGTTATAATTATTAAGCTTAAAAGTTTTTCAAAGAAGAACTTTTACACTTTAGAATTTGTTGACTATTATTCTTTATTTTAAAAAACTACTACTATGTATTTATACTGCAACTCGATTTTCCGGTCTTAGCAAAATACCGATGCAGGTTTTAATCTTTGTTGTTAAATTTGAAAGTTCTGGTTTTGATCTGCCTTTCTTAATGATTTGTAATTTCTCTCCAAAACTGTATGAGGAAGATTATTTATTAATAATTTACAAACTGATCAAAAAAATCGTCTCGATTCGGATGTATCGGAAGTACTCGAACCTTCCACCGAAGCAGTTGAATTTGTTGTCGTGACGATAATGCAATTTTAAATTTTCATACAGAGCAAACTAAATAGAATTATTTGCCTTAAAAAAAATTGACTTATATAAATTGAAATAATACAATGTAACAAAATAGTCTCATCCGCAGATTTACATTACTTAAGTAACATTAAAATTAACAAACACTAAATCGAACAAATAACCAAATTATAATAAATAAACATTTGGGCATGAAGCACACTAAAAATAACGGCTATACAATGTTAACAGCATCGTCTGTATCACCACGCCCGCTGATCTATGCCAAGGCTAGAAGAAGAGCAGTTATAAGCAACGAAAACAGTGCTTATATGCAGTGTATGTAACACATTTGAATCGGTATTACCTTTCCGTGCAAGTTTAATGAGCCTAATTTAAAATAGTACTCTAAATAATTATACTTTTTGCTGTACGAAATTAATATTAAGCTTTAAGTTGATTAAACATTACAAATTTAAATAAACGATAACCATAGTTTTGTAAAAATATTTTTGTTAGCATTGGTTTTTATTTTTAATAAATTCTCAAGGGAAGCATTGCTTCCGTTGCTTTCATGGCCACTGCCGTGTAGTATCGACATTTGTCATCCACATTCTCAATTCCATTTGAGCTGCGGCTAACAAGACTGTTGACTTTTCACGAAATAGTTCAAATTCAGTAGTTGTGTTTTCAGACGTAACGCAATTATCCACATAGAGCGATTCCAGAAGTTTCTTTGCAATAATTGAGTCTTCTTGTGACACATGAGTCAAGTGGTACTCCAAGACGGCACCCAAAATGAAAGGACTGCACGTAGCTCCGAACATAACACGTATATGTCGGTACTCGCATAACTCCCTTTTCTCTAAGTCATTCCACCATAAAAATCTCATGGCATCGCGATCCTCAGAGCACACGTCTATCATTTGAAAGGCTTTTCGGATATCAGATGTGATACCCACGCACTTTTCACGAAACCTAAGCATCAACTCTGGAATCATTTGGACGTAGTTACTACCTTTTATTAAGCAGTCATTTAACGATGCAGCTTCCCCGATTCTACAGGAGGCGTCGAAGACGGGACGTACTGGAGTAGTTAGGCTGGTCAACTTGAATACTGGCATGTGCGGTAAGTAGTGACTCTTCTTCCCTAACTCTGTAGTAGGAACTCTTTCAATAAAGCCTTCTGGCATCCAGTCGGCGAAAATTCTATCATAAACTTGATATTGATTCGCTTCCATCAACTTTCTTGTTGCTCCATAAAGTCTTTTGATGGCTATTTCTCTATTTGACGGTAGTGCCGGATGGCCCTCCGACCATGGTAGTGACACAGTGTAACGACCATCTTCTTTACGCTGTATTGTCTTCATGAAGGCTTCTTTTACTTTGATCTCCTGCTCAGCAATGGACCAACATATGTGGAGTCTTTGATCCCAATTGCATCCAATTCCCATAGTTGAGTAATTGATACATCCTGAACAGTCATCAAAATAAGTAAATTACACATATTGTTTTCAACGATACCATCTTTGAATTCACCGCACAGTCCAACCCAGTTTTGTCTCAACTGCACTGTCAAGTACACCACAGTCAAGTAGGATGACCTTGCCGGTTAATAATCGTCCATACACATCAGCTCCTAATAAAAGTTCGATAGGAGGGCAATTAGTCTACATCAGTAATATATATTTTTCTTGCTTTCAATTCACTAAACAACTGAGCTGTACTTTGTAACGACAAAAGTTTCTGTAAATACTAATAATAATAATGCCCTGCGATTGGGTGCCAATTTATAACGACAAAGAAAACCTGGCCCTCAGTGGACCGCCAATATGTAACCGTAAAAATCCAGAACCAAGAAAATTCTTCTCAAAAACAAATTTCGGAAAATATTTAAGAAATTATACTTACGTTAATAAGATGCTCAAGATTACCACGGCTTGAGATTTAGCTCTTTCTTACAAATTTGAATTTCAGGTCGTAGGTATTGGTTCTGCAGTTGTCTCATTAATAAAAGGAATAGATAAAGGTTATAGAACTCAATAAAATACACTAAAAGGGCGCCGTTTGATTATGAAACTTAATAACAATAATTAAGCCAAAGAACATTGAAGTCACTAATCAGAAAATGAACTCAAATCTACTAGATTATGATCAAGAAATTTATTATACTTATTAATATCAAAATTAAGCAAAATAAATGAATAAAGCATTCATAATTATATGGTTCCATTTAGCTCACTTTGGTTAAACTTAAAAACATATTTATTAGATAATTAAAATAACATAAAAATATAACCAATGAACGTAAGAAATTCTAATATCATTAAACTTAAATTATTCAATTATTATTGAACTGAAAATATTCAAGTTTTAGTGAACTTAAGATTATTCAAACATTATAGAAATTCACATATTCAAATGTTATTGAAATTAAAATCCTGGTATTAAAACCCTACAGAAGAGCTCTTTTGCGATAATAAATGTTTAAATACCAACACATCCAACTAATCCATAAACAAGAATAAACGAAAATTACTCAAAGATTACACAGTAAAACAGATAATTGTTAGGTTACAATACCTTGATAACCTCGATCGATTTCACACAAAGCCAGTAAGAACTTGCACAAACTGACCTTTTCACAGAAACTATTACTTTTAACTAATAGAGACTGGAAAAGCTTCTTGTAGGATGACAGTTGCTGAATTTGACTTGTCATGAATTAATCTTTACTGCATTAGGTCCAAAGGAACTTTTTGGTAATTCAATTCAACCAAACAAAACGTTCAACACATCCATATGGCTCAAATAACTTTAATTATTAAGTCACTGTTAAAACTATCCTGTTCTTTAATATTTTTAGGTTGACTTGCATTCGATAACTAACGGTAACATCTTTAAAGTTTTAAACAATTCAAATTTATTTATCACTTGCTAATTTAGTTGCTTACGATAAAATCGATAATTATTTATTCTTGTCAGAATATAGAAAGGGAATTAGCTTTATCATGAGTCCGTCTACAAATAAACGATTATCCCTAGTGATGGACTCGAGCTCGAGCCAAGCTCGACTCGACTCAAAACTCGACTCGATTTCGAGCCGAGTTCGACAATTCTTTATTCGAGTCGAGTCGAGCTTCACGTATGTCGAGCCTAAGTCGAGTCGAGTTTTCGAAGTCGAGTTTTTCGAGCTTTTCGAGCTGGCTCGAGAAAATTGTACAGTTTACAGTATTTCCCCTATTTTGTACTTTAAAGGATTATAACTAAGCATTTGCGCAATTACTTTTCTTTAAATGGCTTCATTACACTATAACACTTAAAGCATAATGAAATTTTTAATTATTATATAATTATTTTATTCCATTATTAGGGTGTAATGTATTCATCAATGACAAACGAAATGTTAAAAAGTAAAATCCCTGCGTTATTGTCTATTTCTATGTATTCATTCAAGGAAATCTCAGAGTTTATTGTATTCCACTTTGCAAGCTCCTCATCAGAAAAACATTCTTCCAAATTATTTTCCTTAAATTCTGTGTAAAAATCCGATTTCCTAAAACAATTCTTAATTTTGATTATTGTTTCCAGCCTTACTTTGTGGAACTCCATAATCATGAAATAAATGAAGATTAGTAAAAATTTCACAGTTTTATTAAAATATAACCTGGCAATATTGTTTCGACAGCTACGCTGTCATTATCAAAGGTAATATAATTATAAACAAACACGTCGCTAAGGTAGATACAAAAATAGGTAACTAGATAAAATAATAATAATAATCAGAATTAAATATCGGATACTTCCAGTAATGGAGAATTACTGAGCTGAAGTTGTTCATTCATTAAAGGTACTGAGTTTGTGTTTGTATAATTCTTAATTGTTTCTGGTTTAATCTGGCTCCATGACAGACGTATCAAACGCACAGCATCGAGAACATTTATTGCTTTAAGCTGTTGGTTGTTGTCCATTTGCTCTATCATTTGCAGTACAATTTGTTTACGGTAAAATTGTTTAAAATTGTGAATGACACCTTGGTGTAAGTACACGGACAAGATCAAAGAAACAAACCGGATTCCAGAATCTTCTTCAACAACAAATCAATTAAACACTTTATCTGAAAAGGCTTACCTACTTATATCGGGATTTTCTAAAAATTTGCTTAACATTTGATTTTAAACCGGATGGGTAATGAAAAGGAGCCGCAATGAATCATCCCTTATTAATCCTTTCTTAGAAACCTGTTTACTATCACCGGCTACTTACTGACACATTTATTGTTTATTTAGGCACCTTAAATACATAATCACAAGAAAACTACCTAAAATTTGCTAAGAATTCACATTTTTGGTTTAAAGTGTAATAAAAAAAACCGACAAAAGTTTAAAAAGATATGTACTAAATATCTGTAGCCAGTCTACATATTTCTTTCAAGTTGTTAACAACGATTTGTTTTAAATAGACTTATTGGTGAATCAGCGCAAACATTAATCTTTTTCTTGTTTATTAAGATTTTGATTTTTATGTTCAATATGGCGGACTTATATGACATATGACAGTCACGACAGTTTTATGTTTGCGTCTTCTGACTAAGAGGAGAAAAAAGTTTTCGCGACTGCTATATGAATTTGGAAAATAACTATGATTCCAAAACGAGCCGGCTCGACTCGTCTCGATTTCGAGCCGAGTTTCGAGTCGAGTTGAAACAGATTACTTCGAGTCTAGTTTCGAGCCGAGCTTGAATATCTTTTTTTGAGTCGAGTCGAGCTTTCTAGGAAAGCTCGGCTCGAGTCCATCACTAATTATCCCGAAAAAATACATTGTTTGTAATTTAATAACTAAGATTCCGGGAAATTTTAAGAACCACTTGATTTTTATTAACATAAATTCACTAATTAACAACTGGAACGGTAAATCTTTATATTTCAAAACCAGACATCATCGCACAAAATACTTGACTTAAAACTTTAGCTCCACTAAACGGTAAAATAATTATTTAATAGTCCATCGCGAGATATCGGACGTTTACTATCTGTAAACTGTACTGTCTGGAAACTGAATTCAGACTCTTCACTGACTATAAACTACACTGTCTAGAAACTGAATTCAGACTCTTTTTAAAACTCATGGTTATTTTACTATATCGGAATATTTTTAGGGGTGCAGTTCTGCATACACCGATCAAAGAGTAGCACGATCTCGTTTAAACAAATCAGGAAGTTATAGCAAGTGCCACGAATTTTGGCGAGAGGTAGGGATACTTTGGGCACGCCCAATTCCACTCTGATTGTTGCGGATATTTCGTAGGACATTGGTGTAGAATACCATTTCTTAGTATGCTTACAATTTAAGGAAATAAACTTATACGTCAATAGAATGAAGCCCAGTCTTGAATTAATTGAAAATACGTTTTTTATTGTATTTCAATGTAGTATTTTAGGTACCAATTATGAATATGGACTGTATTTAAAATGAAACACCCAAAGTAAATCTATATAGGTACCTATATAATTCTATTTTGTTAAAAAAGTTTATAGACATGGAGTAATTGTATAATAAACTACATTCTTCATTAGAGGAAGTAGTGTCACTGTTGTATCACTTAAATTAATTATAAAGTCTTGTACTTTGTAAACTCTCGGATGAAGTATGTTTATTCTTTTTGAACAATGACATGTTGACGACTTTATTTCCATTCAGCTTCTGTTATTTTACTGAATTCAAGTTCGGTCATTTCTTTACATCATCCAACTTAAAGGTAGTTTTTTTCTAAGCGACATTATCCTTAACTGTGGCCCAAATAAGTTCAATTGGGTTGACATCCGGATGGTAAGGTGGTAATCGTAATACAGTGAGACCATGTTCTTCAAGTAGTTAAAGTGTCACGTTTGTAAGCTTTATACTGATCTTTATGCTTGCTTATGATTTCCTAAAGCTGAGGTTTTATTATATTATGATGATAGGTATATTTTGTTTCGCCGTTAACCAGTCCTAGTTAAAGATTTAAGTATTAAAAGGCAATTTGATATGAAACCCATCGTGTTTTCGTCGCTCCAACGTTTTAACGAAGTATGGGTAATATGTAAATATGATTCATCTAAATATACACTGGGCCGCCCGTTACTACCTTCTTTCACTGTTCTTTCTATTGCTCTCACTGATACTCCTGCAGCTTACGACACTTTTGTTGGTGATGTCCCTGCCGCTGAATTATTTGGTTTAAGATACTTAAAAACTTGAAATACTATTTTTTCCAAGCTTGACTGCCAAAAACTTTATTATGACATTTATTTTCTGTCATCTTGTCATTTATAAAATTAAACCTTATTATTCGAACTGTCGAGCGCTCGCTTCTGACTTGTAAGTGTAAGTGCACCGGTGAGCGGAGCTTTTCAAAAATGAGCCTACTACACACCTAGCCTTCTCACCAAGTTTCGTGGCGCTTGCTATACAATCCACGTGTTGACGATAAGGAAATTTTTATTAACTCCAGTATTAGATTTTGACCCTAATAGAGTAAAAATTAAATAGTCTTGTTTTTACGAAGGAAAGAATAGAGACGCAATAATGTTTTAAAACGAACTTGCAGACATATGATATTTTAAGCTCAGATGTGAATAGCCAAAATGGATCTTTTAACACGTATCAAGTATTATTTATTAGATAAAGGGGATTCTTTTATAATGTTTTCAAGAAATGCAAAACTGCAATATCTATGGGAACTATATAAATTTAGATTAGCCACCGACCATTTTTGTTAACTTTCAAGGTTTTAGCAACGAAGCCATTTTAACAAACGCACACGTGGATAAATACGACAACAGAAAAGATAATTTATTACACGAATGTCTTCACAATTCTATGAAGGTTTGAAAAACAACCTTTTAAAATAATTTTTTATAGGTTTATTTGTACCAAATGCTAACATGATTTTAAATTGCAAGAAAAACGTAAATTTGCAGGACCGGAATTAAGATTTTTTAATAAATATGTATACAAAATTACATTTATTCAGGACTGGTAAAAAATACCGTTACAACTTTTGGAAATCCGGGGGATACTATTACAAATATTTATCTGGTCTCGTACCTTCACTTTGCATTTGTATGTTCCTCCGGGCCGCTGAAGAACTAAATCGTACTTTGTACCACTGTAAAATGTACCACTGCTGAATTTTCAGCCCCGCCAAATAAAGTATGTCTGACGCACTCTAGATCAACGTGCTGGAGACCCAGCTCTTCTGTAACTACACCCAGTAAAGTTCTCCACGACTTCCGGTTGCTTCACTGTGATTGTCTTTTGTGATTGTCATTTATAATTAGGTCACACTTCGCTTGAGTAATGACTAAATGTTAACTCCCTGACTATCTCTTTTCATTTTACATCCCTACAGTTTTGATTCCACTATTTTATGTACTTTCAACACGGATTAGAAACTTTGACATTATATTTAGATGAATATCCAAATTTTAAATCTCAATTACTAGACTTAAATGCAATAAAAATCAAAATTCTCACAAGGAAAGGTGTCGTAGAAGCAGTCGTTACTTCTAGCAACTGCTGACTAGCTCGGTTCTATCAAAATGAAGTCTGACTGTTTTTTTGAGAAACTAAATTCAATAAATTAACATTATACCAAATTTCAGCTTTTTCAAATCACTTCTTTACATTGACCTCATTTTGAAGACCATGCATGCGTTGCACCGCATTGGTGCTGATGCAACGCGTTCAATCATTACGCTGTCTGACGACTGTTTTCCAGTTTCTTATTATATAAACTGCTTAGTGATCAATTTTCAGCTTTTGGAAAACACTTAGATGACGCTACTTCTTGTTACAACTTTCATCTGCGCTGACGCCGACTGCCCCTATATCCGAGTTTATTTTGTGTAGGATATTTATTTACACCCTAAATATAAGCTATTATTAAAATATCGTCCTTTACGAAACTCTTACACTTTTTGGTCGTCAGCTCCTGGGCTACTAGTAGATGTTATTTGAGCGGATCAACAATATTTATACATAACAGAAAAAATCGATAATCTGTCGTCTAAGTAATGATGTGATCATAACCAAATTTTTAACATTACAAAAACCATAGTTACAAACAAAAACTATTTCTAGACTTGTACCCTTTTTTCACTGATTTTATATATTTTATCAAGATTTTATTTTGAACTTAAATTTATAAACTTCTCATTTAAATGTTTGTTTCATGTGATTATTTTAACAAATATACATTCTAAAACTGTTATGTCAGGAAAATGTAAAAAGTGCTGTAAAATCTTCTGCAGGTCCTCCATTTTTTTAACATAATTCGCTCTGATAAATCTAAAATTTCGAAAACAAGTAAATATTAAATCTTTAAAGATAATTTAATTTGTCAATCTAGTAAAGCTAAAAAAGCATATACTATATACTCCAAACTTTCAAAAGTAATTTTTTATAAACACTCACAATTCAATTGCCAATGTTATTTTTCAAAATAAACTTTTAAAATTATGGTTTTAAAATATAATAGGTTTTAAAATATAACCAATATAATAGTTAAACTAAACGTGTCATCTTTATTCGCCATCTACATCTGCATAGCGCTATCTTTTATCTAACCTCTTTTACGCGAAACGTAAATAGGCATATTCTGGCATGCATTGCAAGTGTTGTGAGTGAAGGAAGAGAGCTTTAAGCGTACCCATCACGCATGCTGTTGTGAATTATATGAATGAAATGTTGCAAATTATTAAAGCTCTCCTTTTTTATGTAATTTAGCAATAATGAATATTATTAATAGATATTAACAATTTTATAATGTTAAGAATTAATGAAGTTTACGTTAATAATACATAAATTGTGCTAAGTTTCCGTAAGTTAGAGGAACAGACTTCGCTTAGCAAGCAACTGACCCAGGGTTCGATTCCCCGCTGAGATGATAATTTTTCTATATGGATTTGCATTCAAACTATAACCTAACGTAAACCATTAATTAAACAAAATAAATTAACCTTTATCTAAAATTTATAACCCCAAATAATTAATAATATTATAATATTGATGTGCTGACATCTATGGCGTTTTCATAGATACTACTGATCGTGGGAAATTATTTTCAACAGTTATTACCAGGGCCAACTACAAGCTTGCTGAATGGGTAGTTAAGTGCACAATTTCATGTAGTCGAATGTACAGGTATAAAATTACGGGTAATTATGGTAAAGAACTGTTGAACAGCAAAAACGTGGAATCGCCGTAATTTTATACCTATACATTCGACTACACGAAATTGTGCACTTCACTAACCATTTATCAAGCTTGTCGTTAGCTCTGGTTATTACCGATCAGTTTAGAGATTGTAAGCAATGAGTCAATTTCACAGTTACTAGATTGTGCGAAATGTGTAACTTTCTATAGTGGTCGTAGATAACACTTAATTATTTAACTTAACCGACTTAAATCGTTCTTACACTCATTTGTGTGTGTTGATATGTTTATACAAGCTCAACTGTATGCATCGGCATATGCGTTTGCAAACTTCCTTTTTGTGAGCAATTATAATTACATATTGCTATGGTATATTATATTTTAATGTTTAAATAAACATCACATTAAATTTTATGGTGATATGCGCTGTACTAGTATACACCTTACAACACTTGACCAAAAATTTACTTCACTTATGTTTAGTGCAGCAAGGCAAACTGAAAAATTGTACAGAAACAAACACCACTTACCTTTGCGATGAAAAGAAAATTTGCTCCGGCTATGATTTTAAAATCCAAAGACAAGCTCAAGAAAATTACATGAGAAAATTTCAGGCTGGTCGCTCTTTGACAAAAAATAAAATATTGTTCAACTTTTACCTGCGAAATTCTATTAATGAACACAAAACAAGAAAAATACACAAATGAAACTGCTTTTAAACATTTAAATATTTTATTAATAAACACATGAAAAAAAAATGAAAAGATAAATGAAAACAAAAAAATCCTTATTATCTAAAATGGATTAATTTAATTAATGGTGCCAATTTGATTTAACAAAATAAGAATCAAAAGACAGTGTTAATGTTCTTTGTCTTGCTTGATTTTTATTTGATCAATCTCACAATCTTAAATTCTAATAAAATAAAAAAAGGAAACGAAATAAAAACAAAGTTAAATTTTGAAAATAAATTGTTAAATTCAAAAATTTTGCGCCATTCTTGGATTATTGCACACACTATTATTTGGCAGTTCTCTGTAAATTTACCTGGTTATTTTTAGCATTGGTGAACACGCATTTCCATAATTGTTCTTGTAGGTCTTCTTTTGTAATTTATTACGACTATTAAATATTGAACAATTTACCTCCAATACGTGAGAGTACATACATCAATTGTCTATTTTTCAAAAATTCTTATTACATCCAGTTATAAAATTTGCTTTCATCCAGAAATAAAGTTATAAAACGTTTTCAAAAAAATTTTCTTCTGATAAATAAATAGTCCAAACACCAAATTAACAGAAAAATTTAAATTGTTAATGGACAGATATGAACAATTAAAACCGATTGTGGATAATATGGAAACAAAATTAGAAATCAATAGAAAGACTACAATTGAACTTGATAAACGCCTAGATAAATATGAACAATATACTCGAAGAAATTCTATTCGAGTATTTGGTATTCCTGAACAAGATATTAATGGTAAAGAAAATACAGATGAAATTGTTATTTCTCTTTTTCAAAATAAATTGAATTTAAATGTTCAGAAGATTGAGATTGACAGGTCACACCGTCTGGGAAGAAAAAATCAAAATAAACCACGGCAGATAATAGTGAAATTCGTATCTAATAATACAAAAATGGATATTGTAGGATCAAGAAAATTATTAAAAGGCACTGGGATTTATATATTCGAAGATTTAACCAAAAGAAGGCTCGAGTGTGTTAATCAAGCAAAAATCCGATTTGGTAATCATAATGTATGGACCTCTGACGGAACCATTTGCATCAAGCACAACAATGCTGTGTATAAAACATATTGTACAGAAAATATGGACAACATTCCTGACCTGGTTACTATTAAAAATAATTAAAAACGTGCAGCTAATCATAATGAGGGTCAAGTATATTTAATTCAGTAATTATAATCTAATACTAAGTATATTTTCTTAACAAATACCTCTATAAAAAGGATTCTTATTCTACAAGAAAGTTCGTTATATAAAAATGCTTACATGGAACATGTTATATGTTACATTACATGTAAAAAAAGAGATTTGTGTTAGTTTTAAATAATCAATCTTTATTTTCTAATATTTATTACAATAATTTATTTACATTTTTGAATAATAAACCAAATCAATAAATTGATAACGTTTGATAAAAAGTATGTACAACGTTAATATATTGTTACTTACATTCTTATTATTTTTTCAATGTTTCTTGTTTAATTTATAAATAATGAATCAATTTCTAAAACTGTACAGCCATATTATATTTTTATTCTTTAGTCATATATTTTATAATTATTATCGAAGCGATCGGATCGATCACCAAATTGTTTATGTTACTTTAGAAGGCTTATATATTTTTTTTCGCGGTCATTTTATCATTATTTTTGTTTTTCTTTTATTTTATATTTTACTTTACTTATCTGTTTTTTTTTGTAGGTAGAAAATATGAAAATTGGGCATTTAAATGTAAGATCTTTGTTCACTGGATTTAACTCTTTGGTAAATTTAATTCAAAGCAACAATTTTGATGCGTTTTTCGTTTCCGAAACATGGATGATTATTAAAATTATTAAATTCAGATGCTTTCGCAACTTTGTTCATAACAACTTTTTGTCAGATTTGCAAGAACTTCCCTGGCATCGAATGATTCGAGAAGTCGATATAGATATAAAAAGGTCTCCATCTTTGAAACTCTTATTTCGACTGTTTTCAACACTCATGCCCCTATTAAAGAGGTACGTGTCACTAAACCTCGTTCACCTTGGTTAACAGATAACTTAAGGGTTATTATGAGAGAACGTAACAGTGCCCTGAGAAAATATAAAAGTGCTAGACTTCCTGAAGACTGGAGGAGATATAAAGAATTAAGAAATTTTACAGTATCTAGCATTCGTCGTGAAAAAAAAAGCATATTTAGATTCACTTGGATTAGAAAGCAATTCTCGTAAGATGTGGTCTGCATTAACTGATTTAAACATACGATTTGCAAAAGAACAACAACGTACCCGCTAATCTAGCTAACCCTAACGACCTTGGAAATTATTTCAGTTCTTTTGTTCAATCTACCTCAGTTAATTGTGATACTCAAATCCAATATTATCGTACCCACCAACACGCTAATAATCACTCTTTTAATTTCTCTTTAACTACTATTGAGGAAGTGCACAAAATTCTATTCAATCTTAAATCTAATGCTGTAGGTTCTGATAATATTTCCCTTATAATGCTAAGATATTGCAGTCCATTCATAGATAAATATACAACTCATATTATTAACTGCTGTATTGAGATTAGTTATTTTCCATTAAAATGGAAAGAAGCAATTGGTCTACCATTACCAAAAGTCAACAATCCTAATTCATATTCTGACATACGAATAATAAGTATATTGCCATGTATCTCTAAAATATTTGAAAAAGTATTATATAAACAAATTTATGACTTTTCTATTCGAAATGATATTTTACCTAAATGTCAATCGGGTTTCCGAGCTGGTTTTAGTACCGTTGACTCTCTTGCCACTGTTACGGATGAGATCATCCATGCTACAGATAAGAAAGGAATTACTGCCCTTATACTACTAGATTTTTCGAAAGCATTCGATACCATCAGCCATTCCCTTCTTTGTGCTAAGCTTCAATATTATGGTTTCGGAAACACCGCCGTTGAATTAGTAAACTCTTATTTATTAAACAGAAGCTTGAAAATAAAAGTTGATAATCAAACCTCTGGCACATTTAAAATCAGTTCTGGTGTCCCGCAAGGTTCAGTTCTAGGACCTCTATTTTTTGTTATGTACACCTCTGATATTTTAAAATCAGTAAAGTATTGCAAAGTGCAAGCCTACGCAGATGATACTCAGATTTATAAATCATTTACCTTTGCCAATAGGGTGCAAGCTTTTGAGAACATCAATAATGATTTATATTCAATCAAGGAACTATCACTACAACATAATTTAAAACTTAATGCGGATAAGTCAAAACTTTTACTTTTTGGTAATAAAAGCTACATTACTGCTCCAGATTTTAATCTCAATATATAATATTGGATTGATAATATTATATATAAGGATTGATAATGAGTACTTACCTGTTACAGATGCTGCAAGAAATCTGGGCATTGTTTTGGACACAAAATTGCGTTTCAAGTCTCATGTTAATAAATTACTTCAAAAAACGTAGTCATCGCTAAAACTTCTTTATGCTAATAGAGATATTTTAAGTTTTGGCCAAAAAAAGTTACTATCGGAATCATTAGTGCTATCACATTTTAATTATTGTAATTTTATTTACTATCCTTGCTTAGACCTGCAGGACAAGAATCGCATCCAAAAAGTGCAAAATTGGTGCTGCAGATTTATATACAATTTACGACGCTATGATCACGTTTCTTACTATATTAAAGAATTAGGATGGTTAAGAATGGATAACCGTTGGAAATATCAGCTAGGCACCTATACTTATACCCTCTGTAAATCCATTCATTCTCCCAATGCTCTTTCTTCGAAATTGGTGTCCAGGTCTGAAATGCACTCTGTAAATATTCGAAATACAAATAGGTTAACAATGCCACATCATACGACTGCTTTGTTTCGGAGAGGATTTACTTACAATGCGGTTTCGTTATATAACACAATTCCTGCTGATATTAAATGCTTGAATTTTGATACATACAGGGTTTCATTGAAAAAGTATTTCTTAGATTTACAGTAAATATTGAAACACATAGAATTTTTTTTTAATGAAATTTTGTTTTTCTGTGCGTGTTCCCTGCCTATAAAAAAAACAATTACATTTATTTTATTTACCTACTAAATTATTTCTTTATTGTATTAGTGGTCTCCTGGTTAAATAGAGTAGCCTTTGGCTAGATTTCGTCAGGAGACTTCCTTCATAATTATTATAATAAGCATTTTTTTGTTTTATTTAGTTATTTATAAGAACCTGTTTATACAGTATTATATACATATATATATTTTTTAAGATGCAGAGTTCATTACTTATTTATTTTTGTTTTATGCTTATTTGAATAAAGGCGATTATTATTATTATTAATTAATTCAATTTGTGTGACATTTGTCATAACCTCACTTTTTTTGACATCTCATTGACGTAGAATCTGCCACACATAACCTCAATGTTTTAACAATCCAACATGGCTTCTGCTTTATATGAAAATCAACAAGCAAGTAACCAGATTTTCGATCTGCTTTTATGTTTTCTTGTAAAACAAATGACGATCGTCATTTCTCCACCAACAAAAATTTGGTAAGTAACTAGAAACAATTGAACATCTAACCTAATAAGAACTACATAACCAAAATGTTGTTAAAAAATTAAATTAAATGTTTAAACAAATTACATAATCGGAAAGAGGATAATTTCCCCTACATTTTGGTATATTGCATGTCTAACACAAAAGCAAATTTTACTCCAGAGTTCAATGGCAACCATCTTGAATTTCCTGACAATACATGGTTTTATAAAATTAGAGATAATTACATTTTCACACCTTATTCCCTCTTTTTTTAAATAATGAACTGAATTCACATATTCCATCACACAATATTTACAACAATTTTGGCACCAACATTTTAAATATTAACAGAATTTTATCATATTACCAGGTAAGGTTGAAACGATACAAATTATAAACTTCAACAAGCTAAACCTTCTCTATATAGAGCTGCCCACTTGAAAATTCTATTGCTAAAGGTGCTTTAGAATCTAATTAAGAATATTGCAGCAAAACATTTTGGCTGCAAGTTCAAAGATAAATGAAAATTATGCAATTATGCTGAAATTTGTTGCATCATTAAACCAACATGGAGTTTATTTGAAATTTAAAAATAAAAACTGTAAGTATTGTGGTGATTACTTGCATACACCTTTCCAATTATGCCTTTTATAATTTCCAGGTGAAAATACACCTTACGATGGCTTCAAATATGAAAAACCAAGTCAACTGATCTAACGATGTGCAAATCGTAACTTGTCAAAATAATTTTTTAATTTTAAGTGAAAAATCCTTTCAAGATCTACTTCTTATTATTATCAAGTGGTGTAAAGTGTATCCTTTACCTATTAAATAACAAAATTACTCAATTTTCTCAAATTTAAAAAATTTTTTTATGAACACCTGAAAGATAGGCAACCCAAATTCCATATTCAATTATTTTTGACTGTAGATAACCACCAATATATTACATTTAAAAGGTTTCTCACCACTATACCTATATTATATAAATATCTGTTTTCAAATATTTAAAATATCTTTTTCAACATCCGCCTAAATATTTAGCTAATATATTATTTAAAATATTTCTTCAGTATTATTTTGATAATATTTATTTAACATTCTAGTTAGGACATCTTATGAATGTTATGTTTCTGATTCATTTAATATTTCTAGAATATTATTTTTATAGTTTTGGATTATTATTAGAATGTTTTAAGAATATTTTTAGTATATTATACATTATACTCCTACTAAACATTTAACATGATATAAATATTCGTTTTCAAATATTTAAAATATATCCTCTTGAAAATGAATGATCTATGTTGATTACGACCTTAAGGTTTGTTTTGATGAGAGCTATAAGTGGGCAGTCTCCAATACTTGTCTTTGTCATTCTATATAATATAGAGTGGGGAGAGGAAGATATAATAATAAATACGTTAGTATGATTATGGTATTTATTATTTCCAATCATATATTAAGTACAATCGGGATTTTTCCTCATATTTTTTCTTGATTTGTCTTTTGATGGGATTCTCTCTGCTTTGCTTTCGTTCTTTTGTACTAGAACTAAAAAAAAATTACTCTCTTGTGCTTTCTCAGATTTTCTTTATGCAATTTTAAAATCATCTAAAAGCACTTCGTAAAGCAGTAATTGGTTGAAATAAATTCAATAATATGGAAAGTTACTTACTATAATGGCCAAGTAATTTACACTCATATTGTTTCCAGGTCTCTTTATCGACAAGTCATAATCCTTGAATTACAGTACATTCTTCATAATGTACATTAGCTACATCAGGAACTTCAATAAAATTAGAGAAATTTGTTGTTCTTTTTAGGTTTTGTTGCTCATTAGTATTTCCACTAGTAGTAGCTGGATTAGGGTGGTTCTTATTTGGTTCATGTTGGAATTTCGGTTTTGCCGGGTGCCCATTTGATTCCAAAAAAAGAACAGAAAAATCTTAAGACCAATACGAACTTCCTATCTCTATTCTAATCTTTGCTGTAACGAGGAGAAGTTTCCCATTTAAAATACATGAGTTTTTTTGAATTCTTGTGCAAATATTTGACCACTAGGACAAATCCTTGAAAATAAAATTGAAAATTGATTTTATAGAATTAACGAGCATCGATGCTACTTTTAGATGAAAAAAAATTATATGGGACATTCTACATCACTCCACCCCTAGTTGAATGGTGCATTATTTTGAATTTATTTGTAAATCGTTGGAAAAAATCGAATGTTCCATATAATTTCTTTTGTGCCTAAAAGTAGTATCAAACACTGTTAATTCCAAAAAAATTAATGTTAAAATTTTTTCTCAACAATTTGTCCCAGTGGACAAATATATACAAAAGAAGTGGAAAAAAGCGTGCATTTTAAAGAATGATTAGAATAGAGATAAGAGGTTCGTATTGGTCTTAAAATTAGGTTTTTTTTTAGAATCAGATGGGTATCCGGCAAAACCGAAAATCCACCATGACCCAAATACGAACCACCCTAAGCTGGATCTGTGCTTTCTGTTATAATATTTCTAGTGCATTGCATTTGAGCAGCAACTGTCCCTAATTTTCTTGAAATCATTGTTCCTAACAGAAAGTTATAGTAAATATTAGGGGTCTAGTATTCAAAGAATTTTGCTTAATAAATGATTGGACAAATTATTTAGATTAAAAAAATTACATTTTTGTGTGGCTGTTCGATTTCAATTTATTATTTAGTGTGATAAACATAATTACTTTACATAAATATATTTATACTCCGTTTTTTGTATAGAGCAGCAGAGATAGTGAGGTTATGCTAATCTTACCTTTAATTTAGTTATTAAAAAAAATACCGTTTGATAGGTTTGACGATGTTATAATAATATCCATTATCATTCAAAGTACACTTAACAAATTAACAAAAACACAGCTCACTATAATATTTTAGCGATACCAACGCCTTACAAAAAATGCGACTGCAATTTGTTATCAGTTGATTATAATATATAATCAATAATGATAATAATCAATGATAATATATTTTTTAGATATGAAAGAAATATTGTGTGATACTAGGAATGAGTCAGCATATGCTTTTGAAAACTATCTTTTCGTGAACATTTATGATTACATATATTACATTCAAATGGCTTCTCACCACTATGTGTGAGCATATGCCTTCGCAAATCTCCTTTTTGTGAGCATTTATAATTACATATATTACATTCAAATGGCTTCTCACCACTATGCGTGAGCATATGCCTTTGTAAATGTCCTTTTCGTGAGCATTTATAATTACATATATTACATTCAAATGGTTTCTCACCACTATGAGTCAGCATATGCTTTTGCAAATCTCCTTTAAGTGTGCATTTATAATTACATATATTACATACAAATGGTTTCTCACCACTATGAGTCAGCATATGCAATTGCAAACTTCTTTTATGTGTGCATTTATAATTACATATATTACATTCAAATGGCTTCTCACCACTATGTGTGAGCATATGCGTTTGTAAATGTCCTTTTCGTGAGCATTTATAATTACATATATTACATACAAATGGTTTCTCACCACTATGAGTCAGCATATGCATTTGCAAATTTCTTTTATGTGTGCATTTATAATTACATATATTACATTCAAATGGCTTCTCACCACTATGTGTAAGCATATGCATTTGCAAATGTCCTTTATGTGTGCATTTATAATTACATATATTACATAAAAATGGCTTCTCACCACTATGAGTGAGCATATGCAGTTGCAAATTTCCTTTTCGTGAGCATTTATAATGACATATTTTACATTCAAATGGCTTCTCACCACTATGCACGAGGTGTTTTTGCAAGCTTGCCATTTATAGGAATTTACGATTATAAATATTACATCACCAAATGGTTTCTCAGCATATTAGTGCGCATATGTTGTCATAGATGTCCATTTCAAGAACATTTATAGCCACATAGGTAGTTTACATGCAAATGAGCAATATGCATGTATTTAAACCCAGTTGACCAAATGTGATATCATTTGAAAAAGTCACTGATTGAAGCATTTAGAACACCGTTTTATAGGCGTGGTTTATTCAAAAAATCATAAATGTAAAACGTAGCCTACAATTTAGAAATTAACAAAACTTTTCCGCTAGTGTTTAATATATAAGTAATCTTATTTTGTTACAAAATAATGGGCATTCGAAGTATAATTTTGACATAATAGGATATAGATAATTATTTTTATAACCATCTTCAATTGCTTATGCAATAGATAAGAAACAGAAATGATAAAGAATGTTTGATACTATTCTCCTTAATGTTATATTACATCACAAATTATTGTTATTACAACCAAACAACTGCCAATAATGTCAAACACAAAATGTTAGAATGCAAGACACTGCAGTTTAAATTTGTTTGGACCAGTTTCATGTATGATGTTACCGTTGCATGAATATAATGCCACATTTTATTGATTTGATGAAACACAACACTAAACAGTTTGTTTGATCGCTAAAAATAGCCTCTTTCACCAGTATAAATGATCATGTGCTTTTCCAGTCTTACTTTTTGTAAGCTTTGGTACGTAATTATATATATTCCAATTGTGTCTCACTACCATTAATGATCTTATTTTGTTCAGTAATTATGTGTGTTGAACATTTACAGTCACATATATTACATAGAATTGTTTAGTAGCATAGATGCACACAATTCAGAAATTGTCTTAGAAGAAAATGTATGAGAACATGTTTTACATCTAAACTTTGAAATAAGTGTCCTTTTTTGAATTTTTGTTGCTAACAACTTTGTTAAAATTTTTGTCGAGTACAAATAAATTTAACACTTAATCTTCCTTCCCGAGTGCGATGACCACATGATAGCTTTTGACCACTAAAAGACGTGATGTGATGTATTTGATGTGATTAAATAAATTTCTTCTAGTATAAATACTTTAACAGACATTAGGATTGGAGAGTTATGGCATAACGTATGGATTTATTTAAATCACTTTCAACTCCTACCTGAAAAAATATGTACCTATATTAGAAAGGAGTGACATACAGTAAAAATGCAGAATTGGGATCCCAGCTGGCCGAGCATACGCACACCAGCGTACATATAATGTACGCTGCGCATACCTACCACGTATAACGACTATATCTAATAAACTTATGGGAATAACTTTTACACTGTTGCTAGTCCTACTTTCTTTATAATAAATAAAATATTACTGTATTTTTTATTTATTTATTTATGTATTACACATAACACATAACAACTTCCCACCATTAAGAGGTTTGCCAAATGTCAAAGTATAACATACAAAAGTGTTTAACAATAAATTAATTTCTCGTAATAACAATTAAAGATGAATAAGTGTAACAAAATAAACATTCAAGTAGTAATTAAAAAACTGAAATCATAATTAACATAACAATCAACTAGCCAATTTACTTATATTACAATTATTATTAAAAGTTTTATAACAGTGATTTGAAAAATAGAAATTGATTTTTGTAATGTCTTTTAAGTCCGAAATGTTTAATTTGAATTTTTTTAGAAAAGTCCACAACAAATTTAGGTATACATACATATTTTGTATATTCTTAAAGTACGAACGCAAAAATGATTTTAAAACGTGATGATCGGATGAAATGCGTCCATCATCAGATCATCACGTCTTTTTAGCGGTAAATTAATTTCATTGTAGGTACATAACAAGCAAGCTTTAATTTATTTTTTTGTAAAGAACAATTTTAAAATCATTTTTGCGTTCGTACTTTAATAATATAAAAAATATTAAATGTATACAGTACATTAATATTTTATTTATTAAAAGATGGAAGGACCGGCAACAGTGTAAAAGCTATTCGCATGAGTTTATTACATATAGTCGTTATGTTCAGTAGGTTTGCGTAAGCTCGGTCAGCTGGAATCCCAATTCTGCATTTTTACAAAACAATTGGTTAGACTGAAAAAGCAAATGAACTGTTTCTAACCTTCCAATATTAACGCACAAATATTTAGGATGCATGTCAGTAATTGCAAAATGATGAGAATTCAATCAAATTGAAATATGTTAGAGATAATTCAATGACAGCTTTGTTGGCAAAATTTAGTAGTTAGACTAAATCAAGGTATTACCATCCAAACTTTCAAGTTTTTACTACTACATAAATGTCGTTCAACGGAAAGCATCCCTACCACAAAATAAATACCACAAACTTTTTCCAATTATTTCTACTTACGAAGATAAAACATTTAGCTTTCGTTTAGTACAGTTGTTTTGATTGTTCACTAAGTATTCATTATCAAAAATGTAAATACTAAATGGCAAATGCGGTCGATGAACAGTAAAGGCCGTTACCTTAGAGAAAGTGAAAGGCACGTCATCAATTCTGCGCGAATTGATGCCGTTGTGGCGGACAGAGTTCAGCTGTTGGCAGTGGCGTATCAGCTTAGAATGTTTTTGTCTAAATAATACATGATTAAATATGCTAAAACTACTTTATTAATTACAAAATGGTACAAATAATAATAATTTAGCAAGCACTGATGATAAAACATTAACAATACCAAACGCAGGTATCAAAATATGACTCCAACAAACAAAGCGACGCCTCTGAATTTATTTCAGATGTTCAAAAATATGTTGTTGCTTGGCAACGACAGTACACATTCACAAATTCGTTTGTGCGCATGATGACGAGGTGTACCAATCTCTAAGGAAACGGTCTTTAGACATTTTAGGTAAGTACGGCATTCAGATCTATTTAACTCAAAGAGCTCGGTTTTCATGTATCCATTATTGCAAATAATTGTAACTATGACAATAGAGCTTTTGGAGCAAATAGAGTTACAATGCCGAACTTACCCTTTGTAGCGAGTATACTAACTAAAGCTAAGTACTCACAGCAGCGGATGCGCAGGCCGATGTCATACGATTGGTCGGTTTAAGTCAAATCGACTCAAACCGACCAATCATATGACATCCGCCTGCGGATCCGCTGCTGTGAGTACTTACCTTTAGTAAACCGTAATAAACGGCTAAAGGTTGCACCAATGTTGCCAACCTGAACGAAAACGAAAATAGTACAGGGGCATTTAAAATTATAGTACACTTTCCAAAAATTATAGTACTCAATCAGTCTTCCAACTGTTCGAAATGTCTAACGTAAATGAACTAAAAGCTAAAAAATTAAAGCGGAATTTAATAGTATAACTAAAGCTCGTTTGACATGATACTAAATTTACGCAAACATTTAAGTTTTTTCAGGTTGCAAACACGAAATTAAGGTAAGAAAGTTATTACAAAATTTTTTAGTAAATTATTTAGATCTTGTGAAGTAAATGTGTGAGTAAAAATGGGTGTAAATCTGCGCACAGCACCATAGCTAACTTTAGATGGCATTCATTTTTGGCTTATTTTGTTTTTCCCCCTAATAGTATGTCCAGTAACGTACACGCAGCAACCGCTGCAGAAATTTCCACTTCACCAGTATCAGACATTTTCCAAATAACGTAATAATAAGTAAAACAGAACTAAGTCCAACGATAATTAACCTCAAAATGTAGTATTAAAAATATAAACAACCAGGAAGTCAACTCTTGGTTATTTCAAGACTACAAACACTGAGACCACAAATAACACTAAGAAAATACGTTAATACGCATGCGCAATTTACAGATTTTGTATTAAAAATGAGATTCGTTGCAAACAGAAAATTGTCAATTTTTGTAAATTTTATCAAAAAATGTATTACAAAATTTACTGCTAAATTTTTGTGTAAATTTAGTGTCATGTCAAACGGGCTTAAAGAGCAATCTTTCCCATGTTACTACATATGCTTACTCATTTATTTAGTTGTGTGTGTGTTGAAGGAGGGTTTGGCCTCACACTGAGTCTATTAGCCACAAAGTTAAGTTATAAAAAGAGGAATAAACAACTATTAAAATAAATCGAAATGTTGGATGTTTTTATAAATTTAATAATAGCGTCATAAATGCTTTTGTCCAAGGTACTCAATAGGCAAGCAATACTAGTAGGCAGGGAAACATTCATTTGAATCAATTCATCTACAAAATTGTTAGAGTAAGTTTTATATTTCTTACAGTGAAAAAACATATGATTCAAATCGGCAATGAACGTGTCATCGCAAGTACAAAGAGGACTTTCACAAATCCCAATTTTAAATAGATGTGCTCTAAAGCAACCATGGTTGAGTTTCATTCTAGTAATAAGAGAAGAATATGATCTACTAACATGAAAAGAAGAAATATGTGGGATTTTTTGAGGGAGTTCTGGATGAATAACAAAATAATGATTATTGGATTGTAAGGCGTAAATGGCCCAGCCTTCACGCCTTTCCGCCCGAATTTGATGTTTGAAGAAATTGACAATATCATTAAATGGCTGTACGTTTTTAATTACTTGTAGATTACATGCGTCTTTGTCGACAATTTCATTGCCAAGAATTCCGGAGTGGCCCTTCGTCCATATGAAATTAATTTTGGTTTGTTTTTTCTTTAAATTACATAATATAGTTTTAATATTGATGATAATATAATTATTATATTGTTTATAAGCGGACTCTTCAATTACTTGAAGAACAGATAGGGAGTCTGAAAGTATAGTTACATTTGGCAAATTATTGGCATAGCACCATTCTAAAGCAGATTCTATGGCTACTGCCTCCGCAGTAAATACAGAACAAAAATCTGCAAGTCGATATTGATGAACATCTGAAAAGTTAGCAACATAAAAGCACTACCTGTGTGGTTTCCAATCTTGGAACCATCAGTATAAATGCAAATTCCACTATTGTTATCATGCAATAAGGACTTAAGGAGAGTATTATTCAATATACCGAAGTCTGCATAAAGCAGATATTTAACTGTAAATTTGGAAGTTATATGAAATGATTCTGCAAATAAAGGATATTTATCGCAAGCTATTAAATATGTATTAAACTTACTGGTATCAGTAAATGCAGCTGCCAATAGTGGGGATTTTTTAACCGTCAATATGGATTGAGTAAGTTATGCGTACTTAGCGCAGAGATAGCCGAACGTAGGAGTGTATTAAAAGTTTTATATTTTATTATCATTTTGTTTGCTAAATATTTTCATCGTATTGTAAGGAGGCTCTTGTGCTTCTGCCAGAATTGCATAGCATGGAGATGACTTCATGGCACCTATACACTTGCGAATGGCTTTATATTGTATTCTGTCAACGGCTTTCAAATTAGTATTCGATGCCTATCCATACAGTACGCATCCATAGTCTATTATGGATCGTACACTGTAAAAAATGAGGTAAAATTACTTTGGGAAAGAGTTAACTTTTCCCTATTATTTGCGGTATTTTTACCCTAAAATTAATTTTACGTATACATTAATAGTAGTTTTACTATTTGTGGTAAAATGCCATGTAATTATGTAAAATTATACAAATATAAGTAATTCTACTACATTGAACTGGTTAAAATCACTATCCATAATATAAATTTACATAACTCAGACAATTTTTTCCTTACAAATGTATAATTGCTCAATAACTTAATTCATTTTTAGTGTAATATTAAAGATAAGATGAACTTGAACAAGAATAGTGTAATTTTACCCTTAATATGTTTTTAACCGTTGAGATGCTATTTCGCTGATTGCACTTGTTTGTGACCTTCGTTTCGTGAAAGAATTCAGGAACCCATTATGAACAGTCCAAATAGGGTTTTTGGGGAATGGTCGGAATGGTGTGTACCATTCTTTTATGATTTCTTGTTACAGGTTTCGCAATCGGCGAGGCGTACTCTATCGATATCGAACTGAAGTGTTCATTGCTCATTAATATTTTGTTTTTCGTTGTAGTGTAGTACGGATTTATTAAAGGCAAATATTTACACGTATGACCGAAGATGGGAAGAATTTTGTTTTATACTAGAAGTTAAAAAATAATAATCGGTAAGTACCTATATGTTAAAATTACAAATTTAAACCAATAAAATAAAAATATTTAATTTAATGTTTTTCTAGGATGAATCAAAAATTGAAGAATTCAAAATAAACTAGCATAACTGTAATTGAGAAAGGTACTCGTGTATAATTGTTTATATAATTTATAATTTTTTAATTTTCTAGGTGGATTCGAAACTTTATCTGAATGTCTTTGAGATACCAAATATTTCCGAAAGCCCCTGAAAAGAAGTTCTGTTAATGTCTTATATTTTATATAAGTACATACGTTCAATAAAAATTACTTTGATTTTATTTTGTTTCATACAATTCCTTTACCTATGTAAGTAATATTCAGAGGAACGATTGAATTTGCAAGTACTTTCGCAAGTCATCGTTACATTCAAGAAGTATTTTCACATTTGTATTTTAACCCTGAAAAGTACTATTGCCATGAAATATTAACTTTGTCATGTAACTTTACACAGGTGTTTTAATGTTAAAATGTAAAATTACATTGAGATTGTAATTTTAATCTGTAAATTTACTTAAAAAGGAAACATTACAATGCAAACTTAACCTAATGTTGAAATTTTCCACTTCCTATGAAAATTACACTTTGAAGTAAATTAACCCCAAAAAATGGAGGTAACATAGTTGCATTCCATTTTTTAGGGTATAATTCACCGGTAATTTTTTAGAGTGTATGTATGATTTATAAAAAAGGAGTGCTAATTTTGAATCAGCTCCCCATCGAATTTTTGTAATGTATCGAAGCATATTTATACCTTTTTCACACTTATTTTTTAGGTAGTTAATATGTTGTGTCCATAAGAGCTTTTTGTCTAAAATTATGACAAGGTATTTGTAGTTTTCAACTACTGGAAACTTTAGACCTCTTATATTAAGTGTGTTATTTATGTTCAGTCTATGCCTCGAAAAATACATTATTGCTGATTTTTCTGAAGACAGGGTGAATCCCACTGTCAATATCCATTGTTGGAGGCAATGAACAACATGGTTTAGCTTGTGTATACATTTTTGATACGCTGTTTGTGTCGTGTATAAGCAAATGTCGTCTGCATATTGAACAATTTTAACATCATCGTCTAGCATGCTATGCAAATCCGCAGTGTATATATTAAAAAGAATAGGTGATAGCACCGAACCTTGTGGTAAACCATTATGAACAACACAAGGGCCGTGTAACACATTCCTATGATCTCTAATAAAGATCTTTCTTTATCTGAATATAGATAATATGTTGACAGCTATATTTACATCAATACCGAGTGCGACTAATTTATTGTGTAGTATGTCCAAATTAACAGCATCGTAAGCCACTCAAGACGTGCTTTAATCATTCTTTCCAAAATTTTTATAAGACACGGCATGAGAGAAATTGGTCGATAAGAAGCAACTAAACCTGGATCTTTAAGGGGCTTAAGATGAACAGTAATTACAATTTCTTTCATGTGTTCGACAAAATCGTGTTTTAACCACCAATTATTGTACACCTCAAGAAGAAATATCTTAGCTGGACTGGGAATCGATCTAATCTAAGACCAGGTGCAGTGCTGTGTAAGGATTCTAAAGCGACTTCTAATTCTTCAAGGGCAAATGACTTATTTAAAACGTTAGAAGCCTCATTATTAGCCGATTGTACTATTTGCATTGGTTGACTTACAACATAAGATGGCCCGTAAGTATCTAATAATTCAGCTAACATTGAGTCTGAAAGAACTGTTCGTTTGAATTCAATTGTACTATTTTTAATTGCTTTTAAATATGTCCAGATTTCAGAAACTGGTGTATTTTTATTGAGCTTACCTAAAAATTCTTTCCAACTATTACGTTTTTTTTTTATTGAATATCTGTTTAGCTTTAGCATCAACATTTTTGTAAGCTAAGTAGTTATCTAAGTTAGATAAGGTTTTTATACTTATGTAAAGCATTTTTACGCAAAGACACTATTGCAGTGCATTCATCACCCCACCAAATTGGTTGGGTAACGGATGGTGTAAATGACCTTTTTTTGGGCATTGATGCGTTAGCACCCTTGCATATGGCATTAGACAAAGCCAAAAAATTTTTTCTGTATTGTTTTTATAATTAAGATGCTTGATGTAATTAATCTCATTTAAAATTGTACTATGAAAAAGTGACCAGTCTGCTTTTTTATCATTCCATTTGGTTGTGGGATTAATAAAAAATGTGTTTGACGAGTTTGTAATAGATATACTGATTGGGAAGTGATCTGAACCCAAGGTGTCAGTTGTCACTTCCCAGGCTACTTTATCCACAATATCAGGAGACACCAGTGTTAAATCAACAGCGGAATTGGAACCAGACGGAGATCCTATTCTAGTAGGACTACCATCATTCACCACTACTAATTTAGAATTGACTAGAGCTTCAACAAATGTAACGCCTGGAGCATCGTTAATGTAAGATCCCCAAAGTGAATGGTGGCAATTAAAATCACCACAAAAGATTGAAGTCTGATTACTGAATTGATTAAATAAGAGTTCCCAATCGTTAAGATAAACTTTTTTGTGGGGTGGTTTGTACACTGCAACTATAGTCATTTTGAAATGCGTTAATCTAATTGCACATGTTTCAATATGTGGACTGAAATTCTGATTAACAGATATTTCACTGAAAGAAAGGCATTGATTAACAAATATAGCGACACCACCATACCCATCGTTTCGACACTTTTTAACTAAATTGAAACCCTTTATTTTAAAAATGTTACTACTGTGTAACCAGATTTCGGATACCACAATAATGTCGTGAGGATTGTCTTTTAAAAAGTTAACAAGAATTGCTTTTTTAGGACGAATAGAGCAAGCATTCCATTGTAGGATATTTAATGTATTCTTACTAGAAGAAAACGCCGCCATCACTAACAGTATCTGTATTACTTTCCATTTTATTATTCTCTAGGAGAATAGAAGATATAAGTGTTTCAACATTTGCTGCATTAAAACTTTAAGGGTCTGGAATAAGAGTACGAATATAATTTGTTATCTCAGAAATTAACTTTTCTTTATATTCCATAAATTCATCTCTATACGGATTAGGTATGATTGGTATAGAAATAGTGGGGTGATTACTAAAATTAGCGAGAGGCGTTTGAGGGGGTGAACTTGCTTTCCGTTTATTACTTGCATTGGTCGAGATTTGGGATTTATAATTGTAAGGAATTTTTGTTTTTTTAATAAACCTAGTACCTTGAGAATTATTCCCAACTGGGAGTTCTGGGAAATTATTTAAGTTATCAAGTAGGGAGAATCTATTTTGAGTAACAACTTTAGCATAAGGGTTATTTACTGTTATTTCCGCTTCCTTAAAAGACATGTTATTGGTTGCCATAACTTTCTTAATATCCAATTGTTTTTTATAACCACGGCATTGTTTCGAAACTGTTGAATGATCTTTGCTATGACAATTAGCACAAAAAACATCTTTTATACAATTTCCATTCGTTTTCTCGTGTTCTTCGGCACATGTTTGGCATCTAAACTTACCGCGACATTGTGAATTTGTATGACCATACCGTAGACAGTTATAACACTCAACCACGGGATGTATGTAAGGTTCAACTATAAAATTGCACATATTAATTTTTATATTCTGAGGAAGTTTATTACCGACAAAAGTCACTATTATAATTTGTCGGTCAACGTATTCAATTGTATTATCGCTTTTAATTTTCTTTCGTTTCATACGCTTAACATCAACGACAGGTACATCTGTGATAATGTTATCTTTTAAAAATTTTTCGGAGAAATACGTATCAATGAGTTTAACGACACCTTTCTTTTGAGTATAATATTTAGGCACAGTATATATAACATACAGTAATGTGACTCTATCCATAATATCCATTTGATAATTTCTATCCACCACACCACATACTGAGACGATCGGCAGTATGCAGACAGCAGTTCAGTCTCAAATACGGGACAGAATGTATCAAAATTTCCAGAGCCGTATTTGTGAAGTAATAGTACCAGTAAAGAATGTTTAGTGTCAGTCGTTGTGCCGCTAAAGGCTGTAAAAATACCTCTGAAAGAACTACAATTAGTTTTTTCAGGTTTCCGATGGATAATCACCAGTAAGTGTTACTTTTTCCTATGTACTATTATTTTTTAATAAATACGATCGTAAAAGCAATGCCGTATTTAAGAATTCACTTTTGTATAGATTTACCAATCGCTTAAAATTGAATTACTAACACATAATCACACATAATAGAACAAATATTAGATTACGAAATCCTACCTAATAAAATTTTTTATACTTGATTTATTAAGAGTTCAACAATAAATAATTTAGGTCAACGCCTTAACAACATTTCGTTTGTCATTGTGTCTTTAATTTAATATGGATGAAAATAAGTTTAATTATTATTAATTATTATTATTATAAATGTGTGTAAATTGATTTAATCTCCCCTATTTTGTATGTATGTGATTTCGGTGACCTAGATTCTCCCTTTGTTTGTTGAACAGGTATTCAAATTGTATACAGCTATGCATTTGTTCGTAATTATTTCTAAATAAAATGAAATGACTATTGCAGCGCAAGAATATGGTTAATGGCTTGAAAGAATAATATAACTTTAGGTGGTAATTAACGACGTAACAAGAAACAAGCTTCTAACTTAGTTTAATAAATGTTTTAAATATCTAAATTGATTATCGTTTTATTTATTAGATTCTATAAGTGAAACAACTTCAATCAAATGGTTCACTACACATAATTCTATTTCATATTTTACTATACTATCATATAACAAGAGATCTTGTTTACATATTTGTTCGACATATTTTATTGAATGAGGCCCTGCGTTGTGTTTACTGACGAGGCCGGCCGATGAACGTCGGTCCACTACATCGTTTATGGGCGTGATATTCGAAGGTGGATTAATAAAATTAATGGTGTCGCATGGAAGTCATCCTACTGATTGTTATATATACTGTGATTTAGGTATGTATGCTATTAGATTATTTTTTAAAATGCATTCATGGTTTATTAAATTATTAGCCATGTTAAAGGATTTAAATATAACTTTGACTCTATTTTTTCCAATTGTGTTTATGTCTATAATATCTTTTCGAAACTCAGGGACATCCTGAATGTAATGACCTACCCTGATAGGGAATAATCTTCCTATATTTTTGTCTTTGTGTTCCAGATATACAGAAAAGGGCCCGGAATCAGTATAAATATATTTATTTTTTAAATCATACCTGATTACATCATTACGATCTTGGCTACCATTGCCTGTTAAGGGCGGCTCATGGCCGCCCTAGTCTTCATTCATGATCCAACCAAAAGGATGAGATTACTCACTTTTATATTATTTATTTTCTCAGTTCGAATAAATTTTGTATATAAAAATAAGATTTGTACAGTAAATAATACTTTATTTATAATTTATCTGCACGCACGTGAAAAGCCGTATGCATTCAACGAGTGTTTTTATTTAGTTTGTTTATGCATAAATTGCATTTAAAAATAACACGCGATTCTATGCAAATTGGTAAATTGTTGACTTCATGAAAATGATGAAAAAAATTTGACATCAAAACACTTCACGTAAAAACGTAAAATTGTGCCGTTAAAGTTTCAAATTTGTTACGAAGGTAGTTTAGCAAAAGAAATTAATACTTAACGAAGAATTTGTCGATTGAACGCTTGATATAGCTCGCAAAGTAACAACGTCACATTGCGCCAAACGAGCGGGAAAACTAAACGCTTTATATAGCTACATGCAGCACCACTGGCCGCTCGTAATTTACATCTCTGAAACAAAATCAGTTGTATTAAATAAAAAGACACATAATTCAGAATTTTTTTACTGCTACGTTTTGAATGAATCTGAATAAATAGCGTTTCATCAGAAAAACAAACGAAATACTGCTGTCAATGTAAGGCAACGTTGTCACTTTTTCACTACTCTTGAAGCGTGTAATTTATTTATATTCTATAGCGATTTCTTTATTTTTTAGTGTTTACATAGTAATATTATTTTATTGTTACTAATAAAAAAGTAAATTTGAATGAAATCTCTACTTAGAATTGTTTTTTCGTCAGTTTTCCACAAGTTTGGACTATAAACATTCAAAAGTTAATCTCTGACTATAAAAACATAGTACCGGTAGACCATGGCAGACTTTAGTGTACCAGGCAGGAGCTGTAAAAAAGCAACACTGTAATTTTACCCATATTTTCAACGGGTACTAGATTATATTTACTTCAGAAAATATAAAACAAAAATTTTCTGTCCAGATCTTGGTTAGAATAATGTCAACTGTGTGTTTCTAAATTTGTAATATTGAAAAATAACACGCCTAAAAGCATATTATCAGTTTAGCAATTCATTTTCTTATAAATAATAAAGAATTATCAATTACAGGTTCTTGTTAAATAAACAAAAATCACATTTAGTGAATTTTTCAAGTAAATTGTAACATTCGTCTTTAAATTAGTTGGCTTTATGTATTTTCATTGTTAGTTGATAATTGTTAATTAAATTAAAATTATAAATTTATATTTTTTATTTATGCAAATTTTGTTAGTTACAGATAAATTAGAGAATAATTAATAACCCTTTCAACAAAAAAAATTATATTCAGCAGAAAACTGACAGTAAGATTTGCACAGGCATCTAGGATTTAATATTCCTTGAGAAAATTAATAGTGACAGATGTTGACATTATTCTAACCAAGAATTGGTTTACAGAATTTGTTTTGCATTTTTTTTAACAAATGTAATCTAATACTCCTTGAAAATATGGGTAAAATTACAGTGTTGCTTTTTTACAACTCCTGCCTGGTACACTAAAGTCTGCCATGGGTAGACCCAATTATAGTATGAATACTATAATTATAGTACGGTTGGCAATGCTGAGTTGCACACATGTTGCACAGATTAACGGGCGGGAAATTCAAATTTAAATCTACAGCTTCTAATGTGGTCTTTGCAGTTTATTATAAAAACTTTAGAAATTCTTCATTTCTAAACAATATACATATGTGTAATACATACCTTATCTTATAAAAACATAGCTTTTTGCCGTTTTGGTTTAACATTGTTTTAATCTTTTTCCCACAACGTATTATATATGGTACAATTACAGGTTGGAACAGTCAAGTAAATATAATCTAATAGTTAAATGTTTATCTATTACACATTAGTTGATGTTTGTTGTTAACATTGTAGCTTTTTATATAATTTAAAATTGTTCGATAGTAATTAACTTAAAAATGTCAAAACAGGTACAGTTACATTGAAAACTTGGCTACACAACGTTGCCAATGTCTCGTTTCATACATGTATTACAGTCCTAAATAGTACTGGTATTACTACCAACATTATTTTTATTGAAACCTTAACTTCCATCTACCGCATACGACCGGAATGGGTTCTCAATATGGAGGAGTAGGTGTTGCAATTAGATATTTCCATTGGCGGTAATCTCACCGTCTCAAAATTCGCACATAAACTACATAACCTCAATTTTAAAACATAGTATTTTAAAATTAATCTTAGAATATAAGTTTTATATTTAAGCTTTTAAACAAACAAATACTTACTTATGAAATGTAATACCCTTCTTCGCATTTGTCGGAGTTTGAGGATAACCAATGAATTTTATTTACAACAATAAATACAATAAACCCGAGCTCTTTTAAAAAGCAGATTTAGTTGGTGTCTAATGGCGGCCAGTGTTATATCATAGCCGTCGCTTTTAAAGCTCATTGCGCCGGGTAGTTATGTTCTTTCCTACAGTTTTATATTCTAAGCTTGAAACACAGAAAATGAAAAAAATTAACGAATATAATAGTGCCGTTTGTCAGCAACTTTTAGTAGTGATTGTCACTGACAAACACCCTTAATGCCATGGAATTGTGCGAAATTTATTATTGATAGTGCGCTGTTATAATTGATTACCCCAAGCATTAAAAAAGGCGCACAAGTTTGCTTCAAACTATAAGTTTTGATTTATGCGTTTTCGATTTATACGCACTAATATTATTGCCCTGACGCCGAACAAGTTCTGAAATAGTACAAATTAGCACAAACACCGAGCATATAAAAAAGAACTATAAATCGAATGCTCGAGAAATATTTTAAGCCCAAAATTTCATAAAGCATTTATTGGTAAATACACAAAAGTGAATTAATGTACGGAAATAAAAGATATATGTAACTCGCGCGAGTAAATAAACAAAACAACCTAACCTCAATTCTATGAAACAACACGTGCTCTGAGCTGTTTTTATTTTATACACATTAGTAGTTTTCTTTTCCTCTATAATGACTAATCCGATTAGCAGTTTTTTAGCAGATCTCGTTCTTTTAAATACTGATTAACCCCTAGATTAACCTAGTCAGATTTTTTTAGCATGATTAGTAATTCCCTTGTCCCTTTGAATCGTAGAAACTCTGTGATTGACATGATTGAATCGTAAATAAGTGCTGTGACGAAACTTGTAACTATTGCCAATATTCTTTTGGGGCAAAGTATTCTCAAATCATAAATTTAATTACAATGTGCAAAAGAAAACCACTATTGTATTGCCCTATTACATTATATTTAGTTTTTCTTGATCCATTGTTTAAATACGCATGAAACAACCCCAAAACTTCTAAACAAACGATCATAACCTAAAATCAGCTGATGCACTCGCCACAGCACGAGCTCTTCGACCTCATGCTAAAAAACTTGCACGAGTACATATTTCGTGCGTCAGCTGCCTCTAAATTGAACACTCGGCACTGAGTTAGTGCAGCACCACCTATAAATAAAACCTAGTCAGTGAACTTCAATTTGTCGGTATGGCGGACGCTAAAGGTATATGTCAAATGAACAGTGCATTGGCATTGAAGGTTAAAATTTTGATGAATATTTAAAAATAATTTCTTTCCAAAAAAGGAATGTGTAAAGACTAAAGGGTTGAGCTTATTGCACCGATCTTTTAATTAAAAATATAAGTAATTATAAGGCACGGTGTTTTACTATGATAAAGTTTAGATAAAATCTAAGATGAATGTAGTCCCATTTGCGCACTCCACATATGTTAAAACACAGTCTCTCACATGTTTAATTTGCATTTTATTCACTTATTTAGTTTAATTTACACTTATTATTTTACAGTGGGCAAAAGAATTCTAAGTTAGCGCTCACCCTCGTCCCATCGTAACATCGTCGCTGTTGATGGTGCAAATTAGTTTTTAATTAGTTCTTTGTATTTATTCAGTTAGAAAACAGATTCAATTAATCTTTAATACCAACAATACCGTGGTAGACAATCCCTGCTTCTTGTTTTCAGTCGCGACAGTTGATTTAAGTCATTAGTATTGTTGTTTAATTAATTGTACAAAAATGGTAGATTATTCTTTCGAAGAGATGTCCGTCATCCATTTAATGTACGATTTGGCACATTGTAATAGGGCGGAAGCAAGAAGACTTTACGTAGACCATTTGCAAAGCCGACTTTTACTAAACGAGAAAACATTCGAAAGGCTTCATATTAGATTAAGCCAAACGGGATCTTTCAAACCGGTAATCCGGATCTCCGCAGACCTCTACCTACAAGAACTTTGGACATGGAAGAACATGTATTGGATCATGTTGAGGAAAATGCTGGTGAGAGTACTCGAAGAATTGTATTGGCGAAAGGTGTCACATGACTGTGTGGCGGATTTTAAAAACTAATCAACTATATCTGTACTACGTGAAAAGAGTACAGGGACTTAGTGAGGATGATCACGAGAAGCTTATTGCGCATGGTTGTTAGAAACATGCGACGTCGATCCGCTCTTTTTGCCATCTGTGCTCTTTACTGATGAAGCTGGCTTTACAACAGGCATCGTCAAGATAGGGAGTGTCCTTTCTTTAAAAATGCACTTGCAGCAGGAAATCAAAACGCCACAAAAATGCCCCAAATATCGTACTCTAGAACGAAACGCAGCGGAGCTAACTTTCGTAGTATCATACTTACAGTAAAATTCCGGGTATATTTAAGAAGGGGGCATCTTTCTGCACATTCTGCAAGATGGGGAGTGTTCTATCTTTAAAAATGCACTTGCAGCAGGAAATCAAAACGCCACAAGAATGCCTTAAATATCGTACTCTAGAAGGAAACGCAGCGGAGATAATTTTCGTACTATCAGACTTACATTAAAATACCGGGTATATTTAAGAAGGGGGGAGCTTTCTGCACATTCTGGAAGATGGGGAGTGTTCTTTCTTTAAAAATGCACTTACAGCAGGAAATCAAAAAGCCACAAGAATGCCCTAAATATCGTACTCTAGAAGGAAACGCAGCGGAGCTAATTTTCGTAGTATCATACTTACAGTGAAATTCCGGGTATATTTAAGAAGGGAGGAGCTTTCTGCACATTATGAAAGATGGGGAGTGTTCCTTTCTTTAAAAATGCACTTGCAGCAGGAAATCAAAACGCCACAAGAATGCTCTAAATATCGTACTCTAGAAGGAAACGCAGCGGAGCTAATTTTCGTAGAATCATACTTACATTAAAATACCAGGTATATTTAAGAAGGGGGGAGCTTTCTGCACATTATGAAAGATGGGGAGTGTTCTTTCTTTAAAAATGCACTTGCAGTAGGAAATCAAAACGCCACAAGAATGCCTTAAATATCGTACTCTAGAAGGAAACGCAGCGGAGCTAATTTTCGTAGTATCAGACTTACATTAAAATACCGGGAATATTTAAGAAGGGGGGAGCTTTCTGCACATTATGAAAGATGGGGAGTGTTCCTTTCTTTAAAAATGCACTTGCAGCAGGAAATCAAAACGCCACAAGAATGCCCTAAATATCGTACTCTAGAAGGAAACGCAGCAGAGCTAATTTTCGTAGTATCATACTTACACTGAAATTCCGGGTATATTTAAGAAGGGAGGAGCTTTCTGCACATTATGAAAGATGGGAAGTGTTCCTTTCTTTAAAAATGCATTTGCAGCAGGAAATCAAAACGCCACAAGAATGCCCTAAATATCGTACTCTAGAAGGAAACGCAACGGAGCTAATTTTCGTAGTATCATACTTACAGTGAAATTCCGGGTATATTTAAGAAGGGAGGAGCTTTCTGCACATTATGAAAGATGGGGAGTGTTCTTTCTTTAAAAATGCACTTGCAGCAGGAAATCAAAACGCCACAAGAATGCCTTAAATATCGTACTCTAGAAGGAAATGCAGCGGAGCTAATTTTCGTAGTATCATACTTACAGTGAAATACCAGGTATATTTAAGAAGGGGGGAGCTTTCTGCACATTATGAAAAATGGGGAGTGTTCTTTCTTTAAAAATGCACTTGCAGTAGGAAATCAAAACGCCACAAGAATGCCTTAAATATCGTACTCTAGAAGGAAACGCAGCGGAGCTAATTTTCGTAGTATCAGACTTACATTAAAATACCGGGTATATTTAAGAAGGGGGGAGCTTTCTGCACATTCTGGAAGATGGGGAGTGTTCTTTCTTTAAAAATGCACTTGCAGCAGGAAATCAAAAAGCCACAAGAATGCCCTAAATATCGTACTCTAGAAGGACACGCAGCGGAGCTAATTTTCGTAGTATCATACAGCGAAATTCCTGGTATATTTAAGAAGGGAGGAGCTTTCTGCACAATATGAAAGATGGGGAGTGTTCCTTTCTTTAAAAATGCACTTGCAGCAGGAAATCAAAGCGCCACAAGAATGCTCTAAATATCGTACTCTAGAAGGAAACGCAGCGGAGCTAATTTTCGTAGTATCATACATTAAAATACCAGGTATATTTAAGAAGGGGGGAGCTTTCTGCACATTATGAAAGATGGGGAGTGTTCTTTCTTTAAAAATGCACTAGCAGCAGGAAATCAAAACGCCACAAGAATGCCCTAAATATCGTACTCTAGAAGGAAACGCAGCGGAGCTAATTTTCGTAGTATCAAACTTACATTAAAATACCGGGTATATTTAAGAAGGGGGGGAGCTTTCTGCACATTATGAAAGATGGGGAGTGTTCCTTTCTTTAAAAATGCACTAGCAGCAGGAAATCAAAACGCCACAAGAATGCTCTAAATATCGTACTCTAGAAGGAAACGCAGCAGAGCTAATTTTCGTAGTATCATACTTACAGTGAAATTACGGGTATATTTAAGAAGGGAGGAGCTTTCTGCACATTATGAAAAATGGGGAGTGTTCTTTCTTTACAAATACACTTGCAGTAGGAAATCAAAACGCCACAAGAATGCCTTAAATATCGTACTCTAGAAGGAAACGCAGCGGAGCTAATTTTCGTAGTATCAGACTTATATTAAAATACCGGGTATATTTAAGAAGGGGGGAGCTTTCTGCACATTATGAAAGATGGGGAGTGTTCCATTCTTTAAAAATGCACTTGCAGCAGGAAATAAAAACGCCACAAGAATGCCTTAAATATCGTACTCTAGAAGGAAATGCAGCGGAGCTAATTTCCGTAGTATCATACTTACAGTGAAATACCAGGTATATTTAAGAAGGGGGGAGCTTTCTGCACATTATGAAAGATGGGGAGTGTTCTTTCTTTAAAAATGCACTTGCAGTAGGAAATCAAAACGCCACAAGAATGCCTTAAATATCGTACTCTAGAAGGAAACGCAGCGGAGCTAATTTTCGTAGTATCAGACTTACATTAAAATACCGGGTATATTTAAGAAGGGGGGAGCTTTCTGCACATTCTGGAAGATGGGGAGTGTTCTTTCTTTAAAAATGCACTTGCAGCAGGAAATCAAAAAGCCACAAGAATGCCCTAAATATCGTACTCTAGAAGGACACGCAGCGGAGCTAATTTTCGTAGTATCATACAGTGAAATTCCTGGTATATTTAAGAAGGGAGGAGCTTTCTGCACAATATGAAAGATGGGGAGTGTTCCTTTCTTTAAAAATGCACTTGCAGCAGGAAATCAAAGCGCCACAAGAATGCTCTAAATATCGTACTCTAGAGGGAAACGCAGCGGAGCTAATTTTCGTAGTATCATACATTAAAATACCAGGTATATTTAAGAAGGGGGGAGCTTTCTGCACATTATGAAAGATGGGGAGTGTTCTTTCTTTAAAAATGCACTTGCAGCAGGAAATCAAAACGCCACAAGAATGCCTTAAATATCGTACTCTAGAAGGAAACTCAGCGGAGCTAATTTTCGTAGTATCAAACTTACATTAAAATACCGGGTATATTTAAGAAGGGGGGAGCTTTCTGCACATTATGAAAGATGGGGAGTGTTCCTTTCTTTAAAAATGCACTAGCAGCAGGAAATCAAAACGCCACAAGAATGCTCTAAATATCGTACTCTAGAAGGAAACGCAGCAGAGCTAATTTTCGTAGTATCATACTTACAGTGAAATTACGGGTATATTTAAGAAGGGAGGAGCTTTCTGCACATTATGAAAAATGGGGAGTGTTCTTTCTTTACAAATACACTTGCAGTAGGAAATCAAAACGCCACAAGAATGCCTTAAATATCGTACTCTAGAAGGAAACGCAGCGGAGCTAATTTTCGTAGTATCAGACTTATATTAAAATACCGGGTATATTTAAGAAGGGGGGAGCTTTCTGCACATTATGAAAGATGGGGAGTGTTCCATTCTTTAAAAATGCACTTGCAGCAGGAAATCAAAACGCCACAAGAATGCCCTAAATATCGTACTCTAGAAGGAAACGCAGCGGAGCTAATTTTCGTAGTATCAGACTTATATTAAAATACCGGGTATATTTAAGAAGGGGGGAGCTTTCTGCACATTATGAAAGATGGGGAGTGTTCCATTCTTTAAAAATGCACTTGCAGCAGGAAATAAAAACGCCACAAGAATGCCTTAAATATCGTACTCTAGAAGGAATTGCAGCGGAGCTAATTTCCGTAGTATCATACTTACAGTGAAATACCAGGTATATTTAAGAAGGGGGGAGCTTTCTGCACATTATGAAAGATGGGGAGTGTTCTTTCTTTAAAAATGCACTTGCAGCAGGAAATCAAAACGCCACAAGAATGCCTTAAATATCGTACTCTAGAAGGAAACGCACTGGAGCTAATTTTCGTAATATCGGACTTACATTAAAATACCGGGTATATTTAACAAGGGAGGAGCTTTCTGCACATTATGAAAGATGGGGAGTGTTCTTTTCTTAAAAATGCACTTGCAGCAGGAAATCAAAACGCCACAAGAATGCTCTAAATATCGTACTCTAGAAGGAAACGCAGCGGAGCTAATTTTCGTAGTATCATACTTACATTAAAATACCAGGTATATTTAAGAAGGGGGGAGCTTTCTGCAGATTATGAAAGATGGGGAGTGTTCTTTCTTTAAAAATGCACTAGCAGCAGGAAATCAAAACGCCACAAGAATGCCTTAAATATCGTACTCTAGAAGGAAACGCACCGGAGCTAATTTTCGTAATATCGGACTTACATTAAAATACCGGGTATATTTAACAAGGGAGGAGCTTTCTGCACATTATGAAAGATGGGGAGTGTTCTTTTCTTAAAAATGCACTTGCAGCAGGAAATCAAAACGCCACAAGAATGCCTTAAATATCGTACTCTAGAAGGAAACGCAGCGGAGCTAATTTTCGTAGTATCAGACTTACATTAAAATACCGGGAATATTTAAGAAGGGGGGAGCTTTCTGCACATTATGAAAGATGGGGAGTGTTCCTTTCTTTAAAAATGCACTTGCAGCAGGAAATCAAAACGCCACAAGAATGCCCTAAATATCGTACTCTAGAAGGAAACGCAGCAGAGCTAATTTTCGTAGTATCATACTTACACTGAAATTCCGGGTATATTTAAGAAGGGAGGAGCTTTCTGCACATTATGAAAGATGGGGAGTGTTCCTTTCTTTAAAAATGCATTTGCAGCAGGAAATCAAAACGCCACAAGAATGCCCTAAATATCGTACTCTAGAAGGAAACGCAACGGAGCTAATTTTCGTAGTATCATACTTACAGTGAAATTCCGGGTATATTTAAGAAGGGAGGAGCTTTCTGCACATTATGAAAGATGGGGAGTGTTCTTTCTTTAAAAATGCACTTGCAGCAGGAAATCAAAACGCCACAAGAATGCCTTAAATATCGTACTCTAGAAGGAAATGCAGCGGAGCTAATTTTCGTAGTATCATACTTACAGTGAAATACCAGGTATATTTAAGAAGGGGGGAGCTTTCTGCACATTCTGGAAGATGGGGAGTGTTCTTTCTTTAAAAATGCACTTGCAGCAGGAAATCAAAAAGCCACAAGAATGCCCTAAATATCGTACTCTAGAAGGACACGCAGCGGAGCTAATTTTCGTAGTATCATACAGCGAAATTCCTGGTATATTTAAGAAGGGAGGAGCTTTCTGCACAATATGAAAGATGGGGAGTGTTCCTTTCTTTAAAAATGCACTTGCAGCAGGAAATCAAAGCGCCACAAGAATGCTCTAAATATCGTACTCTAGAAGGAAACGCAGCGGAGCTAATTTTCGTAGTATCATACATTAAAATACCAGGTATATTTAAGAAGGGGGGAGCTTTCTGCACATTATGAAAGATGGGGAGTGTTCTTTCTTTAAAAATGCACTTGCAGCAGGAAATCAAAACGCCACAAGAATGCCTTAAATATCGTACTCTAGAAGGAAACTCAGCGGAGCTAATTTTCGTAGTATCAAACTTACATTAAAATACCGGGTATATTTAAGAAGGGGGGAGCTTTCTGCACATTATGAAAGATGGGGAGTGTTCCTTTCTTTAAAAATGCACTAGCAGCAGGAAATCAAAACGCCACAAGAATGCTCTAAATATCGTACTTTAGAAGGAAACGCAGCAGAGCTAATTTTCGTAGTATCATACTTACAGTGAAATTACGGGTATATTTAAGAAGGGAGGAGCTTTCTGCACATTATGAAAAATGGGGAGTGTTCTTTCTTTACAAATACACTTGCAGTAGGAAATCAAAACGCCACAAGAATGCCTTAAATATCGTACTCTAGAAGGAAACGCAGCGGAGCTAATTTTCGTAGTATCAGACTTATATTAAAATACCGGGTATATTTAAGAAGGGGGGAGCTTTCTGCACATTATGAAAGATGGGGAGTGTTCCATTCTTTAAAAATGCACTTGCAGCAGGAAATCAAAACGCCACAAGAATGCCCTAAATATCGTACTCTAGAAGGAAACGCAGCGGAGCTAATTTTCGTAGTATCAGACTTATATTAAAATACCGGGTATATTTAAGAAGGGGGGAGCTTTCTGCACATTATGAAAAATGGGGAGTGTTCTTTCTTTAAAAATGCACTTGCAGTAGGAAATCAAAACGCCACAAGAATGCCTTAAATATCGTAATCTAGAAGGAAACGCAGCGGAGCTAATTTTCGTAGTATCAGACTTATATTAAAATACCGGGTATATTTAAGAAGGGGGGAGCTTTCTGCACATTATGAAAGATGGGGAGTGTTCCATTCTTTAAAAATGCACTTGCAGCAGGAAATAAAAACGCCACAAGAATGCCTTAAATATCGTACTCTAGAAGGAAATGCAGCGGAGCTAATTTCCGTAGTATCATACTTACAGTGAAATACCAGGTATATTTAAGAAGGGGGGAGCTTTCTGCACATTATGAAAGATGGGGAGTGTTCTTTCTTTAAAAATGCACTTGCAGTAGGAAATCAAAACGCCACAAGAATGCCTTAAATATCGTACTCTAGAAGGAAACGCAGCGGAGCTAATTTTCGTAGTATCAGACTTACATTAAAATACCGGGTATATTTAAGAAGGGGGGAGCTTTCTGCACATTCTGGAAGATGGGGAGTGTTCTTTCTTTAAAAATGCACTTGCAGCAGGAAATCAAAAAGCCACAAGAATGCCCTAAATATCGTACTCTAGAAGGACACGCAGCGGAGCTAATTTTCGTAGTATCATACAGTGAAATTCCTGGTATATTTAAGAAGGGAGGAGCTTTCTGCACAATATGAAAGATGGGGAGTGTTCCTTTCTTTAAAAATGCACTTGCAGCAGGAAATCAAAGCGCCACAAGAATGCTCTAAATATCGTACTCTAGAGGGAAACGCAGCGGAGCTAATTTTCGTAGTATCATACATTAAAATACCAGGTATATTTAAGAAGGGGGGAGCTTTCTGCACATTATGAAAGATGGGGAGTGTTCTTTCTTTAAAAATGCACTTGCAGCAGGAAATCAAAACGCCACAAGAATGCCTTAAATATCGTACTCTAGAAGGAAACTCAGCGGAGCTAATTTTCGTAGTATCAAACTTACATTAAAATACCGGGTATATTTAAGAAGGGGGGAGCTTTCTGCACATTATGAAAGATGGGGAGTGTTCCTTTCTTTAAAAATGCACTAGCAGCAGGAAATCAAAACGCCACAAGAATGCTCTAAATATCGTACTCTAGAAGGAAACGCAGCAGAGCTAATTTTCGTAGTATCATACTTACAGTGAAATTACGGGTATATTTAAGAAGGGAGGAGCTTTCTGCACATTATGAAAAATGGGGAGTGTTCTTTCTTTACAAATACACTTGCAGTAGGAAATCAAAACGCCACATGAATGCCTTAAATATCGTACTCTAGAAGGAAACGCAGCGGAGCTAATTTTCGTAGTATCAGACTTATATTAAAATACCGGGTATATTTAAGAAGGGGGGAGCTTTCTGCACATTATGAAAGATGGGGAGTGTTCCATTCTTTAAAAATGCACTTAGAGCAGGAAATCAAAACGCCACAAGAATGCCCTAAATATCGTACTCTAGAAGGAAACGCAGCGGAGCTAATTTTCGTAGTATCAGACTTATATTAAAATACCGGGTATATTTAAGAAGGGGGGAGCTTTCTGCACATTATGAAAGATGGGGAGTGTTCCATTCTTTAAAAATGCACTTGCAGCAGGAAATAAAAACGCCACAAGAATGCCTTAAATATCGTACTCTAGAAGGAATTGCAGCGGAGCTAATTTCCGTAGTATCATACTTACAGTGAAATACCAGGTATATTTAAGAAGGGGGGAGCTTTCTGCACATTATGAAAGATGGGGAGTGTTCTTTCTTTAAAAATGCACTTGCAGCAGGAAACCAAAACGCCACAAGAATGCCTTAAATATCGTACTCTAGAAGGAAACGCACCGGAGCTAATTTTCGTAATATCGGACTTACATTAAAATACCGGGTATATTTAACAAGGGAGGAGCTTTCTGCACATTATGAAAGATGGGGAGTGTTCTTTTCTTAAAAATGCACTTGCAGCAGGAAATCAAAACGCCACAAGAATGCTCTAAATATCGTACTCTAGAAGGAAACGCAGCGGAGCTAATTTTCGTAGTATCATACTTACATTAAAATACCAGGTATATTTAAGAAGGGGGGAGCTTTCTGCAGATTATGAAAGATGGGGAGTGTTCTTTCTTTAAAAATGCACTTGCAGCAGGAAATCAAAACGCCACAAGAATGCCTTAAATATCGTACTCTAGAAGGAAACGCAGCTGAGCTAATTTTCGTAGTATCAGACTTACATTAAAATACCGGGTATATTTAAGAAGGGGGGAGCTTTCTGCACATTATGAAAGATGGGGAGTGTTCCTTTCTTTAAAAATGCACTTGCAGCAGGAAATCAAAACGCCACAAGAATGCCCTAAATATCGTACTCTAGAAGGAAACGCAGCGGAGCTAATTTTCGTCGTATCATACTTACAGTGAAATTCCGGGTATATATAAGAAGGGAGGAGCTTTCTGCACATTATGAAAGATGGGGAGTGTTCCTTTCTTTAAAAATGCACTTGCAGCAGGAAATCAAAAAGCCACAAGAATGCCCTAAATATCGTACTCTAGAAGGACACGCAGCGGAGCTAATTTTCGTAGTATCATACAGTGAAATTCCTGGTATATTTAAGAAGGGAGGAGCTTTCTGCACAATATGAAAGATGGGGAGTGTTCCTTTCTTTAAAAATGCACTTGCAGCAGGAAATCAAAGCGCCACAAGAATGCTCTAAATATCGTACTCTAGAGGGAAACGCAGCGGAGCTAATTTTCGTAGTATCATACATTAAAATACCTGGTATATTTAAGAAGGGGGGAGCTTTCTGCACATTATGAAAGATGGGGAGTGTTCTTTCTTTAAAAATGCACTTGCAGCAGGAAATCAAAACGCCACAAGAATGCCTTAAATATCGTACTCTAGAAGGAAACTCAGCGGAGCTAATTTTCGTAGTATCAAACTTACATTAAAATACCGGGTATATTTAAGAAGGGGGGAGCTTTCTGCACATTATGAAAGATGGGGAGTGTTCCTTTCTTTAAAAATGCACTAGCAGCAGGAAATCAAAACGCCACAAGAATGCTCTAAATATCGTACTCTAGAAGGAAACGCAGCAGAGCTAATTTTCGTAGTATCATACTTACAGTGAAATTACGGGTATATTTAAGAAGGGAGGAGCTTTCTGCACATTATGAAAAATGGGGAGTGTTCTTTCTTTACAAATACACTTGCAGTAGGAAATCAAAACGCCACAAGAATGCCTTAAATATCGTACTCTAGAAGGAAACGCAGCGGAGCTAATTTTCGTAGTATCAGACTTATATTAAAATACCAGGTATATTTAAGAAGGGGGGAGCTTTCTGCACATTATGAAAGATGGGGAGTGTTCCATTCTTTAAAAATGCACTTGCAGCAGGAAATCAAAACGCCACAAGAATGCCCTAAATATCGTACTCTAGAAGGAAACGCAGCGGAGCTAATTTTCGTAGTATCAGACTTATATTAAAATACCAGGTATATTTAAGAAGGGGGGAGCTTTCTGCACATTATGAAAGATGGGGAGTGTTCCATTCTTTAAAAATGCACTTGCAGCAGGAAATCAAAACGCCACAAGAATGCCTTAAATATCGTACTCTAGAAGGAAACGCAGCGGAGCTAATTTTCGTAGTATCAGACTTATATTAAAATACCAGGTATATTTAAGAAGGGGGGAGCTTTCTGCACATTATGAAAGATGGGGAGTGTTCCATTCTTTAAAAATGCACTTGCAGCAGGAAATCAAAACGCCACAAGAATGCCTTAAATATCGTACTCTAGAAGGAAACGCAGCGGAGCTAATTTTCGTAGTATCAGACTTATATTAAAATACCAGGTATATTTAAGAAGGGGGGAGCTTTCTGCACATTATGAAAGATGGGGAGTGTTCCATTCTTTAAAAATGCACTTGCAGCAGGAAATAAAAACGCCACAAGAATGCCTTAAATATCGTACTCTAGAAGGAATTGCAGCGGAGCTAATTTCCGTAGTATCATACTTACAGTGAAATACCAGGTATATTTAAGAAGGGGGGAGCTTTCTGCACATTATGAAAGATGGGGAGTGTTCTTTCTTTAAAAATGCACTTGCAGCAGGAAATCAAAACGCCACAAGAATGCCTTAAATATCGTACTCTAGAAGGAAACGCACCGGAGCTAATTTTCGTAATATCGGACTTACATTAAAATACCGGGTATATTTAACAAGGGAGGAGCTTTCTGCACATTATGAAAGATGGGGAGTGTTCTTTTCTTAAAAATGCACTTGCAGCAGGAAATCAAAACGCCACAAGAATGCTCTAAATATCGTACTCTAGAAGGAAACGCAGCGGAGCTAATTTTCGTAGTATCATACTTACATTAAAATACCAGGTATATTTAAGAAGGGGGGAGCTTTCTGCAGATTATGAAAGATGGGGAGTGTTCTTTCTTTAAAAATGCACTTGCAGCAGGAAATCAAAACGCCACAAGAATGCCTTAAATATCGTACTCTAGAAGGAAACGCAGCTGAGCTAATTTTCGAAGTATCAGACTTACATTAAAATACCGGGTATATTTAAGAAGGGGGGAGCTTTCTGCACATTATGAAAGATGGGGAGTGTTCCTTTCTTTAAAAATGCACTTGCAGCAGGAAATCAAAACGCCACAAGAATGCCCTAAATATCGTACTCTAGAAGGAAACGCAGCGGAGCTAATTTTCGTCGTATCATACTTACAGTGAAATTCCGGGTATATATAAGAAGGGAGGAGCTTTCTGCACATTATGAAAGATGGGGAGTGTTCCTTTCTTTAAAAATGCACTTGCAGCAGGAAATCAAAACGCTACAAGAATGCTCTAAATATCGTACTCTAGAAGGAAACGCAGCGGAGCTAATTTTAGTAGTATCAGACTTACAATAAAATACCGGGTATATTTAAGAAGGGGGGAGCTTTCTGCACATTATGAAAGATGGGGAGTGTTCCTTTCTTTAAAAATGCACTTGCAGCAGGAAATCAAAACGCTACAAGAATGCTCTAAATATCGTACTCTAGAAGGAAACGCAGCGGAGCTAATTTTAGTAGTATCAGACTTACAATAAAATACCGGGTATATTTAAGAAGGGGGGAGCTTTCTGCACATTATGAAAGATGGGGAGTGTTCCTTTCTTTAAAAATGCACTTGCAGCAGGAAATCAAAACGCCACAAGAATGCCCTAAATATCGTACTCTAGAAGGAAACGCAGCGGAGCTAATTTTCGTAGTATCACACTTACATTAAAATACCAGGTATATTTAAGAAGGGGGGAGCTTTCTGCACATTATGAAAGATGGGGAGTGTTCTTTCTTTAAAAATGCACTTGCAGCAGGAAATCAAAACGCCACAAGAATGCCCTAAATATCGTACTCTAGAAGGAAACGCAGCGGAGCTAATTTCGTAGTATACGGTAAAATTCCGGGCATATTTAAGAAGGGGGGAGCTATCTGCACATTCTGGAAGATGGGGAGTGTTCTATCTTTAAAAATGCACTTGCAGCAGGAAATCAAAACGCCACAAGAATGCCCTAAATATCGTACTCTAGAAGGAAACGCAGCGGAGCTAATTTTCGTAGTATCAAATTTACAGTAAAATACCAGGTATATTTAAGAAGGGGGGAGCTTTCTGCACATTATGAAAGATGGGGAGTGTTCTTTCTTTAAAAATGCACTAGCAGCAGGAAATCAAAACGCCACAAGAATGCCTTAAATATCGTACTCTAGAAGGAAACGCAGCGGAGATAATTTTCGTACTATCAGACTTACATCAAAATTCCGGGTATATTTAAGAAGGGGGGAGCTTTCTGCACATTCTGGAAGATGGGGAGTGTTCTTTCTTTAAAAATGCACTTACAGCAGGAAATCAAAAAGCCACAAGAATGCCCTAAATATCGTACTCTAGAAGGAAACGCAGCGGAGCTAATTTTCGTAGTATCATACTTTCAGTGAAATTCCGGGTATATTTAAGAAGGGAGGAGCTTTCTGCACATTATGAAAGATGGGGAGTGTTCCTTTCTTTAAAAATGCACTTGCAGCAGGAAATCAAAACGCCACAAGAATGCTCTAAATATCGTACTCTAGAAGGAAACGCAGCGGAGCTAATTTTCGTAGAATCATACTTACATTAAAATACCAGGTATATTTAAGAAGGGGGGAGCTTTCTGCACATTATGAAAGATGGGGAGTGTTCCTTTCTTTAAAAATGCACTTGCAGCAGGAAATCAAAACGCCACAAGAATGCCCTAAATATCGTACTCTAGAAGGAAACGCAGCGGAGCTAATTTTCGTAGTATCATACTTACAGTGAAATTCCGGGTATATTTAAGAAGAGAGGAGCTTTCTGCACATTATGAAAGATGGGGAGTGTTCTTTCTTTAAAAATGCACTTGCAGCAGGAAATCAAAACGCCACAAGAATGCCTTAAATATCGTACTCTAGAAGGAAACGCAGCGGAGCTAATTTTCGTAGTATCATACTTACAGTGAAATACCAGGTATATTTAAGAAGGGGGGATCTTTCTGCACATTATGAAAGATGGGGAGTGTTCTTTCTTTAAAAATGCACTTGCAGCAGGAAATCAAAACGCCACAAGAATGCTCTAAATATCGTACTCTAGAAGGAAACGCAGCGGAGCTAATTTTCGTAGAATCATACTTACATTAAAATACCGGGAATATTTAAGAAGGGGGGAGCTTTCTGCACATTATGAAAGATGGTGAGTGTTCCTTTCTTTAAAAATGCACTTGCAGCAGGAAATCAAAACGCCACAAGAATGCCCTAAATATCGTACTCTAGAAGGAAACGCAGCGGAGCTAATTTTCGTAGTATCATACTTACAGTGAAATTCCGGGTATATTTAAGAAGGGTGGAGCTTTCTGCACATTATGAAAGATGGGGAGTGTTCCTTTCTTTAAAAATGCACTTGCAGCAGGAAATCAAAACGCCACAAGAATGCTCTAAATATCGTACTCTAGAAGGAAACGCAGCGGAGCTAATTTTCGTAGAATCATACTTACATTAAAATACCGGGAATATTTAAGAAGGGGGGAGCTTTCTGCACATTATGAAAGATGGGGAGTGTTCCTTTCTTTAAAAATGCACTTGCAGCAGGAAATCAAAACGCCACAAGAATGCCCTAAATATCGTACTCTAGAAGGAAACGCAGCGGAGCTAATTTTCGTAGTATCATACTTACAGTGAAATTCCGGGTATATTTAAGAAGGGAGGAGCTTTCTGCACATCATGAAAGATGGGGAGTGTTCTTTCTTTAAAAATGCACTTGCAGCAGGAAATCAAAACGCCACAAGAATGCCTTAAATATCGTACTCTAGAAGGAAACGCAGCGGAGCTAATTTTCGTAGTATCATACTTACAGTGAAATACCAGGTATATTTAAGAAGGGGGGAGCTTTCTGCACATTATGAAAGATGGGGAGTGTTCTTTCTTTAAAAATGCACTTGCAGCAGGAAATCAAAACGCCACAAGAATGCCTTAAATATCGTACTCTAGAAGGAAATGCAGCGGAGCTAATTTTCGTAGTATCATACTTACAGTGAAATACCAGGTATATTTAAGAAGGGGGGAGCTTTCTGCACATTATGAAAGATGGGGAGTGTTCTTTCTTTAAAAATGCACTTGCAGTAGGAAATCAAAACGCCACAAGAATGCCTTAAATATCGTACTCTAGAAGGAAACGCAGCGGAGCTAATTTTCGTAGTATCAGACTTACATTAAAATTCCGGGTATATTTAAGAAGGGGGGAGCTTTCTGCATATTCTGGAAGATGGGGAGTGTTCTTTCTTTAAAAATGCACTTGCAGCAGGAAATCAAAAAGCCACAAGAATGCCCTAAATATCGTACTCTAGAAGGACACGCAGCGGAGCTAATTTTCGTAGTATCATACAGTGAAATTCCTGGTATATTTAAGAAGGGAGGAGCTTTCTGCACAATATGAAAGATGGGGAGTGTTCCTTTCTTTAAAAATGCACTTGCAGCAGGAAATCAAAGCGCCACAAGAATGCTCTAAATATCGTACTCTAGAAGGAAACGCAGCGGAGCTAATTTTCGTAGTATCATACATTAAACTACCAGGTATATTTAAGAAGGGGGGAGCTTTCTGCACATTATGAAAGATGGGGAGTGTTCTTTCTTTAAAAATGCACTTGCAGCAGGAAATCAAAACGCCACAAGAATACCTTAAATATCGTACTCTAGAAGGAAACTCAGCGGAGCTAATTTTCGTAGTATCAAACTTACATTAAAATACCGGGTATATTTAAGAAGGGGGGAGCTTTCTGCACATTATGAAAGATGGGGAGTGTTCCTTTCTTTAAAAATGCACTAGCAGCAGGAAATCAAAACGCCACAAGAATGCCCTAAATATCGTACTCTAGAAGGAAACGCAGCAGAGCTAATTTTCGTAGTATCATACTTACAGTGAAATTACGGGTATATTTAAGAAGGGAGGAGCTTTCTGCACATTATGAAAAATGGGGAGTGTTCTTTCTTTAAAAATACACTTGCAGTAGGAAATCAAAACGCCACAAGAATGCCTTAAATATCGTACTCTAGAAGGAAACGCAGCGGAGCTAATTTTCGTAGTATCAGACTTATATTAAAATACCGTGTATATTTAAGAAGGGGGGAGCTTTCTGCACATTATGAAAGATGGGGAGTGTTCCATTCTTTAAAAATGCACTTGCAGCAGGAAATCAAAACGCCACAAGAATGCCCTAAATATCGTACTCTAGAAGGAAACGCAGCGGAGCTAATTTTCGTAGTATCAGACTTATATTAAAATACCGGGTATATTTAAGAAGGGGGGAGCTTTCTGCACATTATGAAAAATGGGGAGTGTTCCTTTCTTTAAAAATGCACTTGCAGCAGGAAATCAAAACGCCACAAGAATGCCCTAAATATCGTACTCTAGAAGGAAACGCATCGGAGCTAATTTTCGTAGTATCATACTTACAGTGAAATTACGGGTATATTTAAGAAGGGAGGAGCTTTCTGCACATTATGAAAAATGGGTAGGAAATCAAAACGCCACAAGAATGCCTTAAATATCGTACTCTAGAAGGAAACGCAGCGGAGCTAATTTTCGTAGTATCAGACTTATATTAAAATACCGGGTATATTTAAGAAGGGGGGAGCTTTCTGCACATTATGAAAGATGGGGAGTGTTCCATTCTTTAAAAATGCACTTGCAGCAGGAAATCAAAACGCCACAAGAATGCCCTAAATATCGTACTCTAGAAGGAAACGCAGCGGAGCTAATTTTCGTAGTATCAGACTTATATTAAAATACCGGGTATATTTAAGAAGGGGGGAGCTTTCTGCACATTATGAAAGATGGGGAGTGTTCCATTCTTTAAAAATGGACTTGCAGCAGGAAATAAAAACGCCACAAGAATGCCTTAAATATCGTACTCTAGAAGGAAATGCAGCGGAGCTAATTTCCGTAGTATCATAGTTACAGTGAAATACCAGGTATATTTAAGAAGGGGGGAGCTTTCTGCACATTATGAAAGATGGGGAGTGTTCTTTCTTTAAAAATGCACTTGCAGCAGGAAATCAAAACGCCACAAGAATGCCCTAAATATCGTACTCTAGAAGGAAACGCAGCGGAGCTAATTTCGTAGTATACGGTAAAATTCCGGGCATATTTAAGAAGGGGGGAGCTATCTGCACATTCTGGAAGATGGGGAGTGTTCTATCTTTAAAAATGCACTTGCAGCAGGAAATCAAAACGCCACAAGAATGCCCTAAATATCGTACTCTAGAAGGAAACGCAGCGGAGCTAATTTTCGTAGTATCAAATTTACAGTAAAATACCAGGTATATTTAAGAAGGGGGGAGCTTTCTGCACATTATGAAAGATGGGGAGTGTTCTTTCTTTAAAAATGCACTAGCAGCAGGAAATCAAAACGCCACAAGAATGCCTTAAATATCGTACTCTAGAAGGAAACGCAGCGGAGATAATTTTCGTACTATCAGACTTACATCAAAATTCCGGGTATATTTAAGAAGGGGGGAGCTTTCTGCACATTCTGGAAGATGGGGAGTGTTCTTTCTTTAAAAATGCACTTACAGCAGGAAATCAAAAAGCCACAAGAATGCCCTAAATATCGTACTCTAGAAGGAAACGCAGCGGAGCTAATTTTCGTAGTATCATACTTACAGTGAAATTCCGGGTATATTTAAGAAGGGAGGAGCTTTCTGCACATTATGAAAGATGGGGAGTGTTCCTTTCTTTAAAAATGCACTTGCAGCAGGAAATCAAAACGCCACAAGAATGCTCTAAATATCGTACTCTAGAAGGAAACGCAGCGGAGCTAATTTTCGTAGAATCATACTTACATTAAAATACCAGGTATATTTAAGAAGGGGGGAGCTTTCTGCACATTATGAAAGATGGGGAGTGTTCCTTTCTTTAAAAATGCACTTGCAGCAGGAAATCAAAACGCCACAAGAATGCCCTAAATATCGTACTCTAGAAGGAAACGCAGCGGAGCTAATTTTCGTAGTATCATACTTACAGTGAAATTCCGGGTATATTTAAGAAGAGAGGAGCTTTCTGCACATTATGAAAGATGGGGAGTGTTCTTTCTTTAAAAATGCACTTGCAGCAGGAAATCAAAACGACACAAGAATGCCTTAAATATCGTACTCTAGAAGGAAACGCAGCGGAGCTAATTTTCGTAGTATCATACTTACAGTGAAATACCAGGTATATTTAAGAAGGGGGGATCTTTCTGCACATTATGAAAGATGGGGAGTGTTCTTTCTTTAAAAATGCACTTGCAGCAGGAAATCAAAACGCCACAAGAATGCTCTAAATATCGTACTCTAGAAGGAAACGCAGCGGAGCTAATTTTCGTAGAATCATACTTACATTAAAATACCGGGAATATTTAAGAAGGGGGGAGCTTTCTGCACATTATGAAAGATGGGGAGTGTTCCTTTCTTTAAAAATGCACTTGCAGCAGGAAATCAAAACGCCACAAGAATGCCCTAAATATCGTACTCTAGAAGGAAACGCAGCGGAGCTAATTTTCGTAGTATCATACTTACAGTGAAATTCCGGGTATATTTAAGAAGGGAGGAGCTTTCTGCACATTATGAAAGATGGGGAGTGTTCCTTTCTTTAAAAATGCACTTGCAGCAGGAAATCAAAACGCCACAAGAATGCTCTAAATATCGTACTCTAGAAGGAAACGCAGCGGAGCTAATTTTCGTAGAATCATACTTACATTAAAATACCGGGAATATTTAAGAAGGGGGGAGCTTTCTGCACATTATGAAAGATGGGGAGTGTTCCTTTCTTTAAAAATGCACTTGCAGCAGGAAATCAAAACGCCACAAGAATGCCCTAAATATCGTACTCTAGAAGGAAACGCAGCGGAGCTAATTTTCGTAGTATCATACTTACAGTGAAATTCCGGGTATATTTAAGAAGGGAGGAGCTTTCTGCACATCATGAAAGATGGGGAGTGTTCTTTCTTTAAAAATGCACTTGCAGCAGGAAATCAAAACGCCACAAGAATGCCTTAAATATCGTACTCTAGAAGGAAACGCAGCGGAGCTAATTTTCGTAGTATCATACTTACAGTGAAATACCAGGTATATTTAAGAAGGGGGGAGCTTTCTGCACATTATGAAAGATGGGGAGTGTTCTTTCTTTAAAAATGCACTTGCAGCAGGAAATCAAAACGCCACAAGAATGCCTTAAATATCGTACTCTAGAAGGAAATGCAGCGGAGCTAATTTTCGTAGTATCATACTTACAGTGAAATACCAGGTATATTTAAGAAGGGGGGAGCTTTCTGCACATTATGAAAGATGGGGAGTGTTCTTTCTTTAAAAATGCACTTGCAGTAGGAAATCAAAACGCCACAAGAATGCCTTAAATATCGTACTCTAGAAGGAAACGCAGCGGAGCTAATTTTCGTAGTATCAGACTTACATTAAAATACCGGGTATATTTAAGAAGGGGGGAGCTTTCTGCATATTCTGGAAGATGGGGAGTGTTCTTTCTTTAAAAATGCACTTGCAGCAGGAAATCAAAAAGCCACAAGAATGCCCTAAATATCGTACTCTAGAAGGACACGCAGCGGAGCTAATTTTCGTAGTATCATACAGTGAAATTCCTGGTATATTTAAGAAGGGAGGAGCTTTCTGCACAATATGAAAGATGGGGAGTGTTCCTTTCTTTAAAAATGCACTTGCAGCAGGAAATCAAAGCGCCACAAGAATGCTCTAAATATCGTACTCTAGAAGGAAACGCAGCGGAGCTAATTTTCGTAGTATCATACATTAAACTACCAGGTATATTTAAGAAGGGGGGAGCTTTCTGCACATTATGAAAGATGGGGAGTGTTCTTTCTTTAAAAATGCACTTGCAGCAGGAAATCAAAACGCCACAAGAATACCTTAAATATCGTACTCTAGAAGGAAACTCAGCGGAGCTAATTTTCGTAGTATCAAACTTACATTAAAATACCGGGTATATTTAAGAAGGGGGGAGCTTTCTGCACATTATGAAAGATGGGGAGTGTTCCTTTCTTTAAAAATGCACTAGCAGCAGGAAATCAAAACGCCACAAGAATGCCCTAAATATCGTACTCTAGAAGGAAACGCAGCAGAGCTAATTTTCGTAGTATCATACTTACAGTGAAATTACGGGTATATTTAAGAAGGGAGGAGCTTTCTGCACATTATGAAAGATGGGGAGTGTTCTTTCTTTAAAAATACACTTGCAGTAGGAAATCAAAACGCCACAAGAATGCCTTAAATATCGTACTCTAGAAGGAAACGCAGCGGAGCTAATTTTCGTAGTATCAGACTTATATTAAAATACCGTGTATATTTAAGAAGGGGGGAGCTTTCTGCACATTATGAAAGATGGGGAGTGTTCCATTCTTTAAAAATGCACTTGCAGCAGGAAATCAAAACGCCACAAAAATGCCCTAAATATCGTACTCTAGAAGGAAACGCAGCGGAGCTAATTTTCGTAGTATCAGACTTATATTAAAATACCGGGTATATTTAAGAAGGGGGGAGCTTTCTGCACATTATGAAAAATGGGGAGTGTTCCTTTCTTTAAAAATGCACTTGCAGCAGGAAATCAAAACGCCACAAGAATGCCCTAAATATCGTACTCTAGAAGGAAACGCATCGGAGCTAATTTTCGTAGTATCATACTTACAGTGAAATTACGGGTATATTTAAGAAGGGAGGAGCTTTCTGCACATTATGAAAAATGGGTAGGAAATCAAAACGCCACAAGAATGCCTTAAATATCGTACTCTAGAAGGAAACGCAGCGGAGCTAATTTTCGTAGTATCAGACTTATATTAAAATACCGGGTATATTTAAGAAGGGGGGAGCTTTCTGCACATTATGAAAGATGGGGAGTGTTCCATTCTTTAAAAATGCACTTGCAGCAGGAAATCAAAACGCCACAAGAATGCCCTAAATATCGTACTCTAGAAGGAAACGCAGCGGAGCTAATTTTCGTAGTATCAGACTTATATTAAAATACCGGGTATATTTAAGAAGGGGGGAGCTTTCTGCACATTATGAAAGATGGGGAGTGTTCCATTCTTTAAAAATGGACTTGCAGCAGGAAATAAAAACGCCACAAGAATGCCTTAAATATCGTACTCTAGAAGGAAATGCAGCGGAGCTAATTTCCGTAGTATCATAGTTACAGTGAAATACCAGGTATATTTAAGAAGGGGGGAGCTTTCTGCACATTATGAAAGATGGGGAGTGTTCTTTCTTTAAAAATGCACTTGCAGCAGGAAATCAAAACGCCACAAGAATGCCTTAAATATCGTACTCTAGAAGAAAACGCAGCGGAGCTAATTTTCGTAGTATCATACTTACAGTTAAATACCAGGTATATTTAAGAAGGGGGGAGCTTTCTGCACATTATGAAAGATGGGGAGTGTTCTTTCTTTAAAAATGCACTTGCAGCAGGAAATCAAAGCGCCACAAGAATGCCTTAAATATCGTACTCTAGAAGGAAACGCAGCGGAGCTAATTTTCGTAGTATCAGACTTATATTAAAATACCGGGTATATTTAAGAAGGGGGTAGCTTTCTGCACATTATGAAAGATGGGGAGTGTTCCATTCTTTAAAAATGGACTTGCAGCAGGAAATAAAAACGCCACAAGAATGCCTTAAATATCGTACTCTAGAAGGAAATGCAGCGGAGCTAATTTCCGTAGTATCATACTTACAGTGAAATACCAGGTATATTTAAGAAGGGGGGAGCTTTCTGCACATTATGAAAGATGGGGAGTTTTCTTTCTTTAAAAATGCACTTGCAGCAGGATATCAAAACGCCACAAGAATGCCTTAAATATCGTACTCTAGAAGGAAACGCAGCGGAGCTAATTTTCGTAATATCGGACTTACATTAAAATACCGGGTATATTTAACAAGGGAGGAGCTTTCTGCGCATTATGAAAGATGGGGAGTGTTCCTTTCTTAAAAAATGCACTTGCAGCAGGAAATCAAAACGCCACAAGAATGCCTTAAATATCGTACTCTAGAAGGAAATGCAGCGGAGCTAATTTCCGTAGTATCATACTTACAGTGAAATACCAGGTATATTTAAGAAGGGGGGAGCTTTCTGCACATTATGAAAGATGGGGAGTGTTCTTTCTTTAAAAATGCACTTGCAGCAGGATATCAAAACGCCACAAGAATGCCTTAAATATCGTACTCTAGAAGGAAACGCAGCGGAGCTAATTTTCGTAATATCGGACTTACATTAAAATACCGTGTATATATAACAAGGGAGGAGCTTTCTGCGCATTATGAAAGATGGGGAGTGTTCCTTTCTTAAAAAATGCACTTGCAGCAGGAAATCAAAACGCCACAAGAATGCTCTAAATATCGTACTCTAGAAGGAAACGCAGCGGAGTTAATTTTCGTAGTATCATACTTACATTAAAATACCAGGTATATTTAAGAAGGGGGGAGCTTTCTGCAGATTATGAAAGATGGGGAGTGTTCTTTCTTTAAAAATGCACTTGCAGCAGGAAATCAAAATCCACAAGAATGCCTTAAATATCGTACTCTAGAAGGAAACGCAGCGGAGCTAATTTTCGTAGTATCAGACTTACATTAAAATACCGGGTATATTTAAGAAGGGGGGAGCTTTCTGCACATTATGAAAGATGGGGAGTGTTCCTTTCTTTAAAAATGCACTTGCAGCAGGAAATCAAAACGCCACAAGAATGCCCTAAATATCGTACTCTAGAAGGAAACGCATCGGAGCTAATTTTCGTAGTATCATACTTACAGTGAAATTCCGGGTATATTTAAGAAGGGAGGAGCTTTCTGCACATTATGAAAGATGGGGAGTGTTCCTTTCTTTAAAAATGCACTTGCAGCAGGAAATCAAAACGCTACAAGAATGCTCTAAATATCGTACTCTAGAAGGAAACGCAGCGGAGCTAATTTTCGTAGTATCAGACTTACATTAAAATACCGGGTATATTTAAGAAGGGGGGAGCTTTCTGCACATTATGAAAGATGGGGAGTGTTCCTTTCTTTAAAAATGCACTTGCAGCAGGAAATCAAAACGCCACAAGAATTCCCTAAATATCGTACTCTAGAAGGAAACGCAGCGGAGCTAATTTTCGTAGTATCAGACTTACATTAAAATACCGGGTATATTTAAGAAGGGGGGAGCTTTCTGCACATTATGAAACATGGGGAGTGTTCTTTCTTTAAAAATGCACTTGCAGCACGAAATCAAAACGCCACAAGAATGCCTTAAATATCGTACTCTAGAAGGAAACTCAGCGGAGCTAATTTTCGTAGTATCATACTTACAGTGAAATACCAGGTATATTTAAGAAGGGGGGGAGCTTTCTGCACATTATGAAAGATGGGGAGTGTTCTTTCTTTAAAAATGCACTTGCAGTAGGAAATCAAAACGCCACAAGAATGCCTTAAATATCGTACTCTAGAAGGAAACGCAGCGGAGCTAATTTTCGTAGTATCAGACTTACATTAAAATACCGGGAATATTTAAGAAGGGGGGAGCTTTCTGCACATTATGAAAGATGGGGTGTGTTCCTTTCTTTAAAAATGCACTTGCAGCAGGAAATCAAAACGCCACAAGAATGCCCTAAATATCGTACTCTAGAAGGAAACGCAGCGGAGCTAATTTTCGTAGTATCATACTTACAGTGAAATTCCGGGTATATTTAAGAAGGGAGGAGCTTTCTGCACATTATGAAAGATGGGGAGTGTTCTTTCTTTAAAAATGCACTTGCAGCAGGAAATCAAAACGCCACAAGAATGCCTTAAATATCGTACTCTAGAAGGAAACGCAGCGGAGCTAATTTTCGTAGTATCATACTTACAGTGAAATACCAGGTATATTTAAGAAGGGGGGAGCTTTCTGCACATTATGAAAGATGGGGAGTGTTCTTTCTTTAAAAATGCACTTGCAGCAGGAAATCAAAACGCCACAAGAATGCCTTAAATATCGTACTCTAGAAGGAAATGCAGCGGAGCTAATTTTCGTAGTAACATACTTACAGTGAAATACCAGGTATATTTAAGAAGGGGGGAGCTTTCTGCACATTATGAAAGATGGGGAGTGTTCTTTCTTTAAAAATGCACTTGCAGTAGGAAATCAAAACGCCACAAGAATGCCTTAAATATCGTACTCTAGAAGGAAACGCAGCGGAGCTAATTTTCGTAGTATCATACTTACAGTGAAATACCAGGTATATTTAAGAAGGGGGGAGCTTTCTGCACATTATGAAAGATGGGGAGTGTTCTTTCTTTAAAAATGCACTTGCAGCAGGAAATCAAAACGCCACAAGAATGCCTTAAATATCGTACTCTAGAAGGAAATGCAGCGGAGCTAATTTTCGTAGTAACATACTTACAGTGAAATACCAGGTATATTTAAGAAGGGGGGAGCTTTCTGCACATTATGAAAGATGGGGAGTGTTCTTTCTTTAAAAATGCACTTGCAGCAGGAAATCAAAGCGCCACAAGAATGCCTTAAATATCGTACTCTAGAAGGAAATGCAGCGGAGCTAATTTTCGTAGTAACATACTTACAGTGAAATACCAGGTATATTTAAGAAGGGGGGAGCTTTCTGCACATTATGAAAGATGGGGAGTGTTCTTTCTTTAAAAATGCACTTGCAGCAGGAAATCAGAGCGCCACAAGAATGCCTTAAATATCGTACTCTAGAACGAAATGCAGCGGAGCTAATTTCCGTAGTATCATACTTACAGTGAAATACCAGGTATATTTAAGAAGGGAGGAGCCACAAGAATGCCCTAAATATCGTACTCTAGAAGGACACGCAGCGGAGCTAATTTTCGTAGTATCATACAGTGAAATTCCTGGTATATTTAAGAAGGGAGGAGCTTTCTGCACAATATGAAAGATGGGGAGTGTTCCTTTCTTTAAAAATGCACTTGCAGCAGGAAATCAGAGCGCCACAAGAATGCCTTAAATATCGTACTCTAGAACGAAATGCAGCGGAGCTAATTTCCGTAGTATCATACTTACAGTGAAATACCAGGTATATTTAAGAAGGGAGGAGCTTTCTGCACATTATGAAAGATGGGGAGTGTTCCTTTCTTAAAAAATGCACTTGCAGCAGGAAATCAAAACGCCACAAGAATGCTCTAAATATCGTACTCTAGAAGGAAACGCAGCGGAGCTAATTTTCGTAGTATCATACTTACATTAAAATACCAGGTATATTTAAGAAGGGGGGAGCTTTCTGCAGATTATGAAAGATGGGGAGTGTTCTTTCTTTAAAAATGCACTTGCAGCAGGAAATCAAAACGCCACAAGAATGCCTTAAATATCGTACTCTAGAAGGAAACGCAGCGGTGCTAATTTTCGTAGTATCAGACTTACATTAAAATACCGGGTATATTTAAGAAGGGGGGAGCTTTCTGCACATTATGAAAGATGGGGAGTGTTCCTTTCTTTAAAAATGCACTTGCAGCAGGAAATCAAAACGCCACAAGAATGCCCTAAACATCGTACTCTAGAAGGAAACGCATCGGAGCTAATTTTCGTAGTATCATACTTACAGTGAAATTCCGGGTATATTTAAGAAGGGAGGAGCTTTCTGCACATTATGAAAGATGGGGAGTGTTCCTTTCTTTAAAAATGCACTTGCAGCAGGAAATCAAAACGCTACAAGAATGCTCTAAATATCGTACTCTAGAAGGAAACGCAGCGGAGCTAATTTTCGTAGTATCAGACTTACATTAAAATACCGGGTATATTTAAGAAGGGGGGAGCTTTCTGCACATTATGAAAGATGGGGAGTGTTCCTTTCTTTAAAAATGCACTTGCAGCAGGAAATCAAAACGCCACAAGAATGCCCTAAATATCGTACTCTAGAAGGAAACGCAGCGGAGCTAATTTTCGTAGTATCATACTTACATTAAAATACCAGGTATATTTAAGAAGGGGGGAGCTTTCTGCACATTATGAAAGATGGGGAGTGTTCTTTCTTTAAAAATGCACTTGCAGCAGGAAATCAAAACGCCACAAGAATGCCTTAAATATCGTACTCTAGAAGGAAACTCAGCGGAGCTAATTTTCGTAGTATCATACTTACAGTGAAATACCAGGTATATTTAAGAAGGGGGGGAGATTTCTGCACATTATGAAAGATGGGGAGTGTTCTTTCTTTAAAAATGCACTTGCAGCAGGAAATCAAAACGCCACAAGAATGCCTTAAATATCGTACTCTAGAAGGAAACGCAGCGGAGCTAATTTTCGTAGTATCAGACTTACAGTAAAATACCGGGTATATTTAAGAAGGGGGGAGCTTTCTGCACATTATGAACGATGGGGAGTGTTCCATTCTTTAAAAATGCACTTGCAACAGGAAATCAAAACGCCACAAGAATGCCCTAAATATCGTACTCTAGAAGGAAACGCAGCGGAGCTAATTTTCTTAGTATCATACTTACATTAAAATACCAGGTATATTTAAGAAGGGGGGAGCTTTCTGCACATTATGAAAGATGGGGAGTGTTCTTTCTTTAAAAATGCACTTGCAGCAGGAAATCAAAACGCCACAACAATGCCTTAAATATCGTACTCTAGAAGAAAACGCAGCGGAGCTAATTTTCGTAGTATCATACTTACAGTGAAATACCAGGTATATTTAAGAAGGGGTGAGCTTTCTGCACATTATGAAAGATGGGGAGTGTTCTTTCTTTAAAAATGCACTTGCAGCAGAAAATCAAAACGCCACAAGAATGCCTTAAATATCGTACTCTAGAAGGAAACGCAGCGGAGCTAATTTCCGTAGTATCATACTTACATTAAAATACCAGGTATATTTAAGAAGGGGGGAGCTTTCTGCACATTATGAAAGATGGGGAGTGTTCTTTCTATAAAAATGCACTTGCAGCAGGAAATCAAAACGCCACAACAATGCCTTAAACATCGTACTCTAGAAGAAAACGCAGCGGAGCTAATTTTCGTAGTATCATACTTACAGTGAAATACCAGGTATATTTAAGAAGGGGGGAGCTTTCTGCACATTATGAAAGATGGGGAGTGTTCTTTCTTTAAAAATGCACTTGCAGCAGGAAATCAAAACGCCACAAGAATGCCTTAAATATCGTACTCTAGAAGGAAACGCAGCGGAGCTAATTTTCGTAATATCGGACTTACATTAAAATACCGGGTATATTTAACAAGGGAGGAGCTTTCTGCGCATTATGAAAGATGGGGAGTGTTCCTTTCTTAAAAAATGCACTTGCAGCAGGAAATCAAAACGCCACAAGAATGCTCTAAATATCGTACTCTAGAAGGAAACGCAGCGGAGCTAATTTTCGTAGTATCATACTTACATTAAAATACCAGGTATATTTAAAAAGGGGGGAGCTTTCTGCAGATTATGAAAGATGGGGAGTGTTCTTTCTTTAAAAATGCACTTGCAGCAGGAAATCAAAACGCTACAAGAATGCTCTAAATATCGTACTCTAGAAGGAAACGCAGCGGAGCTAATTTTCGTAGTATCAGACTTACATTAAAATACCGGGTATATTTAAGAAGGGGGGAGCTTTCTGCACATTATGAAACATGGGGAGTGTTCTTTCTTTAAAAATGCACTTGCAGCACGAAATCAAAACGCCACAAGAATGCCTTAAATATCGTACTCTAGAAGGAAACTCAGCGGAGCTAATTTTCGTAGTATCATACTTACAGTGAAATACCAGGTATATTTAAGAAGGGGGGGAGCTTTCTGCACATTATGAAAGATGGGGAGTGTTCTTTCTTTAAAAATGCACTTGCAGCAGGAAATCAAAACGCCACAAGAATGCCTTAAATATCGTACTCTAGAAGGAAATGCAGCGGAGCTAATTTTCGTAGTATCATACTTACAGTGAAATACCAGGTATATTTAAGAAGGGGGAGCTTTCTGCACATTATGAAAGATGGGAAGTGTTCTTTCTTTAAAAATGCACTTGCAGTAGGAAATCAAAGCGCCACAAGAATGCCTTAAATATCGTACTCTAGAAGGAAACGCAGCGGAGCTAATTTTCGTAGTATCAGACTTACAGTAAAATACCGGGTATATTTAAGAAGGGGGGAGCTTTCTGCACATTATGAAAGATGGGGAGTGTTCCATTCTTTAATAATGCACTTGCAACAGGAAATCAAAACGCCACAAGAATGCCCTAAATATCGTACTCTAGAAGGAAACGCAGCGGAGCTAATTCTCTTAGTATCATACTTACATTAAAATACCAGGTATATTTAAGAATGGGGGAGCTTTCTGCACATTATGAAAGATGGGGAGTGTTCTTTCTTTAAAAATGCACTTGCAGCAGGAAATCAAACCGCCACAACAATGCCTTAAATATCGTACTATAGAAGAAAACGCAGCGGAGCTAATTTTCGTAGTATCATACTTACAGTGAAATACCAGGTATATTTAAGAAGGGGTGAGCTTTCTGCACATTATGAAAGATGGGGAGTGTTCTTTCTTAAAAAATGCACTTGCAGCAGGAAATCAAAACGCCACAAGAATGCCCTAAATATCGTACTCTAGAAGGAAACGCAGCGGAGCTAATTTTCGTAGTATCATACTTACAGTGAAATTCCGGGTATATTTAAGAAGGGAGGAGCTTTCTGCACATTATGAAAGATGGGGAGTGTTCCTTTCTTTAAAAATGCACTTGCAGCAGGAAATCAAAACGCTACAAGAATGCTCTAAATATCGTACTCTAGTAGGAAACGCAGCGGAGCTAATTTTCGTAGTATCAGACTTACATTAAAATACCGGGTATATTTAAGAAGGGGGGAGCTTTCTGCACATTATGAAAGATGGGGAGTGTTTCTTTCTTTAAAAATGCACTTGCAGCAGGAAATCAAAACGCCACAAGAATGCCCTAAATATCGTACTCTAGAAGGAAACGCAGCGGAGCTAATTTTCGTAGTATCATACTTACATTAAAATACCAGGTATATTTAAGAAGGGGGGAGCTTTCTGCACATTATGAAAGATGGGGAGTGTTCTTTCTTTAAAAATGCACTTGCAGCAGGAAATCAAAACGCCACTAGAATGCCTTAAATATCGTACTCTAGAAGGAAATGCAGCGGAGCTAATTTTCGTAGTATCATACTTACAGTGAAATACCAGGTATATTTATGAAGGGGGAGCTTTCTGCACATTATGAAAGATGGGGAGTGTTCTTTCTTTAAAAATGCACTTGCAGCAGGAAATCAAAACGCCACAAGAATGCTCTAAATATCGTACTCTAGAAGGAAACGCAGCGGAGCTAATTTTCGTAGTATCATACTTACATTAAAATACCAGGTATATTTAAGAAGGGGGGAGCTTTCTGCAGATTATGAAAGATGGGGTGTGTTCTTTCTTTAAAAATGCACTTGCAGCAGGAAATCAAAACGCCACAAGAATGCCTTAAATATCGTACTCTAGAAGGAAACGCAGCGGAGCTAATTTTCGTAGTATCAGACTTACATTAAAATACCGGGTATATTTAAGAAGGGGGGAGCTTTCTGCACATTATGAAAGATGGGGAGTGTTCCTTTCTTTAAAAATGCACTTGCAGCAGGAAATCAAAACGCCACAAGAATGCCCTAAACATCGTACTCTAGAAGGAAACGCATCGGAGCTAATTTTCGTAGTATCATACTTACAGTGAAATTCCGGGTATATTTAAGAAGGGAGGAGCTTTCTGCACATTATGAAAGATGGGGAGTGTTCCTTTCTTTAAAAATGCACTTGCAGCAGGAAATCAAAACTCTACAAGAATGCTCTAAATATCGTACTCTAGAAGGAAACGCAGCGGAGCTAATTTTCGTAGTATCAGACTTACATTAAAATACCAGGTATATTTAAGAAGGGGGGAGCTTTCTGCACATTATGAAAGATGGGGAGTGTTCCTTTCTTTAAAAATGCACTTGCAGCAGGAAATCAAAACGCCACAAGAATGCCCTAAACATCGTACTCTAGAAGGAAACGCATCGGAGCTAATTTTCGTAGTATCATACTTACAGTGAAATTCCGGGTATATTTAAGAAGGGAGGAGCTTTCTGCACATTATGAAAGATGGGGAGTGTTCCTTTCTTTAAAAATGCACTTGCAGCAGGAAATCAAAACGCTACAAGAATGCTCTAAATATCGTACTCTAGAAGGAAACGCAGCGGAGCTAATTTTCGTAGTATCAGACTTACATTAAAATACCGGGTATATTTAAGAAGGGGGGAGCTTTCTGCACATTATGAAAGATGGGGAGTGTTCCTTTCTTTAAAAATGCACTTGCAGCAGGAAATCAAAACGCCACAAGAATGCCCTAAACATCGTACTCTAGAAGGAAACGCATCGGAGCTAATTTTCGTAGTATCATACTTACAGTGAAATTCCGGGTATATTTAAGAAGGGAGGAGCTTTCTGCACATTATGAAAGATGGGGAGTGTTCCTTTCTTTAAAAATGCACTTGCAGCAGGAAATCAAAACGCTACAAGAATGCCCTAAATATCGTACTCTAGAAGGAAACGCAGCGGAGCTAATTTTCGTAGTATCATACTTACATTAAAATACCAGGTATATTTAAGAAGGGGGGAGCTTTCTGCACATTAAGAAAGATGGGGAGTGTTCTTTCTTTAAAAATGCACTTGCAGCAGGAAATCAAAACGCCACAAGAATGCCTTAAATATCGTACTCTAGAAGGAAACGCAGCGGAGCTAATTTTCGTAGTATCAGACTTACAGTAAAATACCGGGTATATTTAAGAAGGGGGGAGCTTTCTGCACATTATGAAAGATGGGGAGTGTTCCTTTCTTTAAAAATGCACTTGCAGCAGGAAATCAAAACGCCACAAGAATGCCCTAAATATCGTACTCTAGAAGGAAACGCAGCGGAGCTAATTTTCGTAGTATCATACTTACATTAAAATACCAGGTATATTTAAGAAGGGGGGAGCTTTCTGCACATTATGAAAGATGGGGAGTGTTCTTTCTTTAAAAATGCACTTGCAGCAGGAAATCAAACCGCCACAACAATGCCTTAAATATCGTACTATAGAAGAAAACGCAGCGGAGCTAATTTTCGTAGTATCATACTTACAGTGAAATACCAGGTATATTTAAGAAGGGGTGAGCTTTCTGCACATTATGAAAGATGGGGAGTGTTCTTTCTTTAAAAATGCACTTGCAGCAGGAAATCAAAACGCCACAAGAATGCCCTAAATATCGTACTCTAGAAGGAAACGCAGCGGAGCTAATTTTCGTAGTATCATACTTACAGTGAAATTCCGGGTATATTTAAGAAGGGAGGAGCTTTCTGCACATTATGAAAGATGGGGAGTGTTCCTTTCTTTAAAAATGCACTTGCAGCAGGAAATCAAAACGCTACAAGAATGCTCTAAATATCGTACTCTAGTAGGAAACGCAGCGGAGCTAATTTTCGTAGTATCAGACTTACATTAAAATACCGGGTATATTTAAGAAGGGGGGAGCTTTCTGCACATTATGAAAGATGGGGAGTGTTTCTTTCTTTAAAAATGCACTTGCAGCAGGAAATCAAAACGCCACAAGAATGCCCTAAATATCGTACTCTAGAAGGAAACGCAGCGGAGCTAATTTTCGTAGTATCATACTTACATTAAAATACCAGGTATATTTAAGAAGGGGGGAGCTTTCTGCACATTATGAAAGATGGGGAGTGTTCTTTCTTTAAAAATGCACTTGCAGCAGGAAATCAAAACGCCACAAGAATGCCTTAAATATCGTACTCTAGAAGGAAACGCAGCGGAGCTAATTTTCGTAATATCGGACTTACATTAAAATACCGGGTATATTTAACAAGGGAGGAGCTTTCTGCGCATTATGAAAGATGGGGAGTGTTCCTTTCTTAAAAAATGCACTTGCAGCAGGAAATCAAAACGCCACAAGAATGCTCTAAATATCGTACTCTAGAAGGAAACGCAGCGGAGCTAATTTTCGTAGTATCATACTTACATTAAAATACCAGGTATATTTAAAAAGGGGGGAGCTTTCTGCAGATTATGAAAGATGGGGAGTGTTCTTTCTTTAAAAATGCACTTGCAGCAGGAAATCAAAACGCTACAAGAATGCTCTAAATATCGTACTCTAGAAGGAAACGCAGCGGAGCTAATTTTCGTAGTATCAGACTTACATTAAAATACCGGGTATATTTAAGAAGGGGGGAGCTTTCTGCACATTATGAAACATGGGGAGTGTTCTTTCTTTAAAAATGCACTTGCAGCACGAAATCAAAACGCCACAAGAATGCCTTAAATATCGTACTCTAGAAGGAAACTCAGCGGAGCTAATTTTCGTAGTATCATACTTACAGTGAAATACCAGGTATATTTAAGAAGGGGGGGAGCTTTCTGCACATTATGAAAGATGGGGAGTGTTCTTTCTTTAAAAATGCACTTGCAGCAGGAAATCAAAACGCCACAAGAATGCCTTAAATATCGTACTCTAGAAGGAAATGCAGCGGAGCTAATTTTCGTAGTATCATACTTACAGTGAAATACCAGGTATATTTAAGAAGGGGGAGCTTTCTGCACATTATGAAAGATGGGAAGTGTTCTTTCTTTAAAAATGCACTTGCAGTAGGAAATCAAAGCGCCACAAGAATGCCTTAAATATCGTACTCTAGAAGGAAACGCAGCGGAGCTAATTTTCGTAGTATCAGACTTACAGTAAAATACCGGGTATATTTAAGAAGGGGGGAGCTTTCTGCACATTATGAAAGATGGGGAGTGTTCCATTCTTTAATAATGCACTTGCAACAGGAAATCAAAACGCCACAAGAATGCCCTAAATATCGTACTCTAGAAGGAAACGCAGCGGAGCTAATTCTCTTAGTATCATACTTACATTAAAATACCAGGTATATTTAAGAATGGGGGAGCTTTCTGCACATTATGAAAGATGGGGAGTGTTCTTTCTTTAAAAATGCACTTGCAGCAGGAAATCAAACCGCCACAACAATGCCTTAAATATCGTACTATAGAAGAAAACGCAGCGGAGCTAATTTTCGTAGTATCATACTTACAGTGAAATACCAGGTATATTTAAGAAGGGGTGAGCTTTCTGCACATTATGAAAGATGGGGAGTGTTCTTTCTTTAAAAATGCACTTGCAGCAGGAAATCAAAACGCCACAAGAATGCCCTAAATATCGTACTCTAGAAGGAAACGCAGCGGAGCTAATTTTCGTAGTATCATACTTACAGTGAAATTCCGGGTATATTTAAGAAGGGAGGAGCTTTCTGCACATTATGAAAGATGGGGAGTGTTCCTTTCTTTAAAAATGCACTTGCAGCAGGAAATCAAAACGCTACAAGAATGCTCTAAATATCGTACTCTAGTAGGAAACGCAGCGGAGCTAATTTTCGTAGTATCAGACTTACATTAAAATACCGGGTATATTTAAGAAGGGGGGAGCTTTCTGCACATTATGAAAGATGGGGAGTGTTTCTTTCTTTAAAAATGCACTTGCAGCAGGAAATCAAAACGCCACAAGAATGCCCTAAATATCGTACTCTAGAAGGAAACGCAGCGGAGCTAATTTTCGTAGTATCATACTTACATTAAAATACCAGGTATATTTAAGAAGGGGGGAGCTTTCTGCACATTATGAAAGATGGGGAGTGTTCTTTCTTTAAAAATGCACTTGCAGCAGGAAATCAAAACGCCACTAGAATGCCTTAAATATCGTACTCTAGAAGGAAATGCAGCGGAGCTAATTTTCGTAGTATCATACTTACAGTGAAATACCAGGTATATTTATGAAGGGGGAGCTTTCTGCACATTATGAAAGATGGGGAGTGTTCTTTCTTTAAAAATGCACTTGCAGCAGGAAATCAAAACGCCACAAGAATGCTCTAAATATCGTACTCTAGAAGGAAACGCAGCGGAGCTAATTTTCGTAGTATCATACTTACATTAAAATACCAGGTATATTTAAGAAGGGGGGAGCTTTCTGCAGATTATGAAAGATGGGGTGTGTTCTTTCTTTAAAAATGCACTTGCAGCAGGAAATCAAAACGCCACAAGAATGCCTTAAATATCGTACTCTAGAAGGAAACGCAGCGGAGCTAATTTTCGTAGTATCAGACTTACATTAAAATACCGGGTATATTTAAGAAGGGGGGAGCTTTCTGCACATTATGAAAGATGGGGAGTGTTCCTTTCTTTAAAAATGCACTTGCAGCAGGAAATCAAAACGCCACAAGAATGCCCTAAACATCGTACTCTAGAAGGAAACGCATCGGAGCTAATTTTCGTAGTATCATACTTACAGTGAAATTCCGGGTATATTTAAGAAGGGAGGAGCTTTCTGCACATTATGAAAGATGGGGAGTGTTCCTTTCTTTAAAAATGCACTTGCAGCAGGAAATCAAAACTCTACAAGAATGCTCTAAATATCGTACTCTAGAAGGAAACGCAGCGGAGCTAATTTTCGTAGTATCAGACTTACATTAAAATACCAGGTATATTTAAGAAGGGGGGAGCTTTCTGCACATTATGAAAGATGGGGAGTGTTCCTTTCTTTAAAAATGCACTTGCAGCAGGAAATCAAAACGCCACAAGAATGCCCTAAACATCGTACTCTAGAAGGAAACGCATCGGAGCTAATTTTCGTAGTATCATACTAACAGTGAAATTCCGGGTATATTTAAGAAGGGAGGAGCTTTCTGCACATTATGAAAGATGGGGAGTGTTCCTTTCTTTAAAAATGCACTTGCAGCAGGAAATCAAAACGCTACAAGAATGCTCTAAATATCGTACTCTAGAAGGAAACGCAGCGGAGCTAATTTTCGTAGTATCAGACTTACATTAAAATACCGGGTATATTTAAGAAGGGGGGAGCTTTCTGCACATTATGAAAGATGGGGAGTGTTCCTTTCTTTAAAAATGCACTTGCAGCAGGAAATCAAAACGCCACAAGAATGCCCTAAACATCGTACTCTAGAAGGAAACGCATCGGAGCTAATTTTCGTAGTATCATACTTACAGTGAAATTCCGGGTATATTTAAGAAGGGAGGAGCTTTCTGCACATTATGAAAGATGGGGAGTGTTCCTTTCTTTAAAAATGCACTTGCAGCAGGAAATCAAAACGCTACAAGAATGCCCTAAATATCGTACTCTAGAAGGAAACGCAGCGGAGCTAATTTTCGTAGTATCATACTTACATTAAAATACCAGGTATATTTAAAAAGGGGGGAGCTTTCTGCACATTAAGAAAGATGGGGAGTGTTCTTTCTTTAAAAATGCACTTGCAGCAGGAAATCAAAACGCCACAAGAATGCCTTAAATATCGTACTCTAGAAGGAAACGCAGCGGAGCTAATTTTCGTAGTATCAGACTTACAGTAAAATACCGGGTATATTTAAGAAGGGGGGAGCTTTCTGCACATTATGAAAGATGGGGAGTGTTCCTTTCTTTAAAAATGCACTTGCAGCAGGAAATCAAAACGCCACAAGAATGCCCTAAATATCGTACTCTAGAAGGAAACGCAGCGGAGCTAATTTTCGTAGTATCATACTTACATTAAAATACCAGGTATATTTAAGAAGGGGGGAGCTTTCTGCACATTATGAAAGATGGGGAGTGTTCTTTCTTTAAAAATGCACTTGCAGCAGGAAATCAAACCGCCACAACAATGCCTTAAATATCGTACTATAGAAGAAAACGCAGCGGAGCTAATTTTCGTAGTATCATACTTACAGTGAAATACCAGGTATATTTAAGAAGGGGTGAGCTTTCTGCACATTATGAAAGATGGGGAGTGTTCTTTCTTTAAAAATGCACTTGCAGCAGGAAATCAAAACGCCACAAGAATGCCCTAAATATCGTACTCTAGAAGGAAACGCAGCGGAGCTAATTTTCGTAGTATCATACTTACAGTGAAATTCCGGGTATATTTAAGAAGGGAGGAGCTTTCTGCACATTATGAAAGATGGGGAGTGTTCCTTTCTTTAAAAATGCACTTGCAGCAGGAAATCAAAACGCAACAAGAATGCTCTAAATATCGTACTCTAGAAGGAAACGCAGCGGAGCTAATTTTCGTAGTATCAGACTTACATTAAAATACCGGGTATATTTAAGAAGGGGGGAGCTTTCTGCACATTATGAAAGATGGGGAGTGTTTCTTTCTTTAAAAATGCACTTGCAGCAGGAAATCAAAACGCCACAAGAATGCCCTAAATATCGTACTCTAGAAGGAAACGCAGCGGAGCTAATTTTCGTAGTATCATACTTACATTAAAATACCAGGTATATTTAAGAAGGGGGGAGCTTTCTGCACATTATGAAAGATGGGGAGTGTTCTTTCTTTAAAAATGCACTTGCAGCAGGAAATCAAAACGCCACTAGAATGCCTTAAATATCGTACTCTAGAAGGAAATGCAGCGGAGCTAATTTTCGTAGTATCATACTTACAGTGAAATACCAGGTATATTTATGAAGGGGGAGCTTTCTGCACATTATGAAAGATGGGGAGTGTTCTTTCTTTAAAAATGCACTTGCAGCAGGAAATCAAAACGCCACAAGAATGCTCTAAATATCGTACTCTAGAAGGAAACGCAGCGGAGCTAATTTTCGTAGTATCATACTTACATTAAAATACCAGGTATATTTAAGAAGGGGGGAGCTTTCTGCAGATTATGAAAGATGGGGTGTGTTCTTTCTTTAAAAATGCACTTGCAGCAGGAAATCAAAACGCCACAAGAATGCCTTAAATATCGTACTCTAGAAGGAAACGCAGCGGAGCTAATTTTCGTAGTATCAGACTTACATTAAAATACCGGGTATATTTAAGAAGGGGGGAGCTTTCTGCACATTATGAAAGATGGGGAGTGTTCCTTTCTTTAAAAATGCACTTGCAGCAGGAAATCAAAACGCCACAAGAATGCCCTAAACATCGTACTCTAGAAGGAAACGCATCGGAGCTAATTTTCGTAGTATCATACTTACAGTGAAATTCCGGGTATATTTAAGAAGGGAGGAGCTTTCTGCACATTATGAAAGATGGGGAGTGTTCCTTTCTTTAAAAATGCACTTGCAGCAGGAAATCAAAACTCTACAAGAATGCTCTAAATATCGTACTCTAGAAGGAAACGCAGCGGAGCTAATTTTCGTAGTATCAGACTTACATTAAAATACCAGGTATATTTAAGAAGGGGGGAGCTTTCTGCACATTATGAAAGATGGGGAGTGTTCCTTTCTTTAAAAATGCACTTGCAGCAGGAAATCAAAACGCCACAAGAATGCCCTAAACATCGTACTCTAGAAGGAAACGCATCGGAGCTAATTTTCGTAGTATCATACTTACAGTGAAATTCCGGGTATATTTAAGAAGGGAGGAGCTTTCTGCACATTATGAAAGATGGGGAGTGTTCCTTTCTTTAAAAATGCACTTGCAGCAGGAAATCAAAACGCTACAAGAATGCTCTAAATATCGTACTCTAGAAGGAAACGCAGCGGAGCTAATTTTCGTAGTATCAGACTTACATTAAAATACCGGGTATATTTAAGAAGGGGGGAGCTTTCTGCACATTATGAAAGATGGGGAGTGTTCCTTTCTTTAAAAATGCACTTGCAGCAGGAAATCAAAACGCCACAAGAATGCCCTAAACATCGTACTCTAGAAGGAAACGCATCGGAGCTAATTTTCGTAGTATCATACTTACAGTGAAATTCCGGGTATATTTAAGAAGGGAGGAGCTTTCTGCACATTATGAAAGATGGGGAGTGTTCCTTTCTTTAAAAATGCACTTGCAGCAGGAAATCAAAACGCTACAAGAATGCCCTAAATATCGTACTCTAGAAGGAAACGCAGCGGAGCTAATTTTCGTAGTATCATACTTACATTAAAATACCAGGTATATTTAAGAAGGGGGGAGCTTTCTGCACATTAAGAAAGATGGGGAGTGTTCTTTCTTTAAAAATGCACTTGCAGCAGGAAATCAAAACGCCACAAGAATGCCTTAAATATCGTACTCTAGAAGGAAACGCAGCGGAGCTAATTTTCGTAGTATCAGACTTACAGTAAAATACCGGGTATATTTAAGAAGGGGGGAGCTTTCTGCACATTATGAAAGATGGGGAGTGTTCCTTTCTTTAAAAATGCACTTGCAGCAGGAAATCAAAACGCCACAAGAATGCCCTAAATATCGTACTCTAGAAGGAAACGCAGCGGAGCTAATTTTCGTAGTATCATACTTACATTAAAATACCAGGTATATTTAAGAAGGGGGGAGCTTTCTGCACATTATGAAAGATGGGGAGTGTTCTTTCTTTAAAAATGCACTTGCAGCAGGAAATCAAAACGCCACAAGAATGCCTTAAATATCGTACTCTAGAAGGAAACTCAGCGGAGCTAATTTTCGTAGTATCATACTTACAGTGAAATACCAGGTATATTTAAGAAGGGGGGAGCTTTCTGCACATTAAGAAAGATGGGGAGTGTTCTTTCTTTAAAAATGCACTTGCAGCAGGAAATCAAAACGCCACAAGAATGCCTTAAATATCGTACTCTAGAAGGAAACGCAGCGGAGCTAATTTTCGTAGTATCAGACTTACAGTAAAATACCGGGTATATTTAAGAAGGGGGGAGCTTTCTGCACATTATGAAAGATGGGGAGTGTTCCATTCTTTAAAAATGCACTTGCAACAGGAAATCAAAACGCCACAAGAATGCCCTAAATATCGTACTCTAGAAGGAAACGCAGCGGAGCTAATTTTCTTAGTATCATACTTACATTAAAATACCAGGTATATTTAAGAAGGGGGGAGCTTTCTGCACATTATGAAAGATGGGGAGTGTTCTTTCTTTAAAAATGCACTTGCAGCAGGAAATCAAAACTTCACAACAATGCCTTAAATATCGTACTCTAGAAGAAAACGCAGCGGAGCTAATTTTCGTAGTATCATACTTACAGTGAAATACCAGGTATATTTAAGAAGGGGTGAGCTTTCTGCACATTATGAAAGATGGGGGAGTGTTCTTTCTTTAAAAATGCACTTGCAGCAGAAAATCAAAACGCCACAAGAATGCCTTAAATATCGTACTCTAGAAGGAAACGCAGCGGAGCTAATTTCCGTAGTATCATACTTACATTAAAATACCAGGTATATTTAAGAAGGGGGGAGCTTTCTGCACATTATGAAAGATGGGGAGTGTTCTTTCTTTAAAAATGCACTTGCAGCAGGAAATCAAAACGCCACAACAATGCCTTAAATATCGTACTCTAGAAGAAAACGCAGCGGAGCTAATTTTCATAGTATCATACTTACAGTTAAATACCAGGTATATTTAAGAAGGGGGGAGCTTTCTGCACATTATGAAAAATGGGGAGTGTTCTTTCTTTAAAAATGCACTTGCAGTAGGAAATCAAAGCGCCACAAGAATGCCTTAAATATCGTACACTAGAAGGAAACGCAGCGGAGCTAATTTTCGTAGTATCAGACTTATATTAAAATACCGGGTATATTTAAGAAGGGGGGAGCTTTCTGCACATTATGAAAGATGGGGAGTGTTCCATTCTTTAAAAATGGACTTGCAGCAGGAAATAAAAACGCCACAAGAATGCCTTAAATATCGTACTCTAGAAGTAAATGCAGCGGAGCTAATTTCCGTAGCATCATACTTACAGTGAAATACCAGGTATATTTAAGAAGGGGGGAGCTTTCTGCACATTATGAAAGATGGGGAGTGTTCTTTCTTTAAAAATGCACTTGCAGCAGGAAATCAAAACGCCACAAGAATGCCTTAAATATCGTACTCTAGAAGAAAACGCAGCGGAGCTAATTTTCGTTGTATCAATCTTACAGTTAAATACCAGGTATATTTAAGAAGGGGGGAGCTTTCTGCACATTATGAAAGATGGGGAGTGTTCTTTCTTTAAAAATGCACTTGCAGCAGGAAATCAAAACGCCACAAGAATGCCTTAAATATCGTACTCTAGAAGGAAACGCAGCGGAGCTAATTTTCGTAGTATCAGACTTATATTAAAATACCGGGTATATTTAAGAAGGGGGGAGCTTTCTGCACATTATGAAAGATGGGGAGTGTTCTTTCTTTAAAAATGCACTTGCAGCAGGAAATCAAAGCGCCACAAGAATGCCTTAAATATCGTACTCTAGAAGGAAACGCAGCGGAGCTAATTTTCGTAGTATCAGACTTATATTAAAATACCGGGTATATTTAACAAGGGAGGAGCCTTCTGCGCATTATGAAAGATGGGGAGTGTTCCTTTCTTAAAAAATGCACTTGCAGCAGGAAATCAAAACGCCACAATGCCCTAAATATCGTACTCTAGAAGGAAACGCAGCGGAGCTAATTCTCTTAGTATCATACTTACATTAAAATACCAGGTATATTTAAGAAGGGGGGAGCTTTCTGCACATTATGAAAGATGGGGAGTGTTCTTTCTTTAAAAATGCACTTGCAGCAGGAAATCAAAACGCCACAACAATGCCTTAAATATCGTACTCTAGAAGAAAACGCAGCGGAGCTAATTTTCGTAGTATCATACTTACAGTGAAATACCAGGTATATCTAAGAAGGGGTGAGCTTTCTGCACATTATGAAAGATGGGGAGTGTTCTTTCTTTAAAAATGCACTTGCAGCAGGAAATCAAAACGCCACAAGAATGCCCTAAATATACCAGGTATATTTAAGAAGGGGTGAGCTTTCTGCACATTATGAAAGATGGGGAGTGTTCTTTCTTTAAAAATGCACTTGCAGCAGGAAATCAAAACGCCACAAGAATGCCCTAAATATCGTACTCTAGAAGGAAACGCAGCGGAGCTAATTTTCGTAGTATCATACTTACAGTGAAATTCCGGGTATATTTAAGAAGGGAGGAGCTTTCTGCACATAATGAAAGATGGGGAGTGTTCCTTTCTTTAAAAATGCACTTGCAGCAGGACATCAAAACGCTACAAGAATGCTCTAAATATCGTACTCTAGTAGGAAACGCAGCGGAGCTAATTTTCGTAGTATCAGACTTACATTAAAATACCGGGTATATTTAAGAAGGGGGGAGCTTTCTGCACATTATGAAAGATGGGGAGTGTTTCTTTCTTTAAAAATGCACTTGCAGCAGGAAATCAAAACGCCACAAGAATGCCCTAAATATCGTACTCTAGAAGGAAACGCAGCGGAGCTAATTTTCGTAGTATCATACTTACATTAAAATACCAGGTATATTTAAGAAGGGGGGAGCTTTCTGCACATTATGAAAGATGCGGAGTGTTCTTTCTTTAAAAATGCACTTGCAGCAGGAAACCAAAACGCCACAAGAATGCCTTAAATATCGTACTCTAGAAGGAAATGCAGCGGAGCTAATTTTCGTAGTATCATACTTACAGTGAAATACCAGGTATATTTAAGAAGGGGGAGCTTTCTGCACATTATGAAAGATGGGGAGTGTTCTTTCTTTAAAAATGCACTTGCAGTAGGAAATCAAAGCGCCACAAGAATGCCTTAAATATCGTACTCTAGAAGGAAACGCAGCGGAGCTAATTTTCGTAGTATCAGACTTATATTAAAATACCGGGTATATTTAAGAAGGGGGGAGCTTTCTGCACATTATGAAAGATGGGGAGTGTTCTATTTTTTAAAAATGCACTTGCAGCAGGAAATACAAACGCCACAAGAATGCCTTAAATATCGTACTCTAGAAGGAAATGCAGCGGAGCTAATTTCCGTAGTATCATACTTACAGTGAAATACCAGGTATATTTAAGAAGGGGGGAGCTTTCTGCACATTATGAAAGATGGGGAGTGTTCTTTCTTTAAAAATGCACTTGCAGCAGGAAATCAAAACGCCACAAGAATGCTCTAAATATCGTACTCTAGAAGGAAACGCAGCGGAGCTAATTTTCGTAATATCGGACTTACATTAAAATACCGGGTATATTTAACAAGGGAGGAGCTTTCTGCACATTATGAAAGATGGGGAGTGTTCTTTTCTTAAAAATGCACTTGCAGCAGGAAATCAAAACGCCACAAGAATGCTCTAAATATCGTACTCTAGAAGGAAACGCAGCGGAGCTAATTTTCGTAGTATCATACTTACATTAAAATACCAGGAATATTTAAGAAGGGGGGAGCTTTCTGCAGATTATGAAAGATGGGGAGTGTTCTTTCTTTAAAAATGCACTTGCAGCAGGAAATCAAAACGCCACAAGAATGCCTTAAATATCGTACTCTAGAAGGAAACGCAGCTGAGCTAATTTTCGTAGTATCAGACTTACATTAAAATACCGGGTATATTTAAGAAGGGGGGAGCTTTCTGCACATTATGAAAGATGGGGAGTGTTCCTTTCTTTAAAAATGCACTTGCAGCAGGAACTCAAAACGCCACAAGAATGCCCTAAATATCGTACTCTAGAAGGAAACGCAGCGGAGCTAATTTTCGTCGTATCATACTTACAGTGAAATTCCGGGTATATATAAGAAGGGAGGAGCTTTCTGCACATTATGAAAGATGGGGAGTGTTCCTTTCTTTAAAAATGCACTTGCAGCAGGAAATCAAAACGCTACAAGAATGCTCTAAATATCGTACTCTAGAAGGAAACGCAGCGGAGCTAATTTTAGTAGTATCAGACTTACAATAAAATACCGGGTATATTTAAGAAGGGGGGAGCTTTCTGCACATTATGAAAGATGGGGAGTGTTCCTTTCTTTAAAAATGCACTTGCAGCAGGAAATCAAAACGCCACAAGAATGCCCTAAATATCGTACTCTAGAAGGAAACGCAGCGGAGCTAATTTTCGTAGTATCACACTTACATTAAAATACCAGGTATATTTAAGAAGGGGGGAGCTTTCTGCACATTATGAAAGATGGGGAGTGTTCTTTCTTTAAAAATGCACTTGCAGCAGGAAATCAAAACGCCACAAGAATGCCCTAAATATCGTACTCTAGAAGGAAACGCAGCGGAGCTAATTTCGTAGTATACGGTAAAATTCCGGGCATATTTAAGAAGGGGGGAGCTATCTGCACATTCTGGAAGATGGGGAGTGTTCTATCTTTAAAAATGCACTTGCAGCAGGAAATCAAAACGCCACAAGAATGCCCTAAATATCGTACTCTAGAAGGAAACGCAGCGGAGCTAATTTTCGTAGTATCAAATTTACAGTAAAATACCAGGTATATTTAAGAAGGGGGGAGCTTTCTGCACATTATGAAAGATGGGGAGTGTTCTTTCTTTAAAAATGCACTAGCAGCAGGAAATCAAAACGCCACAAGAATGCCTTAAATATCGTACTCTAGAAGGAAACGCAGCGGAGATAATTTTCGTACTATCAGACTTACATCAAAATTCCGGATATATTTAAGAAGGGGGGAGCTTTCTGCACATTCTGGAAGATGGGGAGTGTTCTTTCTTTAAAAATGCACTTACAGCAGGAAATCAAAAAGCCACAAGAATGCCCTAAATATCGTACTCTAGAAGGAAACGCAGCGGAGCTAATTTTCGTAGTATCATACTTACAGTGAAATTCCGGGTATATTTAAGAAGTGAGGAGCTTTCTGCACATTATGAAAGATGGGGAGTGTTCCTTTCTTTAAAAATGCACTTGCAGCAGGAAATCAAAACGCCACAAGAATGCTCTAAATATCGTACTCTAGAAGGAAACGCAGCGGAGCTAATTTTCGTAGAATCATACTTACATTAAAATACCAGGTATATTTAAGAAGGGGGGAGCTTTCTGCACATTATGAAAGATGGGGAGTGTTCCTTTCTTTAAAAATGCACTTGCAGCAGGAAATCAAAACGCCACAAGAATGCCCTAAATATCGTACTCTAGAAGGAAACGCAGCGGAGCTAATTTTCGTAGTATCATACTTACAGTGAAATTCCGGGTATATTTAAGTAGGGAGGAGCTTTCTGCACATTATGAAAGATGGGGAGTGTTCTTTCTTTAAAAATGCACTTGCAGCAGGAAATCAAAACGCCACAAGAATGCCTTAAATATCGTACTCTAGAAGGAAACGCAGCGGAGCTAATTTTCGTAGTATCATACTTACAGTGAAATACCAGGTATATTTAAGAAGGGGGGATCTTTCTGCACATTATGAAAGATGGGGAGTGTTCTTTCTTTAAAAATGCACTTGCAGCAGGAAATCAAAACGCCACAAGAATGCTCTAAATATCGTACTCTAGAAGGAAACGCAGCGGAGCTAATTTTCGTAGAATCATACTTACATTAAAATACCGGGAATATTTAAGAAGGGGGGAGCTTTCTGCACATTATGAAAGATGGGGAGTGTTCCTTTCTTTAAAAATGCACTTGCAGCAGGAAATCAAAACGCCACAAGAATGCCCTAAATATCGTACTCTAGAAGGAAACGCAGCGGAGCTAATTTTCGTAGTATCATACTTACAGTGAAATTCCGGGTATATTTAAGAAGGGAGGAGCTTTCTGCACATTATGAAAGATGGGGAGTGTTCCTTTCTTTAAAAATGCACTTGCAGCAGGAAATCAAAACGCCACAAGAATGCTCTAAATATCGTACTCTAGAAGGAAACGCAGCGGAGCTAATTTTCGTAGAATCATACTTACATTAAAATACCGGGAATATTTAAGAAGGGGGGAGCTTTCTGCACATTATGAAAGATGGGGAGTGTTCCTTTCTTTAAAAATGCACTTGCAGCAGGAAATCAAAACGCCACAAGAATGCCCTAAATATCGTACTCTAGAAGGAAACGCAGCGGAGCTAATTTTCGTAGTATCATACTTACAGTGAAATTCCGGGTATATTTAAGAAGGGAGGAGCTTTCTGCACATCATGAAAGATGGGGAGTGTTCTTTCTTTAAAAATGCACTTGCAGCAGGAAATCAAAACGCCACAAGAATGCCTTAAATATCGTACTCTAGAAGGAAACGCAGCGGAGCTAATTTTCGTAGTATCATACTTACAGTGAAATACCAGGTATATTTAAGAAGGGGGGAGCTTTCTGCACATTATGAAAGATGGGGAGTGTTCTTTCTTTAAAAATGCACTTGCAGCAGGAAATCAAAACGCCACAAGAATGCCTTAAATATCGTACTCTAGAAGGAAATGCAGCGGAGCTAATTTTGTAGTATCATACTTACAGTGAAATACCAGGTATATTTAAGAAGGGGGGAGCTTTCTGCACATTATGAAAGATGGGGAGTGTTCTTTCTTTAAAAATGCACTTGCAGTAGGAAATCAAAACGCCACAAGAATGCCTTAAATATCGTACTCTAGAAGGAAACGCAGCGGAGCTAATTTTCGTAGTATCAGACTTACATTAAAATACCGGGTATATTTAAGAAGGGGGGAGCTTTCTGCATATTCTGGAAGATGGGGAGTGTTCTTTCTTTAAAAATGCACTTGCAGCAGGAAATCAAAAAGCCACAAGAATGCCCTAAATATCGTACTCTAGAAGGACACGCAGCGGAGCTAATTTTCGTAGTATCATACAGTGAAATTCCTGGTATATTTAAGAAGGGAGGAGCTTTCTGCACAATATGAAAGATGGGGAGTGTTCCTTTCTTTAAAAATGCACTTGCAGCAGGAAATCAAAGCGCCACAAGAATGCTCTAAATATCGTACTCTAGAAGGAAACGCAGCGGAGCTAATTTTCGTAGTATCATACATTAAACTACCAGGTATATTTAAGAAGGGGGGAGCTTTCTGCACATTATGAAAGATGGGGAGTGTTCTTTCTTTAAAAATGCACTTGCAGCAGGAAATCAAAACGCCACAAGAATACCTTAAATATCGTACTCTAGAAGGAAACTCAGCGGAGCTAATTTTCGTAGTATCAAACTTACATTAAAATACCGGGTATATTTTAGAAGGGGGGAGCTTTCTGCACATTATGAAAGATGGGGAGTGTTCCTTTCTTTAAAAATGCACTAGCAGCAGGAAATCAAAACGCCACAAGAATGCCCTAAATATCGTAATCTAGAAGGAAACGCAGCAGAGCTAATTTTCGTAGTATCATACTTACAGTGAAATTACGGGTATATTTAAGAAGGGAGGAGCTTTCTGCACATTATGAAAAATGGGGAGTGTTCTTTCTTTAAAAATACACTTGCAGTAGGAAATCAAAACGCCACAAGAATGCCTTAAATATCGTACTCTAGAAGGAAACGCAGCGGAGCTAATTTTCGTAGTATCAGACTTATATTAAAATACCGTGTATATTTAAGAAGGGGCGAGCTTTCTGCACATTATGAAAGATGGGGAGTGTTCCATTCTTTAAAAATGCACTTGCAGCAGGAAATCAAAACGCCACAAGAATGCCCTAAATATCGTACTCTAGAAGGAAACGCAGCGGAGCTAATTTTCGTAGTATCAGACTTATATTAAAATACCGGGTATATTTAAGAAGGGGGGAGCTTTCTGCACATTATGAAAAATGGGGAGTGTTCCTTTCTTTAAAAATGCACTTGCAGCAGGAAATCAAAACGCCACAAGAATGCCCTAAATATCGTACTCTAGAAGGAAATGCATCGGAGCTAATTTTCGTAGTATCATACTTACAGTGAAATTACGGGTATATTTAAGAAGGGAGGAGCTTTCTGCACATTATGAAAAATGGGTAGGAAATCAAAACGCCACAAGAATGCCTTAAATATCGTACTCTAGAAGGAAACGCAGCGGAGCTAATTTTCGTAATATCGGACTTACATTAAAATACCGTGTATATTTAACAAGGGAGGAGCTTTCTGCGCATTTTGAAAGATGGGGAGTGTTCCTTTCTTAAAAAATGCACTTGCAGCAGGAAATCAAAACGCCACAAGAATGCTCTAAATATCGTACTCTAGAAGGAAACGCAGCGGAGCTAATTTTCGTAGTATCATACTTACATTAAAATACCAGGTATATTTAAGAAGGGGGGAGCTTTCTGCAGATTATGAAAGATGGGGAGTGTTCTTTCTTTAAAAATGCACTTGCAGCAGGAAATCAAAACGCCACAAGAATGCCTTAAATATCGTACTCTAGAAGGAAACGCAGCGGAGCTAATTTTCGTAGTATCAGACTTACATTAAAATACCGGGTATATTTAAGAAGGGGGGAGCTTTCTGCACATTATGAAAGATGGGGAGTGTTCCTTTCTTTAAAAATGCACTTGCAGCAGGAAATCAAAACGCCACAAGAATGCCCTAAATATCGTACTCTAGAAGGAAACGCATCGGAGCTAATTTTCGTAGTATCATACTTACAGTGAAATTCCGGGTATATTTAAGAAGGGAGGAGCTTTCTGCACATTATGAAAGATGGGGAGTGTTCCTTTCTTTAAAAATGCACTTGCAGCAGGAAATCAAAACGCTACAAGAATGCTCTAAATATCGTACTCTAGAAGGAAACGCAGCGGAGCTAATTTTCGTAGTATCAGACTTACATTAAAATACCGGGTATATTTAAGAAGGGGGGAGCTTTCTGCACATTATGAAAGATGGGGAGTGTTCCTTTCTTTAAAAATGCACTTGCAGCAGGAAATCAAAACGCCACAAGAATGCCCTAAATATCGTAATCTAGAAGGAAACGCAGCGGAGCTAATTTTCGTAGTATCAGACTTACATTAAAATACCGGGTATATTTAAGAAGGGGGGAGCTTTCTGCACATTATGAAACATGGGGAGTGTTCTTTCTTTAAAAATGCACTTGCAGCACGAAATCAAAACGCCACAAGAATGCCTTAAATATCGTACTCTAGAAGGAAACTCAGCGGAGCTAATTTTCGTAGTATCATACTTACAGTGAAATACCAGGTATATTTAAGAAGGGGGGAGCTTTCTGCACATTATGAAAGATGGGGAGTGTTCTTTCTTTAAAAATGCACTTGCAGTAGGAAATCAAAACGCCACAAGAATGCCTTAAATATCGTACTCTAGAAGGAAACGCAGCGGAGCTAATTTTCGTAGTATCAGACTTACATTAAAATACCGGGAATATTTAAGAAGGGGGGAGCTTTCTGCACATTATGAAAGATGGGGAGTGTTCCTTTCTTTAAAAATGCACTTGCAGCAGGAAATCAAAACGCCACAAGAATGCCCTAAATATCGTACTCTAGAAGGAAACGCAGCGGAGCTAATTTTCGTAGTATCATACTTACAGTGAAATTCCGGGTATATTTAAGAAGGGAGGAGCTTTCTGCACATTATGAAAGATGGGGAGTGTTCTTTCTTTAAAAATGCACTTGCAGCAGGAAATCAAAACGCCACAAGAATGCCTTAAATATCGTACTCTAGAAGGAAACGCAGCGGAGCTAATTTTCGTAGTATCATACTTACAGTGAAATACCAGGTATATTTAAGAAGGGGGGAGCTTTCTGCACATTATGAAAGATGGGGAGTGTTCTTTCTTTAAAAATGCACTTGCAGCAGGAAATCAAAACGCCACAAGAATGCCTTAAATATCGTACTCTAGAAGGAAATGCAGCGGAGCTAATTTTCGTAGTAACATACTTACAGTGAAATACCAGGTATATTTAAGAAGGGGGGAGCTTTCTGCACATTATGAAAGATGGGGAGTGTTCTTTCTTTAAAAATGCACTTGCAGTAGGAAATCAAAACGCCACAAGAATGCCTTAAATATCGTACTCTAGAAGGAAACGCAGCGGAGCTAATTTTCGTAGTATCAGACTTACATTAAAATACCGGATATATTTAAGAAGGGGGGAGCTTTCTGCATATTCTGGAAGATGGGGAGTGTTCTTTCTTTAAAAATGCACTTGCAGCAGGAAATCAAAAAGCCACAAGAATGCCCTAAATATCGTACTCTAGAAGGACACGCAGCGGAGCTAATTTTCGTAGTATCATACAGTGAAATTCCTGGTATATTTAAGAAGGGAGGAGCTTTCTGCACAATATGAAAGATGGGGAGTGTTCCTTTCTTTAAAAATGCACTTGCAGCAGGAAATCAGAGCGCCACAAGAATGCTCTAAATATCGTACTCTAGAAGGAAACGCAGCGGAGCTAATTTTCGTAGTATCATACATTAAACTACCAGGTATATTTAAGAAGGGGGGAGCTTTCTGCACATTATGAAAGATGGGGAGTGTTCCATTCTTTAAAAATGGACTTGCAGCAGGAAATAAAAACGCCACAAGAATGCCTTAAATATCGTACTCTAGAAGGAAATGCAGCGGAGCTAATTTCCGTAGTATCATACTTACAGTGAAATACCAGGTATATTTAAGAAGGGAGGAGCTTTCTGCACATTATGAAAGATGGGGAGTGTTCCTTTCTTAAAAAATGCACTTGCAGCAGGAAATCAAAACGCCACAAGAATGCTCTAAATATCGTACTCTAGAAGGAAACGCAGCGGAGCTAATTTTCGTAGTATCATACTTACATTAAAATACCAGGTATATTTAAGAAGGGGGGAGCTTTCTGCAGATTATGAAAGTTGGGGAGTGTTCCTTTCTTTAAAAATGCACTTGCAGCAGGAAATCAAAACGCCACAAGAATGCCCTAAACATCGTACTCTAGAAGGAAACGCAGCGGAGCTAATTTTCGTAGTATCATACTTACAGTGAAATTCCGGGTATATTTAAGAAGGGAGGAGCTTTCTGCACATTATGAAAGATGGGGAGTGTTCCTTTCTTTAAAAATGCACTTGCAGCAGGAAATCAAAACGCTACAAGAATGCTCTAAATATCGTACTCTAGAAGGAAACGCAGCGGAGCTAATTTTCGTAGTATCAGACTTACATTAAAATACCGGGTATATTTAAGAAGGGGGGAGCTTTCTGCACATTATGAAAGATGGGGAGTGTTCCTTTCTTTAAAAATGCACTTGCAGCAGGAAATCAAAACGCCACAAGAATGCCCTAAATATCGTACTCTAGAAGGAAACGCAGCGGAGCTAATTTTCGTAGTATCATACTTACATTAAAATACCAGGTATATTTAAGAAGGGGGGAGCTTTCTGCACATTATGAAAGATGGGGAGTGTTCTTTCTTTAAAAATGCACTTGCAGCAGGAAATCAAAACGCCACAAGAATGCCTTAAATATCGTACTCTAGAAGGAAACGCAGCGGAGCTAATTTTCGTAGTATCAGACTTACAGTGAAATACCAGGTATATTTAAGAAGGGGGGGAGATTTCTGCACATTATGAAAGATGGGGAGTGTTCTTTCTTTAAAAATGCACTTGCAGCAGGAAATCAAAACGCCACAAGAATGCCCTAAATATCGTACTCTAAAAGAAAACGCAGCGGAGCTAATTTTCGTAGTATCATACTTACAGTGAAATACCAGGTATATTTAAGAAGGGGTGAGCTTTCTGCACATTATGAAAGATGGGGAGTGTTCTTTCTTTAAAAATGCACTTGCAGCAGAAAATCAAAACGCCACAAGAATGCCTTAAATATCGTACTCTAGAAGGAAACGCAGCGGAGCTAATTTCCGTAGTATCATACTTACATTAAAATACCAGGTATATTTAAGAAGGGGGGAGCTTTCTGCACATTATGAAAGATGGGGAGTGTTCTTTCTATAAAAATGCACTTGCAGCAGGAAATCAAAACGCCACAACAATGCCTTAAACATCGTACTCTAGAAGGAAACGCAGCGGAGCTAATTTTCGTAGTATCAGACTTACAGTAAAATACCGGGTATATTAAAGAAGGGGGGAGCTTTCTGCACATTATGAACGATGGGGAGTGTTCCATTCTTTAAAAATGCACTTGCAACGGGAAATCAAAACGCCACAAGAATGCCCTAAATATCGTACTCTAGAAGGAAACGCAGCGGAGCTAATTTTCTTAGTATCATACTTACATTAAAATACCGGGTATATTTAAGAAGGGGGGAGCTTTCTGCACATTATGAAAGATGGGGAGTGTTCTTTCTTTAAAAATGCACTTGCAGCAGGAAATCAAAACGCCACAACAATGCCTTAAATATCGTACTCTAGAAGAAAACGCAGCGGAGCTAATTTTCGTAGTATCATACTTACAGTGAAATACCAGGTATATTTAAGAAGGGGTGAGCTTTCTGCACATTATGAAAGATGGGGAGTGTTCTTTCTTTAAAAATGCACTTGCAGCAGAAAATCAAAACGCCACAAGAATGCCTTAAATATCGTACTCTAGAAGGAAACGCAGCGGAGCTAATTTCCGTAGTATCATACTTACATTAAAATACCAGGTATATTTAAGAAGGGGGGAGCTTTCTGCACATTATGAAAGATGGGGAGTGTTCTTTCTATAAAAATGCACTTGCAGCAGGAAATCAAAACGCCACAACAATGCCTTAAACATCGTACTCTAGAAGAAAACGCAGCGGAGCTAATTTTCGTAGTATCATACTTACAGTGAAATACCAGGTATATTTAAGAAGGGGGGAGCTTTCTGCACATTATGAAAGATGGGGAGTGTTCTTTCTTTAAAAATGCACTTGCAGCAGGAAATCAAAACGCCACAAGAATGCCTTAAATATCGTACTCTAGAAGGAAATGCAGCGGAGCTAATTTCCGTAGTATCATACTTACAGTGAAATACCAGGTATATTTAAGAAGGGGGGAGCTTTCTGCACATTATGAAAGATGGGGAGTGTTCTTTCTTTAAAAATGCACTTGCAGCAGGAAATCAAAACGCCACAAGAATGCCTTAAATATCGTACTCTAGAAGGAAACGCAGCGGAGCTAATTTTCGTAATATCGGACTTACATTATAATACCGTGTATATTTAACAAGGGAGGAGCTTTCTGCGCATTATGAAAGATGGGGAGTGTTCCTTTCTTAAAAAATGCACTTGCAGCAGGAAATCAAAACGCCACAAGAATGCTCTAAATATCGTACTCTAGAAGGAAACGCAGCGGAGCTAATTTTCGTAGTATCATACTTACATTAAAATACCAGGTATATTTAAGAAGGGGGGAGCTTTCTGCAGATTATGAAAGATGGGGAGTGTTCTTTCTTTAAAAATGCACTTGCAGCAGGAAATCAAAACGCCACAAGAATGCCTTAAATATCGTACTCTAGAAGGAAACGCAGCGGAGCTAATTTTCGTAGTATCAGACTTACATTAAAATACCGGGTATATTTAAGAAGGGGGGAGCTTTCTGCACATTATGAAAGATGGGGAGTGTTCCTTTCTTTAAAAATGCACTTGCAGCAGGAAATCAAAACGCCACAAGAATGCCCTAAATATCGTACTCTAGAAGGAAACGCATCGGAGCTAATTTTCGTAGTATCATACTTACAGTGAAATTCCGGGTATATTTAAGAAGGGAGGAGCTTTCTGCACATTATGAAAGATGGGGAGTGTTCCTTTCTTTAAAAATGCACTTGCAGCAGGAAATCAAAACGCTACAAGAATGCTCTAAATATCGTACTCTAGAAGGAAACGCAGCGGAGCTAATTTTCGTAGTATCAGACTTACATTAAAATACCGGGTATATTTAAGAAGGGGGGAGCTTTCTGCACATTATGAAAGATGGGGAGTGTTCCTTTCTTTAAAAATGCACTTGCAGCAGGAAATCAAAACGCCACAAGAATGCCCTAAATATCGTACTCTAGAAGGAAACGCAGCGGAGCTAATTTTCGTAGTATCAGACTTACATTAAAATACCGGGTATATTTAAGAAGGGGGGAGCTTTCTGCACATTATGAAACATGGGGAGTGTTCTTTCTTTAAAAATGCACTTGCAGCACGAAATCAAAACGCCACAAGAATGCCTTAAATATCGTACTCTAGAAGGAAACTCAGCGGAGCTAATTTTCGTAGTATCATACTTACAGTGAAATACCAGGTATATTTAAGAAGGGGGGGAGCTTTCTGCACATTATGAAAGATGGGGAGTGTTCTTTCTTTAAAAATGCACTTGCAGCAGGAAATCAAAACGCCACAAGAATGCCTTAAATATCGTACTCTAGAAGGAAATGCAGCGGAGCTAATTTTCGTAGTATCATACTTACAGTGAAATACCAGGTATATTTAAGAAGGGGGAGCTTTCTGCACATTATGAAAGATGGGAAGTGTTCTTTCTTTAAAAATGCACTTGCAGTAGGAAATCAAAGCGCCACAAGAATGCCTTAAATATCGTACTCTAGAAGGAAACGCAGCGGAGCTAATTTTCGTAGTATCAGACTTACAGTAAAATACCGGGTATATTTAAGAAGGGGGGAGCTTTCTGCACATTATGAAAGATGGGGAGTGTTCCATTCTTTAATAATGCACTTGCAACAGGAAATCAAAACGCCACAAGAATGCCCTAAATATCGTACTCTAGAAGGAAACGCAGCGGAGCTAATTCTATTAGTATCATACTTACATTAAAATACCAGGTATATTTAAGATGGGGGGAGCTTTCTGCACATTATGAAAGATGGGGAGTGTTCTTTCTTTAAAAATGCACTTGCAGCAGGAAATCAAAACGCCACAACAATGCCTTAAATATCGTACTCTAGAAGAAAACGCAGCGGAGCTAATTTTCGTAGTATCATACTTACAGTGAAATACCAGGTATATTTAAGAAGGGGTGAGCTTTCTGCACATTATGAAAGATGGGGAGTGTTCTTTCTTTAAAAATGCACTTGCAGCAGGAAATCAAAACGCCACAAGAATGCCCTAAATATCGTACTCTAGAAGGAAACGCAGCGGAGCTAATTTTCGTAGTATCATACTTACAGTGAAATTCCGGGTATATTTAAGAAGGGAGGAGCTTTCTGCACATTATGAAAGATGGGGAGTGTTCCTTTCTTTAAAAATGCACTTGCAGCAGGAAATCAAAACGCTACAAGAATGCTCTAAATATCGTACTCTAGTAGGAAACGCAGCGGAGCTAATTTTCGTAGTATCAGACTTACATTAAAATACCGGGTATATTTAAGAAGGGGGGAGCTTTCTGCACATTATGAAAGATGGGGAGTGTTTCTTTCTTTAAAAATGCACTTGCAGCAGGAAATCAAAACGCCACAAGAATGCCCTAAATATCGTACTCTACAAGGAAACGCAGCGGAGCTAATTTTCGTAGTATCATACTTACATTAAAATACCAGGTATATTTAAGAAGGGGGGAGCTTTCTGCACATTATGAAAGATGGGGAGTGTTCTTTCTTTAAAAATGCACTTGCAGCAGGAAATCAAAACGCCACTAGAATGCCTTAAATATCGTACTCTAGAAGGAAATGCAGCGGAGCTAATTTTCGTAGTATCATACTTACAGTGAAATACCAGGTATATTTATGAAGGGGGAGCTTTCTGCACATTATGAAAGATGGGGAGTGTTCTTTCTTTAAAAATGCACTTGCAGTAGGAAATCAAAGCGCCACAAGAATGCCTTAAATATCGTACTCTAGAAGGAAACGCAGCGGAGCTAATTTTCGTAGTATCAGACTTATATTAAAATACCGGGTATATTTAAGAAGGGGGGAGCTTTCTGCACATTATGAAAGATGGGGAGTGTTCTTTCTTTAAAAATGCACTTGCAGCAGGAAATCAAAACGCCACAAGAATGCCCTAAATATCGTACTCTAGAAGGAAACGCAGCGGAGCTAATTTTCGTAGTATCATACTTACAGTGAAATTCCGGGTATATTTAAGAAGGGAGGAGCTTTCTGCACATAATGAAAGATGGGGAGTGTTCCTTTCTTTAAAAATGCACTTGCAGCAGGAAATCAAAACGCTACAAGAATGCTCTAAATATCGTACTCTAGTAGGAAACGCAGCGGAGCTAATTTTCGTAGTATCAGATTTACATTAAAATACCGGGTATATTTAAGAAGGGGGGAGCTTTCTGCACATTATGAAAGATGTGGAGTGTTTCTTTCTTTAAAAATGCACTTGCAGCAGGAAATCAAAACGCCACAAGAATGCCCTAAATATCGTACTCTAGAAGGAAACGCAGCGGAGCTAATTTTCGTAGTATCATACTTACATTAAAATACCAGGTATATTTAAGAAGGGGGGAGCTTTCTGCACATTATGAAAGATGGGGAGTGTTCTTTCTTTAAAAATGCACTTGCAGCAGGAAACCAAAACGCCACAAGAATGCCTTAAATATCGTACTCTAGAAGGAAATGCAGCGGAGCTAATTTTCGTAGTATCATACTTACAGTGAAATACCAGGTATATTTAAGAAGGGGGAGCTTTCTGCACATTATGAAAGATGGGGAGTGTTCTTTCTTTAAAAATGCACTTGCAGTAGGAAATCAAAGCGCCACAAGAATGCCTTAAATATCGTACTCTAGAAGGAAACGCAGCGGAGCTAATTTTCGTAGTATCAGACTTATATTAAAATACCGGGTATATTTAAGAAGGGGGGAGCTTTCTGCACATTATGAAAGATGGGGAGTGTTCTATTTTTTAAAAATGCACTTGCAGCAGGAAATACAAACGCCACAAGAATGCCTTAAATATCGTACTCTAGAAGGAAATGCAGCGGAGCTAATTTCCGTAGTATCATACTTACAGTGAAATACCAGGTATATTTAAGAAGGGGGGAGCTTTCTGCACATTATGAAAGATGGGGAGTGTTCTTTCTTTAAAAATGCACTTGCAGCAGGAAATCAAAACGCCACAAGAAAGCCTTAAATATCGTACTCTAGAAGGAAACGCAGCGGAGCTAATTTTCGTAATATCGGACTTACATTAAAATACCGGGTATATTTAACAAGGGAGGAGCTTTCTGCACATTATGAAAGATGGGGAGTGTTCCATTCTTTAAAAATGGACTTGCAGCAGGAAATAAAAACGCCACAAGAATGCCTTAAATATCGTACTCTAGAAGGAAATGCAGCGGAGCTAATTTCCGTAGTATCATACTTACAGTGAAATACCAGGTATATTTAAGAAGGGAGGAGCTTTCTGCACATTATGAAAGATGGGGAGTGTTCCTTTCTTAAAAAATGCACTTGCAGCAGGAAATCAAAACGCCACAAGAATGCTCTAAATATCGTACTCTAGAAGGAAACGCAGCGGAGCTAATTTTCGTAGTATCATACTTACATTAAAATACCAGGTATATTTAAGAAGGGGGGAGCTTTCTGCAGATTATGAAAGATGGGGAGTGTTCTTTCTTTAAAAATGCACTTGCAGCAGGAAATCAAAACGCCACAAGAATGCCTTAAATATCGTACTCTAGAAGGAAACGCAGCGGAGCTAATTTTCGTAGTATCAGACTTACATTAAAATACCGGGTATATTTAAGAAGGGGGGAGCTTTCTGCACATTATGAAAGATGGGGAGTGTTCCTTTCTTAAAAAATGCACTTGCAGCAGGAAATCAAAACGCCACAAGAATGCCCTAAACATCGTACTCTAGAAGGAAACGCATCGGAGCTAATTTTCGTAGTATCATACTTACAGTGAAATTTCGGGTATATTTAAGAAGGGAGGAGCTTTCTGCACATTATGAAAGATGGGGAGTGTTCCTTTCTTTAAAAATGCACTTGCAGCAGGAAATCAAAACGCTACAAGAATGCTCTAAATATCGTACTCTAGAAGGAAACGCAGCGGAGCTAATTTTCGTAGTATCAGACTTACATTAAAATACCGGGTATATTTAAGAAGGGGGGAGCTTTCTGCACATTATGAAAGATGGGGAGTGTTCCTTTCTTTAAAAATGCACTTGCAGCAGGAAATCAAAACGCCACAAGAATGCCCTAAATATCGCACTCTAGAAGGAAACGCAGCGGAGCTAATTTTCGTAGTATCATACTTACATTAAAATACCAGGTATATTTAAGAAGGGGGGAGCTTTCTGCACATTATGAAAGATGGGGAGTGTTCTTTGTTTAAAAATGCACTTGCAGCAGGAAATCAAAACGCCACAAGAATGCCTTAAATATCGTACTCTAGAAGGAAACTCAGCGGAGCTAATTTTCGTAGTATCATACTTACAGTGAAATACCAGGTATATTTAAGAAGGGGGGGAGCTTTCTGCACATTATGAAAGATGGGGAGTGTTCTTTCTTTAAAAATGCACTTGCAGCAGGAAATCAAAACGCCACAAGAATGCCTTAAATATCGTACTCTAGAAGGAAACGCAGCGGAGCTAATTTTCGTAGTATCAGACTTACAGTAAAATACCGGGTATATTTAAGAAGGGGGGAGCTTTCTGCACATTATGAAAGATGGGGAGTGTTCCATTCTTTAAAAATGCACTTGCAACAGGAAATCAAAACGCCACAAGAATGCCCTAAATATCGTACTCTAGAAGGAAACGCAGCGGAGCTAATTTTCTTAGTATCATACTTACATTAAAATACCAGGTATATTTAAGAAGGGGGGAGCTTTCTGCACATTATGAAAGATGGGGAGTGTTCTTTCTTTAAAAATGCACTTGCAGCAGGAAATCAAAACGCCACAACAATGCCTTAAATATCGTACTCTAGAAGAAAACGCAGCGGAGCTAATTTTCGTAGTATCATACTTACAGTGAAATACCAGGTATATTTAAGAAGGGGTGAGCTTTCTGCACATTATGAAAGATGGGGAGTGTTCTTTCTTTAAAAATGCACTTGCAGCAGAAAATCAAAACGCCACAAGAATGCCTTAAATATCGTACTCTAGAAGGAAACGCAGCGGAGCTAATTTCCGTAGTATCATACTTACATTAAAATACCAGGTATATTTAAGAAGGGGGGAGCTTTCTGCACATTATGAAAGATGGGGAGTGTTCTTTCTTTAAAAATGCACTTGCAGCAGGAAATCAAAACGCCACAACAATGCCTTAAATATCGTACTCTAGAAGAAAACGCATCGGAGCTAATTTTCGTAGTATCATACTTACAGTGAAATACCAGGTATATTTAAGAAGGGGTGAGCTTTCTGCACATTATGAAAGATGGGGAGTGTTCTTTCTTTAAAAATGCACTTGCAGCAGGAAATCAAAACGCCACAAGACTGCCCTAAATATCGTACTCTAGAAGGAAACGCAGCGGAGCTAATTTTCGTAGTATCATACTTACAGTGAAATTCCGGGTATATTTAAGAAGGGAGGAGCTTTCTGCACATTATGAAAGATGGGGAGTGTTCCTTTCTTTAAAAATGCACTTGCAGCAGGAAATCAAAACGCTACAAGAATGCTCTAAATATCGTACTCTAGAAGGAAACGCAGCGGAGCTAATTTTCGTAGTATCAGACTTACATTAAAATACCGGGTATATTTAAGAAGGGGGGAGCTTTCTGCACATTATGAAAGATGGGGAGTGTTTCTTTCTTTAAAAATGCACTTGCAGCAGGAAATCAAAACGCCACAAGAATGCCCTAAATATCGTACTCTAGAAGGAAACGCAGCGGAGCTAATTTTCGTAGTATCATACTTACATTAAAATACCAGGTATATTTAAGAAGGGGGGAGCTTTCTGCACATTATGAAAGATGGGGAGTGTTCTTTCTTTAAAAATGCACTTGCAGCAGGAAATCAAAACGCCACAAGAATGCCTTAAATATCGTACTCTAGAAGAAAACGCAGCGGAGCTAATTTTCGTAGTATCATACTTACAGTTAAATACCAGGTATATTTAAGAAGGGGGGAGCTTTCTGCACATTATGAAAAATGGGGAGTGTTCTTTCGTTAAAAATCCACTTGCAGTAGGAAATCAAAGCGCCACAAGAATGCCTTAAATATCGTACTCTAGAAGGAAACGCAGCGGAGCTAATTTTCGTAGTATCAGACTTATATTAAAATACCGGGTATATTTAAGAAGGGGGGAGCTTTCTGCACATTATGAAAGATGGGGAGTGTTCCATTCTTTAAAAATGGACTTGCAGCAGGAAATAAAAACGCCACAAGAATGCCTTAAATATCGTACTCTAGAAGGAAATGCAGCGGAGCTAATTTTCGTAGTATCATACTTACATTAAAATACCAGGTATATTTAAGAAGGGGGGAGCTTTCTGCACATTATGAAAGATGGGGAGTGTTCTTTCTTTAAAAATGCACTTGCAGCAGGAAATCAAAACGCCACAAGAATGCCTTAAATATCGTACTCTAGAAGAAAACGCAGCGGAGCTAATTTTCGTAGTATCATACTTACATTAAAATACCAGGTATATTTAAGAAGGGGGGAGCTTTCTGCACATTATGAAAGATGGGGAGTGTTCTTTCTTTAAAAATGCACTTGCAGCAGGAAATCAAAACGCCACAAGAATGCCTTAAATATCGTACTCTAGAAGAAAACGCAGCGGAGCTAATTTTCGTAGTATCATTCTTACAGTTAAATACCAGGTATATTTAAGAAGGGGGGAGCTTTCTGCACATTATGAAAGATGGGGAGTGTTCTTTCTTTAAAAATGCACTTGCAGCAGGAAATCAAAACGCCACAAGAATGCCTTAAATATCGTACTCTAGAAGAAAACGCAGCGGAGCTAATTTTCGTAGTATCATACTTACAGTTAAATACCAGGTATATTTAAGAAGGGGGGAGCTTTCTGCACATTATGAAAAATGGGGAGTGTTCTTTCGTTAAAAATCCACTTGCAGTAGGAAATCAAAGCGCCACAAGAATGCCTTAAATATCGTACTCTAGAAGGAAACGCAGCGGAGCTAATTTTCGTAGTATCAGACTTACATTAAAATACCGGGTATATTTAAGAAGGGGGGAGCTTTCTGCACATTATGAAAGATGGGGAGTGTTCTTTCTTTAAAAATGCACTTGCAGCAGGAAATCAAAACGCCACAAGAATGCCTTAAATATCGTACTCTAGAAGGAAACGCAGCGGAGCTAATTTTCGTAATATCGGACTTACATTAAAATACCGGGTATATTTAACAAGGGAGGAGCTTTCTGCACATTATGAAAGATGGGGAGTGTTCCTTTCTTAAAAAATGCACTTGCAGCAGGAAATCAAAACGCCACAAGAATGCTCTAAATATCGTACTCTAGAAGGAAACGCAGCGGAGCTAATTTTCGTAGTATCATACTTACATTAAAATACCAGGTATATTTAAGAAGGGGGGAGCTTTCTGCAGATTATGAAAGATGGGGAGTGTTCTTTCTTTAAAAATGCACTTGCAGCAGGAAATCAAAACGCCACAAGAATGCCTTAAATATCGTACTCTAGAAGGAAACGCAGCGGAGCTAATTTTCGTAGTATCAGACTTACATTAAAATACCGGGTATATTTAAGAAGGGGGGAGCTTTCTGCACATTATGAAAGATGGGGAGTGTTCCTTTCTTTAAAAATGCACTTGCAGCAGGAAATCAAAACGCCACAAGAATGCCCTAAATATCGTACTCTAGAAGGAAACGCATCGGAGCTAATTTTCGTAGTATCATACTTACAGTGAAATTCCGGGTATATTTAAGAAGGGAGGAGCTTTCTGCACATTATGAAAGATGGGGAGTGTTCCTTTCTTTAAAAATGCACTTGCAGCAGGAAATCAAAACGCTACAAGAATGCTCTAAATATCGTACTCTAGAAGGAAACGCAGCGGAGCTAATTTTCGTAGTATCAGACTTACATTAAAATACCGGGTATATTTAAGAAGGGGGGAGCTTTCTGCACATTATGAAAGATGGGGAGTGTTCCTTTCTTTAAAAATGCACTTGCAGCAGGAAATCAAAACGCCACAAGAATGCCCTAAATATCGTACTCTAGAAGGAAACGCAGCGGAGCTAATTTTCGTAGTATCAGACTTACATTAAAATACCGGGTATATTTAAGAAGGGGGGAGCTTTCTGCACATTATGAAACATGCGGAGTGTTCTTTCTTTAAAAATGCACTTGCAGCACGAAATCAAAACGCCGCAAGAATGCCTTAAATATCGTACTCTAGAAGGAAACTCAGCGGAGCTAATTTTCGTAGTATCATACTTACAGTGAAATACCAGGTATATTTAAGAAGGGGGGGAGCTTTCTGCACATTATGAAAGATGGGGAGTGTTCTTTCTTTAAAAATGCACTTGCAGCAGGAAATCAAAACGCCACAAGAATGCCTTAAATATCGTACTCTAGAAGGAAATGCAGCGGAGCTAATTTTCGTAGTATCATACTTACAGTGAAATACCAGGTATATTTAAGAAGGGGGAGCTTTCTGCACATTATGAAAGATGGAAAGTGTTCTTTCTTTAAAAATGCACTTGCAGTAGGAAATCAAAGCGCCACAAGAATGCCTTAAATATCGTACTCTAGTAGGAAACGCGGCGGAGCTAATTTTCGTAGTATCAGACTTACAGTAAAATACCGGGTATATTTAAGAAGGGGGGAGCTTTCTGCACATTATGGAAGATGGGGAGTGTTCCATTCTTTAAAAATGTACTTGCAACAGGAAATCAAAACGCCACAAGAATGCCCTAAATATCGTACTCTAGAAGGAAACGCAGCGGAGCTAATTCTCTTAGTACCATACTTACATTAAAATACCAGGTATATTTAAGAAGGGGGGATCTTTCTGCACATTATGAAAGATGGGGAGTGTTCTTTCTTTAAAAATGCACTTGCAGCAGGAAATCAAAACGCCACAACAATGCCTTAAATATCGTACTCTAGAAGAAAACGCAGCGGAGCTAATTTTCGTAGTATCATACTTATAGTGAAATACCAGGTATATTTAAGAAGGGGTGAGCTTTCTGCACATTATGAAAGATGGGGAGTGTTCTTTATTTAAAAATGCACTTGCAGCAGGAAATCAAAACGCCACAAGAATGCCCTAAATATCGTACTCTAGAAGGAAACGCAGCGGAGCTAATTTTCGTAGTATCATACTTACAGTGAAATACCAGGTATATTTAAGAAGGGGGAGCTTTCTGCACATTATGAAAGATGGGGAGTGTTCCATTCTTTAAAAATGCACTTGCAGCAGGAAATCAAAACGCTACAAGAATGCTCTAAATATCGTACTCTAGTAGGAAACGCAGCGGAGCTAGTTTTCGTAGTATTAGACTTACATTAAAATACCGGGTATATTTAAGAAGGGAGGAGCTTTCTGCACATTATGAAAGATGGGGAGTGTTCCTTTCTTTAAAAATGCACTTGCAGCAGGAAATCAAAACGCTACAAGAATGCTCTAAATATCGTACTCTAGTAGGAAACGCAGCGGAGCTAGTTTTCGTAGTATTAGACTTACATTAAAATACCGGGTATATTTAAGAAGGGGAGAGCTTTCTGCACATTATGAAAGATGGGGAGTGTTTCTTTCTTTAAAAATGCACTTGCAGCAGGAAATCAAAACGCCACAAGAATGCCCTAAATATCGTACTCTAGAAGGAAACGCAGCGGAGCTAATTTTCGTAGTATCATACTTACATTAAAATACCAGGTATATTTAAGAAGGGGGGAGCTTTCTGCACATTATGAAAGATGGGGAGTGTTCTTTCTTTAAAAATGCACTTGCAGCAGGTAATCAAAACGCCACAAGAATGCCTTAAATATCGTACTCTAGAAGGAAATGCAGCGGAGCTAATTTTCGTAGTATCATACTTACAGTGAAATACCAGGTATATTTAAGAAGGGGGAGCTTTCTGCACATTATGAAAGATGGGGAGTGTTCTTTCTTTAAAAATGCACTTGCAGTAGGAAATCAAAACGCCACAAGAATGCCTTAAATATCGTACTCTAGAAGGAAACGCAGCAGAGCTAATTTTCGTAGTATCAGACTTACATTAAAATACCGGGTATATTTAAGAAGGGGGGAGCTTTCTGCACATTATGAAAGATGGGGAGTGTTCCATTCTTTAAAAATGCACTTGCAACAGGAAATCAAAACGCCACAAGAATGCCCTAAATATCGTACTCTAGAAGGAAACGCAGCAGAGCTAATTTTCGTAGTATCAGACTTACATTAAAATACCAGGTATATTTAAGAAGGGGGGAGCTTTCTGCACATTATGAAAGATGGGGAGTGTTCTTTCTTTAAAAATGCACTTGCAGCAGGAAATCAAAACGCCACAACAATGCCTTAAATATCGTACTCTAGAAGAAAACGCAGCGGAGCTAATTTTCGTAGTATCATACTTACAGTGAAATACCAGGTATATTTAAGAAGGGGTGAGCTTTCTGCACATTATGAAAGATGGGGAGTGTTCTTTCTTTAAAAATGCACTTGCAGCAGAAAATCAAAACGCCACAAGAATGCCTTAAATATCGTACTCTAGAAGGAAACGCAGCGGAGCTAATTTTCGTAGTATCGGACTTACATTAAAATACCGGGTATATTTAAGAAGGGAGGAGCTTTCTGCACATTACGAAAGATGGGGAGTGTTCCTTTCTTAAAAAATGCACTTGCAGCAGGAAATCAAAACGCCACAAGAATGCTCTAAATATCGTACTCTAGAAGGAAACGCAGCGGAGCTAATTTTCGTAGTATCATACTTACATTAAAATACCAGGTATATTTAAGAAGGGGGGAGCTTTCTGCAGATTATGAAAGATGGGGAGTGTTCTTTCTTTAAAAATGCACTTGCAGCAGGAAATCAAAACGCCACAAAAATGCCCTAAATATCGTACTCTAGAAGGAAACGCAGCAGAGCTAATTTTCGTAGTATCATACTTACAGTGAAATTCCGGGTATATTTAAGAAGGGGGGAGCTTTCTGCACATTATGAAAGATGGGGAGTGTTCCTTTCTTTAAAAATGCACTTGCAGCAGGAAATCAAAACGCCACAAGAATGCCTTAAATATCGTACTCTAGAAGGAAACTCAGCGGAGCTAATTTTCGTAGTATCAAACTTACAGTGAAATTTCGGGTATATTTAAGAAGGGAGGAGCTTTCTGCACATTATGAGGGATGGGGAGTGTTCCTTTCTTTAAAAATGCACTTGCAGCAGGAAATCAAAACCCCACAAGAATGCCTTAAATATCGTACTCTAGAAGGAAACTCAGCGGAGCTAATTTTCGTAGTATCAAACTTACATTAAAATACCGGGTATATTTAAGAAGGGGGGAGCTTTCTGCACATTATGAAAGATGGGGAGTGTTCCTTTCTTTAAAAATGCACTAGCAGCAGGAAATCAAAACGCCACAAGAATGCCGTAAATATCGTACTCTAGAAGGAAACGCAGCAGAGCTAATTTTCGTAGTATCATACTTACAGTGAAATTCCGGGTATATTTAAGAAGGGAGGAGCTTTCTGCACATTATGAGGGATGGGGAGTGTTCCTTTCTTTAAAAATGCACTTGCAGCAGGAAATCAAAACCCCACAAGAATGCCTTAAATATCGTACTCTAGAAGGAAACTCAGCGGAGCTAATTTTCGTAGTATCAAACTTACATTAAAATACCGGGTATATTTAAGAAGGGGGGAGCTTTCTGCACATTATGAAAGATGGGGAGTATTCCTTTCTTTAAAAATGCACTAGCAGCAGGAAATCAAAACGCCACAAGAATGCTCTAAATATCGTACTCTAGAAGGAAGCGCAGCGGAGCTAATTTTCGTAGTATCATACTTACATTAAAATACCAGGTATATTTAAGAAGGGTGGAGCTTTCTGCAGATTATGAAAGATGGGGAGTGTTCTTTCTTTAAAAATGCACTTGCAGCAGGAAATCAAAACACCACAAGAATGCCTTAAATATCGTACTCTAGAAGGAAACGCAGCGGAGCTAATTTTCGTAGTATCAGATTTACATTAAAATACCGGATATGTTTAAGAAGGGGGAGCTTTCTGCACATTATGAAAGATGGGGAGTGTTCCTTTCTTTAAAAATGCACTTGCAGCAGGAAATCAAAACGCCACAAGAATGCCCTAAATATCGTACACTAGAAGGAAACGCAGCGGAGCTAATTTTCGTAGTATCAGACTTATATTAAAATACCGGGTATATTTAAGAAGGGGGGAGCTTTCTGCACATTATGAAAAATGGGGAGTGTTCTTTCTTTAAAAATGCACTTGCAGTAGGAAATCAAAACGCCACAAGAATGCCTTAAATATCGTACTCTAGAAGGAAACGCAGCGGAGCTAATTTTCGTAGTATCAGACTTATATTAAAATACCGGGTATATTTAAGAAGGGGGGAGCTTTCTGCACATTATGAAAGATGGGGAGTGTTCTATTTTTTAAAAATGCACTTGCAGCAGGAAATACAAACGCCACAAGAATGCCTTAAATATCGTACTCTAGAAGGAAATGCAGCGGAGCTAATTTCCGTAGTATCATACTTACAGTGAAATACCAGGTATATTTAAGAAGGGGGGAGCTTTCTGCACATTATGAAAGATGGGGAGTGTTCTTTCTTTAAAAATGCACTTGCAGCAGGAAATCAAAACGCCACAAGAAAGCCTTAAATATCGTACTCTAGAAGGAAACGCAGCGGAGCTAATTTTCGTAATATCGGACTTACATTAAAATACCGGGTATATTTAACAAGGGAGGAGCTTTCTGCACATTATGAAAGATGGGGAGTGTTCCTTTCTTAAAAAATGCACTTGCAGCAGGAAATCAAAACGCCACAAGAATGCTCTAAATATTGTACTCTAGAAGGAACGCAGCGGAGCTAATTTTCGTAGTATCATACTTACATTAAAATACCAGGTATATTTAAGAAGGGGGGAGCTTTCTGCAGATTATGAAAGATGGGGAGTGTTCTTTCTTTAAAAATGCACTTGCAGCAGGAAATCAAAACGCCACAAGAATGCCTTAAATATCGTACTCTAGAAGGAAACGCAGCGGAGCTAATTTTAGTAGTATCAGACTTACATTAAAATACCGGGTATATTTAAGAAGGGGGGAGCTTTCTGCACATTATGAAAGATGGGGAGTGTTCCTTTCTTTAAAAATGCACTTGCAGCAGGAAATCAAAACGCCACAAGAATGCCTTAAATATCGTACTCTAGAAGGAAATGCAGCGGAGCTAATTTTCGTAGTATCATACTTACAGTGAAATACCAGGTATATTTAAGAAGGGGGAGCTTTCTGCACATTATGAAAGATGGGGAGTGTTCTTTCTTTAAAAATGCACTTGCAGTAGGAAATCAAAACGCCACAAGAATGCCTTAAATATCGTACTCTAGAAGGAAACGCAGCGGAGCTAATTTTCGTAGTATCAGACTTACATTAAAATACCGGGTATATTTAAGAAGGGGGGAGCTTTCTGCAGATTATGAAAGATGGGGAGTGTTCCTTTCTTTAAAAATGCACTTGCAGCAGGAAATCAAAACGCCACAAGAATGCCCTAAATATCGTACTCTAGAAGGAAACGCAGCGGAGCTAATTTTCGTAGTATCATACTTACAGTGAAATTCCGGGTATATTTAAGAAGGGAGGAGCTTTCTGCACATTATGAGAGATGGGGAGTGTTCCTTTCTTTAAAAATGCACTTGCAGCAGGAAATCAAAACGCTACAAGAATGCTCTAAATATCGTACTCTAGAAGGAAACGCAGCGGAGCTAATTTTCGTAGTATCAGACTTACATTAAAATACCGGGTATATTTAAGAAGGGGGGAGCTTTCTGCATATTATGAAAGATGGGGAGTGTTCCTTTCTTTAAAAATGCACTTGCAGCAGGAAATCAAAACGCCACAAGAATGCCCTAAATATCGTACTCTAGAAGGAAACGCAGCGGAGCTAATTTTCGTAGTATCATACTTACATTAAAATACCAGGTATATTTAAGAAGGGGGGAGCTTTCTGCAGATTATGAAAGATGGGGAGTGTTCTTTCTTTAAAAATGCACTTGCAGCAGGAAATCAAAACGCCACAAGAATGCCTTAAATATCGTACTCTAGAAGGAAACGCAGCGGAGCTAATTTTAGTAGTATCAGACTTACATTAAAATACCGGGTATATTTAAGAAGGGAGGAGCTTTCTGCACATTATGAGAGATGGGGAGTGTTCCTTTCTTTAAAAATGCACTTGCAGCAGGAAATCAAAACGCTACAAGAATGCTCTAAATATCGTACTCTAGAAGGAAACGCAGCGGAGCTAATTTTCGTAGTATCAGACTTACATTAAAATACCGGGTATATTTAAGAAGGGGGGAGCTTTCTGCATATTATGAAAGATGGGGAGTGTTCCTTTCTTTAAAAATGCACTTGCAGCAGGAAATCAAAACGCCACAAGAATGCCTTAAATATCGTACTCTAGAAGGAAACGCAGCGGAGCTAATTTTCGTAGTATCATACTTACAGTTAAATACCAGGTATATTTAAGAAGGGGTGAGCTTTCTGCACATTATGAAAGATGGGGAGTGTTCTTTCTTTAAAAATGCACTTGCAGCAGGAAATCAAAACGCCACAAGAATGCCTTAAATATCGTACTCTAGAAGGAAACGCAGCGGAGCTAATTTTCGTAGTATCATACTTACATTAAAATACCAGGTATATTTAAGAAGGGGGGAGCTTTCTGCAGATTATGAAAGATGGGGAGTGTTCTTTCTTTAAAAATGCACTTGCAGCAGGAAATCAAAGCGCCACAAGAATGCCTTAAATATCGTACTCTAGAAGGAAACGCAGCGGAGCTAATTTTCGTAGTATCAGACTTACATTAAAATACCGGATATATTTAAGAAGGGGGGAGCTTTCTGCACATTATGAAAGATGGGGAGTGTTCCTTTCTTTAAAAATGCACTTGCAGCAGGAAATCAAAACGCCACAAGAATGCCCTAAATATCGTACTCTAGAAGGAAACGCAGCGGAGCTAATTTTCGTAGTATCATACTTACAGTGAAATTCCGGGTATATTTAAGAAGGGAGGAGCTTTCTGCACATTATGAGAGATGGGGAGTGTTCCTTTCTTTAAAAATGTACTTGCAGCCGGAAATCAAAACGCTACAAGAATGCTCTAAATATCGTACTCTAGAAGGAAACGCAGCGGAGCTAATTTTCGTAGTATCAGACTTACATTAAAATACCGGGTATATTTAAGAAGGGGGGAGCTTTCTGCACATTATGAAAGATGGGGAGTGTTCCTTTCTTTAAAAATGCACTTGCAGCAGGAAATCAAAACGCCTCAAGAATGCCCTAAATATCGTACTCTAGTAGGAAACGCAGCGGAGCTAATTTTCGTAGTATCATAATTACAGAAAAATTCAGGATATATTTAAGAAGGAAGGAGCTGTATGCACATTATGAAAGATGGGGAGTGTTCTTTCTTTAAAAATGCACTTGCAGCAGGAAATCAAAACGCCACAAGAATGCCCTAAATATCGTACTCTAGAAGGAAACGCAGCGGAGCTAATTTTCGTAGTATCATACTTACAGTAAAATTCCGGATATATTTAAGAAGGAAGGAGCTTTCTGCACATTATGAAAGATGGGGAGTGTTCCTTTCTTTAAAAGTGCACTTGCAGCAGGATGCAAATATGTATTCAAATATAAAGCCAAACTATATCATCTCTGACATCATTCACTAGTGTATGTGTAAGACAGTAGGTATTCCCCTACTTGAGCTGACCCCCACCCTTTTTATGCAAATGACCCGCGATCTAATTAATATTCAAATAAGGAGTGGTCTAATTAAATGCGCGAATTAAATGCGAGAATTAAATTAATTGATCTAATTAAATTAATTCACGGTATCATTTACATATCTCCTCTCTCATTTACATATATGATTTCTCATATGCATGCGCGAATTAAATTAATTTAATTACATTTATCATTTCTCATATGCATGCTCGAATTAAATTAATTCACGGTATCATTAGCATATCTCATTTCTCATTTACATAACCGATATCTCATTCTGTACATCTCATTTTTATATATTATTTGTCATCTCTCATCTCTCTCTCATAAATTTATTTCAAAATAAATCTTATGTTGTCATTGCTAAATGATATTTAAATATAGATCTACACGTCATCATGTAATTATGCGAAAACAATTTAACATGTAGAAACGTAATAATAAAAATTTGCTTTCAAGTATACAAAGTATCTCTAAAAATTACTGTCAATCAACAGTGAGATTATCTCTATTGCATTCTGACATGTTCTCTTCTAATTTGAAAGAAAACACTTTGGGTCGTTATGATTTCTTAAAAATTTATTTAAATAATTCCGATAAATATTTATAAATAAAACTTAGAAAAGGAAAATTGTGTAGTACCATTTTAAAGTCAAAAAGCTTATACCGTTTTAAATTTTACTCTTTTCAACTGTTGCCGCTCTTAAATGAAATTATACTTAATTAGAAATGTAAACGTCATACGGCTGACATTTAAAATACATCCGAGCAACATAATTGATAATTTTATCATTTCTCATATGGATGCTCGAATTAAATTAATTAATTCACTGTATCATTAGCATATCTCATCTCTCTATCATTAATTTATTTCAAAATAAATCTTATGTTGTCATCCCTAAATGATATTTAAATATAGACCTACTTTGGCATGTTTAAATCCAAACGTCATAAACATTTAAAATACAGTCTACAAGTAAATCGATAATGGTCATGTAATTATTATCTAAGCATCTCTTCATTTACAATTATCTAGTGAAAATGTATTGTTTCATACGACCAACAAAGGAATTTAGTGAGTTAGTCATAAAGAAACTTCAATGTAGACAGATGTGATGTACGCTTCATTAACTTTTTAACCAAGAAACATTTTTATTATTATTTAGTTAGACAAAGTGTTTTTATAATAACAGCTCTCAAAAGAGTCATTCCTTTAAAAATAATAATAATGTTCATGACGTACTAATTACGTAGACGCTAAAAATGATATAAAACCGAACGCTTTTTAAAATAAACCACCCCGAAAGTGTTCCTCGAATCATTAAGATACTTACATCTAGTGCAATATTAAAATCAGGTATGTTTATTTTCATTTGTTTATATTTAAAAACTATATGTAAATGATTTACGATTGTTTTTAGATTAACTTCCATTTAGATCATCTACAGTTCCTAAGAAATATAATTTGTTTATTTGAAATCAATCATGTAAGTGCTTTAATTTTTAATTATTTTATGCAAACTAATCATTTTGAACTTTTTAGATCGTCTAAAATTCCGTATCATTAAGAAATATTAATTTTCCTTATTTGAAATTCGTCAAAGTGAGTGTTGGTTTATAACTATATGTATGTATATATTTATATTAATTATTTCACTTCTTACAGCCTCCGACTAACATCTGACCAAAACAATGTCTTATTCTTCGGCATCCAATTACGATAGCGACTATATTGATGATTATGAAGATGCTGATACAGCATTTTGGTCAAACGACGATCAAGAATTGCAGCAGCAATTTCATAGTTGTATCTTAGATGGTGGAGCGTATAATACAATCTCGATCTCAGCTATTGTATGTTATGATACAGAGTTACTTTTACCGAAAGGTGAAATATTGATAAATACTCAACGGTATACCACGGAGGCGGTCCACATTCACGGAAGCAATAACGAAGAAAATGTGACACAGGAATATGACGAACTTTTACAGTTAATCAAAACAAAAAAAATAGACAATTAGGGGTAAATTATGTTACGTTTTTGAAGTTTATTCGTGTATAGTGTGTGTGCGCGCGTGTGTGTAACAGTTTAGATATGTAATGTATATGTTTTGTTTCTTACTTAAGTCTATTTTGTTTGTATGTTTGTAATATTTAGACATTTACGAAAATTAAATCAAGTTGAACAGCAGATTACTATTTTAAATTTAATAGATGATACGAATTATCTTACCCTGTTCTGAATGACTGCTTTGTATAAATTGTGGATTGTTTGTAAATGCTCTCTAAACTAAAATATATATGAGAGAAATGTTATATAAGTCAATACTATAACTATCATTTATTGAGCTATACAAAGAGATTTATATCTACGCTAAACTAAAGATTAATAAAAGTATTGCATTCCTGATATCATAAGATAACGATAAAACACATGATTATTCTTAGACTAAGGACTAATTTAGGTAGTCAAATTGTAGGTAATCGAATTGTAGGTACCTATCATGATATGATATCATACAATTATATTCTAGTAAGAAATGTAATAAAGTCGTTGCTATAAATAACAACATTCTTTATCACGATCATCTATCATTATCATAATCATCTATTGTCATGCAGTCAGCAGCTAGCTCCTAAGTTCGTATATGCGAGAATCGGTATTATATAACACACACATCAGTCTACATTCATTGTTCTAATTCTAATTGATAGGAACTTTCTAAAATCTATAAAGTTGTACTACATATATTCAACTAATTTGAATATACGATAACGGGTACTCATTATACTTCTATGCACACAATCGAGGTATCAGTACACTCCAACCACGTGATCAAGATTATAGTATTCAAATCAAGCTTCTTATACAGTATGTTTTGTATGATGAGTTGTCGTCAGTTTAAAAGAAATAAGTTCGCAGTCATATTTAAACGTTTTTTACAATACATCATACATTTTCAATAGCTTCGAAATACGCAGATATGTAATAATATACTATATACTCTTGTAGGTTATTCAACGTATCTATAGTAAACTCGTATGATTAATAATAATCTGTAACCATTTTCGATACCTTCGAAATATAAGTCTATAACATATGTTTGTAATACGTCTTTATAACTTTTGAAACACAGGGTAGTTATCTCTTGCAATATCTACAGTTATGAGAACCCTGAAGACAACCTGGAGAAATAAATCAGATAAATATTTTACTTTTATTGAAACGATAACTTTGCATACTAATATATGAAAATAATATAATGTATATCGCCTGATAAATAAAATTGAAATTATTCTTATTCTTTCACAATGAAATTTGTTTTGAAAAAACACGATGAAACGTTATGTATATTAATGCATGAGTACTGTTAACGCATTCATTATTTAGAGATTCACTTATAAGTACACTATCTATTTAGCTGATTCAATAAAAATTTCGTTATTTAAAAATTCCTAACATGGATAGCTTTATCTGTTTTAGAATATTCAAAGGCAGTATATGACAATAAATTATCGTGAGACTCCTGATCTATACAAAACATCTTATATAAAATTAGAGATAAAAAATTAAACCTATGATATATGGTGAAAATGCAAATATTCAACAATTCTAACCCCAATTTTTTCTACTTTTATAGACGTAATGTAATTTTTAACTGATCTTTAACCTTTTTCGTTATATCTACTACCCTTGTAAACGATTTCTACATATGCCTTCTTACTGTGTATAATTTTGCCCCATGTGGATATTCTTTGTATCTATAGTAAACTCATATTTTAACGTTATTTTACAATATATCATCCATTTTCAATGGTTTTGAAATACGTAGATATGTAATAATATACTATATACTCTTGTGGGATATTCATCGTTGAATATAGTAAACTCGTATGATTAATATTAATTTGTAATTATTTTCAGCACCTCCGAAATATATATCTATAACATATGTCATATGTTTTGTAATACGTCTTTATAACTTTGAAACTCTACGTGATTTCCTCTTACAATATCTATAGTTATGAGAACCTTGAAGACTTAACCTGGAGAAATAAAAGAGATAAATATTTTACTTTTTATTGAAAATAGTTAACTTATATTCTAACATACAAATATACAACAACAAAATAGAAAAGTATACTTGAGGGTAACATTTTGTATAACCATTATCTTTTATTCTATAATATCTTCTTCTTTAAGCTCAGAAATAATTGAAATAATCTCATCCTAGTTTTCTAAACTACTGCTACCCCTCTGTTTTAAGGTATACAGTAGACGAAGCATGTCGACAACTTAATTCCAATACGGCGTTTTGTTTTTGGAATTTGAAATTGGTAGCTTGAGGTTAGAGCCTACGAATACATTTTTAGGACATAACGTAGGGAGCAGAGTAAGTAAAAAACAACATACTTTCATACAAGAACGTTTATTGATACGAGTAGTTTCGACGTTACTTAAAACATAATACATAACTTATATATAATATCTATTAAAATAGTACATTTCGTATACACTAATAACGGTACTACATACCCGACTATAAAGTAAACATGTAACCAGTTTAAAAGAATAGATAGTAAATATAACTATATCTAATTATTTTGTACTGATATAAAAAGCAGCGGATAGACTGATGTTACAGGCCTCGTGTAGTAATAATATCTGTATATAGTTTTCAAAATAATTTTTTTTCTTTATATAGTTTAATAATGTTTGTATATTCTTCACCATAGTACAAATTAAATATTTACTTATTCTATGATTCTTCTCGCTTTAAGCTCTGCGATGACTGAAATTATTTCATTTTCGTTTTCGAGACTGCTTCTAAGAGCTTTCTTTACAGCATACAATTAAAACATAATACATAACTTATATATTATCTATTAAAAATAGTACATTTCGTATACACTAATAATGGTACTACATACCCGACTATAAAGTAAACATGGTAAGTATAACAACAGTTTAAAAGAATAGATAGTAAATATAACTATATCTAATTATTTTATAAAATACTAGGTTAACTAAGAGGTAATATACAGAACATATACGCCTGTATTCGGCCTCTAAAGGGTTCATACCCTAATATAAGGTTAGTGCGAGAGATTAACGATCACTGACCGAAGGGTTAAGGGTGTAGGGTTAAGGGTGAAGGAGAAGGGTGAAGGGAAAAGGGTGAAGGGAGAAGAGTGAAGGGATGAGTCCAATAACATACGAAGAACCGTACAACATCAACTCGTCACCAGGACTGAATCAAAGGCCTATAGAATAACGTTCTGCAAGCGACGTCGCGTAGAAGATTTTGATCCCGTCCCATATGGGTACAAGAAACAAGCTCGCATGTAAATATTTAAACTCTATGTATATATATTTAGGAAATTTTACGATTGTAGTTTGTAATGTGTATATATTTTATTTTCACAGTCATCTATGTATATTTTACGATTGTAGTCTGTAATATGCATATATTTTATTATCACTTTGTATATTAGTTTTGTATTGTATATAATTATATTTGTTAAGAATTTTTGACAGTTCTTTAACGTCATATCTTTTACAACTAAATATGTTTCAATCTTGTATTTTTCTGTACATGAAATTCAGATGTTTTATAGAATTATAGAATTGATATTTTAAATTGTCTTTTTTCATGTATTATGTTATCAATTATTTTGTATTGTTATAACATGTATTATATTATTCGTGAATAATAGATGTAATATGATTTATTTCTTGTCTTTTTTATTTCTGTAATTTAAGGTAAAAATAAAAACAAATATTTTATACAAGAACTTTAATTGAAAGAAGAAAATACAGTTCATATTGATATATAATACTAAATTATATCTAGAGGAAAATACATTTCATGCTGATATATAATACTAAATTATATCTAAAATAATACATAAGTATACTAATAATAATACTATAAAGGAGCTAGTGAGTGAGTAGATCTTCCTTCTTTATCCAGGACTTTTCATTTAAGCCGAGCCATTTCACGTAAATGTCACAATTGCTACGGCGTTTAAGTATTTTTTCAACTAGGTATACATCAGGTTGATTGGTTTTCTGCAGCTCGAACTCGTAGAAAGCACCTCGGACGGGAACTCCGTGTAGATCTTTCAACAAGTATGTGATAGGATTTGTAAATTGCAATTTAACTACTTTGAATAATTCTGTTGACCAGTTAGGTGTATATCCCTTGGAAAAGACTCCTTTGAATTTGCTTATACGTACGATGTCATTCAAATCCAACCTACGTTTACTGATAGTTTTTACATTAGTATTATACACAGACAGCTGTGTCGTAGGTTTAACAGATGCAGGAGGCACCCCTATTGTTCTATGTTTTGTATTATTATAGCTATCAACTACTCGTTGTAATATATCGACCCATTTAAATTTCCCTCTGTAGCTAAACTCCTTATACAGCTTTTGCTTAATTGTACGAATAACTCGTTCGACTATTGAAGCCTTAATCACGGAATACGTAGAGTAATGATTTATGTTGTATTCATTCATTAACTTTTTAAAATGTTTATTATAAAACTCCTTCCCGAGATCAGACTGTAAATTTTTAGGTATGACTGAATCCTTAAAGATACTACGGACCTGCTTTGTCACCTCTTCTCCGGTCTTAGTTTTCAACGGACGTACATACAAGTATTTCGAATAACAGTTTATCATCATCAGTATGTAACGATAACCCTTATTTACTTTAGCGTAGGGAATAAACTCCGCTAAATCTATTTGAAACAAATCATCATAACCCTTTATTATAGTACTACGTCTTTGAAAATTTTTTCTAGCAGATCTATGTATTTCATCGACAACGGTTTGTTTTGCGTTCATCTGTTAATAACTGCAAATACTCAAATTATAAGTTATGTAAGACTGAACTATTAAATAGAATGTAAAGTAATATATCCTACGACTATTGCTGGGTTCTTTGAGTAATTAACAAATTTTGTAGGTCTACGAGCGGTGATCTATCAAAATTTTTAGATCTAGAATCTGCTTTAGCTAGAAGCCATAAAGTTGCCTTAGACAGTTCTATACAAAGCGAGGTCAGAGTTTTAATACTATCGCGTAGCGTGTCTTGACTGTTGTTAGATATCTCGCTATCCATATACCATTTTGTAACTGCATCCTCAGCATCTACGGGGTCCGCTAAATTGATTAATCTTCGTTTCTTACAGTCAATAGTTTTATTTTCTAGTATTAAAGCATGTTTCTTTGTTACCAGATCTGAATCATTAATAGCGTGGCCTGCGTTTGTAATTCTTTTGTTTTCTAAATCGAAATTCTGATCCTCTGTTAGCTTAAATCCTACCCCGGGAGGACCTGGAACCGTTACAACACCTCCAACTATTGAACGTCCGAACAAATCTATAGTAGCATTCATACTGCTAATGGTAACGAACTGACTACTTACGTTCGTGATGAAATCTTTTATTCTATAATACCTTCTTCTTTTAACTCGGAAATAATTGAAATTATTTCGTTTTCATTCAGAGGACTACTGTTACCGGATTCTTTTACAGCAAATAACAAACGAAGTCGGTCGACAAGTTCGTTAGCTTTATTCCAGTAGACGTATTCGACTTTGCAATCGCTTAATTTTTTAAAATTTGACAATGATGATGATAGTCTAATGCCTAAACCTTTGATTCTGGATAAGTTCGGTTTAATTATATAATCATACTTCCAGTGTTTAACAGCTGTTAGTTTACCCTGTGGTCTATAGGATTTCTTATGCGCATTAGTAAGAGCTATTATCTGCATATAATTATTGATATCAGCTTGCGATGGTGTAGACTCTAATTCTCTAATCGTGAGTGAGTCAAACAGACCGGGTGTTGCTTCGAAAGCGTTGTTTTTAATTATGATGTTTGTATTACGTATAGTCACAGGGGAAGATGCAAATGTCCACGCGTCTCGATCAATTTTATATCTAATACCGAATCTAGTTCTATCTATGTTGCTACCACCCCTAGCTATTAGCATACCGTAATGAGTATGGAGATCATGAGTTTTATTAGATTCTTCTTTTTCATCTGCTTCCGATGTTGATGATGCTGATGCAACAGGTTGTTTTTTAACTTTCAACAGGGGAATATAACTAGCAGTATTAGTAGTAGTAGCAGCAGATGGTTGTGTTTTAATTTTCAATAGGGGAACGTTAACTGATTCGGCAATAGTTTCCAAAGGAGATATAACCTGTTTATGAGTATCACGATAAATACGTTCTGCTTCAGATTTATCACGACGAAAGTAAGCAAATTTTCTACGTATAGCCTTGCGTGCGTTTATTATTTTACGTTTTAAACTCATATCGTATGAGCTCGACATGTTGACAACTCTAAAAGACGACTAAGCGAATTGAATCTAATTATAAACTTATTTATGTATCAAAACCTTTCCGATATCTACCGCTGTTTAGGGAACAATCTTTATTAGTAACTTGGAAATCATACGGATCCTTCCAACAGATACGACAAATGTTTTTGAAGTCCTCGTAGCTAACATCTCCTACAACATGATCCCTATACACGTGCTTTAAATTTAATTCATCCTGTTTGAAAAGAATAATCAAGTTTGCGTTATCCCTTATCAAATATTTCGGTATCTTTGCATATGTCTGGCCTAAATAAAACGAGTCAACACCTTTATGTCTACCCATACTAAAATATTCTCTAATTTTTTCTTGATTGTCACAGATAATATCGTCGAAAATGAATACTGAATTAGGTTTGATGTTGCTAGGACTGATTACGTCATCGTTTTCACTAAACTCTTGATAACCAATGTTTTTAATAGGTTTCATAACTTCCCTTAAGAATTCGTATTTCGGTTGAAATAAGGATTTGGCAAACAGGTAGATGTTTTCAAATTTTAATCCGTTTTCACTAATCAGTAGACCTAACATAACATTAGTTTTACCGCAGGAAGAAGGACCGCTCAGAATTGCTCGACATGACGTAGGTAATAAGTCACCATGTTTTCTATCATCGCCAGATTGTAGAGATACATCGCTGTCTAAATTAAATATGTTTAGCGTTTTCTTTTGTTTAACAGTTTTCATTATGGTATGCGTACGTGTTTAGTCACGGTTTCAGTGAACGGGTTATATTCTATCAAGGAGTCGTGCAGGATCAAACAATATGCCTTTGTTGTATTGGTAAATGCAGCGGAAGATTCAAGTTCTAATCTAATATCGACCGTGGAATCCTTAAAACTTTCTACCTGTCTCGAACAATCAATTACAAAAACAGGGTATGTTTCAAATTTTGAATAATCGATTAAACAGCTATCAGTCGATGCTCTACCTATATCATAGTAATTCTCGCGAAAGCGTGTATAATTTAAATATGCTGGGATGTAATCCTTACTACTGAAATCGAGATTTAAAAGTTGCTGCGGAAACACTTGCGAATTTAAATACAGTTTAATATCAACTAGGTTCGAATGAGTAAATGTAGTAGGGTTACCGGTTCTTATACCCAACTGACGCTCGTCGTGTAAAACTACAAGAACCCAACGTGGTTTTCCCAATTCATTTGAATTCTTTATACGCCAAACCTGATTTTTAGTAGTTCCCAGCGAGGGTAGTTCGTGTAATTCCCAACGCCTAAATGGAATGATAATAGAAGAATTATCTCTCAAACTTTCAACTAAGTTCAACTTGCTTTCGTCCGACAATAGTATATGAGGAACCTCCCAAGACAGTCTATCAATCTTGATTTCTATATCAGTACCTGCATCTCCAGCAGCGCTTTTATAGCAATTAAAATCATTCTTAGAACGTATCAAAACTAACTGACAGCTCATATGAGGAATAACTTTCTTGTAATTATCTGCAAAGCCGAAGATATCCTTTAAAGGAATTCTACACGTGAAATTGAACACGTTATTCCCCGCATTATGTAACAGACCATTTCCGTTTTCGAGTTCGATTCCCCATGCACTACTGGATAAAGCCCGATCCTCGGCACCGTGTGAAACGAGACCTTTTATAATACTTGTAATACCTGGATGTTTACACACATCGATGATTTGATTCGTACCTAATATTAGTTGAATTTCGTCAAACAGAAAGTAGGCAAAATTGTTTACCGGTAGGAATTCTACGTTGACTTTTCGAGTCATAGTACCTTTAACAAAAATGTAGCTATCGTACAAAGCTAAAACATTATCCGAATTTTGTATGGTGATTCTAATGATGTCTGAATGATTGACGTTTAACGTAAACGGCAAATAGGTATAGAAGTCCTCTTTTATTATATCTGTATCGACACGACGTTTTTGAAATATATTTAATTTATCAGTAGCAAAGATGCTTTCTGTGTTAATATGCAATTTACTTCTTTTCGACATGTTGATGTTGTACTTTAAAACCTAGAGATTCAAGTAACAGCCGATTCTCTTTAGATAACTTTATGCGTAAGAGGTCCGCACTAGTCGGTGTATGAAGACGAATGACCCTCGAATGATGCGAAGTATGGTTTTTATAGTTAATGTTTATTCCCATTTTTCACGTTTAAGTTCTAGTCTTATACTTGTGAAGGTATCTTCAGAAAAATTTACCAGTTGTCCACTCGAGTCTACTAATCGAATGGTAATATTATCAATTTCACTGACAGTGACAGGAAAGTAAATCAAGTGTGTTGGTTCCTTCTCAATCAGGTATCCAGGTGGTACGCAGAGACCGAATTCAAAGATTGTATGACACGGTTGATTATTTCTATACGCGCCCCCTGTAATATTCGTGTCTACAAAGATGTTCGGGGTAGAGAGTATATCGACAATTCGATCTGATACGTGCCTGATGCCGGGTAGTAATATACGATTGTTAAATCCTAATAGAGAGCCTATATACTGTTCGGTTTGCTAAAATCTATAACGGCTGAGGCAGATTCAATCTCACACTTTCCTGTATTAGTGTTAGCCTTGATTTGTAGTAGTAAATCTCCTTCTTCAGGATCGCTCGTATTAATTTGATTCTTTATATAGTTAGCGATTTCTGACAATTCGTAACTACCGGTTGTGATAGTTATCTCTTGATCTCCGTAATAAAATTTATTTTTCCCTGGAAATATATTCCGTATCGTATGACTTGTATATAGGCCAACTAATCCTATGGAATATCTGTATTGCTCACGATCTAGTTGTATATTCGGATAAATACTACCGGTAGAGAGGATATTTCCATTACCTTACACGGTGATGGTTCTAGCCATACTTATTCGAGTTATACAAAAATCTCAGGCACAAGTGTCCACAGTTGTATGTATTAAACTTTTGTTCTTGAGCAACATTATAGTATACACTGCAACGAGGACCGAAATATTTCACGAGTTCAGCCGGTGGTCTTAGGTCTCCGAAGGGGTCAAAATACAAAGCAATATTTCGATCCTTTCTATAAGCTACCCAATGCGTACCTGGTCCTCTAGCATCATCGAGATTAACAATAGCTCTTTCAATTCGTAAAAGTTTATTTGGTAGACTTGAAAAGACACCCTTGAAAAAGGGTATGTCTTTAGCATTCTTTATTAGATCTAGGTTTGTAAGTGGTCTCCGAGGCAGGTTATTCAGTTTTTTGACCTGTACGGTTTCAAATACAATGCTGTACCGCCTGCTTTATAAGGTTTCAGGTAAAGAGCGTTTCCGCCCTTTCTATCTATTGCGATAGCCTCCATACTTTTATTATGTCGTTTAGTTTCTTCTAGTTGTCTCTTATTACTATCAGCAGTGTTAACAGCTTTTGCTACGCCCGAAGCGCTTCCTATAATTGCACCGAGAGCCGAGAGGCCAGCAAAAATTGATATGAGAGGTAAAATACCCCCTGTAGCTGTAGGTACCGGAATAATTCGAGGTACTTTAACGTTTTTCCTACCTCCTACGTTTTTAATGATTCTTCTAGTGCCGTTCAACGCATGGTGTATTAAATCCTTTCCTGTGAGGGTCTTACTTGCTCGATTTACCGTACTTACAAGCTTCTTTAAAACACCTCCTTTAAAAGTGACAATTTTCTTTGTATTTGCAATCGTCTTTGTCTTTCTCCTACTAGTCTTCCTATTCACACCCATTCCTAACTTTCGTTTAACCTTCATTATACCGGTTACAAGCAGAGCTGAAGCCTTTTCCCCTAACTTAGAGTCTTTAGCTTTAACACGTCTCCAGGCAGCTTCTTCTAAAACACGATCTGCCTTATGTCTACTATCCAAGTCTGAACTTTGAGCGTACGAAATATCGTGCTGCATACACGCCTGATCCAAGGGGTTTACGCCTTTATCTCCTCTTTCTAATCTTTTAGATAATTTAGTTCCGGGTCCGCAATATTGGTAAGAAGGCAGGTGTAGTTCGATAGGGAGCCTATCGATGAGCTTGTTAACAACACTGTTATCCTGGTGAGTCAACATCACTTACTGAGATAAGAGATCAGATGCATCTCTATTTATACTCTGCGAAAACTTACTGTCTCAAACTATTGCTAGTTGTAGTAAAACATAAATAATTTTTATAAGTTTATTCTTTATTAAATACATTTGTAATAGACATTCGTGAAAATTTCTTATATAACTTATTCAATACACAACGATTTTATTTCATTTCGTAATACATGTAAAGCGTTTATATCATTTTCTAACCTATTTCTATATTCAATTATCCTCAGCTTCTTATGGTACATCTGTTGATGTCTCGTGAATTGCTGGCCATGACGCTGCCGGTGCTTGCTGATTGGGTTACAGCTGACTGTGTACGACATTGATAAATTTTGATGGATAAAGTTTTATTATCTCTAATAAAATGAGCGAGTTCAATCCACCGCGATCTTTTAAATTTAACGTCGAGTAGGTACCTCACGACAATTCAGCTGAGAATAAAATCGATTCGTTTGACACGTTCTTCTGACGTCTCACTCCTTCAGCTGTGTTCTCTACACTTGCGTAGTAGAAGTACGAGAAATTAAGGTGACGTAATACACGAGCATGCTCGTTAATAAGCGGTGCTAGATGCATGATCCTTTGAAATTCGTGGTTTTTTACCGTTATCTTCCGCTGGTCATAACATATCATCACCGTGTTGCCGTAAAAAACACTATGATTAAACTCAACGTAAAGATTCGTACATAGATGGAATTTCAGCTTTTTATCGTTCCATATTTTCGTGGAAAAGAAGTCTTTGAACATTGCTTCGACTCGGACATCATGCAATTCGGACCATATACTTTCCGTTAACATAATTTCACCGTGCTCACATATGTTGTTGATACATTCCAATTTAACAGTCACGTCAAATTCATTAGGTTGTTCAGGTGGGATAATTCCTACTAGGATATCATGTAAATGAATAGAGTCTTCTCTTGGTCTGATGACAAATAGAGGGTATTGTACTGATCCTAACAACTGCATGTGTTTACCCGGATAGACGGTAATCAACGACGATGCTGGTGTTGCTACATTATCTGTACTTTGTACCTGTAAGCTTGATGCATCGTCTGCATAGTTTGGTTCGTTCGGACCTAAACAAGAAATAATTATTCTGTAACATTCAAAGGATTTCGTTCTTTTAAAACATACCTATTTCTTCATGCATCACTTCGTAGTCTTGACCCTGGAAATAACTGCTTGGTTCCGGAATTGATAAGTTTGCAGATTGATCCAGTTCATCATGATGTTGATCTAAAATGAAATAAATTATTCAAATGTATACACACACACACACAAACCGTTTTCTTTCTTACCCATTTCACCACTACTTGTAAACGTGTCTCCATAGCGATGATAATAATAATCAGGACTGCCTAAACTCATCATGGTACTGTTACACGATCAACTGTTGCACTCTAATGACTAATAGCCTTTCACCGAAATACATTTTATATCGATTTCTACACATGCGCATGAGTACACATCTTCAATCAAGTTGAATCATAACGAACAACCCTATGACTCAGAGTTAATCCCTGTAAAACAGATTCTGGGAACTGAGGTAAAAACAATATCGAGAAACGACAAGTTTCTACATTTTAAATTGTTTTCGCATAATTGCATGATGACGTGTAGATCTATATTTAAATATCATTTAGGAATGACAACATAAGATTTATTTTGAACTAAATTTATGATAGAGAGATGGGAGATGAGAGATGAGAAATGAGAGAGGAGAGATGAGAAATGATAAATGTAAATGAGAGATGAGATATGCTAATGATACAGTGAATTAATTTAATTCGAGCATGCATATGAGAAATGATATATGTAAATGAGAGATGAGATATGCAAATGATACCGTGAATTAATTTAATTCGAGCATGCATATGAGAAATGATAAATGTAAATGAGAGATGAGTTATGTAAATGATACCGTGAATTAATTTAATTTGCGCATGCATATGAGAAATGATATATGTAAATGAGAGATGAGATATGTAAATGATACCGTGAATTAATTGAATTAGATCAATTAATTTAATTCGCGCATTTAATTAGACCACGCCTTATTTGAATATTAATTAGATCGCGGGTCATTTGCATAAAAAGGGTGGGGGTCAGCTCAAGTAGGGGAATACCTACTTAAGACTAACTGCGAGTATTTTTAAAAAATGTTGCAAAAGTATGAAAAAAAATCTTTGTCAATAAAGCCATATAATATGTTTAAGAATTAACAATACTTCTTAAATGTAATAAAAGCTGTCTACTTCTTATTGAATCTCATTCGGAATATAAAAAATTTTACTGCTTGGACTGATTGTACAAATTGATAAGGCAACCTAAAGTGAAAGTAAAACATGCGAGGTGGTTGCTAGGTATGAAAATCTTTCGGTCCCTGGACAACAAAGACTGTCAATTTTTTTCTTTTGTTCTAACGTTGAACATTTACTACTACTATGAACATTTCCAAATTACTCTCCTATAAAATTAAAATTGTTGTTACCGGTGTTTTATATTTTTTTTCAATCTACTACTTAATAAATGAACATTCTTTATAATTTATAGCATTTTTTTATTTAAAAACTCATTTTAACCGTTGAGTTCTAACAAGAACTCATACACTCGGCAAACGGATTGACCGTCTTAAAATGGCAACTTTACAGGAATAATAAATATTTATCTCAACACAGTAATATGAGATTGAATGATCATATAGTTGATATATTAATTAGCTACATTTTTCTCTTTCACAGCCGATCAATGAAACGAAATAGTTCTAAAAGATGAAGCCATAAAGGGATCTGTATTGCCGACAAAATATGAACTGCCAACAGTAGGCGTCATGAAGGAATCTGTATTAACCGCATGTAGAGGACGCAAAGAAGAAATCTGTGTTATCGATGCTAATAGAGGTCATGATTGTAAAAAAAATCTGTATTATCACCTAACAATTTACGGATATTTGCTAATAGATGTCGAGTTAGTATGAATACTGCTACATTAGATCATAACACAACTATGTACCCTACGAATATATAAAAGTTCATTTACGCAAATTAATTAAATTCCTATTTTATGATACTGTATAATTTATGAAACACGTTCTGGTTGATTCGGTCATCTTTTATCCCGACTACTACTCGGCGATTATCTTGAAACCCCTACCCCTAGCGTTTAATGTCTTGTGTACCTTTGTTATCTCTCTCTCTTTCTCGCTACTATTACCTACAAGTTCTGCTGCTACCTTTCTCTCTCTCACGCAAACACTGTACTCTTTCTACCTTTTCTAGAAGAAATAATAATGCCAGATAGGAATTAAATTATGTTTCTACTTTTCGTGTACTCTCTTTCTCTCTCTCTCTCTCTCTCTCTGTCTCTCTCTCGCAGATAACGATCTTCCTTTTATAAAGTCGCCCTTCTCCCTTAATCATGCTAGTAAATGAGACATCAATGTTTAAATATATTATTTATTTAGCTATCTCTCTCTCTCTCTTTCTCTCGGTAACTTTTTCGTATATATCCCTCTCTATTCTAGTAACTTTGGCTATCGACAGGGATCGAAGCCCGTCACGCGGTTTCAATTAACCCAACAGATGTCCTTACAACGACGACGACGACGACAGCTCGATAAAACGTTTAAAATTTTGAATTTGTCATTTTTGAAGTCACCATCATGGGGATTTCCCGCCCTAAAATTTTATATTTCACAGCTGACTAACCACGTGATCAAGACCGCTGTATTCTAATGAAACTTTCTACCCAAATAGATCATGAAATTTAAAGGAACCGACAGTCCTTGATACAACTGCGAGTTTTGCAGGCTCATCTAACCATCATATCTATGTCAGTAGCTACCCTTCGTGAAGGGCTTTCGGATCTCCATGTTAAGAAAACGTTAATAAATACACAGACTCTTGAATCACGTTCAGGGATCGGAATGGTTTCTAACACTAATATGTGTTAGTATCAACGGCTGAATTAACTACATAAAAAGAGAAAAACTAGTTCTAATGCAGAAAATGTATAGACTAACCCTTGGCGTATCACTTTAAATTAAAAACGGAAAAACAATAAATATTTACACTTTTAACCACTTCTCACCAAGAAGGAATATTCAGTATAAACAGACACTTTTTAAATTTAAAACCAGTTATTATTAATCTTTCAAACCACTGTTATATACCACACGCATACAGCGTATCGAAAGGGACTGACGTGAAAAATCTTATTTCAAATATTTAGCTCTCTCTACGACAAAAGGGAAACATTTCATTGGTCGCTAAAAATATATTGCATTTGCCTATATACATTCCTTTAGACATTTCGAGGGTGAAAACAAGATTCTACCTGCCCCCGTTGCCGTCATTGCTAGAAATATGCGGTTTTATCAGATGAGGCATCTCTCTACCTGCCCCGAACCCAGACCAGGTATAATTGCTTTTCCCTTTTTTAATTTTGAATGGTTCTTTTCTTTAAAAATATTATCTTAAAACTTTTTATAAAGATAAAAATATTACATTTAATTTATATTAAAATCACCATCAAATGACGTCAAAATGCTGCAATTTGCAAAGCTGCCCGCTGACATCATCGCTAGAAATATGCATCAGTAAGGAAGATCGAAATCAGTGCGTTTTTTACCTGTTCCACAACCCTAACAAATTTATAAAAACAGAGAATGAATTGAATTTTGTATCATTTAAGTCAGGTATATATATTTTAAAAAAGCTATTATTATTTTTTACATGTAGATTTACTGTAATACAGTATAAACATTATCTTATTTATTCTCATATATTATATTTTGTGTTTATATAGTCGAAATGCAAACTGACTGCGAATTAACTGCGTATGACTTTCATATTTTTCTTTCAACTGCTGGCAATATTGCTGTTTCTCGTTTACATGTTAATCTACAATAGATTTTATAATAAATTGGTCGCATATGCATAAATGCTCATTTAAAGAATGTAAACATACTAAATTAATGACCTCCATTGAGGTCATGACGTAGGATGTGACGTGCATTGAAACTTACAAGGTTACAAGTATACTACGTTTACGTAGAGAGTCATAGCGCTCGCTCTTGTAACAATAACATATGTTTTGATGACGTAGCCGACACCGTCTCTAATTTAATAGACTTTACCAATAGTTGCATTCTATATGAAGAGAAATACAATTGAAAGAAATAAAACGCTTTATATGTATTTTACGGCTTTATTGTACCTCGTTATTCTACCTAAAACTTTTATAAAGGCCAAAACTGAATGCGAGATTTTAACTAAAGAAGATTATACCCTTGCTATTAACATTGATATAAGATTTTAAAACATTCCATTAGACTGATTCGGACTGATTCAAAGGGATGCAATGTTTATATTAAATTTTCCGTATTCTGTTAAAACAATAATTTAGCATACCTCTTCTTTTACTACTTAAAATAAAACTGTCTTTTTTATAAATTTGAACCCTCAATCTCATGCAAATGAAATTCTAATGTTATTATAAAATAAAATTATCGATGCAATTGAAACATTATAAATATATTTTATGACTAGTTCATGGGATGCATACGTGATTAGCATTTTAAATTAGATATAATGGCCAATCAACTTAATTATTATTTGTTAAAATGCGTCCTGTGTAAAGCTTTATAGCTAGCGGTCAGGTAAACCCTTTTGTTTTATGACTTTTCTTGAAACGTTATCTGATCGTCCCATCTGCCGCAAGAAGATGTGTTCTTGATGGAGTGTTCTTCCGTAAGTTACTTGTAAATAATTATTTTTTTAAAATATTATATATTCAACCATTTCATGTTGAAACACGAATGAATCTGAACTTGATTATGCATAATTAAACATACCACCGTAAGCCTATGCATTCTTTGTTTAGGGGAATCTTAAATTATATCTGAAAAAATATCAGAACAATATGTTTTTAATTCACAATAGAAGGAAGCGATAAAACTACCTGTTTTCTCTTTCAAAAAGCAGAATCTATTCAACGTTAAGCTTTATTATTACCAAGATGGATATGATATAATTTTCAATTTCCCTTTGTACGTATCTGAAATTTTCATCTCAAAATGCAATAGTTAATCAATAATAAATACATTACAAAGCGTAACAGAATTTAATGTCACTTATAAAGTTTGATGCATCAGAGTTCGTAAATGAGATAGAAAATAATACTTAAAAATTTTTTAATGTTGAAGTAAATTATTATATGTAATTAATTTTAACTAATTACCTATACATGTAAGTAGTAAGTAAATAGCGGTTCAAGACTAAATCTCCCCATGTTATTCTTATGGGATTTTCTTTTTGAAGGCAGGACAATTTTGTGAGGTTATGTGTGTCAAACTTGGCGTCCTTCCCGCTAGATGTCAGCATGGGTGTGGGGTTAAGTGTTTTGGCGGGAAAAAGGAAAATTTGATGCTTGTCCGTGATTGGTCGGACTGAATTGCCGGTAAAATAGGTTGCAGCATGTGTCGCTAGATGTCGCTGTGGTTGTGTGTTTAGGCGGCAAAAAGAGTAAAAGTTATGCTTCGTCGTGATTGGTCAAGCCGGGGGCGTTGTCGCCAAAAAGGGATTGTTGCGACACACTTGGCGCAAGATGTCGGCGTGCGCGTGAGCGCGGCCGGGTGGGCCGGATTAATTAGAAAAATTTGTCGCGGCGTTGCGTGGGCGGGTGGGGGGTATTCCAGTGGTCCAGTGGACCGGTGAGCCAGTGGGCCGTTGAAAAATTTGACGGTTGCCTCGTTGCTGTAGAATCAAATAATAAGGTGGTGCAGGGGGGTAAACATTTTATTAAAGGGGGGCCTGAAAAAATAATACACAATCATAGCTAGATGTAAATACAATATTAACAACATAAGCGTACTACAGATTTTTCTCTATTTAATACAATTAATGAATAAATAGTGACCTATAAAATACAATAATAATAATAATATTTAAAGAGGAATACTTCTTTTTTTCCCTTTTCTCATGAATAATATATTCTGCTGGATGATGTCAACAGTTAATTGTTGCATAGTTTGATGTTAGGCTAAAAATAAAAAACATTACATTTTATACCCCGCTAATTAAAATATCAATCTCAAATTACCTGCTTTTGTTTTTCCTTCAATACAATGAATAAATAGTAGCCAATAAAATACAATAATAATAATATTGTTTAAAAGGAGAATGCATCTTTTTTCTTTCCTTCTCTCATGAATATTATATTCTGTTGGATGATGTCAACAGTTAATTGTTGCATAGTTTGATGTTAGGCTAAAAATAAAAAAACATTACATTTTATACCCCGCTAATTAAAATATCAATCTCAAATTACCTGCATTTGTTTTTTCCTTTAATACAATGAATAAATAGTAGCCGATAAAATACAATAATAATATTGTTTAAAAGAAGAATGCGTCTTTTTTCTCTTTCCTTCTCTCATGAATATTATATTCTGCTGGATGATGTCATAAGTTAATTGTTGCACTATAACGAAATACGAAAACAGGAACATGTGCATCTCATATAATAAAACATTCCTTTCATGAATGATGTCATCACTTAATTATTGCATAGTTTAATGTTTGAGCTAAAAAATGGAAAACATTACATTTTGTATCGCTAATTAAAATATCAATCTCAAATTACCTGCATTTGTTTTTTCGTATTTTACACGTTATAACGAAATTTTTAAGAAAGCACGCAACATATCATATGTACTAATTACATTCCTACGCTTGTTTAATTTTTACGAAAAACCTTTTTCATTTTACACTATTAAAACTGAAGCGGTTGACTTTTGTTTTTAATGCTATTTTTATTGATTAAAAGACGCTTCAAACCGCATTAGATGCACAGTCGACGCGTGAATTAAAACTGAAACGCCGCGCCGCGTTAAATTGTATTGCGTTTCCCCTCTTTGTAATGTGTACTGAAAAATATTTTTCTTAATGTCATAGGAGTAATTTATTATGTCATGTCATAATAAATTACTGCTTTTTAAGTGCAAACATTAACATAGGCGATAAATCTAAAAGATACATTTGTGGCATTGGCACAACTGGATCCGTTTTCTTTATTAAATTCTTGGTATTTTCCCGTTTGATTTACAAAACAACAGGGGTGTACAAAATCTCACATAAAAATATTATTTACATGTGTTTTATTCCATTTATAAAATGAATCGTTGTTTTGGACATCCTCTTGTAATATTTTTCATTTATTTCTTTAGTGGGTATTTTCCCGTTTGATTTACAAAACAACAGGGGTGTACAAAATCTCACATAAAAATATTATTTACATGTGTTTTATTCCATTTATAAAATGAATCGTTGTTTTGGACATCCTCTTGTAATATTTTTCATTTATTTCTTTAGTGGGTACTTTAGTTTGTAAAAATTGTGTTATGAAGTATTTTGTTCGAAGTGTCGTCAGTTGGCCTTGTTAGGGGATGTTTTTAAAGAGCGCGCAATTTATGAGTTATTGCTTGAAGTTATTTTATGAGGGTGTTTTGCGTTTTCGATTTACGTCAACAATTAAAATTAATTGCACCTTGCACTCGTATAAAAAGCTTGCTCTAAAGTGCCTCTGTTTTAGTTGAAACAAGTGTTTGATGCAGATAACACACTCATTTTGAAAACCCGTTCGATTCAGTTTGTGAAATTAAAGTGCTTACCAATTACTCCATTAACGCACGGTGTTAATTATTTTTAATTGAAATATTGAATTGCATTTTATTCTTGTTACCATAATGGATATTACCAGTTTACAAAATCAGGTTACATTGGTGGAAGATGATTTAGCACGTGCAACAACACTTGCTGATTTTCGCAGGTTATCAACCCTGATTGATGAAACTACGGAATTAACAATCCAACAGATAAGGAATTACTCAAATGCGATAGGAATAGCTGATAAACGGAAACTAGAAACGATTTTGACCAGGTGTAAATACTTGGGTGTGAGGATAAAACAATCCCTTATTAAAACAGGTGAAGGAGTTAGTGGAGAGGGAGAGGAAAGCAGCGTAACGTATTATGACGTAAGTTTTTCATGTTTTTTATTGAATATTCTCATTTTGATTGTTTATATTTTGCATGTTTTAGCTGGAATCGGCGTTCAAAGGGCGTATTAAGACTGGTATAGTGATCAATAACAATATCTTAGATCCAAAAGAGTTTCTCGATGAAGCACAATCCATTTTTGTGGATAAAATTGAAGCATCCCTCCAAAACCGAATACCTAACATGAAAGCCAATGTCGTTCTTTGTGCCGATTATAAAATGAAGCTAGATGACACAGTATAGGCCAAATATTTTAACACGTCCAGCTTCATTATATCGAGATCCAGCGACCTTATTTCTATATTCAGGGACATGGAGATTTCTTTATTATCACAGGTGCGTATATATAGTTTTTTAAAAACTCACTTTTAATTAGTTTTCCCCTTTTTTACAGATGGAGACGTTTCAGGAAGTGGGTTCCGGCGGTAGTTTTAGTCGTATTAATTCTTTAGCTATAAATATTAACAAATATTCACCTTTAAGAGCTTCTAAATTTATCGAGTTGCCTACTGTAATTAAAAGCAAGCACGCCATTATAAATGTAAAAAATACGGATAACGAATGCTTCTATTACGCTCTAGTTTCCGCTCTTTACCCCTCCAATAAAAATAAAGAATTACCATCCTCGTATCCGCAAAATTTCAAACAACTATTTAATATTAAGGGTATTAAATCTCCGGTGAAAATTATCGACATTCCCAAATTTGAGCGTCAAAATCCTAACATTTCCGTTAACGTGTACGGCTTGCAGGGTAGTAAAGTGACGGGTCCTCTTTATCATACAAAATCTAAAAAACAACATCATATTAATTTGTTGTACGCGAGAAAGAAGAAAGCATCTCACTACTGCTGGATAAAGAATATGTCCCGTTTATGTAGGTCGGCCATCACCAAGTACGAGCACCGTACTTTTATATGCGACAGGTGCTTAAGACACTTCAGGAGTGTCCAATCATTGAACAATCACCTGGATGATTGCGAAAAGTTCGATGCAGTTCGCATAGAATTTGGTAAACCGGGTGAAAATACGTTGTCTTTTAAAAATTTAAATTTTAATTTACGTCACCCCTTTGTTGTATACGCCGATTTTGAATGTTTAACAGTGCTGTGTAATCAAATTGATGATGATGCCAATGTTACGCATTTCAAAAGCTGTACTATACCATACCAAAAACATATACCTTTCGCTGTCGCATACCAGGTCGTTTGTTCGTTCGATCCCTCCTTATCACATTATAAAAGTTATGTAGGAACAAATCTTCAAAAATGGCTATTTAAGGAGTTGATAAAAGAAACCGCAATAATAGAGGAAAAGATAAAAATTAACATTCCAATGCTGCCGCTTACATTGGAGGAACAGCAGGGGTACGATAATACCACACTGTGCCCCCATTGTTTGCAAGAATTCAATGAGGATTTGGTTGTCAAAGATAGAAATCATGACCATTTCACCGGGAAATTCCTATCGGCCCTTTGTCAAAATTGTATCCTGCAATACAAATGTGGTAATTACATCCCCATATTGTTTCACAACATGTCAGGCTATGATATACATTTCATAATTAATGAAATTAAATTTCAACCGTGAACCGGTAAATATCCTCCCCGTGACAAGAGAAAATTACATTTGTTCGATGCCTCCTTAGAAACTAGGTCTGTAGCCATAGTTACCAGCATGTGAAGGTTTCACTTTCGCTCACGTCTACTTTTGTTCACGCATTTTTGCTCACGCGTTTTCATCCACGCATAATTGAATTTCCATTTTGTCAAAAGAAATGTATTTTTAAAATAATTAACAATTCATAATTTTTTTACAATATGTATATCTAATTTATCAATCTTAGAATTATTAAACTCAACCATTTTCAAAACATCGTCGGCATCCTTTGTTACTTCTGTAGTTGCAACATCCAAGTGCGATTGTGCGGTTATGCCATTAGCTACTACATTAATAATATTGGAATTTTCATTTATAAGAAACGTAGAAGAACCTGGTGCATTTTCTGAAATTTTTTGGCAATTTCTATTTTCGACGGTAAGGTTCGACGTAAAGAATGACCAGTAAAATTTTCTTTATCTGGCAACTTCAGATACTCAGCAATTTGTCCTGGTACCTTAGCTATTGAATTGACTCCTAACGCTTGAGAAATAAAAGTTCCTTTTCGACACTGCGGAAAAAGCCGTCCATCAGGAATGGGTCTCCGTTCTTTGTACTTTTTGTATAAATCTAGAAAATTTATTCCCATTCCATTTTCAACGACTGTAAAACTCCTAGCTACACCAGTTTTAGTGGATGGAATTTTTACAACTAATGTTGGATTAATGTCTTCAAAATTTTCTTGTACATCATTGATCGTCATTCTAGATAATTCATCACAACGGCAGCCGCCGAATATGCCCATGATTAGTACAACTTTCTGAAGAATCCATCGTTCATCCGGCGCTTTCAACAAAAACTTGTAAACATAGTTTCTTGAAAATGTTGCAGCCTTTTTAGGTTGATAATTCCTACATTTCGTTTTCAAAAAGGATGTAAGACTGTTGAACCTGTATGTACCATTTATTATATTAAAACTACCAATAGCTTGTTAGAAAACTTCTTACCTGGAGATATCGACATTTTGAAACACAAACAGTGTACTCTTTAACATTGAATACCGCGACCACGCTGATGCTGCTCCTACATCTTTAAAGTATGCCATCATAACATTCTCGTCTATTCCTTTGATCCTTTTCTCCGTCTGCCACTGTGTAAATTTTCCCACTTCTTTCTGATATCGTACTTTTGATTTTTAAGGCAACATTTGATATTTAGCCGCATTAGCTTGTTCCAGGACGTCCTCAGGGACAAATAATTCATCTTCATTATCCATTTTCAAAAGAATAATAGCACAAAAGTTACTCACAGTCACAATCAGTTCAATGAAATTGTAGAATTTGTTTAATTTGTTTGCTGTTTGTTTCCTTGACAACAAATTCCTTCAACCTTGATTTGTAGGTATTTATATTAAGAATGACAATTTTTTCGCAAATAATTTCAAACTTTTTTCGAAAGTTATAGATTCATTTTCTAAGGAGGTATCGAGCAAAACCAAATACAGCACTCGAGAGTAAGGTTGCTTTCGTTCACTTGAATTGCATCGTCCACTCAGCTTCGCTTCGTGGACGAACACACAATTCGCGTGAACGAAAGCTTCACCTTCCTCACTCTTACTGTAAATAACTATTCAGTATCGAAAAAATGTGCTAAGCTGACATGGAGGTTTATAGACAGTTATCGGTTCTTAGCTAGAAGCTTGGATGTTTTAGCCAATAATTTAGCCTCGGAAATGTTTAATTTTGTTCGCGAAGCCTTTCCAAATCCCGAACAATTTAATTTAGTACGACGTAAAGGTATATTTTGTTACGATTACATGAATAGTTGGGAGAAACTCAATGAAACGGAATTACCGCCGAAAGAATCGTTTTATAATGCTCTTCGCGAAGAACATATCAGCTGCGAAGATTACGAGCACGTTCAGAATGTATGGAAAACATTTAACATAAAATCGTTAGCGCAATACAGTGAACTTTATTTAAAGTGTGACGTAAAAATTTTAGCTGATGTTTTTGAACAGTTTCGCGATCCATGTATGAAAATATACCATTTAGACAGTGTACATTTTTATACGGGGCCCGGGTTAGCGCGGTCAGCTGCTTTAAAGTGTACACGTGTAAAATTAGATTTGTTGACCGACATAGATATGGTGTTGTTTTTTGAAAAAGCGATAAGAGGCGGGATTACCCAATGTTCGCATAGATACGCAAAAGCAAACAATAAATATATGAAAGAAAATTCTAACGAGAAGGAGCCTTCAAGTTGTTTGCTTTATGTAGACGCCAATAACCTTTACGGTTACGCGATGTCCGAAAGTTTACCGTACGGGAATTTTGAATGGTTGGCGGAAAATTGGGTTCGCGAGATAGAAAATATATTAGAAAATTTTAAATGCGACGAAAAACCGGATTGGGAAATGTATACCGATCGAGCGTGCATGCTCGCTCTAAACATGGCGGTTGACGAGGAAGAAGCCCCTACCTCATTAATTTTGGAAGTAGATCTTAACGTGCCCCGGGAAATTCAAGACAAAACGTCAGCGTTCCCCTTTTGCCCGGAGCATCGGCGACCTCCTACGGCTTCAAATAATTCTCCCCCAAAATTAATGTTGATTATGTTTCCAAAATTTAAATACGTTTTACACATTCGAAACCTGTTTCAATGTTTATTGTACGGTCTGCAATTAACCAAGGTTCATAGAGTTTAAAATTCTCTCAACGGAAATGGCTCAAACCCTACATAGACTTGAACACGAATTTAAGGGCTAAGGCAAAAAATGAATTTGAAAAGGACTTCTTTAAGCTCATGAACAACGCGGTTTTTGGTAAGACGATGCAAAATATCCGGAAACATCGAAAGATCAAATTAGCGTACTCTTTTAGAAGCGCCCAAAAGTATATCGCGTTACCGGAGTTCCGTTACTGTACGATATTTAAAGAAAATCTGGTCGCCGTCGAACTAAACAAAACCGTGGTTAAATATAACCAACCGGTTTATTTGGGGATGGTGATCTTAGACTTGTCTAAAATATTAATGTACTCTTTTCATTATCAGTTTATGTTAGAGCAACCCTGCCCCGCTATCTTGCTTTATACGGACACGGACGGAATGGTGTATGCTTGTGCAAAAAGTAAAGACGGACTAGATATTTATGACGTTATACGAGAGGAAAGCGCGAAAGGATCGGAGGGTATATTCGATACGTCCGATTATCCTCCAGACAACCCCTATGGAATACAGAAAGTAAATAAGAAAGTTCCCGGTAAATTCAAAGACGAATTAAACGGAAAACTTTTATTGGAATTTGTCGGTTTGAAATCGAAAATGTATTCCATACGGAAGGAGGAGGGTAAGAAGGTTTGTAAGGCCAAAGGCTTAGGGCAGCAAGCTCTAAAAAATAGATTAAGTTTCGAACATTATTTCAAAAGTTTATTTGATTCGGAAATTACATATGCCGTTAATAGAAGCATTCGTTCTGATAAACATAATCTTTATACATATTTTATTAGAAAAAAAGCTCTAGATTCATGTGATGATAAACGTTTTATACTAAAAAATAAAATTGATACCCTTCCATGGGGTCATTTTAAAATAAATGAAGAAGAGGAGGAGGAGGATATTTTATAATTTTTTATTGCAAATAAAATCTTAGTATATATATATATATATATATATATATATATATATATATATATATATATATATATATATATATATATATCTATAGAGGCCTACCATGCGTCCGGACCAAAAGCGTAGCGCCCAGCGTCCTGCGTATATAAGTGTATATAAATGATGGTATCAGTCAGCGTCTTTTGCAAGCTATAGGTTTATTCAGCGTCTGTTTATTTTATGCAAGCTATAGGTTTATACAGCGTCCATTTATTTTTTCAGTATTGGCCAGCCTGCTTGAATTCCTTTGCCTGTCTGCGGTGTCGAGTTACTCTCTGCATTTCTGAGTAAATATTGCGTCATTTAAACTGGCAAAAATAATTCTATTTTATTAACGCTATGTAATAAATACTTTTAGTTTCGTTTCTGTATGTGTATGAATTTTATTTAAAAGGCTTTCAGATTTAAAATATTATATGCATAAAAACATCATAAAACTTGAAATATTATTGGATTTGTATGAAATTTTCTACAAAGGGGTTTTTCAGGTCGCTGATTTCAAATTTGATGTCAACGTTTGCAAATTTTAAAGGGAGGATGAAATATGGCGGCCATAATAATTAAAATTTGATTTATTTGCATAAAACTTAACATCTGTGAGTATATTCGAAATAGCGGGTATGATATAGCTCTCTGCGTTGCCAAAGTACTATGTGTATTTCTCAGTAAGGATTGCGTCATTTAAAGCGACAAGAATAATTATATTTTATTACAGCTACTTAATAAATCTTTTACTTCCATTCATTGGTGTCTGAATTTTATTTAAAATGTTTTAAATAAGTTTTAAGGTACCATAAACATAAAAATTTCGTAAAATTAGAAATCTTATTGGATTTGTATGAGATTTTGTACAAAGGGGTTTCTAAGGTCGCTGATATCGAGTTCGACGTTAAGATTTACAATATGACGATTATACTTGAGATTTGGCACAGTTATAGGAATTAGGATTCTTGTAAAGAAAAAATAAACCAATGTTATTATGACAACCCCCGTACCCCCTTTTAGGGGTTGTAAAGCTTTTAGATGACTTAGAAACTTGAAAATTGGTGTAATTATAGGATTTAAGATTCTTGTAAAGAAAAAATGTTATTATGTCAACCTCTGCATCCCGTTCGGGGGTTGTAAGACTTCTAGATGACATAAAAACTTGAAATTTGGTTTAGTTATAGGGTTTAGGGTTCTCGTAAAGAATGATATAGAAAAATGTTATTATGTTAACCCTCCGCAACCCCTTTAGGGTTTATAAAGCTTCTAGATGACACAGAAACTTGAAATTTGGTACAATTATAGTTTAAGGTTATTATAAAGAAAATATATAAAAAAATGTCGTTATATCATCCCCCGCACCCTCTTATGGGATTGTAAAACTTGCAGATGACACAGGAACTTGAAATTTGATATAGTTATAGGGTTTAAGACTGTCGTAAAGAAAAATATAATTTTTTTTTATTAAGTCAACCCCTGCACTTTATTTGGGGGTTGTAAAAATTCTGGATGACATTCAAACTTGAAATTTGAGATAGTGATAGGATTTAGGACTCTCGGACCCCCGCACTCCATTTGAGGGTTGTAAAACTTCTAGATGACATACAAACTTGAAATTTGACATAGTTATAGAGTTTAGAATTCTTGTCAAAAGAAAAATAAACAATGGTAAAATTTCTACCCCCCACTCACATTGGGAGTTGTAAAACTTCTATATGACATACAAACTTGAAATTTGGTATAGTTATAGTATTTAAAGTTTTCCTAAAGAGAAAAATCAAAAATATTAAAATGACAACCCTCCCACCCCCTTTTGAGTTATAATACTTCTAGATGACGTACAAACTTGAGATTTTGACATGGTTATAGAGTTTAGAATTCTTGTCAAAAGAAAAATAAACAATGGTAAAATTTCCAACCCCCAGCCACATTGGGGGTAGTAAAACTTCTATATGACATACAAACTTGAAATTTGGTATAGTTATGGTATTTAAAATTTTCCTAAAGGGAAAAATCAAAAATATTAAAATGTCAACCCTCCCACACCCTTTTGAATTATAAAACTTCTAGATGACATAGAAACTTGAGATTTTGACATAGTTATAGTGTTTAGAATTCTTGTCAAAAGAAAAATAAACAATTGTAAAATTTCTACCCCCCACCCACATTGGTGGTTGTAAAACTTCTATATGATATACAAACTTGAAATTTGGTATAGTTATAGTATTTAAAATTTTCCTAAAGAGAAAAATTAAAAATATTAAAATGTCAACCCTCCCACCCCCTTTTGAGTTATAATACTTCTAGATGACGTACAAACTTGAGATTTTGACATAGTTATAGAGTTTAGAATTCTTGTCAAAAGAAAAATAAACAATGGTAAAATTTCTACCCCCCACTCACATTGGGGGTTGTAAAACTTCTATATGACATACAAACTTGAAATTTGGTATAGTTATAGTATTTAAAATTTTCCTAAAGAGAAAAATCAAAAATACTAAAATGTCAACCCTCCCACCCCTTTTTGAGTTATAAAACTTCTAGATGACTTACAAACTTGAGATTTTGACATAGTTATAGAGTTTAGAATTCTTGTCAAAAGAAAAATAAACAATGGTAAAATTTCCAACCCCCAGCCACATTGGGGATTGTAAAACTTCTATATGACATACAAACTTGAAATTTGTTATAGTTATAGTATTTAAAATTTTCCTAAAGAGAAAAATCAAAAATATTAAAATGTCAACCCTCCCACCCCCTTTTGAGTTATAATACTTCTAGATGACGTACAAACTTGAGATTTTGACATAGTTATAGAGTTTAGAATTCTTGTCAAAAGAAAAATAAACAATGGTAAAATTTCTACCCCCCCACCCACATTGGTGGTTGTAAAACTTCTATATGATATACAAACTTGAAATTTGGTATAGTTATAGTATTTAAAATTTTCCTAAAGGGAAAAATCAAAAATTTAACATGTCAGCCCTTCCACCCCCTTTTGAGTTATAAAACTTCTAGATGACGTACAAACTTGAGATTTTGACATAGTTATAGTGTTTAGAATTCTTGTCAAAAGAAAAATTAACAATTGTAAAATTTCTACCCCCCCACCCACATTGGTGGTTGTAAAACTTCTATATGATATACAAACTTGAAATTTGGTATAGTTATAGTATTTAAAATTTTCCTACAGAGAAAAATCAAAAATATTAAAATGTCAACCCTCCCACCCCCTTTTGAGTTATAAAACTTCTAGATGACGTACAAACTTGAGATTTTGACATAGTTATAGAGTTTAGAATTCTTGTCAAAAGAAAAATAAACAATGGTAAGATTTCCAACCCCCAGCCACATTGGGGGTTGTAAAACTTCTATATGACATACAAACTTGAAATTTTCTATAGTTGTAGTGTTTAAATTTTTCCTAAAGAGAAAAGAGTTATTATGTCAACCTCTGCATCCCGTTCGGGGGTTGTAAGACTTCTAGATGACATAAAAACTTGAAATTTGGTTTAGTTATAGGGTTTAGGGTTCTCGTAAAGAATGATATAGAAAAATGTTATTATGTTAACCCTCCGCAACCCCTTTAGGGTTTATAAAGCTTCTAGATCAAAAATATTAAAATGTCAACCCTCCCACCCCCTTTTGAGTTATAAAACTTCTAGATGACGTACAAACTTGAGATTTTGACATAGTTATAGAGTTTAGAATTCTTGTCAAAAGAAAAATAAACAATTGTAAAATTTCTACCCCCCACCCACATTGGTGGTTGTAAAACTTCTATATGATATACAAACTTGAAATTTGGTATAGTTATAGTATTTAAAATTTTCCTAAAGAGAAAAATCAAAAATATTAACATGTCAGCCCTCCCACCCACTTTTGAGTTATAAAACTTCTAGATGACGTACAAACTTGAGATTTTGACATAGTTATAGTGTTTAGAATTCTTGACTAGTGGACATTTAACTTCTATAATGGCATCTTCATTAACAGGTTCATCGGGGCTTGCCGCCAGAAATGGGTGTTCTTGATAAATAAATAATCCACATTCTCTTACTTCCAAGTTGTATTCACTTTCAAATTATTTTATGGCAATTGGCTCATGTTCCAAGCCATAATGCGTTGCTCTATTTCCTGTAAATGTTGAGTACAGTATTTCCTTAACTGTGTTCACGCAAGATGTTTTGGCTTGCAATTTGCAGACTCTTCCGAAGTGAGATGCAGTCAATCTCAATGATCTTTCTTGTTTCCAGAGAGGGTTCCTTGACTGACCGACAGTATTTCGTTCTAGATGGGTAATCTCTTCTTTGGACTTTTTCAAGGTGTTACGGAACTCGATTTCTTGAATTTTATACTCTTCAGGTGATAACAGCTCAGCCTTTTCTGTGACACCATAATCTGTGTCTGGAAGTGCAGTAGTTTTCGTTTTGCGGTAAATTTGCCCCTTTTCCTCTTGTTCTTTTCTAGCATTTGGCGTTTCCTTTTCAATTTTAGAGCATATCTTTTTGTAAATACACTTTGATCTTCTTGTAATAGTTCGTGGTAGTCTGTCCCAGCATTAAATAATATACTAGCAGCTTCACATCTTGTTTGATAGGAACTTCGAAGGGAATAATTTACCCTTTTCCCCCCTACAAATTTACACACTAACGAATTGTAATGTTCTGCCAAATTGTTATTCATGTTTAACAGCAAACTATTAACATTTAAAGTTAACCTGTAAAGAGTTGCTTCAATATCTTGATATAGGCCACATTTCTTCATATCAGGAACGAAGTTTTGTTCTCCTTTTTTGTACAAGAAAAATACCCTATTTCTTGACATTTTGCATGCTCGCCAAAAACGTGCGAGGGGGTATTTAAAATGTCAGCAGTAAGCAGCTGCATTCAACAAAACTCGCTGACAACTAAATATTTAGATAGCAGTTTATAAATACAATTCAATAAGATTTAACATCTCGCTTTGCTTTATTCGTCGCTTAAATTTTGGCTGACATACTTCTAACTTGGGGATTACAATTATCTAAATTGGATAATGCCCCACTTGCTGATAATTTCAAATTCAATAACACTAAAGATCCGAACTGCTTGAGGATCATTCAACAACTTTGAAATTATGATTTTCAAACTATTTTTTGGTCGTTTTTGATGTGTGGTAAGAAGCACCATCTTGTTGAAAGATTAAATCGCGGTCAAGATCGATTTTTAACGATTGGTAACAAGTTAGCGTTAAGAATTTGTGTTCAACATTAACTGTGCCGTCTATGGACTGAAATCATTCTAACCCTCCAGCTGACATATAGCTCTAAACTATTGCACCTTGAGGAAACCTAACCGTACGTTTTAAGCAGTACTTATGGAATGCTTCATGTTTAGCTCCGATCACTCTTTTGCGAGAGTAACCAACGAAAACACCAGACTTTGACTAGTCGCTGAATATGACCTTATACCAGTCATTCTCTGGAACATTGTCTAGGACAACTACATATTTAGTCCATGTCACTCGTCGTTGTTCTTGTTTCTCGGTTAGAAGTTTTACTTTGACTAAATACAAAAACCGTTTATGTTACAAAGATAGTTAAGGAATACTCAATGCATCAAAGTTTAAAGATAACTAATTACCTTATTAAAGAATGGATAGTCTATCTGAAAACAAATAAACTGTTTGGATTCTTGGCAATTGTTGCGACAGAAAGGTAAAGACAGGATTAAGTGTGCCCAAATAGCTGCAGTACATGATCTGGACTAGCAGAAATACATAGAACAAAATTAAATAATTTATCGGTATTTCCAACGTAAATGACTGCTTCTTCACGGCTTGCTCCAAAATGATAAGTCTGGATTTCTTCAGCTAGTTTGCAAGCATAATTTTCAGAGAAGACTATATGGAGTAACCCTTCACTCTTACTAAGACTCTTTTTCAGTGTGTTGTAAGCAGCATTTTTATTTCTAATGTTAAATTTATATTTATTTTTAAAGTTTTCATTTCTTCTTGAACCTCTCCCTGCAACTCTTGAACTTCTGCTGAACCATACCTAAGACTGATAATGGAGGGCAAGATTGAGGGTAGAAGAGAACTGGCAGGAGACAAGGCTCATGGTTGAGAAATGTGAGAGACTGCACTGGCCTAAACTCACAGTTATTACTAAGAATAGCAAAAGATAGTGAACGATTTGCTGAAGTTGTTGCTAACCTTCTATAAGAATACAGCACCTTAAGAAAAAGAAGATGTAAAAAAGGCTGCAAAGTTAGAAAATGTAACAGTTTTATCGACCTTACTGAATATTTCTGAATTTGTTTTTACTCATGCAGTTCTATACAATATCGACTCTTTTGCCTTCTTCAACATACCAATACATATTAGCTTGGGGCAACGTATGATAGCCTAATAAAAACAGGATGCCAATAAAACTGAAAAGTTTTTCCCTTGTAAATATAAAATCGTGTGTATTATTTATCATGAGCCTACTTTACAAAATATCGCAATACTATATCTTGAACTTCATCATCAAAGAGTTTTAGAAAAATATCCAGCGGTGATTGACCTGCCACATGATTTTTTAGCTGTTCAATTTTTTTGTGTTCTCTTCGTCGGGCAAGTTCAGACACAAAAAGAAACCTCTCTGTACTTGGGTTTCTGGTTATTTGTTTTGAGCAAATTTGAGAATGTGAAAAGAAGAAGAAAGCATTTAAGTAGAAAAAAACTGAAAACAATACAGTTATGAAAACACCTGAAGAAAAACTAATGCCCATCTCTGAATAAAAAAAAACTGCACGGAAACGTTTTGTTGGACTTGGACCTGGAAAAGGGAAAAGCAATGAGAAATAAGCAATCCGTACTCTAGTTCTGCATGACTCGCTGGTGAAACCTTGGAGAGTTTCTGGAGGTCAAAAAACCAACGGAAAAGATTTTTAAGTGCTTTGTTGATGTCCATTGATATTCGACACTATCGTCTTTATAGTTTAGCAAATAAAACAATTGGCCTTGCACACAAAACAAAAATATCCTACAGTACATTCTCTCGATGCCATCCCTATGTTATTACCGTCTATATTATGTATGTAAACCTAATGAAATAAACAGAGCTACCTGTTTGTACAAGCAACGTGCAAACATAAGCTTCAAACCACAAAAACTAAAGCCACTAAAACTTGTAGATAATGAAAATTCATATGAACTCCTGTAACATGTAGTAAGGCTTCCGCATTGCATATGTATGGCAGGCCTCTGAAATGTCAAAATAAAATGAAGAAAAGGTTCAATTTAATGTTAAGATTGCAGCTAAAATCAATGTTACTAAACCTGTCCGAGAGTTGCAGGGAGAGGTTCAAGAAGAAATGAAAACTTTAAAAATAAATATAAATTTAACATTAAAAATGAAAATGCTGCTTAGAACACACTGAAAAACAGTCTTAGTAAGAATGAAGGGTTACTACATATAGACTTCTCTGAAAATTATGCTTGCAAACTAGCTGAAGAAATCCAGACTTATAATTTTGGAGCAAGCCGTGAGGAAGCAACATTGTACGCAGGAGTCACTTACACTGGAGATACCGATAAGCTATTTAATTTTGTTTTATGTATTTCTGCTAGTCCTAGGACCTTGAACTGCTTCTCTAGTTCCAATGCCTAAGCGAAAACCAAATTGTTCTTCTCCTACATATTGTCCGCATTTTGTGTGTACTCGTTGATGCATGTTCTTAGCATTATCTACTGTACATGGCTCATCAGGCTAATCAATCGGTACTGTGAGCACTGTTTTACTCCGCTCTTTTTAGGTATCGGAGTAAAAGTAAGTTGGGTCCAGTCGTGTGGTACGATTCCTGTATAGTATATTCTATTTAAGAAAGATGTTAAGATGTTGAGGCTTTCATCGTCTAATACTTTACGCATCTCAGTATAGATGTTATCTTCACCTGAGACTCTACGTGTTTTGATAGTTTTATTGCGTGTTTCACTTCTGCTATAATAATTTTCAATGGCTAATCTTCTTGATCTATTTCTCTTGGTTCTGGTTACATTCTGATATCATCAAAAAGCTCTTGTATATAGCTTGTCAAAATCTCTTCTATCTCGTTTGGGTCTATTGTTTTTTTGTTACTATCTGTGACTAAGATATCGTGTTGATGGGTTTTATTTCCAGTTATTTCTTTTATCTTCTTTTTTGTGTGTTAAAGAAATCATGCTTTCTTGGCAGCTCTTCGAGTACTTGACAACGTTTCTCCATCCAGGTCTCCTTTGCCTCTCTTATAAGCCTTGTAATCTTTTTATGGATTTCTTTATATTTATTATAGTCTTTATGTTTGTACTTCCTTCTTTCGTTCATCAATAAAAGGATTTCTTCCGTCATCCATCTCTGTTTTGCTCTCTGCTCTTGGTTTTCCAATTCATTTTCTTGTACTTCATGTTTACATTTTTAACAGACTGCCAAAAGTTTTCCATTGTTTCTGTTTCCAATTATACCGTTTCCCTAAACTTACTATTCAAAACTCGTGTTATTTCCTCTTTTATTTGTGGTTCCCCCAGTTTCTCAAAGTTAGGTCTTGTTTTATTTCTCTTCCAGATTTTCTTCAATTTAATCTCACGTTTTTCAGCACGCTGTTCTGATCAGATCATATGTCTGATCCAGGATAAGTTCTTACAACTTTAATTCCGTTTCTATATCGTTTATCAATCAGTATATAATCTATTTGATTTTTTATGATATTTCCTTCATTGTCTCCTGGTCCTAAGTACACTTCTAAGTGTACAATCGCCTTTCTGGAAGTTGGAACCAGGTGTTTGCTACCATTAAGTTTTCTTCATTACAGAACTGTACCAGATATCTCCCCTATCGTTTCGTTTGCAAATACCATGGTCTTCAACAATATATTGCACTCTTCCTTTACCTATCTTTCCGTTGAAGTCACCCATGATTATATTCACTTCATTCTTTTTGGTAAATCTTAGTAGGTAATTTTTACATCATGAATGAAAAACTCATGCAGTATGGAGTATTCTCGTGCAACTTATATTACTAGATGAACAGATAGTTCCATATTTTGAACGGCACTCGCAACAAAATGCTTCTAAAAGTGAAACCTGTAAGATTCGGTTTCAAATTATGGTATATATGTTCAGATGAAGGTTACTTATACAAGTTATCCTCCAAATAATAAAAAATCCAGACTTGGGTTGGGAGGTGACTTTGTTTTTTATCTACTATCTATTGTAGAGAATAACCCTAATCATAATATTTTCCTAGACAACTTCTTTTCTTCATATAAATTATTCGACAAGACACTATGGTGTTGGACCATTGAAAACTGCAAAAAACTATGACGCAAAGGAAAAGAAAAAAACTACTGTATTGCTCAAAAGCTACTGTACTATCAAAACAAAAGGAAATAGTGACGTTAACGAAGAAAATGAAGTAAAAACCTTCCCAAGGATCTTGTATGGTTTCTCTATTTCTTAGAAAATCAAATGTAACTGAACTAAAGGGTTCATTGTAATGCAATGAAGGAGTACATCACATGCTCAAATAAATTCAGTGTGTCTAACAAAAATCCCAACCTATTGCTTGGTCTTGGAGGGATTCATCTCCTAAAAGTGGTACTCTCATGCATTGGGCTATACCTCAAAGACAGTGGAGCTTCGAAAATCCTTGTTGAGACAGTATAATTGGAATGCTGTTTTCCATTTTGAAACGCTTACGGTGTTATACTAGTGTACGATGATCAACGCTTGTTGGACAAATTTAAATTGCTATAAACTACACATAGTGACATAAAAAAATATTTTGAGAAACTCGTAGAAAATGACAGGCAGAAAAAAACTGGGGCCTGCGTGCATGCAGTATAAGAGAGTGTTTGCCACTTTCCTTCTTCTTTGATAGAAAAAATTATGCACGATGGTACATTTTATACTACAATGATTGCTTGAAGCTGGACGAAGGTCCTATAATTTATAATTCCATGTCACTCTTTTAAACAAAAAATAATAATCTTAATTCAATCCTATTAACGCATTTAAAACAATAATTATTCAAGACTTTTTAACCAAAATTTGTTTTGGTGGTTTCAAGTGTAAACATTTAAAAAATTTCAGATTCAAGAATATAAAGAAAAATTTAAAATCTGGCAGCATAAATAATTAACATTTTAATTTGCATGGGCAACTAAAATCTTCAGTAACATGATATTTGATACGATGTTTGATGACGCGACGTCAAATTGTTCATCATACAATTCTGAGAACCTAGAGTGTTTACTTTAGAGATCAGCAGTCTGTTAAAATGCGTTACAGCATACACAAAATTACGTCACTTTATAGACTTGCACACCTGCAATCAGTAAATAAACATAGTCATTTTGGGAAATTTAATCCATGCTTACAAGGAAATATTATCTTGCTAACAACATTAAATTTTTATAAGGACGTCTTTTAAACTATAATATTGAGTTATATTCCTGATTATCTAATATCCATTTTTTTCTCGAGTCCTCTGACTTTAATAAAGCATATTATATTTCTAAATGCTATAGCTACTTTTGTTTTTATCAGACAATAGGTAATAAAAGGTACCCATTTTTAGGGACAATTTTATTAAAAAAAATTAGTTTTTATATCAGAAAGTACATGCCATATATCTATGAAATTTTTGTAGGGGTTATAGAAAGAAACCTTGGGTTCTAATTTTCAGACCAAAAAGCAATTCATTTAAGATTTATATAAAAAATAGGGAATTATGTTTTCTTGTTTATTAATTTTTTGATTTCGTTTTGGTTAAATGAACACTTTTCATGTAGGCATTATTTTTCTCAAAGAAATGTTCCTAATTTTAACAATAACAGTGCAATAACAAAAAAACCTTGACCTCTAGTTTACGAAATCAGAACACATCTTAGAACTTGTGCTGGTGCTGGATTTTTTTAAATGGAACGATTAGATTTGAAGTATGGAAATCGATAGCAAGTGGGATTCTGAATAAAAAAGTAATAAGGTACTACAGGTTTAAAGTGAATGATAATGAAATAATAAAGTGAATGTATTCTAATACTGTTTTCGTAAACAAGAAGCCGAAATCTACGAAGTTCTTTTAATTCCATTACTATAACCAAAAGCTTGTCCGGATGATTGAGTGTAGACTGTTAAATAGGCCAGAACCCGTTAAGTGGCTAAGTGTTTACTATTTTTTCCACATTTAAACATTTGAAGTGGTGACTCGTACACCTTTGAAATCTGAATTTTGCAAAATCTAAAAAGTATCTTGTATATTATTAACCATAAAACATGCGACTTCTTATGTTTTTTCATGATAACCATGAAAATGAAGCGCAACAAAAATCGTTGCTATTTTTTCACATTTAGAAATTCTAAGGGTTGGCTGCTACCCCCTTATATCCTGAATTTCGCAAAATCGGCGAAGCATGTGCATTTTTATGTTCTTTCACGCAACCCATTCAACAATGAAACGCAAATAAACTGCTTTACTATTTTCTCCACATTTGCAAATTCTAAGGGATGGCTGGCTACCCCTTAGACCCTCAATGTCGCAAAATCCGTAAAGTATGTAACTTTTTATGTTCTTTCACGTCACCCATTCAAATATGAACCGCAACAAAGATTATTTACTATTTTTCCCGTATTTCAAAATTCTAAGGGTTGGTTGCTACCCCTTTAGACCCTGAACTTCGCAAAATCTATAAAATAGGTGACTTTTTATGTTCTTTCACGGCACCCGTTCGAAAATGAAACGCAACAAAGATTGTTTACTATTTTTCCCGTGTGTAGAAATTCTAAGAGGTGGCTGCTACCCCCTTATATCCTGAATTTCGCAAAATCGGTGAAGCATGTGCGTTTTTATGTTCTTTCACGCAACCCATTCAACAATGAAACGCAAATAAACTGCTTTACTATTTTCTCCACATTTGCAAATTCTAAGGGATGGCTGGCTACCCCTTAGACCCTCAATGTCGCAAAATCCGTAAAGTATGTAACTTTTTATGTTCTTTCACGTCACCCATTCAAATATGAACCGCAACAAAGATTATTTACTATTTTTCCCGTATTTCAAAATTCTAAGGGTTGGTTGCTACCCCCTTAGACCCTGAACTTCGCAAAATCTATAAAATAGGTGACTTTTTATGTTCTTTCACGGCACCCGTTCGAAAATGAAACGCAACAAAGATTGTTTACTATTTTTCCCGTGTGTAGAAATTCTAAGAGGTGGCTGCTACCCAAAACAGAACAAAATTTTGAAAATATAAATATGGGTTTTTTTAACGTTTTTTTAATTTTTTGCTAGACGAGAATCCGAAACTCTGTAAATATACCAAATTTCAAGTTTGTATGTACTCTAGAAATTCGGAAGTTATAAAGACTATTTAATTTCATTACTTAAATACATAAAGTGAAGTCCCGTTTTACAACCCCTAAAGGGGTAGCGGAGGGTTAACATAATAACAATTTTTTATATTTTTCTTTACGAGAACTCTAAACCCTATAACTAAACCAAATTCCAAGTTTTTATGTCATCTAGAAGTTTTACAACCCCCAAATGGAATACGGGGCTGGTAACAGCCTTGGTAGTGTAATGTCTGGCGTGCCGGACTTTCACCCAAGCTGCCCGGGTTCGACTCCCGGCGCTGGCAGATCTGGTTAAGGATTTCTGCAGTTTCCCTTAGCTGTAACACAAATGTGGGATTTGCGCTGTTCCATCTATAAGTCGGCTGCAGCCGCACATTGGGCCTACATAATAATAATAATCGCCCCCTCCCTCCCGCACAAGCTGGGGCCTTGGTTAAGGTTATGGGTTGTAGTAATTATTATTATTATTATATTATTTAATAATTTTTTTAAATTTTTCTTTAGGAGAGTCCTAAATTCTATCGCTATGCCAAATTTCAAGTTTGTATGTCATCTAGAAGTTTTACAACCCTAAAAGGGGATGCGGGGTTGACATAATAACATTTTTTTTAATTTTTATTTACTAGAATCCTAAACCCTATAAATATACCAAATTTCAAGTTTGTGTGTCATCTAGAAGTATTACAACCCCAAAATAAAGTGCGGGGGTTCACTTAATAAAATTTTTTATGTTTTTCTTTACGAGAGTCTTAAACCCTATCACTATACCAAATTTCAAGTTTGTATGTCATCTAGAAGTTTTACAACCCCCAAATGGAATATGGAGGTTGATTTAATAATTTTTTTAAATTTTTCTTTAGGAGAGTCCTAAATTCCATCGCTATACCAAATTTCAAGTTTGTATGTCATCTAGAAGTTTTACAACCCTAAAAGGGGATGCGGGGTTGACATAATAACATTTTTTTTAATTTTTATTTACTAGAATCCTAAACCCTATAAATATACCAAATTTCAAGTTTGTGTGTGATCTAGAAGTATTACAACCCCCAAATAAAGTACGGGGGTTGACTTGATAGAATTTTTTATGTTTTTCTTTACGAGAGTCTTAAACCCTATCACTATACCAAATTTCAAGTTTGTATGTCATCTAGAAGTTTTACAACCCCCAAATGGAATATGGGGGTTGATTTAATAATTTTTTAAATTTTTCTTTAGGAGAGTCCTAAATTCCATCGCTATACCAAATTTCAAGTTTGTATGTCATCTAGAAGTTGTACAACCCCCAAATGGAATATGGGGGTTGATTTAATAATTTTTTTAAATTTTTCTTTAGGAGAGTCCTAAATTCCATCGCTATACCAAATTTCAAGTTTGTATGTCATCTAGAAGTTTTACAACCCCCAAATGGAATATGGGGGTTGATTTAATAATTTTTTTAAAATTTTTCTTTAGGAGAGTCCTAAATTCCATCGCTATACCAAATTTCAAGTTTGTATGTCATCTAGAAGTTTTACAACCCTAAAAGGGGATGCGGGGTTGACATAATAACATTTTTTTTAATTTTTATTTACTAGAATCCTAAACCCTATAAATATACCAAACTTCAAGTTTGTGTGTGATCTAGAAGTATTACAACCCCCAAATAAAGTGCGGGGGTTGACTTGATACAATTTTTTATGTTTTTCTTTACGAGAGTCTTAAACCCTATCACTATACCAAATTTCAAGTTTGTATGTCATCTAGAAGTTTTACAACCCCCAAATGGAATATGGGGGTTGATTTAATAATTTTTTTAAATTTTTCTTTAGGAGAGTCCTAAATTCCATCGCTATACCAAATTTCAAGTTTGTATGTCATCTAGAAGTTGTACAACCCCCAAATGGAATATGGGGGTTGATTTAATAATTTTTTTAAATTTTTCTTTAGGAGAGTCCAAAATTCCATCGCTATAACAAATTTCAAGTTTGTATGTCATCTAGAAGTTTTACAACCCCCAAATGGAATATGGGGGTTGATTTAATAATTTTTTTAAATTTTTCTTTAGGAGAGTCCTAAATTCCATCGCTATACCAAATTTCAAGTTTGTATGTCATCTAGAAGTTTTACAACCCCCAAATGGAATATGGGGGTTGATTTAATAATTTTTTTAAATTTTTCTTTAGGAGAGTCCTAAATTCCATCGCTATACCAAATTTCAAGTTTGTATGTCATCTAGAAGTTTTACAACCCCCAAATGGAATATGGGGGTTGATTTAATAATTTTTTTAAAATTTTTCTTTAGGAGAGTCCTAAATTCCATCGCTATACCAAATTTCAAGTTTGTATGTCATCTAGAAGTTTTGCAACCCCAGAACGGGGTGCAGGGGTTGACATTATAACATTTTTTTTATAATAATCTTAAATCCTATAATTACACCAAATTTCAAGTTTCTAAGTCATCTAGAAGTTTTACAACTCCTAACAGGGGGTGCGAGGGTTGACATAAATATATTTTTTTATTTTCCTACTTACAAGAATCCCAATTCCTATAATTGTGCCAAATCTCAAGTTTGTATGTCATCTAACAAATTAGAAGTTGTAAAAGTTATTTAATTTCAATATTTTAATGCATAAGAAGTCCCGTTTGAAATGATGTCACTGTCTGCCTCACAAACATATGAGTTTTAAAAATTTTAAAATATAATATGGGATAAGATTAAACAGCCAGATTTATTACTAGCTAACAGCATCAGTGATTGCTTAAATACTGAATGATAATATAATAATGGTTACGTTTGTTTCACTTAAATCAATAGAGCTTTGAATTAAATCTTATTAAATCTTACGATTTTATTAAAATTATCGCCCATTTGTAGGAGCAATTAAAACCGGTTTAAACGAAATTTACATGACGCATAAATGAAACGTATTAAAAGTGTTTCTTAAATAGCTTTAACAAAATATAATATGTACATTTTTGTCACCTTAAATGACGCAATCTTTACTAAGAAATACAATGCATAAAGTGAAGTCCCGTTGAAATGACGTCACTGTCTAGCCACAAAGGAATCAGTGTTACCAACACAATTCTTGTTAAATATGCGGACGCAGGGTAAACCTATGCCATAAATTTGTATACAAATGTATACAAATCCCGCGCTATTAGCGCTGCGTGTGGCAAACGCTCGAACTACGATTTTATACACGAATCAGGAATGGGTGTCAAACTGCGCACAGCTAATTTTTACATTTTCGACATCTAGACACTTTAAGCTTCATATGGTGCAATTTTGAGGCACTAGTCACCCAGCGTCCGTATATCCGGACGCCGAGTGACTTCGGACGCTGCTTGAACCTAAGATTTTACATGGGGGGACGCATAGTGGTGCCCTATAGATATATATATATATATATATATATATATATATATATATATATATATATAATATTTGCGTTTTATTAAAAATAAAACAACAGTTTTCTTTTGCTGTAAAACATATAAGTTTAAAAACATATAAGTTTAAACCATTTCTTGGGTATAAGCAGCAATTAAAATAATAATCAAAATAATGATTAGAATAATATTTGAGAGATACAGAATTTCAAACAAAACACCCCTAGACAATTGTTTCGCCCTTACATATAAAATACATGGGAAACTTTAAGGGCTTTGAGGCACCCCTAAACATCGTTCGATTTCAAAATAAAAAATAGGGGTACTTCTTTTTTCGATATACAATAATCCTAGGGGGTGAGAGCATAGGATTTCCGACTTTGCTTTTTTGTTGGACCACCCTATTGTACAAACACCAGATGGTACACAATATCGAAGAAATTCATGGTTCATCAAAAGAAATCACCCAGAGCTACAATAAATAAATCATGGCGATGATGTTAAGCAGTTGACAGTAGTGTGTCAAATCAAGAACCAAAAGCACAAGCAACGAATGATCAATTTCTTCAACAACAATATACTTATATCAAGATATGGTAGAGTAATTAAGAAACCAAACAGACTGAATTTATAACTGCAGAATTAGTTGATGTGTTGTGATTGATATATGTTATTTGTTAAATGAATGATGTGTAATTTATTTATTTTGTTAAATATTCTCAAATATTATGTTTTTATGTTGGTAAACTTGACAGGAAATGTGTTGACATAACAACAAAAATATACAAATTGTATGTCAAAGAAGTTTCCATTAAGAAATGTCACAATGTAATTTTGTATTATTGTAAATGAAATAAACACCTTAAAATTAATCTATTGATAATCAATCCACTGATATTAACATTGGTTATGGACCCAGCACGCTTCCACTGCGTTAATATCAGTGGATTGATTATCAATAGATTAATTTTAAGGTGTTTATTTCATTTACAATAATACAAAATTACATTGTGACATTTCTTAATGGAAACTTCTTTGACATTATATTTGTTTATTTTTGTTGCTATGTCAACACATTTCCTGTCAAGTTTACCAACATAAAAACATAATATTTGAGAATATTTAACACCCTCCCTCAAACTTGACAGAATTATCTTCATCAAAAATTACGTTTCTACTGTGAATAATCTTATTTTCCTCTTCATTTAGTAACCTATAACCATTTTCTGCATATCCTATAAATCTACATTTTACTCCTTTATCGTCTAATTTTGTTCTAAGTGAATCAGGTATTCGTGCATAAGCTATACAACCAAAAATACGCATATTGGCCACATTTGGCTTTCTTTTTAACCATAATTCATAACGGGTTTTATTTTTAATTAAAACAGACTGTGTTCGATTTGTTATATAAGCAGCAGTGAGAACTGCTTCTTCCCAATAAATTTTACTCATACCGGCTTGCATAATCATTGCTCTTGCTTTATCCATTAAAGTTTGATTCATCCTTTCTGCAACACCGTTTAATTGAGGAGTATATGGTGGAGTATACGAAATTTGAATGCCTTTATCTGTACAAAAATCAGTAAATAGTTTTGAGCAATATTCCCTCCCGTTATCACATCTGACTTTTGATACTTTTCTACCACAGAATAATGCTGTTACCTTGGTTTCATAATGTTTGAAACATTGAAAAACTTTATCTTTAGATTGTATTACATATACCATTACGAACCTTGAATAATCGTCTACAAAGGTTACAAAATAACGGTTACCATTATGCGAAACAGGTGTAATAGGCTACTAAATGAAGAGGAAAATAAGATTATTCACAGTAGAAACGTAATTTTTTATGAAGATAATTTCTGTATGGTGAAAAGTAATCAAAAAGAAAATGAACTGTATGAAAGTGAAAATGATGAGGAAAATGAAGTTCAAGAAGAAAAAGTAGATTCAGAAGTTGAAATACCTGAAATTAAAAGTGATGAAGCAAGACCAACACGAAATAGAAAGTTACCCTTACATCTTCAGGATTATGAAGTTGATTTTGGTTGTCTAGCATTATTAAGTAACTTTTGTGATGTTCCTAAGTCATATGCAGAAGCAAAGAGAAGCTTAAAATGGGGTCACTGGGAAAAAGCTATTGAAGATGAGTTAGATGCTTTACAAGATAATCAGACATGGGAATTAGTCGATAAACCGTGTGATGAAGAAATCATAAGCAATAGATGGGTATTTAGAGTAAAAGAGAACGAAGAAGGGAAATTAATTTATAAAGCAAGATTGGTTGCTAGAGGTTTCGAACAGGATGTTAGTGATTTTTCTCAAATTCATGCACCAGTGGCAAGGTTGTCAACATTAAGAATTTTATTATCAATTTGTATGAATCAGAATTTACATTTGGAACAATTAGATGTTAAAAATGCTTTCTTAAATGGTGTTATAAAAGAAAAAGTTCATATGAAGATTCCCGAGGGTTTAGAGATTAATGAAAATGATAAAAACAAAGTATGCTTATTAAATAAAGCTATCTATGGTTTAAAACAAGCTCTTAAAGTGTGGAACGAAAGATTTAATAATTTTATGTTAAGTTTGAATTTCAAACGGTCAAAATCTGATTACTGTTTGTTCACTTTTCTTAAACAGAATATACAATGCTATTTACTGTTATATGTGGATGATATTTTGTTAGCATTTAATAATAAAGATTTTGCAGACTATGTAAGATTAAAATTGTGTGAAACTTTTAAAATGAAAAAGTTAGACCATGTTAACAATTTCTTAGGAATAAAAATTAGTAGGGATTCTAAACACAAAACTATAACTATCGATCAAGTATCAGCAATTAAGAATTTAGTAAAAAGATTTAATGTAGAAGATTGTAAGAGTTTTAAAACACCTATTGAAAATAATTTAATTCTGGAAAAAAACTGCGACGAAAATTTAAAAACAAAACTACCTTATAAAGAACTTTTAGGTTCACTGATGTATATGATGGGCACAAGACCAGATATCTGCTATTGTGTAAGTTATTTTGGCAGATTTCAAGATTGTGCAACAGATGTACATTTTAAGCATTTATTAAGAGTATTGAAATATTTAAAGTTTACAATAGAGTTAAAATTAACTTTCCATTCATCTGATAAAAATTTAATTGGGTATGCTGATGCAGATTGGGCAAATGAAACAACTGATCGAAAATCTATTAGTGGATACTGTTTTAAGTTGTTTGATAATCTTGTATCTTGGAGTTCAAAGAAACAATCAGTTGTGGCTTTGTCCAGTACTGAATCGGAATTTGTAGCTGTATGTATGGCTAGTTGTGAACTCTTATATTTGAAGAATTTGCTAGATGATTTACAGATTAATTATACATTACCATTTACTTTGTTTGAAGATAATCAAAGTACTATTAAACTTCTTCAAAATTTTGAAAATAACAAAAGATGTAAACATATTGATGTTAAGTTTAATTTTGTATTAGATTTGATAGTTAAAGGTAATCTATATTAATACACGTGATCAGTTAGCAGATATGAAATAAATAAAGATTATTAAAAGTTTCACAGTTTTATTAAAATATACCTGACAATATTGTTTCGACAGCTATGCTGTCATTATCAAAGGTAATATAATTATAAACAAACACGTCGCTAAGGTAGATACAAAATAGGTAACTAGATAAAATAATAATAATAATAATAAAAAAAAAAAAAAAATTAATAATAAGAATCATAATTAAACATCTAATACTTCCAGTAACGGAGAATTACTGAGCTCAAGTTGTTCATTCATTAAAGGTACCCTGAGTTTGTGTTTGTATATCTCAAAGGCTTCTAAAATGTCTAATTTGCGTTTGTTATTACAAAAATGTAGGAATTTAATATTATTTTGAGGAGTCATTGTGTGAGTTTGTTCTAAAAGGTGTTTGGCGTAATTCGATTTTTCAGGATGTTTATTTTTGTAATGACGTACGTGTTCTTTATATCTTATGTCAAAATTTCGAAGTGTTTGTCCAATATATACCGAACTACAAAAAGAACAATTTAAACGGTAAATGCCCGATTTCATGATATCATGTGTTCTGTCTTTAGCATTAAATAAAAATGAAAAAGTGTTAGTGTTGGTTTTAAATGTTATTTTATAATTGTTGGTTTTTCTTAGTATATGTGCAATTTTTTCTGATATTTTGCCAAAATATGGTATAGATATGTAATTTGTGTCTTCTGTTTTATTGTCAATGGGATATATTCTTTTGATAGCTAACCTATAATCTTTTTGTTTAATTAAAGTGTCAATCATGTTCGGATTATAATGATTTGCATGTGCTAGTTGTTTAATGGTTGATATCTCTTTGCTAAAATCTGATTTTGTTAGTGGAATAGTTAAAGCTCTGTGTACTAATGATCTGTATGCTGCTATTTTATGTGTATTGTGGTGACAAGATTCATTTGGTATTGTTATGTCTGTTTGTGTTGGTTTTCTGTATATGGAAAATTCAAAAAGATTGTCTGCGTTAATCTTGATATTTAAGTCTAGAAAGTTTATAGCCCTGTTTTGTTCTGTTTCTAGTGTAAATTTTATATTAGGATGGATATTGTTTATAAGAATTAAAAATTCATTGATAACCTCAAAAGAACTGTCAAAACAAGCTAAAATGTCATCAACATAACGAAACCAGAAGATAATGTGTTTAGAGAGGTTTAATTCAAATATTCGATCTTCAAACTTGTCCATAAATATGTTAGCTAATAGAGGACTTAGAGAATTACCCATAGGTAAACCATCCTTTTGTAAATAAATTATGTTATTAAAAGTGAAATAATTTTGACTTATACTAAGGTCAAATAATTGAATTAACTCTAACCTTTTAACTAATTCTATATTACTATTGATCAAGAAACTATCTAATAAAGGAATACATTCTTGTGGTGGTATTCTGGAGAACATGTTGCAAATATCAAAACTAACAAGTTTTGAATGTGGTGGAAGATGTATGTTTTGCAGCTTATCTACTAATTCTAATGAATTTCTAACAGAGTATTTCGATTTGTAACCTATCGTGTTAATAATCTGGTTGTTTTTTGGATAAAATGTGATTAGGTGCATTGATGTATGATACAACTGGTCTTATTGGCATATTCTGTTTGTGGGTCTTCACTAATCCATACAGTTTAGGTATGTGTGGGTTTTTATTAATGATTTGTTGCTTTTCTAATTCTGAAAAGCAGATATTGCAGTTTTCTAAACCTTGTTTTATTTCTTTTTGGAATTTTGTGGTTGGGTTTTTGTTTAACGTTTCAAAATTTTCTTTATTAATAAATTCATTAACTTTTTGTATGTAAATATTTTTTTGAAAGAATTACCAAAGTGCTACCCTTATCTGCTTTAACAGAAATTAGATTGTTCTCTGTGATTTTCTGTTTTATAGATTGAAGAAGTGATATGTTAGATGTGTTGTACATTTTGTCCTGTTTCAAAGACATCTCTTTTAACAAATTCGAAATTTGGAATTTTGCATAGTTATTATGATCTTTCTTAAGTATAGTTTCGCATTCAACGGCCAAAATTTCTTTAATTTTGTTGGTAAATTTTGGAAAAGGACAAAATTTGAAACCTTTGTTAAGAAATCGTGTTTCTCTGTCATTGAATGTTATATTCGACAAGTTTATGAAACGAGGATAAAAGTTTGCAGTGTTCTGACAATTATGGTTATTTTGTAGTGTACGTTTTTGTTGTACAAGTCGATGAAGTTTATTTTTCTGTGTGGTGTATTTTTTGAATTTAATGTGACTGACGGTTTCTCTAATGTCAAAATCTAAGATGTCAAATTGGATATTGTGTAATTTATGAGTAAGTTCTGTATAGAGTACCTTTATATAAACGTGCATATTGTCTCTTATACTAAACCATTTCTTCGATTCTTCTTTGAGCCATCTTCTTTTGGCATTCCTAATCACTTTTTCGGTAATCGAATTCTTGGTTCTGGTAGTGATGTTTATGTAGTTAGGAATAACTACATAAATGTCTTTGAAACAGGACAAAATGTACAACACATCTAACATATCACTTCTTCAATCTATAAAACAGAAAATCACAGAGAACAATCTAATTTCTGTTAAAGCAGATAAGGGTAGCACTTTGGTAATTCTTTCAAAAAAATATTTACATACAAAAAGTTAATGAATTTATTAATAAAGAAAATTTTGAAACGTTAAACAAAAACCCAACCACAAAATTCCAAAAAGAAATAAAACAAGGTTTAGAAAACTGCAATATCTGCTTTTCAGAATTAGAAAAGCAACAAATCATTAATAAAAACCCACACATACCTAAACTGTATGGATTAGTGAAGACCCACAAACAGAATATGCCAATAAGACCAGTTGTATCATACATCAATGCACCTAATCACATTTTATCCAAAAAACAACCAGATTATTAACACGATAGGTTACAAATCGAAATACTCTGTTAGAAATTCATTAGAATTAGTAGATAAGCTGCAAAACATACATCTTCCACCACATTCAAAACTTGTTAGTTTTGATATTTGCAACATGTTCTCCAGAATACCACCACAAGAATGTATTCCTTTATTAGATAGTTTCTTGATCAATAGTAATATAGAATTAGTTAAAAGGTTAGAGTTAATTCAATTATTTGACCTTAGTATAAGTCAAAATTATTTCACTTTTAATAACATAATTTATTTACAAAAGGATGGTTTACCTATGGGTAATTCTCTAAGTCCTCTATTAGCTAACATATTTATGGACAAGTTTGAAGATCGAATATTTGAATTAAACCTCTCTAAACACATTATCTTCTGGTTTCGTTATGTTGATGACATTTTAGCTTGTTTTGACAGTTCTTTTGAGGTTATCAATGAATTTTTAATTCTTATAAACAATATCCATCCTAATATAAAATTTACACTAGAAACAGAACAAAACAGGGCTATAAACTTTCTAGACTTAAATATCAAGATTAACGCAGACAATCTTTTTGAATTTTCCATATACAGAAAACCAACACAAACAGACATAACAATACCAAATGAATCTTGTCACCACAATACACATAAAATAGCAGCATACAGATCATTAGTACACAGAGCTTTAACTATTCCACTAACAAAATCAGATTTTAGCAAAGAGATATCAACCATTAAACAACTAGCACATGCAAATCATTATAATCCGAACATGATTGACACTTTAATTAAACAAAAAGATTATAGGTTAGCTATCAAAAGAATATATCCCATTGACAATAAAACAGAAGACACAAATTACATATCTATACCATATTTTGGCAAAATATCAGAAAAAATTGCACATATACTAAGAAAAACCAACAATTATAAAATAACATTTAAAACCAACACTAACACTTTTTCATTTTTATTTAATGCTAAAGACAGAACACATGATATCATGAAATCGGGCATTTACCGTTTAAATTGTTCTTTTTGTAGTTCGGTATATATTGGACAAACACTTCGAAATTTTGACATAAGATATAAAGAACACGTACGTCATTACAAAAATAAACATCCTGAAAAATCGAATTACGCCAAACACCTTTTAGAACAAACTCACACAATGACTCCTCAAAATAATATTAAATTCCTACATTTTTGTAATAACAAACGCAAATTAGACATTTTAGAAGCCTTTGAGATATACAAACACAAACTCAGGGTACCTTTAATGAATGAACAACTTGAGCTCAGTAATTCTCCGTTACTGGAAGTATTAGATGTTTAATTATGATTCTTATTATTAATTTTTTTTTTTTTATTATTATTATTATTATTTTATCTAGTTACCTATTTTGTATCTACCTTAGCGACGTGTTTGTTTATAATTATATTACCTTTGATAATGACAGCATAGCTGTCGAAACAATATTGTCAGGTATATTTTAATAAAACTGTGAAACTTTTAATAATCTTTATTTATTTCATGATTATGGAGTTCCACAAAATAAGGCTAGAAACAATAAACAAAAAAAAAGTTAGCAGATATTTTTACCAAATCATGTCATGTGAAATTTGTTAATCTAGTTAAAATGTTACGATTAAGTTAATTCTGTCAAGTTTGAGGGAGGGTGTTAAATATTCTCAAATATTATGTTTTTATGTTGGTAAACTTGACAGGAAATGTGTTGACATAGCAACAAAAATATACAAATTGTATGTCAAAGAAGTTTCCATTAAGAAATGTCACAATGTAATTTTGTATTATTGTAAATGAAATAAACACCTTAATATTAATCTATTGATAATCAATCCACTGATATTAACATATTTTATTAGTAAAAGAGAGATGTAATACAGGGATCTAGTTACAGATAGATAAACAAACATTGTACTAGTTTGACATTAGTAAATCGAACACGTTAATAAATTAATTATTTAAATAACATGTTTTATTGGGTAATTATTATTATAAATAATAACATAAAACATGACATTATTTAATGTCAATTCTACTGCTATTGAGAGACATAGTACCAACGACAGTAATACTGCCAGGTGCTTTTTCAAAGCGCTTGCGACTTCTGCAGAAATTACAGAAATTAAGACAGAGATAATTTATTAATAGATTTGATATTATGCAAACAGTTGCATGTTGATATAAAATAAATGTTGAAAAGCTCAAGACCATTCAACCAAGGAAACTGCAGAAAATGTTTATGGTACTCTAACTAACCTTCGAGGCATAAAATGCTGGTCCATCAAAAAGATACAGATGAACAGTTAGCGAAGAAGCGAGAAAAAAGATTTCAAGCTATTTAGAAGAAATAAATAAAGCTGATTAGTTAATTTAGAACAGGTCATCCATGCAAATCTTCCAGATAAGAAACTAATGAGAAAATTCTCAACTTATGTTTGGCATCTTCGAATCCACTTATAGCCAATTTTGAAGCATAGTCGAAAACAAAACTGAAATCTTCAAATCTTTGGAAATATCCAAACGTAGAAAACATTAATGAAAAAGAAGATTTAGATGAAAATTTCTCTGATGAAGAATGCTTTTCAAAATAATAATAAGAAGAAACAGTTTTGCATTCAAAAAGTTGTTTTTTAGGGGCAAAGAGAAAAATTTATTTTTCCCTTTGCCGAAAAACGCTGATAAAGTGTCGCAACTAGTAAGAGCACGTAAAAAAGAATTTAGTCTTCCAAAAAAAAGCTTACTAATCAGTTTTCAAAAATTAAAGAGCACATTCTTTTTTTACGTTGCCAGAAGTAGATGAAGAAACTAACAGTGCTTTACACAAGAAACACAAGTAAATAATAATACAATATTCTTTATTTAAATCTGACGATAACTAAAGTTTCAGACTTAAACGGAATCTGGTTAAATTATGGAATTCCATTCCATCAATTTGACTTTTAACTAAATAATAATTGCAACAATCTTAAAATTGTAACTACTATATTAATCCATCTTAAACAAACTTGTGGTAGAGATTAAACATTTTGAATTTTATTCATATTTAGTTTCGGTGGCCATTTTGTGACAAGCATTTTGCATCTGGGTCAGTTTTTAGCTTAACAGCACAATTTGCTACTTTAAAAACCCCCTGGTACGATTTTTCATACGAAATTTCAAATATTAAGCTTTGACACCGGCGGCCATTTTATAGCCACCATTTTGCACTTTGAACCAATTTGGACCACGGATTCGTAATCTACGGCCCTAAAAACCTATAAGTAGCCAACTTTATTCAATTATAATAAAAAATATTTAATTATTAATTAGCCCCTTATGGAAAAAATAAAAATTTGTTAACAACAATTAAACAGGGCATTAGCGGACAAATCTAACATTTAGACTTTGAAATATAGTCGATTACCTACAATTTAAAAAAATCATCAAAATCGGTGCGCAAAAGGCGATTTCCTAGGTAACTTAATATTCATTTAATCACGCATGTAGAACATGATCTGAAATCTAAAATGTAATTAATGCGAATAAGATGTGGCAAAAGATTTTATTTTACTATACATACATCTATTTTATTCTTAATAATTAAAAATCATAACTGTTATCTTTTATTAATAGTAAAAACACCTTACATTTTATTCACATGACCCATTATTTTGTAATCAATCTTTGAAACAAATTGCGTGTAGTTTCTTCAATTTTATTTCATAATTACCCATTTACCAATTTTCATAAATTATCAGGTATTTTTTTCAAATAAAAACATTTCAATCTTCACTTTATTATTTAAAAAGTTAATTACAGAGAAAAATCTACGTAGTTAATTATAACTAATTATTGTAGAATTCTTACAAAAAGCCTACATCACCCTATTTTATGAGAGATATTGTTCAAGAAATAAAATATGTACCTAATATCACCAAAAAATCAACGAAAATAGAAAATGTATAATTAGAAATTTTAAAAATTCCCTATCTGCAACTACAAATACTATAGTGTGGGTTTTGTTTTTATAATAAATAGCTATACAAACTACCAAATTAGTATAATAATAAATTAAACATTTTCATGAAGAAACGGAAACTTAGGAAATAATTTTAAAGAAAATACAAGTTTGTTACAAAAATCAATATTAAATGTGTGCAAATGTACAAATATGCAGGAAACGAATTTGCGCGGGAACCAGTCCCCTACATACGTTAACCACTCTTATGGTATAAAAATGTGTAAAGTTATAGAAAAATCAATAATCCAAACACTTGACTTTCAAGCCCCATTGCCAGATCGCTGGGACTCGTATAATGCGTGTAATTTGCATCGCGCGTAAGGTCAGTTTGATGTCTACAGTATATATACAACACCGATCGTTGGCCCCCTATATTTATTTCCCTTGAACTAAACGTGTGTATTTTGAGATATATGACGGTCTTTACCCGCCATTTCGAAAATCGAGATTCCGCATCTCCTGATGATGCTTAATCAAGAAAACACTATTATACACATAAAATTTACGAAGCCCAGAACCGGGCTGCGTAAGTTGGTGCCGGGCTTCGTATAGATAGGAGAACACTCTGTTTTAGGCTTGGTAATGCCGCCTAATGTGTATATATATATATATATATATATATATATATATATATATATATATATATATATATATATATATATATATATATTTAGATAAGTAGACTATTATTTGTACATATATTTTCTAATTATTATTATTATTATTATATTGTAAGTATTTATTGTAAATAAAATCTTAGTATATATAGATAAGTAGACTATTATTTGTGCATATATTTTCTAATTATTATTATTATATTGTAAATAAAGTATATACATAAACAGACTATTTTTTATAATAAATCACTTTTCTTGATCCAGCTGTTGTGTATGTTATCAAAACCCAACCATTTCACATATAATTGATCATTTTTGTTCGTAATACACGTTCAATTAAAAAGCTTTTTGGGTGTTTAGTCTTCATCAATTCCGGTTCATAGAAGCAACCCTTGATTGGGGCACCTCTCACATCTTCTAACAGATAGGTTGTCGGTCTAGTTGATTGCACCCTGCTTATGCGAAATAACTCAGTGCTGAACTGGAGGTGATAACCTTTCGAAAAAACCCCTCTGTACTTAGAAATGCGAACCATATCGTTTACTTTAAATTTAGGTTTTGGGGGGGCCCCGTCGTCATCATCATCGTTCGAACGATTTAAAGGCGTGCGAAATGTCACATTGATGGGAGCTAGACCAATTGACCTATGCACGGTGCTGTTGTACTTATCGACAACATCTTGCAGTATATCCAACCATTTATAATTCCCGTTGAAACTGAACTCCTTGTAGAGATTAGATTTAAGTGTCCTAATCACCCTTTCCGCAAAAAATGCTTTCTTAGTTGAAAACGTTGAATAGTGGTTGATGGAATGTTCCGACATTAATTTCTTGAAATGAGTGTTAAAATATTCACCTCCGCGGTCAGTGGCCAAGTTATTCGGTTTTCGCAAGTTTTCATCCAATATGCTCCGCATAGCACCGGCAACTTCCTTCCCGCTTTTAGATTTTAGAGCCTTCACCCACACATATTTAGAAAAAGCGTCTATTACCACCAGAACGTATTTATATCCCTTGTTGTAATGCGCATAAGAGTTAAAGACTGCTATATCGCTTTCCCAGAGGTCATCGAACCCTAGAACGATTGCTGAACGTCTGGGGAAATTTATTCTAGCCTGCCTGTGGATCTCGTTAACGATTGCTCTCTTTACATCGCTCATAATAGTACTAGTATTTTAAATATTTTACGTTTTTTGTTTTTTATGGTAACTTTCTAACGCACTCACACGTTCAGTCAATTGCACAATGGTTTTGTTAAAATTTTCTGCAAGGGGGTTGACAAGTGAAACATAAAACGTCTCGAAACGTTGCCTTTCTGCTTTCATTAAATCGACCGATTCCTGCTGAGTGAGTAATTGCCCCTGTTTTTTAGCTTCGATAATTGGCTGTAACTGATTTACCCCGTTTTTGATTTGCACTAACAACGGGTCTATTTTGTCGGTGTAGAATTTTTCTCTGCGCTCCCAGGTTTTTACTTCTTCAGTTAATCGTTTTAACGGCACTGCATCGTTTTCTTCCAAAGGATAGCCTATATTCGAAAGTCGTCGTTGTTCGATGTCAAACCCGCCGGTGCTTGTTAATGGAAACAAAGGACGTTGTTGTTGTTGTTTACCTTCCGAAGAAGAAGAACTTCGATGAACCACCCGTCCAAATTTATCCACGGGCATCGTGAAAATGAATTAATTTTTACTCATGTTCAAGCTATATAACCATCTTCTCGCAATTCCTCAACAATACTCGCAATTTCATTTTGAACATTGGAATTTCCGGCATTCTGGGAAGCAATGAGCAATCTTAAACGTTGAACGAGCTCTGAGGGCGTATCCCAATACACATATTCGATGGGATTATCATTGACACGCTTCATACTGGAAAGTACACCTTTGCCCGTTGTTTCTCTCATTTCTTCCTCTAATGATTCAATGATCGGTTTAATGATCTCCGTATATTTATAGCCAACATAACGTTTCGATAGCGGTATTTTATCGACATTGGTGGCACGAAGTATACTTATGTAATTTCTAACGTCTTGCCTTGTATAGTTAGCGGGTCGTTTGAGAACTAAAAGTTCATACAACCCATGCGTACCATCATACCTAACTCCTTTGACTTTAAAATATTTCTCTCTATTTCCAACGTCGAGGAAGGAATCTCGAAAATTCCATTTATCCAAATTAACGTCATACTTAACACCGTACGGGGAGTTATCTATGCTTCGATCGTTTCGCAGCATAAGAGAAAGATATTTCCTAGGTAGCGGATGATATTGTTCTAAAAAGTCTCGCGTTGACACATTTTCCCATACCGGATATATATCTTCGTTACCGGACTCCACCCTTTTGTTCACCCCCCTGCTTCGTCACCTTCTTCTTCTTCCACTTTTTCTTTTTCGTCTTCCGCCCCTTCTTCACCCTTCATCTTGAACGATGTGTGTATTTTTTTAAGCAATTTTGATCTAAGGGAAAACGATGTGTGCATTTTTGTAAGCAATTTTGGTCTAGGAGAGGAAGTACTTGGAGTAGCCGCTACTGTGCTAAAAACGGGTGTGGACCAGGCCAACGGAATTTTCATCGGAGCGCTTTTCCCTTTTTTGTTAATGGTTTTCAGGGAGCGAGCGATATCTTCTATAGGATCCAGAAGGGGTTTGTGCGTTTTAGCAAAAGCGATTTCTTTAAGTTGCGCGCCCGATTGTAAGGCCTTAAATTTCCTTCGTATATCATTAGCAACTCGAATTAATGCTCTTTTACGAAGTTTATCGGCTGCGATGTTGTCCCCCATAATAAGGTTACAATATCGATCGCTACTTTAGTTCGACTAGATGAGTTAGCTAAATTACTTCGAATTTATAGCGGTTAGGGTCTAATAAAACCGTCGAAATTTATTCTGTAACGTCCGTTGTTGACGTCACAATCCTTGTTGATCATTAGAAATCCGTAGCGACTGTCTTTCCAGCACCGAGTGCACATGTCCCAAAATTTATTAAAAGGCATATCGATGCTCGCATGATCTTCGTAAACGTGGCGCATGTTTAAGTCGTCTTGTTTAAAAATCAATAACATGTTCGCGTTATCACGTAGCAGATGTTTAGGAATTTTCGTGTAAGACTGACAGAGATAGAAACTGTCTATACCGTGATGTCGCCCCATGCTGAAGAAATGACGCATCGGATTCTGATTGTCCATGCTGACGTCGTCAAACACGAAAATCGAGTTAGGGCGCGCTTCATCGGGCATCATGACGGACTCGTTTTCGCTAAAAGTAAAATACCCCATGCCTTTTACACGCTGCAGCGCTTCTTTCAAAAACGTATACTTCGGTTGATGAAGAGACCGAGAATAAATATAAATATTGGCGAACTTCAACCCTTTGGGCTCCACCAACATGGAGAGCATCGCATTTGATTTGCCGGAACCGGAGGGCCCCACTATCAAGCACCTGATGGAGGATGGGAACAAACTGCTATGCTTAGCACCATCAACTTTTGCCCCAGAGTCCATGAGCAGCTCCTTTTCCAAATCGCGTACGGTTAACCTTTCACGTTGTTGCACGATTTTCATTCTTTTTCCGCTATATCCGGCAAGTAATAAAAAATGGAGATTATGCTATAAATAAGCTTGTACGCATGATACGAAGTTATTCGTTCAAATGATCGTGCACGAAGGCGGAGGTGTCTTAAACAAGCTTATAGATAAACTGCCCGTCGAACTACACCTTCCGGGGTATCAATTCTGAGGCCCCGGTACACGATTGAGCCAAAGGTTAGCACGCGGAGATCCCGGCGTAAATCCCTTAGACGCCGCTTGTAAGGAGCACGATATCGCTTATTCGAGTCATCAGGACTTGAAATCGAGACATCTTGCGGACGCAGTTCTCGAACAAGAAGCCTGGAAGCGGGTTAAAGCAAAGGATTCCAGTGTTTCGGAGAAAGCAAACGCTTGGCTCGTGACCAACGTCATGAAAGCTAAAAGAAAACTCGGAAAGGGGTTTGGAAGAGGAGGAGGAGGAGGCGGCGGCGGTAATAAACAATCTAAAGTTGCTTTCGGTAGGATCGTGAAAACCGGGCTTAACGCCGTAAAAGGTGCTCAAGTGGAAACTATCGCGAAAGCTGCGAAAATAGCTGTGGGTGCGGTGAGAAGAGCCGTTAAAGAAGCAGGAGGTAGAAGATGTGTGAGACAACCTCGAGTAATTCCTATTCCAGGTGGGGCGGTAAAACAAGGTGGTCTACTTCCCTTATTGCCGGCCATTTTTGGTGGACTCGCTGCGCTTGGCTCGCTGGCCGGGGGCGTATCTCACGTGGTTAAAGCCGTGAAAGACGTAAAATCCGCTAAAGATCAATTGGCGGAAATGAAGGATCATAATAGGAGGATGGAGGGTATAGCGATCGGAAAAGGCGGAAGTATGATTATAAAACACCGGTCGTCGAGTAAATCGGGCCTCGGTTTGTACTTGAGCAAGAAACCTAAAAGCGGCGGCAGAGGGCTCTATTTACGAAAAAAGCCGACAAAAAACTAATAAATTTGCCTCGGCGTCCTCTCACCAACATTAACATCTACAAATATGCCGCAGGTATACCCCATTTTCGAGGCGTATTTATGCGCGATGGATTACCTTCGCGACCTTGGAAGAACGAAAGTGGAATAGTCAATTTGGATTCGACAATGGGAAAAGGATCGCATTGGGTGGCATACAGGAAACGCAACAAGTTGATTGAATATTTCGACGGATTTGGAAATTTAAAGCCGCCGCGAGAACTTGTAAACTATTTCGGGAAAAATGCCGTAAACATGACCTATAACACGGAACGATATCAAAATTGCAATTCCTACAACTGCGGACATCTGTGTTTGCAATTTCTGAGGAAATAAAAAGAGGGTATGTGACGGGTATGTGACGGGTGTGTGATGAGGGAGAAAGAGGGAGAGAGAGGGAGAGAGAGGGAAAGAGTGGGAAAGAGAGGGAGAGAGAGGGAGAGAGAGGGAGAGAGAGGGGGAAAGAGAGGGAGAGAGAGGAAGAGAGAAGGAGAGAGAGGGAGAGAGAGGGAGAGAGGGAGAGAGAGAGAGAGAGAGGGAGAGAGAGGGAGAGAGAGAGAGAGGGAGTCCTCTCACCAACATTGACATCTACAAATATGCCGCAGGTATACCCCATTTTCGAGGCGTATTTATGCGCGATGGATTACCTTCGCGACCTTGGAAGAACGAAAGTGGAATAGTCAATTTGGATTCGACAATGGGAAAAGGATCGCATTGGGTGGCATACAGGAAACGCAACAACTTGATTGAATATTTCGACGGATTTGGAAATTTAAAGCCGCCGCGAGAACTTGTAAACTATTTCGGGAAAAATGCCGGAAACATGACCTATAACACGGAACGATATCAAAATTGCAATTCCTACAACTGCGGACATCTGTGTTTGCAATTTCTGAGGAAATAAAAAGAGGGTATGTGACGCGTCCTCGTTTAATCAAAACGAGAACGATTAAATTTCGGACACGAAGACGCTACTATACGATTGGAGCTTAAAAAGAAAGAACGAGAGAAAAAATGGGGTTAGACTTCACTACTACTACTACTGCTGGTAATAATAATAATAATAATAAGATGACAATAAGAAAAACGGGGATGGATGAGGACATAATATCCCATTATAAAAGAGCGGCTCGCGCTCTACGCGTCACTAATCTTTCAAACGTTAAACGATTAAAACCTCAAGACGTTCACTTTTTGAAATCTCTCGGATTTACAGTTCTGAAAGAAAGTGATGAGCAGTGGAAAATTAAACATATTCGACGACATCCGACTCGATGAGGATATTATCGAACAGAAATGGATCGCCCATACGCCCCCGACTCGAGCGGAAAACTTCAAATCTAGCGATGAAGTCACCATAACGGTGGAACAACGAGAGTCGCTCGTCAGCATTTATGAGAGTCTCCTGTATGTGGAAGGCCAACTTGAAGTTGCGGACCCCACAAAACAATGTAATCTAGTCAACAACGCTATTTCCCATCTGTTCGAAGAGGTCAAATTAAGCCTGAACGATACCATGATCGAGTCTATACGAAGACCGGGAATTACCTCCACCATGAGGGGTCTTGCAGCTTACAACAAGGACACCATTAAATCGCTCGAGATCGCCGGATGGGGTGCCGATCCCTTTACTCGCCCCATTTCCATCGAGAGTACGGATAAGAAGCTCTCATGCCTTATACCCTTATCATTGTGGTTTGGAATAGCCGAGGAATAGCCAATAAGTTAATCGTATGGTCCAAAATGCAGTTAAGTTTGGTTCGTGCTCGTACAGACTCAAATTGTATTCAAAGCGCAGAAAGCGATGGGAACATTAGCCTCAGCAAAATAGAATGGCGAGTGCCCCACTTCAAGTTGAGCGACGCCGCCAAGTTACGACTCCTAAACAAAATCGACAAGGGCAAATTCATCACGATCCCTTTCCGAAAAAGAACCCTTAACATCATACCCGGATTACGCAGCGGACGCGAGGATGTTATAGAATTGGGATCCGTGAATGCCTTCGAGAGACCTCATCATGTAATCGTGGGATTTCAAGTGAACAAGGAAAATATTGCTAAAGAAAACGCGAGCACCTTCAATCACGCCAACATAAAAAATATCACGGTCTATATCGATTCGGTGGCTCACCAATAGACGCATGAACTTGGACTTTAATAAAAACTTATTTACGGAGGCGTACAGAAATTACTGCGACTTTCAGTCATCCTACTACGGAAACAACCCCCATTTTCCCCACCCTCTCATGAGATACAGGGAATTTCTTAAATCCCCGCTCTACGTCATCGATCTATCGAAACAGGACGAGAGTGTAAAGGCGGGGACGGTTAGTATTAAAATTGAGATCGAAGCGAGCACAGCGTTCGCTAACAACACGTACGCGTACGTTCTATTACTTCACGATACCATAGCATCGTACGAACCAGTTACGAGCACCGTTACCACCCTGTAAACGATGATAATAATAGATTTGCAGGGCTTCGAAGCACCGCATTTTGTTCCGAAAGAAATGGCCATTACTGACGGAGAACGAACAGATCATTATGTCTTTAAACCGCCGTGTCCATTTCATGAATTGACACTTTCGCAACAGACCACCGTCAACTGGCTCACTAGATATCATCACGGATTGCGATGGTCCTTCGGTAATACGGATTTGCGAGAAATCGATAAAATCTTAAGTGCGGTCACGTCGCGAGACAACACCATATATTGCAAGGGTAAAATTAAATCCGATTACCTGCGAAATCACACGACGTTGCCGGTGATAGACTTGGATGATCGGATGTCCGAAGAAGAGTTCCTTGAAAAGATGGCTCCT